>OX419177.1:16558668-17224164 GCA_948465475.1 Thalpophila matura
CCGTCTGTCCGTCTGTCACACCCTCGTCAAATCTACAGTTCATAACCAATTTGTATGAAACTTCGTAGGTAGATGTCTTTTATAAGCCGCCATTAAGGCCTATAGTGAAATTACGAAAAATAAAATAATTAGGGGGGGCTGCCATACGTGAAACTCAGGGATGAAAATAAAGATTTTCGCGCACCCCACCATGTGGGGTATCGTTGGATAGGTCTTTGAAAATAACATGAAGGTTTCTAAATACTTTTTTTATTTAAGTGCATATTGAGTGAACTAGGAGCTCCCAAAGTCGTTAACAATGTGTCCCCCCCTGTAATTTTCCAACCGCGCTATCGAAAAATCTGAAAAAAATCAAGCTTATAGCATTTAATAAATACTTTCGATTGAAATTGGTTTGAGCAAGATGCGTCAATATTTTTTTTAAATATTTTAAGTTTGACAACCGTAAAAATAATAATATTTCATAATAATATTATGAAATACAAACTTGTATTTGCGGTCGGAACACTGAAATACTTTTTGCTACGGAACCCTACACTGTGCGTGGTCCGACACGCTCTTGCCCGGTTTTTGTTTACTGAAATGCTCTCATCCACCAACATCTATGAATATCTATTTAAATTCGTGGAAGTAATCGATCTCGGTAAAAGTACATAAATGATCAAAGTCGCTCTGTCCATGATTTTATGGTACTTTATTGTAATAAATTAACAACAACAAAAATGGTTACAGTACACTAAAAAGATAAAAATAAAAACAGGTTTAAAAAAAACCGACTTCCAAAAAGTACACTAAAAACTATGAAATAAAAATGTTAAACTTCCATAAATAAAAATCTAAATGTATATTGAAGTCGGCGGGGCCTAGCATAAATATAAGCAACATTATAGATTAAGGAGGAATGAAAGGAAATTTTAATTTGTCGAGGCGCAAAGCAAGCTGCACGTTCGCTGCACACACTGCGCACGTTCTTCCTGTTCAAAGGCTGAGAGGTAAAAACCTGAAGAAGAGGCCCCGCCGACTTCAATATACATTTACATTTTTATTTATGGAAGTTTAACATTTTTATTTCATAGTTTTTAGTGTAGTTTTTGGAAGTCGGTTTTTTTTAAACCTGTTTTTTTAGTATTTGTTGTTATAGCGGCAACAGACATACATCATCTGTGAAAATTTCAACTGTCTAGCTATCACGGTTCATAGATACAGCCTGGAGACACACAGATAGACAGACAGACAGACAGACAGACAGACGGACGGACAGCGAAGTCTCAGTAATAGGGTTCCGTTTTTACCCTTTGGGTACGAAACCCTAAAAAGCGTGACCAAATGGACGAAAAACAAAATATACCTATTTATTAGAAGGAGGATAATCTGATAGAGATTACCAGATATACGTCTTCGATGCCCACGCTATTACAAATAATATATTTATAATACCCGAAAATAATAGTAATTCCTCCTGTCACTTCATTGTGGATGGATAGATGGAAGCTTTACTAGACACGTCAAGTAAGACTCGGATAAGGAATTCGATTTGGCATAATATATCTTTCGGGAACTGGGAGCTGACATCAAAGTATTGCAAAAATGTTGTACAGAAAATATACAAATAAAATTGTTTTTGTTTCTCATTTAACAGCTATGAATGCTTATTTAGTAACGGCGTTTTACGCGCATAAATTCGCACATGAACTAGACGTAACAAGGCACCCAGACCCTGAGTATTTAGAATTGCGCGCAATCACGCGCGTCAAACGCATAATATGTGGACGGAATGTATTGGATTCTAGTAACTCGGCAACGCGCGTAACTGTACAGAGGCCCTAGACAAGTTACTTTTCTGTTAGCGTTAACGTCAAATGCTACGGAATTACGGATAAAATGTATGGAAGTGACATTTGTGAGTCACGTGACTTTTCCGCAGGTAATGTCATTGCCATACATTTTGTGCTTATCGTTTGGCGTGAACGCTAACAGAAAAGCCACTTGTCTAGGGCCTCAGCACTACATACGTAAAACGCTATATTGGAACAAGCCCTAATTGTCATAACAGACAATTATCTAGTCAATCAATTCACAATCTTCGGGTAGATATTTTTTAAAGATACCAGACGCCAGACGTCTATTTAAATTAGTTAGAAACGAATTATTTCAATTTGAATCAAAGAATTCGAGACAGACTCCAAAAAACGCCCGGGCTTCGTCTAGACAACGCTTGAGACGAAGGAAAATTATAGTATAACTCAACGAAGAAGGCATAAAATGGCAAATCTAATCATTTAAGACCCTTAACAAACCCCGATGGCAATCCTACCAGCATTAAATATAATCAAGGTCGCAACGAACCCCCTCTAATTTGTCACTCTAACAGATTACAACAGACATTTTCCTGTACCTTCACTGATACCCCAGAAAATGTCCGCACGACTTTTAAATCCTAAAACTCTTAATGTTAACCGAATGTTTTGAGTCCCTGAGATACGAAACAGGACATAGATGTGGAAGTTTTCAAATTAAATTACAAGAAAACCTTTCAGAGATCGACAACATTCTGATAGAAAAATCGGCTTTTATACATGGAAGGACATGATACTACCGAATATTTTTTTGGTGAATACGTTGTAGCCTCGGGTGGTGTATTCAGTATTCAGATAATATTCAATAGTAGGTATTGAATATACATAATAATATTACGTTAACTGATAAGCACTTTGTATCGGGAGTCGCATTAAGGGGATCGAATTAGGTTACGCTGATGGATCGGCATTCACAATAAGTAGGTGTATTATGTTTGAAGATACGGTATTCTATTGACTGTATATTGGTTTTGCTTGTGGCTTCATCCGCGTGGAATGACTTTCCATTGTACCTACATTCCTATACCTAGCACACACGTATACAGATTACCAAATCAAATAGAAATAGCGTTTATTCTGATGAAAATTTGCATTAAGGTTCGAGTTGGTAGGTACCTGACGGCGTGTTGGTCACAGCAGACAACGTGTCGCCGCGACACTACTGGTTTCTATGTATTTCTATCAAATACCTTTCGTAGCTAGCGACTCGTCGCCGTCGTCTGCCGCATTGAGACTTGTCCAATTATTATTGAACTGTGATGTGTTTCGATATCGTACTAGCCGGGGTTATTAGTTCTTCTGTCTGCTCTTGCCGTCTGCTGTAGGGTTCAAAATCATGACTGCAGCGACATCACGCCACGACGTGTCGCTGCAACATGTACGAACTCTTTATTTACACAGTACGCTGGACTGAATCTCACATTAGGATTATTTGCGTCAGATAAAACCCTCATTAAAATCCATTGTGTAGTTTTGAAGAACCAAGCGGACAGACAGGCATGAAAAGTGATTAACTAAAGATAAATAAATATAATTATATTTAAAGCTAATTATCGTCAATTTTGTAAAGCAAAGTATGTTGCAACTGCAAGGCATGAATAGAACGCCAAAAGATACCTATAATAGAGGTATTTTGTGCGGGGTATATACCATGCAATCGCTTACAGCTTTTCATCACCCTAGTTCCTTTGTGACGAACACAAACACTAGCGAAATCCCAGGGACGCAATCCTAGCATACTACAGTATGCTCTACCAGAATAATTTCATAAAATAATCCTGGTCTACATTGACGGGACGTTGGAATTTCACGGATATTATAATAAATGTGAAGTCTAAGAGTATTTGAGTAAAAGTGTTTGGTTTGTGCAGTTGCATGAGCAAGTTTTCCTGGAATTGATTATGTTGGCAAACTTTGTAGGATATGAATACCATTTCCTTGATAGAAATTATTGGAACGGAAATTATGATATCACTAGCTGCTGCCCCGACTGCGTAAAAATTGATGAAAAGGGTATATCTACTTCTCTAGGTCCCAGGCTACTTTTCTGTCAAATTTTATCTGAATATTCGCGATCTCACCATATGATAAGCTCCGTACGAGTTCGAAATTAGTCGGGTGAACCCGAAATAGACGAGAGAGTAAAGCCGTATGATTGGTGCAGTGGCTGAGCGATTGTTGATGCGTTATATCTCAGGTTCGGTTCAAAATCGGATGAATAAACTGCAAATAAGGTTTGTTATTATTTCAAGAGGATAGTGTGAAAAAAATGAATTTAGATTGCCTCGTTTTTGCCAGCCAATTTAGCGAATCACAAAACAAAACCTAAGCCTAAAAGGCCCTTATAACTAGGTCTAACACTAGCAACGCAACCCGCGATCGAAAGAGCCCTGACCTTTACCGGTATTAGGCACTGATAGTTACGTCAAACACATTCGTAAGTCATGTTTATTACAGTTCGTACTGTAACGTGAAATAACGGTGTTTCAGATCAAACACTTACCTTGGAAATCAAGTTTGCATGAGGAAGGTTGAAATCAAAACCTTGAATAGAACTTGAAGTTAATAGTGCTCAGTTAAAATGCACTAACGGTAAACATAGACATTATGTACAATTTTTAGGGTTCCGTACCAAAATGGTAAAAAAGGAACCCTTATGGTGCGACTTCGTCTGTCTGTCTGTCTGTCTGTCACACCTGCTTATTTCAGCAACTACTAATGCTATCGACTTGAAATTTGGAACAGTTATAAATAATGCTTGTTCAACTTTATTGCAAATGAAAAAAGTCCAAAAATATTTTTATTTTCATTGCAAAAAGAATCCGGAGTGGGGGTCCGAAATTTTAAAGTGGGGTTACTAGGTCAAGTGACATATCATATGAAAGAACTTGATCTGCACATTTCAAAATATATTTTTATTTTATTTTATGTCTCACAGTTTTCGACATATAATGAAAAATGTCCGACAAAATACCATTCCCCCCCCCCTTATCTCCAAAGTTTGCGGGGCGAAAAATCTGAAATAATATTAGAGTTGATAGGAATTGACCCAAATATGGCACCAAAAATAAAACGATGTTCTTAACTAGTACAGTTTTTTTCAAAATCATCAAAATTCCTTTACAGACAAACTTAGTTATGCGGTCCGGATTCTTTCATTTTATATGTCCAAAAATGATACGGAACCCTCGGTGCGCGAGTACGACTCGCATTTGGCCGGTTTTTATTATGTTTATTGTGACAATTTCAATAAATGTTTATGATAATTTTGTTCTAGTAATCCTACTACCTATACTAATATAATACAGCTGAAGATTTTGTTTGTTTGAATGCGCTAATTAGTTGGATTCGAAAAAGTCTTTTTGTATGTGATGACCAAATTCATGAGGAATAGTACGGGCTTTTTAACATCACGCTATGACCATTAAGAGCCGAGCAACGAGGGTAAAACCGTGGGGAACAGCTAGTAAAATATTAAATATTTAAGAGATTCTCAAAAATCGAATTGTCGCGAGCAGCCGGCCTAGCATGACCACGATAGAAACGGGTTTTGTCTACATAGAAATAGACAAAGTGACAGATTTCATTCATAAAACGTAGAAATGTTTCTACAATCTGTCACTTTGTCTATTTCTATGTAGACAAAACCCGTTTCTATCGTGGTCATGCTAGGCCGGCAGGATTTGAACGTGCTACCTTTGGCGAACCGTGCCACTGTCGCGATAGCTCAGTTGTTTTCAGAGCAGTGGCACGGTTTTCCAAAGGTCGCAGGTTCAAATCCTGCTCGCGACAATTCGATTTTTGAGAATCTCTTAAATATTTAATAACTTAAGAGAAGCATAACATGGCTTTGACATGTTTCAAATACACAAAATATATACATTTATAGTAAAATATTCTTTGGTAGATGTAACACTATAGAGTACTAGTACTAGCATTACCTACCTCATCGATGCAAACTTACAAACTTTACCTCTGTAAAATATTATTAGTTAATTTTAGAATACCTAATACCTAGTTGTTACCTGCAAGTTCACTCGTATCCTAAATGAACTGCTTAATTTCCTATCCTACTAATTATGTTGATCTATGTCACTGTGGAAAGTTCCCTGTAAAACCGTAGTTTCGGCGTTATTGACACTCAAACATACAAAATTTAACATCTCTAATATTAGTAGGAAACATGATTGTATATGCTCTCGCTGAAAACCAGCGCTGTGGCTCTGCTCGATGCATGGGTCACAGCATTACGCTGAGCGATATCCGTTTTGGCCGGGTGTGACGCATATTTTCCCTAGCAGTTTGTTTTTGTATTTTTTGTTACTTTTATTTATGTGCGTCATATCGACGTAAATAAATGCATTTTTTTTTCTTGTCTTTTTTCTATATACAGTAGGTAGAAAGCCAAATTTCTGTGGTACAAAGAAGGTTACCATTACAACCTTAACCAGCACTTTGGCACACCCGGTAACAGTCGCTACAACCGATTAAAATTGCCAAATGATAGCAAAATAGGGTAAACTATGTCGTCGACACGGTCGCGGCTGTAAGCCGTCACAATTTGTAGCATGATATAAATAAAAATTGTTAGCTAATGTCTTTCGCTACATAAAAATATATAAAGATATTGAAGTTTTATCCTATAGTTTTCCAGAAACAGCCGATGATAGACAAGTAAATTTTCATAACATTTTGAAAATGCTGGCTTAAAAAGTCACGTCAAAATTGTTCACGTCGCGGATGCACGGCCACAAAAACAACGTGGCGCAATTGTCATTGTTAGTCAGAGTTCCTAAAATCTGCAACTGCAAGTGGATTATAATAAAACAAGTTTAAACGGATTAATCGCGTATATTACAGAGTTTTCCTGACGTTTCGAACACTTTGCAGCGTTCGTGGTCGCAGGACGACTGAGGTGGTAGGCGTCATGACAGCTAATTTATAGAAAAAATTTATTCTCGATCTACCCGCACAATCGATTCAATCGATATTATTCGAATCGTACTCGTTTCGATGCACACAATAATCGCTCACGGTGTCTCGATGTTTTGTGTCCGGTGTGAAGTTTGGGACTTGATTATTTTAAGAACTGGATTCCAAACAGGTGGTAATTGCCAACCATCCTCTCTATTGAAATTAGGATGTTTTTTAATTTCAATAGCCTCGCGAAGCATTCTAGGTACATATCGGTTCTCCTTTGCGAGGATTTGAGGTTGATCAAAACGTAGGAAATGGTTGGGTTTGCCTAGGGCATGCTCACACACTGCAGACTTTGTAGAGCGCACGTTTTTGACGTCAGCTATGTGTTCTTTAACTCTAGTGGCTAACGTCAGGAAAACTCTGTAATATACGCGATTAATCCGTTTAAACTTGTTTTATTATAATGTGTAATAATCGCGAAAACCTAAGACATTATTATGCAATTGGATTCTTCGATTGATTCGATTTACGTGCGTAAATCGCATATGTGCTGAACGTTACACGGTTCTGCGCAATCACGTTAGCAAAACGCGTACATTGGGACAAAATATTTTCTCTTCTAAATGTTTTCTAGTACCTATCTCAATAAGCCGCGTGACGGTACAGCGTATCGGCACCAGCGTAAGTTGGGGCATCTGGACAAATTCTTATCTGTGTTATTATCATGTAAGTATATTTAGTTTTTATAATACTTATCTATAAATGGGACGCGAAATAAGGTCGTTTTTGCTTTTACCTTTCTAGACAGAAACTGTTGTCAGAAGAAAAAGAAAGAAAAATCGTTTTTTTTTACTTATATGACGATAGTAGCAAACAAGCGTACAGCCTACCTGATGATAAGCGGTTACTGTAGCTGATGGAACGCTTGCAACGCCATTTTTTATTTTATTTTTTTTATTCTGTGATAGGCTTGCGCTTGACGGCCATCTGGCCTGATGTTAAGCGATGATGCGGTCTACGACGGAGCACGCTTGCCTAGAAGAAACCTAGTTAGAAGTATGCATGTTTCTGACCCTTTAAAATGAGGATTCGCTATGCCAACAGCTTAGGGGACAAGCAAGTCCCCCGCTGTCAACACTGCGCATCCTCAGGACCTCGGGCGCCCTTACACACTACAGGAACACAAATTACCGAAGAGTAGCGTTATTTGGCTGTGGTATTCTGTATGGTACTCTGGGAGGTACTTACCCCAGTCGGTCTACTCCAGATTTGCTCCAAACATTCTCACATTAGCACACCGTAAACACTAAATGGAATTTTAATCCTCTTTTTAACACAGTTGCATCTGCAAACATTATTATACCCAAGTAGTAAAATACCATGTTTTATCGCCTACTATTCAGTATTATGACTATTAACTCTGTTTACAGCCCTTTACGTAAGACTGGCGGGGCAATTAGGATTTTAGTACTTTGTTAGCTGTTTGTGAATAACTAAATTCTTGAATTACCCATCGTCTATTAATTATACATGATTATGAATGTAGGATTCAGCTTACTAAGGGTCAATAAAACTTGAAGGTTTTATACACAAAATCTTGATTTATTCCGAGGGCTCTCGCATTTGGCACCTCTCTCGCTCGCACAGAACTATATTTTTCAAGAATTTTTAATGAAAAGTAAAAAAGGCATTTTTGAAAAATGTAATCTGATATAAATAAAAAAAAAAACTTTTTAGGTATGGTTACGCCCAGTACCCTATCCCGACTGTTTATTCTGGAATATCTTTAATATACAGACCCGACTTTTACAATTTTATAACAGTACCGTACCTAGTTATAGATAAAAGTCAACTTTCTGTGCTGTTTGTTTAAGATTTCTCCCTAATTACTCAAAACATCCTATACAAATCATCATCTGCCTAGCCTTTTCCCAAATTATATTGGGGTCGGCATCCAGTCTAACTAGTTTTGGCTGAATATCAATATTTTACGTGGAGCGACTGCCATCTAACCTCCAACCGGTATTCGAATGTTAGACCAGCGGTCAGACTTTAGGGCTTCTGACTACCCATAACGATTGTCAAAGATATTCCTATGACAACCGGGACCGACTGCTTAACGTGCTCTCCGAGGCACGGAGGGGTCTCGATGTGTAAAGAACGGTCACCCATCCAAGGACTGACCGCGGCAAGCGCAGCTTAACCTCACAGATCGATCGATCAGCGCGGCCGTCATTTAGCCACGAGCCCCTCTAAAACATCCTATACAAATACAGGTAGTAAAGTCCCAAGTAAAATCAGGTTAAGGAAATAAATCTCATTACCTACTACAAGAGATGAAACTGTACACAATTGGGGCTACACTCAAAACTGCAGATACTGCTCGCAAGGAATTAGTTGATTAATCCGAGGCCAAAGTATTACGGCTTCCGTGAAATAGGACAAAATTACTATCTGTGTCATGTTTATTTTGGTAAGTTGTGTTTATTTTGTTACATGGTAGAAGTATTACGTAAGTTATTAGTATTACCTATATTATGTTAAAATTGCTGTCTTTTTGGAGAAATGTTATATTGTGCTAGCTGTTCCGAGTATACGTTGCAATGCCTTTCTTTACCCCACCACGAAAACACCAAAGGAGGTTTTTGATTTTATTTTGAACATTAGTCCAAATAAAACAGTAAATTAATTATTTTACTTTAACTTTTTTTTCAGTTATGGTAACATATTTTGTTGGCTCCATTTTTATCTTACAAAACGGTAACTTTGTTTTCTTTTTTCTTTGTATATTTTTACAGCCTCAGTATCCCCACTTCCAGATATGTTCCGATTGACATAAAATACGACAGATAATTTCATACTAATATTGTTCTGATTTGAAAATGTGAAACGGGCCTTTACATACTAAAATACTTAAAAAAAACCTACCAACAGACATCAGCTGCCAAACACAACCGCACACATACGTCGGAACACAGAACCGCGAAATTAGAATATCGCGTTTCTCTACACCCAAGGCTGACACGATTATACCTTAGAATACATTGGGTACCTTCGTTTCCAACATCATAATATATTCCATTCGTGTCAGAAGAACGACTGACACAATAAAGATGTCGGTTCTATCTGTAGCATGGACATATCAACCACGAGATGCCCAACACGGTTGTTATCGCTGTTGCCAAAACCTTGCCCAAAGTTCTGAAAGCCAGTTCAATTTAATCTGTTGTCAATCCCTCTCATACTTATAAACGATGATTAAATTAAAAACACCTTAAGTCCATTGTCATCTCTACCCATTGTCATACAAATGACAAGGATAGTTGTATATTTAATCTGTAGTTAAATTAAGGGGCGTTTATAACTAATGGTGCTCACTTCCAGTGATATGATTGGCCAATATTATTTCGGTCAACCAATAACAACAGCTGACATGAGATTTGACATCAGATTTACTAATCAGTGCTCGAGTATCGTTCTGTAATACGAGGTAATACGAGCCTTAGACAGTTAGACAGTGGTGCTAATTCCGTTGTACATCACACTAAATTAATTTTAATCACACTATATCTCTTTCTTACAAAATGTCATTGAAAAAGGACAGAAAATATTGAAGAACTGTCAAATTAGTCTACGCCTTTGTCATTTTCGGGAAAATAGTCGCGACCTAAAGCGTTCATTCACGTCAAAAATATGCAAGTGGACTAATTTGACCGAACTAAATATAATTATCATCTCCTATCTCTTTCTTATGTTTTTTGTTAGTAGACAGCAGAATCGGTACCAGTGACAGAGCTTTATGTGAAATACGATCCTCCCTCTACCATCAAAAATGTTCTGAATTTCATACATTTTTCGAATTTCGTATCTCGTGGATCATAATATCTATGGGAAGGTATCTGTAGGTATTATGTTCAAGAATGTTTTGTTCGCCGATGATTTGAAAAGCTGCTGTTGTACGTAGCTCGTAAACAAAGAGGTCCGTATTGATCGGACCTGTATCTATCGATTAATGGGTCGGTTGAATAGATGACGTCACACAAATTGGGATGTCGATTTTCTATTAACAAACTTTAGCGTTATATCGTTGTGCCTATATCTACATAATAGCTTGAGTAGGTGTTAGATTCTAAATACAAAATTCAATACATACCTACAAGCGAAGAAGATATTGAAACTGAATCCAACTTTATTTTCTGAAATCATAATGAAACATAATTTAACTTTTGAATTTTTCAATCCATAAATAAATTACCGATGCTAGGTTTCAGACCAATATTTATCCTAGACTATACGAAACGAAGTCTCTAGCAAAACTAATAACCAAATAAAAACAAATTCTCTCGAACTACGTCAGGTAATAATTAACTTTAGTTAATGTAAAAAGTTTTGGAAACTCGACGAGAAAACTCATGATGATATTTACTGGTAAGTATGTTGCGAGTCCATGTTTACATGTTGGCAACGCTGCAAGTTTCAGCGATTGTTTAATGAAATGAAATAAAATGAAATTTATTTATTTGAAATGAAATTTATTTATTTGCTAGAATTGTAGTAGTACAATATAGATGGTCGAGTTTTTTTTTAAGTAGCTTAACTTTTGACTTTCAGCTTTATGTTTCATATTATGTTTGACAGTAGGTAATACAATATGTTTATGAACAATTTTGGAGTTAGGGCCGAAATGCATTAACGCGGTGCCTTCGAAAAACCGTTCGTTTGAATGAGACCTGTTGCAGAAAATAGTCTCTCGCATGCAATTTAACGCCCATACCGATATATCGGACAAACCAAAATATCGTCGACATATCGGTGTCCGTATTGGTATCGGATGCTTCCCTACTTATGACAAAACCTTTAGGTAAAACTATAATGCTGATACACTTATTTATAGTAGAAGGAATAATTTTAAAAAATAACAGTGGATAGTTTAAAAAAACGGGGCTACTACATTTTTCTGACAATATAGTTTCATTATTACCTCATTCCACTACACAAGTTATTTGAATGGATCCCAGCATTTGCAATACCTAGAAACGCAGTCTAAGCGAAAAGCTTATGCTAATATTTTTCTGTTGGAAAAGAGAAAATATACCTATTTAGTGTTTCGAGCTCTGCTCGAGTGTATTTCTAGTATTTAGGATTACAAAACAGATTTAAATTTTGTATTGTCAATGTTAAAAGCACATAGAAAAAATTAAATCGATAACATTACTTCGTTCAAAGCTAAGAATTTGTTTAGGTACAGTGCAACTTATGTATGTAATGCAACGTCTATCTTTGTGCAGTTTCGTTATGAAGATAAACTTAGTTTAGCTCGAAAAATACTAATAAAAATATTATGCATGGAGAAATTATAATCGTTATAAAACCATAAACCATTCCAGAATATTAAAAAGAGGGTCCAGCTCTGAAATGAAACGAACAATGCGTAGAAAAGAATTTTTATACCATTCCCCCTCTAAAAAGCTTATTTTATTCACTGAAAACAGTGAATAAAAAGCACTTTTACTCACTGTTTTGATGTTTGAAAATGGAACACACCAATGTATTCGACCACAGATTTAAAGAACCTATGCTAGATGCGGCACGTTATTAGATTGTATGAAAACCGAACGTGTCATCTTTTTTATACCTACGATAACTTCACCCCAGCCATTTAGTGATGTGCTCAGAGTAAACAGAATTGTTTCAATCACTAAGCGTCACTGAGCTAACAGACTTTTTTTAGTACGAACAGTCGAACATGCAGGGCACGCTTGGTCGTGGCTTGCCGTATCTAGTGTAAGTGTAATCTGTGTATTCGACCTATATTGATGTGTTCTAAATTCAATTTGATTGGTCGACATTTTCGACAAGGAGTTTAGCATTAGAATAAAAACTGTTTTGTATTCTTTGCTGTCCTTAGTAAATTGGCGCTATTTTGAATACTGTAAGTTGTACGAACACAAAGTTTAGTGTTACTTTAATCTTTAATTTTGTGTTTGTTTAGTGTTGTTCTAATCGATTAAAAATGCATTCTAGTGATGAAGATGTGTTAACACCTGAGTTTGTGAAAGAGAGGGCGGCCGATATAGTGGAAAGGTGGAAAGCTTGCTACCCAAAAAATCACGGCTGGTTTACATCAAAGCCAATTTAACTTTACTTTTTCTTCATTATATGTATATTTTCACTTAAATCTTTCTTTTTCTCGTAGTCATGGTATAAAGTATAGTATGCAACTCTTGAATAAAACGGATTTATATCGAGGGCCATGAATCGCTCGCGTCGCTCAGGATTCTAACACTTGAATCACTCGCTACGCTCGTGATTCAATAATCATGAATCACTCCCTACGGTCGTGATTCAATCGTTAGAATCCTTCACTAGCTCGTGATTCATCTATGGCCCTCGCTTTAAATCCGTCCTTTATTCACTAATTGCATAATATACTATTTTGCCACGATTTTTAAATTAGACCCATAGCATACATAAGCGTAAACATAAGGAGAAAAATTCATGGTTTTCAACAGCAGTGCGTATATAAAAATTTTCCATGTAGGTACACCGCAGACTCCTACACACTTTCAAACTTCATCGATTATGTGAATTCTCTCCGAATCTATATTTGTCTCATAATTAAATTGGCGGAAAGTTAGAAGATAATTTAACTTTCTCCAGAGCAAGGAGCGACAGGAATGTTCATCACGATGATCTTGCTAATTCAAATCGAGGTGACAGTCAACTATTTATGATAAAGAACTGTGACGTTATTTCAATAATGGCGAAAACGAAGCTACATTTTATATGTTGTTTTTCCAAAAATACGTCAACTGTGTGTGCGTCTTGCTATTTTGTATTGATAGGTAATTATGTGGAAGTTAGTGCAGGTCACCAAAATGGCTTAAGAATATAGACTTGGATATCGCATCACCTACCCTCGTCTTAATAGATATGGGTTCCAATGATCACCTAATTACCTCTGTTCACCTAAGAAAGCTCTCATCGTTATATCAAAGTTATAAATCTACTGTCGAACCAAAGAATATTTTACTAGCTGTTCTCTGCGGTTTCACCCCCGTTGCTCGGTTCATAAGGGTCGTAGCGTGATGTTAAATAGCATATACTACTTCTCATGAATCTGGCTATCATATACAAAAGGATTTTTTTGAGTCTGACTGCTAGTTTCAGAGATTCAGACAAACAATCAAACAAACTCTTCAGCTTTATAATATTAGTGTAGATAAGAGCTTCATCCTACCAATGAAAACAGAATTCTTATGTAAATTAGTATATCAGTTTAGATGACAACTATACCTACCTAAAAACGGAGATAAAGTGCTATTAACAACTAGGAATTGTGCACAGCGTGCATTCAGGCACGAGCTAATTCGAGGGATGCAGTCTGACTTTATTAGCCGATCCAACTCGTGAACAGTACGTGACGGAATATCGAATTGGCATTATAGGACAGGCTGAGTAAGGGCCGGTGCACACCCGATTAAAACCGAACCACTAGTCCGCAACAGCATGAATGTGGACTGACACAAGAGTCAAGTTCATTTATTTTCGACTTTGATACGAGGTTGATATTGTTTTGGCTGTGAAAACCGCCCCGGTTCGTACTATGTGCGCCGGGCCTAATGGGATTTTTTAGGTTGGGCTTTTAGGTCAAGCTTGTTAGGTAATGTAGTGGAAAATAGATTAAAACAAACGCTAGGTTTTTTTGTGATGAGACAAGCAAGTGTAGTAAGCCACTAATGCAGACGCTAATCAACATTTTATGCCGGCTCCCCACGATCGTCCAACAGTCCAACACTTCAACATGACTCCAATCTGCCCCAACTCACTATCGATACAAAAAGACTCACCAACACCGTCAAACATGCACGAACTATCTCTCCACACGTGGAATTTTGGACGAACAGTTGGACGATCGTGTGGAAATATCCTCTTGCTTAATGGAAAACCGTTCCATTAATTTAGCTCTAGGAGACTCTAACACTACTTTTGGCTTTGCCGTAGTCGGATAAACATGCAGTCGTAACCACCAGCAAAAAAAACTTTTTTAACAAAAAATAACCGACTTCAAAAATCCACTACAAAGAAAATAATAATTTTGGTTTCGGAAGTCGCTTTGGTTTTAATTTGCTTTTTTTTGCCACCGACTTCCGAAACCAAAATTATTATTTTCTTTGTAGTGGATTTTTGAAGTCGGTTATTTTTTGTTAAAAAAGTTTTTTATTTTTCCCTTTTTAGTTCTTTATCCCGTGTTAGATTACTTTCACGAATGCGTTCAACAGTAAATCTTCTACGGAGTGTGTACATTTATGCATATAACTTTGTACATAGGAATGATTACATAATGTATTATATACTAAAACCTTCCTGAAAGTATGTAGATTGCGTTAGTGAAAACCCCATCCAAATCGAATCAGTAATTTTTGAGAAAATCGCGCACGTACAAACATACATACATACATACTTACATACATACATACATACATACATACATACATACGGGACGAATACAGAACCTCCTTTTTTGAAGTCGGTTAATTAAAAATACAAAATCATGCAACTGTATAAAGCCAATCAAGAAATAGGCAAAATGAAATGAAAGAAAATTCCCACTAAAATAAAATGCTTCCTATGCAGAAGATTAAACTCCACAGTTAAGAATCAGATCAATAAAACTGTTTAAGGAAAACCGAGCAGTAAGTAAGGCAACGGGGATACGGGGAGATATAAGAGTCGAGATAGCCACTAAGTATCCACCAATGAACGACAACCTGTTGAGGGAGGATATAATGATACTTATAACAATGTTGGCGAACAGCCAAGCATGAGATACGAATCCAGATGGTTTGTATCTGTGAGTCGTCTAAATGTTGCGTTTCGACTGACACTTTCAGATTCAATACTGATATCCCATGATACAGCTGTAGATATCTTCGTATTAGGGAATAAGTTAGAGGAAAACATTGATTTCCTGAATTTAGAACGAATAGTGTAGGGATTCGTCTATAGGAATTTGAAAGATGAAGTAGTAATTCAATTTAATTAAGTATCACGGGTGCTGAAGAGAGGCCAAAAGGGAGTAATGTCAACTGGAGGATTGTTGTAGAATATTCTCAGAAACCGGCGGTGTGACCTTGAAATTGGCAAGTGGAAATATGCTTGGTGTAAATCTATATTTTTAATCATGCTCACTTAAAGTCTTGCTGATACTGGCGCGTGTGTTGGGTCATTCGGTTCCCTTCAAAATGGTTGAGCTGAAATATTCTGATTTATGCGTCATGTTCGTAAACCAGCGTCAGTTAGCACTGGTCATTACTCGACTGTCATGATAAATATATAGAGTTGTATTTTCTATTATTATTAGACATTATAACCATGAAAATGTAATGACTTGATTTAAAAGAGTAACAATGGAGTGTCTTAACCGCTCGTTTCTATAGGTATCTACGGTTTAGAACGGGTATCTAGCTTCATCTTGCTAACTGGCTGATACCTTGACAATTCAAAAGTACCTGTAAGTGGTCTAATTGACGTAAACGCCTTGACTTTGACTTTAAATTAGAGTTTGATCAGTTATTTAATAAAGGATAGTATAATTAAATTACAAAATGAAAATGATAAGATTATATACTTACCTACCCTCTTTCACAAATTAACTTAGCAAGCGACCATAGACTTGTAAGTCAGCACTAACTATATAAGTCTGAAACGAAAAGTAGTGTTGCGAATCAGGTTAATTATTCATTACTAGATTGAATGAGGGGTGGAGGAGGATTCTACCCCTTATTTGAAATATAGGGGAGGATAATTTGATTATTATCTTTTAATGCTAGCACTTCTAGTCTGATTTGCGATCCGAAAATGGTTTCGCTATTGTTCACCCCGTTACTATTCTTTGTCCGCTATAAGAAATCCATCTTTTACTAGAATACCTTTTGTACGATATTACGAGTATTATTAGCATTTATTGAAGCTAAGTAATTCTTTAATTATTTATTTCGTTCGATTCAACCGTATAAACCCCCTTACTTACAAACGATAATTAAATTAAACAGCTCTAATATCAATTGTCATCTCTATTCGTTGTTATACAAATGACAAGGATAGTTGTATAGTATATTTTAATCAGTGGTTAAATTAAGAGGCGTTTATAACGAAGGGGGAACATCTCCATACAAAACTTGTTCCTATTAATTACATGTGTGATTGTGTGTGCAATAGAAAATATTAATAATATTTTCTTAAGTTATCGCAAATTAACGCTAGCATGACCTTCGGAGCAAACTATACCTATGTATAAATTGGTCTACCTATGTATAAATTCAATAGAAGATGATTTAATTTCTCTGCTTATGAAGCTTGAACTAAAAGCGCTTCACCACAATAGTTCGACGAAGTTTGGATTTCTACCCACTGCTTGAGAACGGGAATTTCAATCTAAGAGATTATTGTCTTTCGCTTATTCAACAATTCTTATTTTAAAATATCTTGATTGTGTAAAAGATAGCTGTGATGTCTATTATTGGCGCATCTTTCAATGAGATAATGAACTCGAATCACGAGGTAAAACCGCGAAGCTCACCAAATATTCACCTAAATAAAAAAAATGTAATGTTATATTCAAAATTAATTTATCCAGCGAACGAATGAAGAGTTGCGCGAAAAATTGTTTTCATCCCTCAGTTTCACGAATGGAGTGCCCTCTAAATTTTTTTTTCGTAATTTTTCTACTTTATGGCGGTTCACAGAAGACATCTAACTGCGAAGTTTCATCTAAAAAGTACCAATAGTCTCCGAGTGAAATGGCTGTGATATACAGACGGACGGACAGACAGACAGACTGGACGAAATTATAAGGGTTCTACGAGTATTTTTGCCATTTGGTTACGGAACCCTAAAAAGTTGATAAAACAGCGCAATAAACCCATTATTGCGCTACCAAGAATACGTCATTGGTACCAAGTGTTCTTGCAAACAAACGTCATATTCACAAGATACCTTTACAAAATATCTCTTGATCCCAGCATGACGAAGTAAGTAAACTTGGATCATGTAGGCTTACTGTAGACCAGTCTAAGACCTTGAACATGTCTGTAGTGATCTTATTTAAATTCAGTTACATACGAGATGTAGAAGGGAATTAGCATTATAAATGAATAATGTTCTTACAATATTGTTTGGTATCTCAGATCATAGAAATAAGGAGATATGCCATCATAGCAAATTAGTACGGGAACAACTGTCGCCACTTTTAGTACATTTTTCAACACAATTACAAGCGCCCCTCGTGAATATAAAGATCTCCCACACATTAAAAATTCCGCACACCCTCAATCCAACACTGTTAATCGTCACTCAACACTAGCACTAAACTAAAACACTGTATTTATATCATCGATCGTATTCGGTTCGTCGCCAGAGTGTACTTTTGTACTACGCCCAATGTGGGCAAATTAAAGCATCAAGCTCAATAGCGCCTTGGCACATCTCCTTGTTTCTATGATCTGAGTTTGGTACAATGGGCTATAGGTAGGTATAAAAGGGTTGTCAAACAGGTGGATTGACACACTATTAAAAATGTAAATTTTCTTGTTTTAGGTGCAGTATTGAAAATTTTGTACATAGGTATAGAAAATTGGCGGAACGGTTTTCGTAGTGGCTGAGCGATTGGCTGTTTGCGCTACGTGTCGCGGGTTCGATACAGAGACACGAGGTCGCGACCTGCAGACTAATTGTGTAACTCAATTGCTATCACCATGGCTTTCATTTTGACAATTCAACAACGTTCATTGCGGCGTTGAGCTAGTTACGGGAGCACGGAATATGAAACACACGGCGGGCGCGGCGCAATGAGTGTCTAAAGAAATCAATGCCATGGTGATAGCAATTGAATTACGCAATTAGGGTGCGGTATTTGTCATTTAGGCTTTGTAGGGGGCGCAAGTTTGCGCGTGTGACCGTGACAGGAGACAAAGACGCGAGACTCACAGTACATTCACAAGAGACCTAGACACTTGCCGCGGTCTTCTGTCTCGGTCTTTAGTCGCATTCGCGGCGCGAATTTAATTGAATAATTAAAATCTACGTATAGTTTTACTCTCTACGCTGAAACAGTCCATTAGTTACTTACATACAAGTAGATAGCTTATATACATACCTATACGATTGCTAGGAACGCCGTGTTCGATTAAAAAGGGTACATTTTATTTTTGTTTGCGATTCCGTAAATGGTACATGAGCTGCTAAGCTTTTATCCCATCCTCCGTTTCGAGGATATAAGAGTATCGGAGGTAAATGTCATCTCTAAATATATTATGTACCTACTTACTTTATAGGAAGTGTTGTTTATTCCAAAAATGTATAAATGTTTTCTCTGAAAAGAAGAAGTATTCAAAAGAACAGCTGAAGCATATAGCTGTGGTGTAGGTGTCGCAGGCAATTTGAATGATTCCGCCGTTTACATACGGCGTCGTCTGTTTATAAACGCTTGCAGTTATGCAATATGCCGAAGGCAAAATGATATCTATAATTTCGTCGTTGGTTGTACATAGTTTAGTTTTAGGGTGACCATGATAAAACACAGTTTGGACAAATCAGGCTTTATTTCAGCAATCAGGTACTATTACGTAATTGTAAACGTGAATAAGTTTTGACAAGTGACAGAACTGAATTGGCCAACCCCGACTCCACGTGGTCTTGTCTGCCCTACACTAGAGTGTTTTTATAAACCCGGAGGCGCGGAGGGAGAGCAGCCCTTCCCGCAGCGCCGGAGACGTGTAAAAACCAATTGGATACTGAAAAATTCTTAGTGAATATCGAAAATTTTATTTTAGATCCAGATTTTATGGTTACCTTAGCATTTTTTAACCCGAAAACTTAAATACTTCAATTTGCCGTGGCATTATGAAGGCAGCGTTTAAATTGTCTATCAAATGTTGTGGCATACCTACTACAAAGTGACACGGCAATATACATTTTGCCTTCGGCATAATGCGAACGAGCGAGCGTTTTTTAACTGACGACGCCGTATGTAAACGGCGGAATTGAATAAATTGCCTGCGACTAGGCACCACAATTTTGTTTATTTTTAGGGTTTTTTACCAAAAGGGAAAAACGACGTTAGAGAGATTAATTACCTACTTACTTGTTAAAGTCTAAACAAAGAAAGAAATTTGTCGATTCCAAAATGTGGATAATCCAAATAGCATGCGTACCTAATAGTACCTTAGCTCATAAAATACTGCAATTAATTAAAAAACACATCAACAATAATAATCAACATCAAAGTCAATTTAAACAAGGTTTACTTTAGCTATATACGGTCTATTAACTGATTTCCAGGTTAACACAGTGTTAGCAAACATTATAACAGTATTTGTTGGACAGCTGTTTCAATTTTGCTGTTTGAACCAGTTCAGCATAGATTTAGGTATCAATGTAAGTGGTTATTGGTTTTAAATACCTAATGAAGTGCAAACAGCTTTGTAGCTAAATACCAACTATACTCCACTTGAATAATTATATAACAAACCCTATTTACAGTTTAGGCCGACCATATACGGACTGCTCGAATATTCAGGCAGTGATCAACTCGATGTCCGTTAACTGCAAAGTTATTGGTATTGAGTTAGACAGACTGCATAGTTTTCCGATAGATGTCGCCAAACGCTCCTAAGAAGCGTATACAAAGGGATCTCAAATTTCAAATGAGTTGGGCGAGACCCGGTAGCTCAGTTGGCAGAGTACTAAGCCAAGGTACGGCAGAGTTCAAATCCCGCTCAGGTCATATGATTTTTGAGAATCACTTATATATTTAATAACAGTGATCAACTGCTCGAGCAGTCAAACTCAACCGCTTGAAACTGGCATTGATAACTGCTGTAGCAGTTGGTATCAACTGCTCCAGCAGTCGGCATCAACTCTACGTGCTTGACAAGTAGCAGTCGACAGATCGAGCAGTCAGTGTATGCCTGGCGACTGCTTGACCGCACGACCGCCCGAAACAGTCGCGACTGCTCGAGTGAGTTCCGTGTAACCGTGAACCGCTAGCTAAACCTTGTGGAGGATAAAAAATACAGGTGCAGGATCTAATACATTCAAGATCCGGGATCTAATATAAATGATTAATTTTGAATATTATAAAGATATTATCATTAATTTAGCCATCTTTTAGCATTGCTAAACAGCAAAACCTTTTACGTATTCTCCTCATAATTTTAATCACTTGTCTACTTACGCGTGTTTCAGAAATACTGACATTACGTGTGCCTAATGTAGGTAATCTAGATATTACGTGACACTCTCATTTCGCTTTTAAGCAAGAATAATGATAAAGAGCCTGATAGTCGTGCGTATGGCGCGATGTAGGTAAATTAAGTAAGGAAATGTGTCGTGTGTGAGAAAAAAAAACGTTATTGATTCGCAAATGAATTTTCTTTCAAACACTTATTTTTCAAGTGATAGTTCGAGGTTATTGACGTTCCATATTCTTATAGTGATCGCATTGTACTAGATGTTGTATCAATAGTACCGATATCTTGCAAAATATGCGTCATAAACGCACTTACAGCGCCCGCATTACAAAGCGCACAAGTTCTTTACAAAAACATTTTCCTTTGCTTAATTGGTACGGTACCTACTAGCAACAACATCCTGTACGTAACGATATCAGGTTGCAATATCCTCCCCAGACTCCTTCGTTATCGCGGTCTCTAGAGAAACACTGAACTCAATCCTACCAATATAAGAAACACTAGTTTTCGCTCGAGACTTTATCTTCCATTTACTGGTTGAAGTTCTTTTTAAGGTTCCGTATCTCAAAAGGAAAAAAGGAACCCTTATAGGATCACTTCGTTGTCTATCTGTTTGTCTTTTTCTCAGGAACGCGTAAAGGTATCAAGTTTAGATTAATACCAAATACATAAGTTTACAACTTTGTCGAGCTGTAAAAAAATCAAGCGTCTAAATCAACGCAATAAAAAAAAACCGGGCAAGAGCGTGTCGGACCACGCACAGTCTAGGGTTCCGTAGCA
Organism: Thalpophila matura; assembly: GCA_948465475.1. NCBI lineage: Eukaryota > Metazoa > Arthropoda > Insecta > Lepidoptera > Noctuidae > Thalpophila > Thalpophila matura. The sequence goes on from OX419177.1 coordinate 16,580,477, forward strand.
AGAAGTATTTCAGTCTTCCGACCGCAAATACAAAGTTAATTTTGTGGTTGTCAAAACTCAAAACTGAAAATAGCGAATATTTCAAAAAGTTATTAACGTATCTTGTTCAAACCAATTTTAATCGAGAGTATTTATTAGATGCCACAAGCTTGAATTTTTTCAGATTTTTTGATACAGCGGTTGGAAAAGTACAGGGGGGGACACATTGTTACCGACTTTGGGAGCTCCTAGTTCACTAAATATGCACTTAAACAAAAAAGTTATTTAGAAACCTTTGTTATTTTCAAAGACCTGTCCAACGATACCCCACATGATGGGGTGCGCGAAAATATTTATTTTCATCCCCCAGTTTCATGTATGGGAGCCCCCCTTAATAATTTTATTTTTCATAATTTTATTACAGGCCTTTATGGCGGCTCATAGAAGACATCTACCTGCGAAGTTTCATACAAATTGGTTATGAACTGTGGATTTGACGAGGGTGTGACAGACGGACAGACGGACAGACAGACGGACAGGACGAAACTATAAGGGTTCGTAGTTTTACTACGGAACCCTAAAAAAGGCCATTTATGCCGAATATTTTGACACTCGCAAATAAATCAATACCTATAGGGTACTTCTATAGCACAACTCTAGACGGCACAACTATAGGTAAAAATCCGAAAATAATTCTATTATATAAACCTACATATCATCTACAAAAAAAAATGCGATTATACAAACTTGCATTTGCAGGGAACCGTCAGGGCGCGAGTCTACTCGCATTATCCGGTTTTTTTTATCTGTTCAATGTTATATTTTAACCTGCGATACATTGATGATTCACCCCTAGAGGTGAATGAACCTCTGAATAAATGCCGTTACAATTAGGTACCTATCTGGCAGAGGCTTTCAGATTCCTATCTGATACCGTAATATGTGAAATGTGCAACCTCACCGCGTGATGAGCTCGTGACTAAAAGCTGTGTAACCGAAACTAGTTCTAGTGTATATCTATGCATGTCTGTTTCTTTGGCAAGCTCTGTAGCCTAACAGCTTGATGCATTTCAACATATGAGGTGTCGTTACATTCATCTTCATTGTGGGATGGGACATTTGAATATTATGCAGTCAGGTCTTTTATTTCAAAAAGAAAAAACTCTACTATACCTCCTACCAACCCGTTCGGTACATTCATCACAAGTTTTCAAAGTCGTTATAATGCTTTCTTCTTCTGTTCTAGTGTTGGCATGTACCTAATTATATGAGAACGAAATGTCGTAGTAACAAGATAAATGAAATTATGTATTAAAAAAAAGAACCCGACTACGTACTATTTAAATATTGTCACTATTGCCCTATGTCACTTCCATAAAGAAGACAAATCTAACGACACCTCATACGTTGAAATCCATCAATCCGTTTAGACAACAGAACTTGCCAAAGAAATAGACATACATACTAACATACACTCGAAAAACATTACCCTTCTTCTGGGGCGATCAGGTAAAAATCAAATTAGCCAGTTAGCAATGTTTGCTAACTGGCCAGACAGGGTCGCACCCTGACATGTCGCCTAGGGTGCGCCAGACATAGGTACCTACTGAAGTATTATTTAGCACTCATGGTATGAACTAAAAAGGCAGAAAAACAGACTCGGGTAAATAAATAGACTGTTTATACATCTAAATATACCATAACAGTTCAAAAGATCATATTTTATGCTTCCAACAATTGTGTAAACATTAAGTATTAATGTGATGCAAATTGAGTACATTGCTCCGTAAAAACTGAATTAAAATGAGCTCTTTTACACGTTTTAACTTCATTGTGTCCAAGGTCTTACAGGCTGGTCTGCTATGGCTATGGTGTCACAGAGTCAAAGTCAACATAAAGGCGAACGCAGATGGTTAGGACTAGTTGCTGACCGATAATAATTATTCGACAACGGCCGACTTTAGTCTATGAAAATCCGTCAACGACAAAAAGCGGCCAACTAAGGGCGAGGTCCCATTTATTAGTGCGTTGCGTTGCGTTGCGTCATTTCACACTACACTACTCCGTTGGTTCGTCGACGCAATGCATACGACAACGCAACGGAGAAGTGTATTGTGAAGTGACGCAACGTAGTGCAGCGCAACGCACTAATGGGGCCTCGCCCTAAGGCAGTCGTCTGCGTTAGCGTCCACTCGTGTGTTCAATGATCGTATTGACGCCACTGATAAAAATCGCTTCGGTTCGGCAAGAATCTGTCATACTTGCTCCGATTTTTGTGAGATTTTGTGAGAGACATCTGCGTTAAATGTTATATATTATTTTCTATTTTCGCTAACTTTTGTCGATTATGTCGTCAGTTATATAGCATAGCATAGCATAATCGGCCTATAATGTTCCCACTGCTGGGACACAGGCCTCCTCTGTGAGAGGGAGTGGGCCGTAGTCCACCACGCGGGCCCAGTGCGGGTTGGTGGACGTCACATGTCTTCGAATTTTTGGTTCTAGGACATGCCGGTTTCCTCACGATGTTTTCCTTCACCGTTAAAGCAAGTGATAATTAATTTCTAATACGAAATACCTCTATTCTAAAATCCGAGTCTGGTTATGTAGTCCCATGACTTGAATCAAGTGGGTTATATGTATAAGTACCTCGTGATTATGACGAACTTTTGCTTAGTATAAAGATTTGTGGATTTCACGCAATAGCTAGGTACCTATGCGTTTTTTATCGCCGAAGTAAAATAGGTATGAATGGAAAAATATACATAATTATGTTCCAAAGGTTATCAAGTAAAATGCTAGAACCTGTTTTGAAGGGAAAATGCTAAATAGGCTAAGGCCAGTACCAGTCTAATCGCTTAGTTTATTGCATTAATAACTTAAGTAATAAATTATTTGTGTATGTAAGTGTTTTTAAACGCATAGACCTACGATACAGTGAGAAATTTCGAGTATCCCAAAACAAAACAAAATAAAAAACTATTAGGTATAATAAAATAACTATTATAATAAAAAATGCTAATGCTTGACATTTACTACAAACATTGCTGTAAACAATTTTCGGTGCTATATAAATGATAAATGATATTTGTTTTGCAAATAGGTTACCTATAAATAACACTTCACAGGTCTGCCGTCAAAAAATTCTTTAGAAACATAATAAGCCGTACCTTTGTACATAATGTTTCATTTGTGTTTGTAGTCCTTTGTATGTTGTGTGTCCTTAAATAATAAATAAGTAAATAAACAATTTTGCACGTTAATATTTTTTAAATTAGATGATTTCGGTGTTTCCTCCATCGGACCTTTGAGAAGAAATACTGAGACAAACAATACCGAAACCAACTCAAAGGTTAATTAATATCTCTTTTAAAGTCCAAACAATTCTTAATTAAATTAAATTATTTAAGAACCACGTTTATTTACTACGCTTTATTAGTCTGAAATGGCCGTTAGAGGAAAGAGCCATACAGATTTATTTTATGTCATAATAGGGTCCTAGAGAAATAACGTTGTTGTTGAGAAAATCTATAGAGGGGCTCGTGGCTAAATGACAGCCGCGCTGATCGATCGATCTGCGAGGTTAAGCTGCGCTTGCCGCGGTCAGTCCTTGGATGGGTGACCGTTCTTTACACATCGAGACCCCTCCGTGTCTCGGAGAGCACGTTAAGCAGTCGGTCCCGGTTGTCATAGGAATATATTTGACAATCGTTACGGGTAGTCAGAAGCCCTAAATGTCTGACAGCTGGTCTAACATTCGAATACCGGTATTACCCATTAATTGGGTTGTGGAGGTCAGATGGCAGATGGTCAGATGGCAGATGGTCAGATGGTCAGATGGTCAGATGGCTCCACGTAAAATATTGATATTCAGCCAAAAACTAGTTAGACTGGATGCCGACCCCAATATAATTTGGGAAAAAGGCTAGGCAGATGTTGAGAAAATCTATAGAAAACCTAACACTTTATGAGGAATTAGCTGAAGGAAACTTTAAATAAAGTTGTGGAAGAATATGAGAGAAATCCTTAATTTCGTTGCAGGACATCACAACTCGAATTGATTAGCCTAGTCGATAAGCGATTGGTTGCTGTGCCGCTAAGCGATATAGCGATAATGCGTCCCTGTCCTGTCCATACAGCTGCGTTTTTATCGTCCAATATTTCCAATGTGTGTGTATTGCAGCGATAACAACACGTCGTTATTATCGCAGCAGTTTGTAAGATCGTCGATCGCATGGATCCTAATACAAAATGTACTAAGAACAAATATCGCAGGATGCAATGACGTAAATGTTATACTTGTATTGCGTCGTTATTATGGCAGCAGTTTGTGAGGTCACAGGCGTTCTAATACAGAATGTTATAAGAAAAAATATCGCTATAACGCTTACGATATTATCGTCCGATATCTACGCATCTGTATGGTGCGAGCCTTTAATTCTCGTACGAAAGAAAATTACTTTAAGTCTTGACTCGTTTTGGGCCTGAGTCTTTTTCAAATACGCGTGTATATGTAATACATACAAAAAAAAACTTGAAAAAAAAAACATAAGATTTAAAATTATTATAAGATAGGTAGGTACGCTAAAATCAAACACAAATTCGAGTGTAATGATATCTATCATCAGTTTTGTGGTAATACAAACAAATAATTTTAAAATGGATTTAATTCTGTGAAACACCTACGTCATTGCTATATAAACAGTAATACCTACGCAGTTGCAATGTTTACCTTATAATAAAGTCTAGATTCGTCATAGACCGATAATTAAACAGTCAGAAAAAGTAGCATGATGCTAATCTAGAACATTTTAAAAACAGTTATTTCTCTATTTACAGGTCAATGTACTTACTATAAAGAGTTACTTAGCGCACGGGTATGCTACTTAATTAATAGGTACATACAATCTTGATATTTTTTGCGGTTAAGCGAGGTGTGAATCGGTGCAAACATTCTGCCGCATCTGGTTACAATTACAATAGATGACCCTGATGTAGGTATACAGGGTAAAATTAAAACCAGTGCGGATATTTTAGGAGGTGAAAGTACTCATGAATATGATCAACTATTATTATGGGACCGACACTGAAATATGAAAAATAAATCAGCTGATGAGCCATACATTTTGATCGTGTTGTAATGCATTTTTGTAGGGAACAGCTGATTTTTTTTTTACATATTTCAGTGTCGGTCCCACAATAAAAGTTGATCATATTCATGAGTACTTTCACCTCCTAAAATATCCGCACTGGTTTTAATTTTACCCTGTATGTTACAGTCAAAACTCTTAACCAGTCAAAACTAGTTTTGACTGTTTTTTGCTAAACTTATAACACGGAATATAAGAAAGAGGTTAGAAGGGCGATTGTTCAGAATCTCTTCGTAAACCACCGTCGGCTAATTCTCCCACTATCTGTAACACAATCACATAATGCACTGTCTAGAGTCTGGACATTCAAACGCACACCAGCGCAGCAAATAACACATGGAACGCGTCCCTAATATTGGGTTTCATACATAAACAACCGATTTGCTACTCTATACTTACAAATAAATGGCATCATCTGATCGGATCAATTCGTTGGTGAAAAACCTATCAAAATGTTGTTCTGAATACGAGTTCAAACAATCCCTTTATAATTTTATGACCACGCATTTCTGTCAGACATTGTACTTATAAGTTGGCATATATGTATGTATAATTAACATAGAACTATGATACAACAGTTAGCAGCAACTTGATAACGCTATCAGAACCAGTTACCGTTGACGCATAAAAAATATAATCGCGGTGACTGCATGTTGTGTTAGGGCTTTGAATTCTATAAATAATATAATATAGGTATCGAACTTTTAAAATAAACAATGAGTAATCAGTACTTATACATTGATAAATATAGGTATATTTGTTTCAGAACGAGTCTTCATTCCCGCTCGGGTCATTCGAGTTACAAAATACAGAGAAATTAATTATGTACTTAAATGTACTTAATTTAAAATATTGTGTGACAAACGTGTATTTTCAATTCAAAATATGCTTACGTTAACGATACTACACGTCAATAAAACTCATGATCGGGGTACAGTTATTTTTCGGAAACGGTAAATAGCACGGATTCATCCTTCTCTCCAGGAATAATCCCTCCATTATAGTTTTACTTATAATATCATTTCATCTTAAAATCTTCCTCCAGCTTACCCTAGACTGTTAAGGAATTAGGAATAAGGAATGTTGTAGACGCCTACACTAATTGCGTATAGGTACTCGTAGTAGGTACCTCTCACGTTCCTTAGTTCCTTAGGTTAGGGGTCAACGTCCTTACATTAACAATCTATCTAAAGTATAGGGTTGGCAGATTCTGTCTACCAACTCTAATTGTAGTATAAATGTGCACTTTTAGGATACTTTGTTCTTCCCCCATAGTATTGCACTTATGAGAGACTGAACGCGGTAGTGGCCACATAAGTGTTTTACACCGGGCACGTGAAGTAGACACACTTTTTTTCTTTTTTTCGAGATGGAAATCCTCACGGATGTCCCCCGGCCCTGGAGAGGTTAGCTAGAATATATTCTGCAATATCTTGCATTGCTAAATTGTAGCAAGAGTATCGCCGTAAATTTTGCTTTTCTTATAGTTCTCAGCAAGATTTCCAGCCAGATGCAATTTTTAAAGCCCGTTTACGAACCCTTTAAAGAACGACGAAGTTTAAAACCGGTCTCAGACCAGTTGTGGTCTTCTTTTATTTAGACAATCAGAGGGGTTGCTCTAAGCTGGGGTAGCGCCCGTCTGGTTAGGGATTATGACGCAAACGCGAGTTCTATAAGTCTAGGGTGGTGCCGTATGATCCCGAACGTTACGAATATTTTTATACAGCTTTGATAATATTTGCGTTGTTAAAATGAAAGGTTTTGGGTGTCTGCGCGGTGGAGCGTAGGTGTTGAGCTGGATTTGAAAAGGTTTTTATTCAAATGTTGGGTTGTTTTATAAAAGTTTTGTAGATTTTATTGTAATGAATTATTAGGGACGACTGGAATTTGTAAACCGGAACGGTTTTATAGCGGATTGGAACTATTTATCAATTACATTTGAAAATGGAGCGTTTGTAAGAACTTATCTGCCAAATAAGATAAACGTAACTTATTTGGGGGTGGTAGAACCGACTACGCTAGAATTTTGTTTAGTATGTATGGAACACCTGATTTTTTTTTCGCGAGTTCAGCGATGGGCCCATAGTAAAAGTTGTCCATAATGATGAGCATAATGGCCTCCTTTGGGATCGAACAGGGTTTTTGTTACATGCTGTATTATAACACGTACACTAAAACAATGATAAAACAGCAATAATTAGCTGACTAACACAGTTATGTGACTGCGATAGTTTATCAACACATGTCATGTCACGACCCGATACAGAAGTGCTGACCCCTAAACAGACTTTCCTTCATTTCACGATTGATAACGTTGCTGATAGGAATAATGGCGATGCGTTGTTTTGGTACAAGCGTTATAAATATTGACTACTAGCTTCCGCCCGCGGCTTCGCCCGCGTTTTTGGGATAAAAAGTCGCGTATGTGTTATTCTGATGTATACGCTATATTACTGTAAAGTTTCATCAAAATCCGTTTAGTAGTTTATGCGTGAAAGAGTAACATATATCCATCCATACATCCTCACAAACTTTCACATGTATAATATTAGTAGGATAGTAGGATGATTATATTTACTATATTATTATGTACGAGGTGGAGTTTTAGTTTTCTACTTATTACCTATAGAATTTCTTATTTATGTTTTAATTATTGGACCAACGGATTGGATTGGAAATTTGGATTGGAAAAACGCATTCACGCGCGTAGCTTTTGTTCCGCGCCACGCACCCCGCAGCGTAGCGCGGGGCGGTGTGTGATTCGCCTTTAAAGTTATTGTACTTTCATTTCTAGATAAAAAGCAAAAATGGCTGCCATTCTGGAGCCCGTCATATTTTGATAAAATTGAGTATTCTATACCGTAACCTTTGTTTGACTACCTATAAAGTCGTTACGATTTACCGGACAGGGCCAATATGGGCACTTAGACAGTCGTCGGTCCCGATATCAAACCTGACTAATGTTTTTTTTATCGTATCACTAGCACTTCGCCCGCGACTTCGTCCGCGTGTCCCACAGGAACTGTGCATTTTTTCGGGATAAAAAGTAGCCTATGTTACTCAGTGATAATGTAGCTTTCTATTAGTGAAAGAATTTTTAAAATCGGTCCAGTAGTTTCGGAGCCTATTCGGTACAAACAAACAAACAAAAAAATCTTTCCTCTTTAGTCATTAGTATAGAAGTATAGATATATAGATGATGAGCTACACATTAATGGCTACCTATATCAGTACCTATTTACACTACCGCAACTTTAAACAGCTTCTACCAAAAAATGCAACAAAGTCGACCTACCTACAAACATAAGCTGTGCGGTATTAATAGAACACAACCGTTGCACTTGAACTACAAATATAGGTTTGTAAGTCAGCGAGGTATACCGCAATGCCGACTTCTAGCCATTATGTTTATTTCTAGAATTATAGTCGACGTACTTAGGACATTGTTCTTTGTACACAGAATTGGTCAGAAGGTCCATCCTAAAAAAATTAAGTCTTCCCTATGAGGCTATCATAATAAAAAAACTTTTCATACATTCTGGCTACTTTTGTATAATTTTGCCGAATATTTGGTTGATTTTTTTTTGGCGAATCGGATATGGGTCTCATACTTGAAATTTTGGAAAGTTGAACCATCCTTTATCGGTTGCAGGAGGTTAGATCAACAGCCTATAGAAGATTGCTGAAGAAGAGTGGTATGCATATGAAAAAAAACCGGACAAGTGCGAGTACCTATGCTTCGCGCCCTAAGGGTTCTGAAATATGATCATAGATGGCGCTACTGCATACTTCCAATCGCGCCATCTATGAGCAGATGGCTTAACTTATGGTCCGGTGACTGACGGCGGACAACAAAGTGATCCTATAAGGGTTCCGTTGTTCCTTTTGAGGTACGGAACCCTAAAAACTGATGGTCGTAGGAGTGAGTTCTTCAGTGGATACAGAAAGCGCAGTTTATGAAGCCCTGCGCCAGATAGATCAAGGCGTCATACATACTGCCCCGCGCCATGCGACGGGGCGCGGGAGCTCGTTTTCAGTTATGGTTATGTGCCTACATTTTTGGGAAAATAATAATATTTGAATAATTTCTATTATCAGTCTATGTTTGTAATTATTATAATTTTATACTTTGATTTATGTAATTGGTATGTATATGCCGTGTAAATCAATAAAGAAAATAAATAAATATAAAAACTGAGCTATTTCCATACAACGTTAAAAATGGCGGCCCAGCACCCGGTCGCGTGACAGTGCGCGAATCAGTGTCTATGACGCCTAAAGGACGGGAAAAGGTATCTGAGGTTATATGGACGTAGAAGGCAGAAAGCTGAGCGTTTTTGCGTAACTACGGCCAGCTCTATAAATCTTTTCATCAATCAAAATAGATTGAAAATCGCGTTAGTAAGTCACGCATAAACTAAATAGATTATGCGCTTGAGAAGTCACTATAAAATTAAGCTTTTGCTATGTGTAGGTAGATATATGGGTGTTAGTACAGAGCTGATCATTTCATGCATCTAAACATGATACGAGTAATTTATGCTCTCGCGCTGCCCGACATACAAACAGCTATGTCACTCGCTATGTCCTTCTTCTTATGATAAAGGGACTATATTATCTGAAGAAGCCGTACGAAGTTACACTTCTGCAGTTCTCTTCATGTGATGGTATGTAGAACCGTCATTTGCGTAAATTAGCATAATTTGGGCATTATTCAAGTTTTATCCAGAATTCCAGACAGGTATAAGTGACGAAGATACTTAAAAGCTGCGCGTAGTTTGTCTCGGGTGGTAGTGGCGCTCTACGGTGGACGCAACTAGTGGCGCTCTACGTGGATCAAGCGCGTGAGAGCCCTCACGGCGGGGGATGCGGTGTCTCGGGGTGGGGTTGTTTTGGCGGTGTCTCTCGACATCGCCAACGCCTTCAACTCCATGCCCTGGAGCTGCATAAGGGAGGCACTCCGGTATCACCGGGTGCCGACCTACCTTCGTCGAGTGGTCGGGGATTACCTGTCGGACAGGGCAGTAATCTACCCCGGTCGCAGCGGAGAATGGAACCGGCGAGAGATGTCGTGCGGTGTTCCGCAGGGATCGGTCCTGGGGCCTGGGGAACATCGGTTACGACTGGGTGCTGCGTGCCGACCTCCCTACCGGCGTCAGCGTAGTTTGCTACGCTGACGACACGCTGGTACTGGCACAAGGGGGGTCGCACGAGGCGGCGGCCGAATTGATGACGCGCGGGGTTGCGATAGTCGCGGAGAGGATCCGGCAGCTGGGTCTCGAGGTGGCATTGCACAAGTCCGAGGCCATGTGCTTTCATGGGCCTCGGAATGCGCCACCGCCGGGATCCCGGCTGATGGCGGGAGGGGTCTCCATCGGCGTCGAGTCGACATTGAAGTACCTAGGACTCGTCCTCGACAGCCGGTGGAACTTCGTTGAGCACTTCCGACGTTTGGCTCCCAAATTGGAACGGGCAGGGGCTGCCTTCAAACGGCTCTTGCCCAACCTGAGGGGGCCAAACGCCTCCTGCCGGAGGCTCTACGCGGGGGTCGTGCGGTCCATGGCCCTTTACGGGGCCCCGGTGTGGGCGCGTTCTCTGGGGCGGCGAGCCGCCCACTATCTTAACGCGCCCCAAAAGGTGGTAGCCGTGAGGCTGGTCCGTGGATACCGCACGATCTCCGGCGAGGCGGCGAGCCTCCTTGCCGGATTGCCGCCATGGGATCTGGAGGCGATAGTCCTCGCGCGCCTGTGGGACTGGCGCGCGGAGGTACTACGCCGGGGGGAAACCCCGCTGCCGCGGCAAATCGTCGCTCAGCGGACAGATCTCCGGCGCGATCTCATGGCGACATGGAGAGAGCGACTGTCGCAGCCCCGTGCAGGGCACGGCACAATAGTGGCGATAGTGCCCCTCTTTGAGGAGGGGCTAGAGAGGCGCCACGGCGCCCTCACCTTCCGCCTGACGCAGGTCCTCACCGGACATGGATGTTTCGGGAGGTTCCTGCATCGAATCGGGCGGGAGGAAACGCCCGGGTGCCACCACTGCGTGGATCGACCGGAGGACACGGCGGAGCACACTGTAGAGGTGTGCCCCGCTTGGACGGAGCACCGCCGTGTCCTCGTAACGGCGATCGGCGGCGGCGACCTCTCGCGCCCGGCCCTGGTTCAAGCCATGGTCCGGGGCGAGAGGGAATGGGAAGCCGTCACCTCCTTCTGCGAAGCAGTCATGCTAGCGAAGGAGGTGGCGGGGCGTGAGAGGGAGAGAGCCTCACGTCCCAGCCGCCGCGGCGGCGGACGCCCCGGGCGTCGGGGGTCACTTGATGGCCCCCGGCCACCGTAGGCGCGGGCCTGTGGACGGTGAGTTGGGCATGCTCACCGTCCGTCCGTCTCATGACGACAGGCCGTGTCGACGGCGCGTTCGTGTTCCACGCGCGCCTCAAAGAGAGTCAGCAACAGCGTAGGGGCCCGCAAGGGCCGAAGCCTGCCAGGGCTGCGGGACTGTTCGAAAGAGACACCGCAGCCCTGGAATGTAACGGGCAACGAAGGAACATGGATGGGTTTTAGTCAGTACAAGTCTGACACTCCCTTCCGCTCCGCCCAGAGCGGAGGGGGTCATTTGATGATTTCCCATCCAAAAAAAAAAAAAAAAAAAGGGTAGGTGTGAATGTAAGTTTTAATAGTATGTAAAACTACGTATTATATATATATGTGATACTGTATACTTCTCCAAAAGGTTTCGTAACGTAACGTAGAAGTATCATCGGTCGACCAGAATCTGATGGCAAAAGTAGAGATTAAAATGTGTTGCTACCAGCACTGGGGTGAATGGATGAAAGAGTTTTAGCTTGCACTAGCAATTTTCAGAATTTTACACAACTTGGGCTTCATTTGAAAAGTGACTAGTATGCATTGCCGTGCCAAAAACATTATTTAATTTTATTTATGCCATGAGATTCTGGTCTACCTACACAATTCTTACCTATCATTGAAGCAGGCGCCGGTTCTGCAAAGTATGACCAAAAAGGTTTTTCAATTCATTGTCGATTGTTAAGTGTTCCGACGTAGCCAAATGACAAAAATGGAAGCCTTATAATTTCATCATATCCGTCTGTTCGTCCATCCGTATGTCACAGCCATTTTTCACGGAGAATATTGACACCTATTTTTAAAACCTGCGAAAATTCATCTATCTTCGCAGGTTTCTAAAAAAAAAATTAGTTACGGGGGCACTCCATACAAAACAATTTTCGCGCACTCCTCCATGTCAGATATCGTTGGTTGGTCTTGGTATTTTAAAATAGCATGAAGGTTTCTAAGTGGTTCTTTTATTTCCATGAATATTTGGTGAGTTATGTGCTTCCAAAGTCGTAAAAAGTGTCTCCCCCACCTCAACTTTTCAACTGTGGGGGGAAAATCTAGCTTTTGCCCGCGACTTCGACTACGTGACCCACAGGAACAGATATTTCAAAAAATGTCTAATATGTCTATACATAGCATTCAGGGATGTAACTTCCTATTAGTGAAAGAATTTTTAGAAACTGATTAGTAGTTCGGGAGATTATCTCCTACTACATAAACCTCTTTATAATATTAGTAACCATACCTTTACCTAGAAGTAAAGATATTCATAAACCATATCTGAAGTAACCGTCCCTGAAATGGAAAATGATGACGCAATAGACCGTTCAAATACCTCGGTTATACCAAAATATGGATATGATTCATACCGGTTCGTACTTGACCTTGATGAAACTAGAACTGCTTAATTTGCGTGTCACGCTAATATTTACCGAGTTTTGTTTAATCTAAGTCAAAATAAATATGGTAGGTACCTACTATTATAGGTTTTTGTTGAAGAATTTGCATATGTGTGTATTGTAATGTTTGCTGCTGTGACTTGTTGGATTAGACGAAAATAGTTGGTGTTAGATATAGAAAAAGGCAAAACACGCAAACGTTACTCGATCTGAATTTCATACCTAGGAATTCCAAACACAGCTACAAATGCTTACCTGGCCACGAAAAGCTAAATAATAAAAGTAGGCATTACTGCCTCTACTATTTTTCAAAGGGAAGCCGGTAGGAATCGTATTGTAGGGACCCTTCGCCACTGCTGTGCACATAATGAAGGTAGAGAAGTAGCACCGAGTAGAACATATGATAATATCAGCCTGTCCACTCTGTGCCCACACACCGCGTGATATCACCGGGAGAACTGCCAGTTTGTTTGCGAACGTTCGAGGGAGAATCTCACCGTGACATTTTCCCTCGAACGTTCGCAAACAAATTGGCAGTTCTCGCCGTTGACCTATAATATGTCTAGACAAGCAGTTCCGAACATTAAACATGTCACACTCAAGTGTTGTGCCGGCACAACACAAGCCTCACATTCACTTTGACGTTTGATGCGATAAGCAACAGACAAGTACCCGCGTGTGGGGCATGATTTTTGTTCGGAACTGCTTGTCTAGGGACATATAGGTCAATGGTTCTCGCGGTGATATCACGGCGTGTCGGGTACAGAACAGAACAGAGAGGCAGGATATCAACCAAGTAGGTACTGACAACAAACTTAGAAAACTGTATAATTGTATACAGGGTGGCAGGTTAAACAGTGGAAATATTTTAAGGGGTCATTGTACTCATAATTATGAACAACTTTTACTATGGGACCAACCATGAAATCGTGAAAAAAAAATCAGCTGTTCCATACATTTTGATGAGTTATGTGAACATAAATGTATGGAACAGCTGATTTTTTTATTGACGTAAGTATCTTGTTTAAAAACCAATTTTAATTGAAAGTATTTATTGGATGCCTTAAGCTTTATTTTCTTCAGATTTTTGGATAACGTGGTTGGAAAATTACAGGAAGGGGACTGCTACTGCTGCAACATTGCTAACGACTTTCAGAGCTCGAAGTTATACCTATGTATAATGTATATACATGCACTTAAATAAAAAAGTCATTTAGAAACCTTTGTTATTTTCAACGATACCTCACATGTGGGGGTGCGCGTAAATATTTTTTTTTCATCCCTCAGTTTCATGTATGGGGGCCACTCCTTTTTTGTAATTTCACAACAGGCCTTTATGGCGGCTCACCGAAGACTTGCGAAGTTACATACAAATTGCTAAACTGTAGATTTGACGGGGGTGTGACAGACGGACAGACAAACAGATGAACATGACGGAACTATAAGGGTTCCTAGTTTTACTACGGAACTCTAAAAATACAAAGAAAACTTAGGAAAAACTTTGATCTAAATACTTACAAAAAATAAGGTTTTATACACAAATAATATTATTTTCATAATAATAAAGGCAGGGCACGGACTGTTTATACTGCCATCACGTTTCTGCTAATGTTTCGTGTAACCAGCGTCGCATGTCAACGACCTTTATGAGCTTTAATGTGGATGGAACTTTATGTAATAACACCCGTCTAGCCATTTTTATGTAAAATTAACTTTTTTTGAACTATGAAAAGCACAGCTTTTAACTGTTTTACTGGAAAAATAGGAAAATTATGTCATAGATTTGCCATTTTCGGTTTTTATCGCAAAGTATTGAAACCGACAGTGGAGGGCAAAGTGCAGATATTTGTCCAAATCATTGACACATGACTGTCGCTCGACCAATAAAAGTAATTTGTTAACTGCTCAAGATTGTATTACTACTTTTGATCCGGAAAAAGGTACTATTCCCGAGAGAAAGAACAATAACTTTCGACAGTCACAATTTCTTTAGGACGCTAGATGGCGCTACGTGTATGTCACGCAGACGAAGTCGCGGGTAAAGTGCTAGTTCTTTTATAAAAATCTAACTTTCTTTGTAAAAAGCAATGTTCTAAAATATCTGTTTTCTTGCACGCAATCTAAACGTGTACAAGTACGAAGCATTAAAATAAAGTTAAGACTCCAAACTGTACCAGACGAAACGAGCTTTAAAACTGAAATACGTACTTTAGACGTTATTGAATACTAAAATAACCGGTCGCCAGTTTTATATGACGATGCAATATGGAACGCTATGCAAAATACTGCTTAAAGCGTTTCTTGAACAGCTTTGACACAGATGAACGGTTTCTGTATGTTGGCTATATTTTTATTCGAGTGGATTTGAGGACACACTGCTTTTATGCATCCTTGATTTGTTATACACGTACACGCTTTAATTTAATTAGGTAAACCGTACATACTCAATTTAATCATTATTATTCTATATATAGGGATTTCTTTGTCAACTAGGTACCTACTTGCTTGCACGCTACACTAAAGTATCGTTTGATCGTTCGATAGTTTCTTCAACTTTTGTACATATTTCTAAAGTGTAGAGCGAAGTATGAGAGAGCATACTTAGATAATAATTACTACATTTTTTATACAAAATTTAGATTTTGTATAAAAATCGTAGTACCTAATTCTACGTGGTAGTCCTTGCTATAGAGCAAGGATATAATAATATCTTATTGTTATTAGATACCTTGCCCCAAAGAAAGTCAATAATTCACCAACATTTCTCAAACTACTCCCAATCGAATGATACAAATCACCATTCAAATTCAATAAATAAATCACGAAGATGAAGTTATTTATTCAAAATTTTATTTATAATAAAAGGGGAGAGATGAAACCCGCGCCAGTGAACAAAAGTACCGAAACCAACTTCCCCGTACATTTCGTATCGTTACGACGAACTGAAATTCAACAGAAAACTAGAATCATAATGGCATGGCCGCAATCAAGTCACGGTAGGGCTGCTACCATTATTTATATAATATTTTATTGATAATAATATTATAAAAAATATTGTTAGAAAGTTTTTTAATACTAAACGTACCAAAAATTAAAGTAATATCTATAAAACTATTCACTAACTCGTGCCTGTAACGAACAATAACGGATTTTATTCCCACAGGAACCATGCATTTTTCCGGAATAAAAAGTCACCCATTACAAGCCCATATCACTTTCCCGCCCATAAACTATCACAATGCAAAAAATAGTGTCAAGCCGTTGTTCTATTGCTGCGTGAAAGAAAGACCAACGAACAACAAACACTTTCGCATTTATCATCATCATCTGCCTAGCTTTTTCCCAAATTATATTGGGGTCGGCATCCAGTCTAACTAGTTTTGGCTGAATATCAATATTTTCCGTGGAGCGACGGCCATCTGACCTCCACAACCCAATTAATGGGTAATACCGGTATTCGAATGTTAGACCAGCTGTCAGACTTTTAGGGCTTCTGACTACCCGTAACGACTGTCAAAGATATTCCTATGACAACCGGGACCGACTGCTTAACGTGCTCTCCGAGACACGGAGGGGTCTCGATGTGTAAAGAACGGTCACCCATCCAAGGACTGACCGCGGCAAGCGCAGCTTAACCTCGCAAATCGATCGATCAGCGCGGCTGTCATATAGCCACAAGCCCCTTAAAATGGAACTGAGTCGCGGGTCAATGTCTAGTTATTATTATGTTTATAATAATTAATTCCGTCCCCATAGAGCGAAAAGTCATTAAGTCAAAAAGTCGTGTTTTGAGATAATGAAAGTTAAGAGTTTAACTATAACTCTCATTATTTCAAAACACGATTTTTCGACTTAATGACTTTTCGCTCTATCGTCATCTTTAGGTACAAATAAATATTTCAGCAACCCTAAGTCCAGGCAACTTGTTGTCGGTATTCCTCGGGTTCCGTGTCACTGCATAATTCCACTTCGGTCACAGCGTTCCTTTTTTCACTATTTCCACATAGGTGAAACTCCGCTTTTTAAGTTTAAAAAGCGCAAAACGTACCTTCCACTGAAACATTGCGCTGAAAGCCTTGCAAAGAGTCGGACTTACGGAAATGCGTCATACATTTAGTTAGAGGAGTTATTCAGGGGTCGGCCGCCATTTTATGTACAATTTAAATGTAAGCGTTTTTAAAATGTTGGTCATGAAACTTTATTAGTAGCAATTAATTCATTCAGATTTATATACTCACATCTTTTTCTCATGAGGGTAGGTAGTAACTATAGGACAGTATGTCACCACGTGCTACGATTCTTACATAGGTAGGTACCTACTTCTTTTGCAATGTCCACGTTCATACATCTGCTCATACACACACGCCGCTTGCGAGTAGGTACACTTGACCTTTTTGAAGAACATCACCTATAGAATCAGTGTAGGTACCTATGTCTTTTTATGGCGTCCCCTCCCGGCGATTACACTAGGCGTCCGCCTTATAAATTCTTTTCTGTTAATCGCCATATGATACATTCATGTGCAGTTCATTTAAAGGGAGAATCGATAGGATAGTCCTTACATATTTTAAACCCAACGTCTTTTTTCTGTCTGTTCGTTAGTGCGCTTATAACTTGAGAACCACTTATCATGTTGTGTACTCTTTCTTTACAGATAATTCTCATCGAAACTCGTACAAGTTTGAGAAACGAATTTTTGAAATATAATACAAATTAATGAACGAATACTTTGAAACACTATGGAATGCGTTCGGTCACTTCAATGAGGTTCAAAGTGAAGTTTACAGAATAGCACTATAGTTTTTTTCAAGAGAAAGCAAACAAGGCTTTGCCTTACGCCTAGTTCTAGGAAGAAAAAGCACTAGAAGGCTTACACAGAAAGTGCTCTAGAAAGAGCTGTAGGTCAATGACCGTATTACGTAAGTAGGTAATATTGTAAATATTTCTTTAATTGTCGTCAAAATAGGTAATCTATACTAATATTTATCTATTCTCGAACCATAATTTATCTCTATCACTCTAAGGTTTGCTGTAAGAAAACTCAATCTTGAGTTAAGCTCGCCTTTGTACATAAAATGTCCATAAAAAATTGTATTTAATATTTGTGTGTACAATAAAGAATATGAATATGAATTTATTATAAATGCGAAAGTTTGGACAGATGGATGGATAGATGGATGGCTTGATAGATGGATGGATGTTTGTTACTCAATCACGCCAGAACGGCTGAACGGATCTGGATTTTTGGCACAGAGATAGATTATAGTCTGAAATAGCACATAAGTTTTTTATCCCGAAAATCGCGGGCGAAGCCGCGATGGAAACTAGTACTATATACGAAAGACATCCTGTAGGTACGATACAATACATAGGTACCTACGTACGACGTGTGATACAATTAATCGATGGACAGTTCCTGTAATTAAGTTGCGGTATTGATGAATTAGATGGACAATGGACATAACTGTATTTTCCGTGAAGTGATAATATTTTGGTATCATCATGGACAGTTTTAGTTTATTGAACAATGAGATGGCTTGTTCATCTGTGGGATGCTTTGGTAGGTACCTAATGATGATGGTAGCCATCTAATATTATAAAGAGATAGTTTGTAAGTTTGTATGTATTAGGTAAGTACCTAATCTCTGGAACTACTGATCCGATTCTAAAAATTATTTCACTAATAGGAAGTTATAGGCTAAGGCCTGGGGTGCTACTTTTTATTCCGAAAAAACACTGACAGCGAAGCCATGAAAGAATATACTAAGTACACGTGACATTTGCCCACGTCATTTAATTTCCCAGCAGTACCTACCTACACGATAGCACAAGACAGTTAAAACATTAAATTGTATTTTTTTTCTACAAACGTTAAAAGCGTTTCCTATTTATGAAAACTAGACGGACGGTACTTACCTAGGTACAGGTAAGTACCGTCTGTAGTCGAAATTCGACTAATTGTGAAAAAACAATGATTTCTGCACTTCTTTTCCATAACCATAATAAACTTTAACTATTAATTTCACACTCCGTGCACGCAAAATGCTTAAATAGGGTTACAAAGTTTTCCCTTCACGTATTAAAAAGATAAGTACCTAAATAAAATCCCTAAAAACATCCTAATATCATCTAAACAAACTGTTGCATAGACATATTTTCCTACGAACGACCCACTGAATGTAATAAACCTACCTCACTGAGATGAATTTATCGGTAGCAAGTCGCTGTGGCTCTCATATTACATTCTTATAAGGTTTATTTGCGGAGCAATAATGCTCTTATTTGCATTTGCGGGAACAATAATGCTTGAAATGGATTATTATAGTAGAATGGATTTGGAATGTTTTGAAATAGAAGGTACAGAGCGTTTCACATGAAAATTCCCTTCGACGCTGTGTTGGCTCTCCTGTTTGTAACTCTTGTCCAGGTTTTAACGTTTTGGGCCTTACCAAAAAAATATAGACATCTGTTGAACAAGAATGCTACCAAAAATAATACGCACTTGTTTTAGCACTAAAGTAAGACGGTTATAAGACGGTAAGATGGTTATAGTTTTTGTAGATTTATCTGTTAAAATAATGCCTGGGACACTAAAAAGTGGTAAACGAGAATTGGTACCTACTGAAAGAACACTTGCAACACTGCACCGTTAAAAACGTTGTACCTAACATATTATCAGGGCAGCAAACATAGAACATAGCTAGTTCAAATTCAAACACTGTCGTCAAAAAGCCTTTACGAGAATTTAAAAGAATTATGATAAGAAGAGGTTTCTTTTAAATGGGCAAGTAAAGGTTTACTCCCTGTGGACTATCAAGTTATTTCAGAACTCACCTTTATCTTCTAAAGGAGAATTTTATGGAAAACAGGAAAAGCGACTTCCCATCGGCCTTTTGATCGTAATTTCAATATGGTTACCAATAACCCAAAATAGGTCAATATTCATCAATAACTTTGATAGCTATTGGCGAATTTGACCTATATTAATTTCCTAGCCCAAGACGCAACTGCGCAACACAAGCACATGTTCAATAGTGGGCTGTGAATAAACACAGGGAGGTTTATTGTCGACAAACACAGCGTGTTGACTCACGATACGTTATTAGTTGGCTTCGGAAGAATCCGAGTGCTCCCGATTATTATGCACGTCCACTTTTGGTCAAAAAGTACCGAGTAAAGCATACCAGATACAGGTAGGTGGATATTGAAATCCATTATAATAACAGTTTGTCATACAAAAAGATGTGATCCCTTTCTATGTTGGATAGTGTAATAACATTTTGTCTTTCCCTTTTTCGGCGGAACCCAGATTGTGTTATAGACTAATTAACACATGTAGATACCTATTAAAAATGGATTACCTTATGTTAATCCACTGTGTAAATTGTATTTTCATGTTTTTCTTATGGTGTGACATATTCAAATAAGTATAAACAACCCTTTAGAGGTTTTTTTTGTTATCTTTTATTATTGGTAATAAATAAAATTTAAAAAAAAATAGAGGCAAATCCACTAATAAAAACCGGCCAAGTGCGAGTCGTACTCGCGCACCGAGGGTTCCGTATCATTTTTGGACGTATTAAGTAAAAAAATCCGGACCGCATAACTAAGTTTGTTTGTGAAGGAATTTTGATGATTTTGAAAAAACTGTACTAGTTAGGAACATCGTTTTATTTTTGGTGCCATATTTGGGTCAATTCTTATCAACTCTAATTATTTCAGATTTTTCGCCCCGCAAACTTCGGAGATAAGGGGGGGTGGGGGGAATGGTATTTTATTGGACATTTTTCATCATACGTCGAAAACTGTGAGATATAAAATAAAATAAAAATATATTTTGAAATGTGCAAATTAAGCCCTTTTATATGATATGTCACTTGACCTAGTAACCCCACTTTAAAATTTCGGACCCCCACTCCGGCCCCTTTTGCAATGAAAATAAAAATATTTTTGGACTTTTTTCATTTGCAATAAAGTTGAACAAGCATTCTTTATAACTGTTCTAAATTTCAAGTCGATAGCATAAGTAGTTGCTGAAATAAGCAGGTGTGACAGACAGACAGACAGACAGACGAAGTCGCACCATAAGGGTTCCTTTTTTACCATTTTGGTACGGAACCCTAAAAATCATTATAGTAATAATAGGTCGCAGTTCAAGTCATGTAAAAACAAAAATTATTAAGTAAATAAAGTAGGTCTGGTCTACTCGTAAGCAACCTAGTATTTATAGATAAGTAATTATGTGACTAAATATTCACTTATTCTTATATACAAGCCATTCATTATGTACTTACCTAAGTAGATACGTATGTAAATAGCGAAAAACCACTTGACGTTGAAGACCAACTGTTTGTTTGCCAAAACATTAACGAAATTGGTTTCTCTTGAATTTTAGCACAACGATATTTTGTTTGTGACGTAACTTTTGTATAAAAACAAACATTATATTATTTACCTACTCGTCGTATATTTTAATAGTAGCTTAGATAAGTTAACGACTTATGAGCGCGGCCACGAAATCGACGCTCCAAGCGAATTCGCCTTGCTTTGCAAGCGTCAGCGTCGAGCGTCAAAAACAAATGTATGTCTAATGTTCTACAAAGCCACGAAGTAGACGCTGCAAGCGTCAGCGAATTTCCCTACATTTGTTTTTGACGCTTGCAGCACAAGGCGAATTCGCTTGGAGCATCGTTTTCATGGCCCTCGGGTTATAATTATTACAATTTTTGTCTGTCTGTCTGTTTGTTCCTGCTAACGAAACGACTGGACGCTTTTGACAGGACTTTCACAGGTAGATAGCTGATGTTATAAGAAATAACTTAAGCTACTTTTATTTAAAAAAAAAAATTAGAGTTCCGCGCAAAATAATTAAAACCCTTGAAATCCAATATTCCACGCGGACGACGCTCGACGTCTCGGACACAGCTAGTATAAATATAAATATATACTTAAATCAAATTAAATATATCAAATCAAATATATTTATTGGAACTAAAAAACAGGATTTACAAGAAAATTTGTGATCGATAACAGCTGCATTAGTTGGTAAACTGTGTCGCAGCCATTAACAGAAATATATACTTAAATGGGATTATAATACTTATAGGAATGTTCCGTGTCTATATATCATCGATATATTAATGACGTGCGATCCTACATTAGAAGTAGGCCATCCCCCCTCTTCCTGCAGTTGTCATAAGAGGCTTTCCGCTTACGTACTTCCTGGGGAGGTTGAGAAGTATAGGCACATCGGTTTATTTTTACGTCATTCTGGATAAACTGGCACCTACTTACAATGAAAGTGAGACATATTCATGTTATGTTTGAAGCAATGGTGCAGGATTCCGGCCATGAGACGCAAAATTCTTTGAACTTTTTAAAAGAAGAGATTTTACTCAAAAAGCGCTATCTATTAAAAATTTAAAAATAACTTTGTATGGATATCTATCTCTTAGACTTGCGATTTTACGGTTAAACCGCTAAACCAATTTTGCCCCATATGTCGAGGGATGCTCCATGATAGTATTCGACATAATTATGTAGAAAATAAAAAAAAATATCTTTATCTCCAAAATTTGCAAAGTTTGAAATAATTAAATTTCTAACTATTACACGAAAAAGTAGGTATGTTCCTAACTAGCACAGTCTTTTAAAAAGCATCAAAATTACTTCACAAACATAGTTATGAGGACCGGGTTTTTTTACATTTATACGTCCAAGGATGGTTCGGAACCCTCGGTCCGCGAGTACGACTCTTGGCCGGTTATATGGGTATAAACCAAGCTTAGAATCAATTATCCGACCTACTTTCTCACTCACTTAACATATTTTACCTGTTCTATTCTTCGATAGGAAGTCAACATATAAAAGGAAAGGTTTTGTTCCGTTTATAAGCCATTTCCTTCACTTCCGCTAGTTAAAGTCATATTTATTTGTATGCACTCGCGATATCGTGTTTGTTTTGGAACGACTTTGTTCGTTCGATTTTATTCTGCAATGTTTGTGAAGATTCAGTTTGTCAACAGTCTGAAATAATATTATATTCCTATGATAATAAAACACAATAAATATATAATCAAGCCATAGGACATAGGACACTGATCTTTTAAGTGATGTTCTTAATATTATATTCCTATGATGATAAAACACAATAAATATATATTATAATCAAGCCATAGGACATACACTGATCTTTTAAGTGATGTTCTTCAAAAAGGTCAGGTGCGTATAGGTAGGAACTGGCGTGCGTATATACAGGGTGGAAGGTTAGACAGTGGAAATATTTAAAGGGGTCATTGTACTCATAATTATGAACAACTTTTACTATGGGACCAACCTTAGAATCGCGAAAAAAAATCAGCTCTGCCATGCATTTTGTTAAGTTATGTGAACATAAATGTATGGAACAGCTGATTTTTTTTCGCGATTTCAAGGTTGGTCGCGTAATAAAAGTTGTTCATAATGATGAGTACAATGACCCCTTTAAATATTTCCACCGTCTAACCTGCCACCCTGTATAGTATGACCAGCTATAATCTATTTTATAACAACACGCCGCCGCCGCGGGAATTCAATGCGTGAACTGGATTGACAAAGGTACAATCATAATCGATAATTATATCATGCGTGAGAATACTCCCTCAGTGACAACGTCTAAATCCGGTGAGCTCACGGTGAGATTCTCCCTCAAGCGTTGCCAAAAAAATTGGGGGAAGCCGTAGCACGCGCATATGGTGAGATCGTTCGCAAACAAATTGGAGTAGTTCTCGCGGCGATACACGCGTCGTGTGGTTACAGAATAGAGTATCTATGTAGGAATCGTAGTACGTGGCGTTCTGTAGTTTCTATCTACCCCCATGGGGAATAGGCGTGAGATTTTGAACACATTTATGTAGGTAGGTAGATGTAAATATGAAGAGCTTGAGCTCAGATCATAGAAACAAGGAGATATGCCATCATAGCAAATTAGTACCGGAACAACTGATGCCACTTTTAGTACATTTTTCGACACAATTACGCGCATAATTAAGCGCTCCTTGTGAATAAAAAGATCTCCCACGCATTGAACATTCCGCACACCCTCAACCTAACATTGTTAATCGTTACTCAACACTAGCACTAAACTAAAACACTGTATTTATACCATCGATCGTGTTCGGTTCGTCGCCAGCGCGTACGTTTATTTTAATATGAGCAAATTGCTCAAGATCAGGCATCAAGTTTGATAGCGCCTTGGCATATCTCCTTGTTTCTATGATCTGAGAGCTTGACTCACGGCTGGCGCATTGCGATTGGCTGCTAGCGACGACGGTAGCTGGTACGATTCCCGCACGGATATGTAGTAGGGTGCTTGCGTATGTGAGATTTGTGTTTTTGAAAGGCACCCAATATACAGAAGAAATTCCCAATGTTTTTTATTAATTATTTTTGCCACGGACTTCCAAAACTGTGTTTTTTCCAAAACGTCAAGAAAATCAAGTGCACATGTATTTGCGTATCCTTTTCTTATTTTTTATTTTTATAAAAACGTTGTATTACCGGTTAAAGGCAACGCTTTTCGTTAATTAACACATTTTAACATATGTATGTATAATCTTAAATTCAAATATTATACACCAGGAGTAACATGTACGATCCCCATAAGTGTGTCTAACCATTACCCCAGATTACCATTACAAGGGTACGACCCGTGGCTTACCCCTTTAGCCAGACAATTTGGGTATTTAATCTTAACCTAACAAAGTTAACTGGCATTGACCTACGTACGTAAACATCTTATCGATGTAGCAAAGTCAACATACGGCCTACTTTGGAATAATTTAGGTAGAGTAACAAGGTTAATCCTTAATGCGATAGAACCATTTTTTTAATAGTTAATCTAGCTACTTGGTGGTAGACATTTTGCGGTCAATAGCAATGGACTAATCTATAGTCGAAAACCGAAACAAAATATATTCAGTAGTTTCTGAGATCGACCATAAAAGATAAGTTGATACGCTTCAGTGATGTGTGCTAGAGTTATTATTAGTAAAATTACTTCGTTCTGTATCAGATTACATTGTTCAAAAATGCATCTTTTCATTCAACATTCTTAAAAATGGTTCTGTGCGAGTGAGAGAGGAGACAAAATTCCGAGAGTGCCCTTAATTATTACACCAATATTCTGTACATTTTAGAACTTAGGTACAAATCAATCTTTATAAACCTTAAATTAAACTGAGAATTAATGGGAGGAGATCATGCACTCGACGCATATTTTTTACAAAGATTAGGCAATAGGTACATAAAAAAAATATGCTACTAAAAGGATTTTTTTATATATGTTCAACATAAAAATAGACATACGTACAATAAAAAATACACGCAATTCTATCAATAAAATTTCCTTTCAGCAATTTTATTACTTACCTCATTTTATTTTACTATTCGATTTGTGTAAAAATATTTTCGCAGTAAAACTATACATAGAACGCCATGTTCTGGCTACATGGGGGTAACAATCCTGCGACACGCCAGTCGTGGGAAATACTGGTAATGTTGACAACACGAACGAACTGTACAGGGTTGTGAGGCCACCACAACTGTCAGTTTGTAGTTATTTACCTACATTTTATTAATTGTTTACCTACATTTTATTAATTACGTGATTTGGCAGTAACCCTTTGAAGCTCACGGATTAATTGTTTATAAACATCACTCATTATGCCCGCACTGCTTGAGCACAGCAAATAACTTGTTATTTAAATTAGGGCTTTAAGTCGTGTGATTTACAACACATTTTATAATGGCAATGTTTGTTAAAACAAACCAACAAAGGTAGTTAGAACACTGTGGTTTTTTGTCAGTAATGTCTGACAGATCCGTTTCCGTCCGATCCGTTTTCCGCACGAAACAAGAAGCAAGTCCCCAGTTCGAAAAATAAATACCGTATCAGCAAGGGTTCGACGTAACCCTTTGACTAACGCAACATCGAGGCCATTCGTGGAAGATTTCCAATGTGAAAAAACCGGCTAAGTGCGAGTCGTACTCGCGCACCGAGGGTTCCGTATTATATTTGGACGTATAAAGTGAAAAAATCCGGACCGCATAACTAAGTTTGTTTGTGATTTTGAAAAAACTGTACTAGTTAGGAACATCGTTTTATTTTTAACTGACTTCAAAAAAGGAGGTTCTGTATTCGTCCCGTATGTATGTATATAAGTATGTATGTATGTATGTAAGTATGTATGTATGTATGTAAGTATGTATGTATGTATGTATGTTTGTATGTGCGCGATTTTCTCAAAAACTACTGATTCGATTTGGATGGGGTTTTCACTAACGTAATCTACATACTTTCAGGAAGGTTTTAGTATTCATTCCTCTGTACAAAGTTATAGGCATAAATGTACATACTCCGTAGAAGATTTACTGTTGAACGAATTCGTGAAAGTAATCTAACACGGGATAAAGAACTAAAAAGGGAAAAATAAAAAACTTTTTTAACAAAAAATAACCGACTTCAAAAATCCACTGCAAAGAAAATAATAATTTTGGTTTCGGAAGTCGGTTCACTTCCGAAACCAAAATTATTATTTTCTTTGTAGTGGATTTTTGAAGTCGGTTATTTTTTTGGTGCCATATTTGGATCAATTCCTATCAACCCTAATTATTTCAGATTTTTCGCCCCGCAAACTTCGGAGATAAGGGGGGGGAATGGTATTTTTTGGACATTTTTCATCATATGTTGAAAACTGTGAGGCATAAAATAAAATGAATATATATTTTGAAATGTGCAGATTAAGCCCTTTCATATGATATATCACTTGACCTAGTAACCCCACTTTAAAATTTTGGACCCCCACTCCGGCCCCTTTTGCAATGAAAATAAAAATATTTTTGGACTTTTTTCATTTGCAATAAAGTTGAACAAGCATTCTTTATAACTGTTCCAAATTTCAAGTCGATAGCATAAGTAGTTGCTGAAATAAGCAGGTGTGACAGACAGATAGACAGACAGACAGACGAAGTCGCACCATAAGGGTTCCTTTTTTACCATTTTGGTACGGAATCCTAAAAATGAACTGTAGGTTTTAGGCGAAGAAAAATGTAGGTTTCAAAATTAATGAAATCTCCAATAACTCTTGGCTAATCAATATTCCATTCATAGTAGTTTTGTTGTCTTTCTATAAATACACCACTTTTACAGAAAGCGTACCCGCGGGTGCTATTAGAGGCGACTTATGTAATAGATTAAATACTTACAGAATATTATCTTGGTAAGCTACAAACATTACTTATAACCCTAAACTTGGGCTAATTTCGCAGCAAGATATTTTTTTGCAGTCCATTCGAAATCACGTCCTCTCTTTTCAATGTTTGTTTTATAACTAGTCTGTGCATTTAACAATTAGGCAGTTACTGGAAAGCAATATGCCCACCCGTTACGATCATAAAACATAGGTACCTATCTACTATTTGTGTAAATTTAAAATTTTTGGCTTGTTTAATATTTTATACTCTAGTTTCATTTTAAATAAATATATTTTATCGCAGATTCATGAAACTAAATAGTTTTTAGTAAATGCAATACCTACCTATTTTATCAACAATTCCTAAAGTAACAAAAATGAGTTCAACTACATATATCGCACTCACTCCAAACTCTGCCAGAAAAAATAGGGTCGTCACATTTATTTTTTGTTACAGCACATCACTTAAGTAACGCCTCAAAAACTGGATCTGCTTTCTAGATCCCCCACAAAGTTAACAAAAGAATGCGAAGCGGGCTGGGGGTTTTAGCAACCCTATATGTGCTTCTTACAATGTTTTGCATGCAGTGCGAGTTGCATTAGAAAATGAGGGGAACATTATGGCACTTAGAATTCTGTTTTCTGTTTAGTGCTGTAGGTACGTGATTAGTGATTACGCCTACAATGTTTTTTTAAGTTACCTACGACACATCAGCCGGAAACTAGGTACCTACGCCGCATTCTGAATTTCGGCCGGGCGTAATTTTCGCGACGCTATTCAATGTGTTTTGAATCGAATTTATATATCGCATAATTTTGGCCACGGTGTGTCATATCGCCTGAATACGCTGAATTCAGCAGCCGAATTTCAGCGACGTAATTTCGTAGCAGTACCTACTCTTGGAAGGAAATAAATATTGTAGGCTTTAATAAGATGGTTTTTGTGTCAATTTAGATGATAGGTAAATAAAACTGTGTTTATCAACTTTCGTTGGTGATCGTACCTGCACCACCACCTATGAATAAATGCAGTAGGTAGTGTAAGTAGCGTTAGGTAACTTAATCACGTATAAATGAAGTATAATAGTGACGTCTTGCATACATGAGTACAAGGTTTGAACAATTTGCCGCTGGACGCGTTCAGATGATATGCTCGAAAGATCTGGGGATGAATTGGTGTGTGTGCGTCAGGCCGTATGAAATATTGACGGGAGCGTTGTTATCACCGTTGCCTGAGCTTGTTGTCATGAATTAAACAAAACAAATATTTTAATAATGGTAGGTACCCATTATTAAATTATTTGTTAAGTTATAATTAAACCTAACACTATTTTTGACTAGGTTAGATAAAGTCCTTTTTCACTCTATAAATAGAAAATACTGATAGAAAGGTTAGGTACTCACTCATTAACATCATAACTTTACGCTATATATACCCTAAATAGGAGGCATTAGGTATACGGTACAGCTACATTTTGCTACTACATTATGTGATAAGTATCATGTAATGGGGGGCGAGGATTTGTCATAAAAAAATATATTTTTGTGAATTTGAAACATGTCAAAGCCACGTTAAGCTTCTATTAAGTTATTAAATATAGCAGCGCCCCGCGGTTTCACCCGCGTAAGTTTCGATTACGTGGGAACATCGGGCTAAAAAGTAACAGCTACCTACAGCTGTTACCTTACCCCCTTACCTTCCTTTCCCCGCTACGTCGCTCATTGCCCTTCCCCCTGCCCCCCTTCCCCCCTCACCCCCGGCGCCCTAACCCCCTGCCCCTTCACCCCTTTCCCCTCGCACCCTTTTCCTTAACCCCCTACCCCCCTTACGCCTTACCCCCTTACCTACCTTACCCCGATACGTCAACCATTGCCCTTTCCCCCTGCCCCCCTTACCCCATGCCCCATTAGCCCCCTACTCCTCTTTCCCCCCTACCGATGCCGATTACCAATCCCAACCCCAATAAAGCTTCTAAATGACTACTAAGAAATTCAATAAGAATAAAAGTAATAAGAAATCTCAATAACACTGGTACTTTTCCCTAGGCGGACAAAAACCTACACAATAAGTCATGTACATTTATTTAAACTCCCTATAATATTACCTATTCATTTTTGATTACAAGTCGGAAACAATATCTTTCATCTGCCCAGCCATCCTTGTTTCAAGTTAATTGTTTACGACTCACCCATTCGTTTCTTCAATTAAAACAAGAATTCATTTAAATTCTGAAATTGTTATCAAATGAATGAATAATGTAAAACATTCTTCATTGAATTTAAATATTTGAATTGAGGAACTCATCCGGATACTAACAAATTCAACGTGCTAACCTATTTCTGGGAGCCATAATAGAACACAGCTGCAACAAATCTATGATACTTTTTTGCGCGATTGCAGCACTTAGAAGAGAAGAGGGAGGTGTAGGTATGATTTTGTATAATGTTTTGAGCTTAGTTAGTCAAGTGTACCTACCTTTAAGTTTAACCTCAATGTGTTTTTTAATTAACCGACTTCAAAAAAGCAGGTTCTGTATTCGTCCCGTATGTATGTATGTATGTAAGTATGTATGTATGTATGTATGTATGTATGTATGTATGTATGTATGTTTGTATGTGCGCGATTTTCTCAAAAACTACTGATTTGATTTGGATGGGGTTTTCACTAACGTAATCTACATACTTTCGGGAAGGTTTTAGTATATAATACTTTATGTAATCATTCCTATGTACAAAGTTATAGGCATAAATGTACACACTCCGTAGAAGATTTACTGTTGAACGAATTCGTGAAAGTAATCTAACACGGGATAAAGAACTAAAAAGGGAAAAATAAAAAACTTTTTTAACAAAAAATAACCAACTTCAAAAATCCACTACAAAGAAAATAATAATTTTGGTTTTGGAAGTCGGTGGCAAAAAAAAAGCAAACAAAAACCAAAGCCACCGACTTCCGAAACCAACATTATTATTTTCTTTGTAGTGGATTTTTGAAGTCGGTTATTTTTTGTTAAAAAAGTTTTTTTTGCGCTTCAGGATTGAAATCTGCACTAAAACCCCTATAATTGTTGCATTTTACGAGAGCATGCCAATCATTATAATTTAAACCGTATATCAATGTTTATAAAAGTCACATGACGCGCACTCGTGAAATGCGACAGGTTACCTATAATAAGCTATTATTACACCTTCATGCGATACCTACTTAAAACATTAAGAACATCTTAACCATAGCTATCATTTTGATATTGAATTTCGACTGCACTGTTTTTATGCGTCTTTTTTACTAACCATGCGCGATTTAAATGGCGCACCTTCAGGGGCGGCAAAGAAAAATTTGAGCCAAACGAGTGGCGATTCTAATGCACGTCTGGCGCAACCTCAGATCATAGAAACAAGGAGATATGCCATCATAGCAAATTAGTACGGGAACAACTGATGCCAATTTTAGTACATTTTTTGACACAATTACGTGCATAATTAAGCGCTCCTTGTGAATAAAAAGATCTCCCACGCATTGAACATTCCGCACACCCTCAATCTAACACTGTTAATCGTCACTCAACAATAGCACTAAACTAAAACAATGTATTTATACCATCGATCGTGTTCGGTTCGTCGCCAGCGCGTACGTTTTTAATATGAGCAATTTGCTCAAGATCAGGCATCAAGCTCGATAGCGCCTTGGCAAATCTCCTTGTTTCTATGATCTGAGGGCGCAACCTAAGCAGTCACCCACGTTACTACCTCACTGTCTAGTAATCATTTGTACCACTAGATGATCTATACTTATGCTGCCACTTCACTAGGCGTATTAGACCAAATATTCGCGTTATTTGGCTAATACAAAATATACCTTAAATTTTATTAATACCTATAAAGTATATTTTGGTCAAATACACCAAGTGAAGTGCCGTCTTTATGTATTTCATGCCGATACGAGAAAAGAAGAACATGCGTGATTTTTAATTGTAATTAATAAATCAATTATGTATACAAACTGTCGAATTAAGTATAAGTTATTACCGTTGCGAATGTAACACGAAATTAGGCTGGTCTTAAAACATAACTTTCGTGACTATTTATACACTATGTATAGAAAGGCTTAAAACCATACTAAAGGTTATTGTTAAGGATTTCGGTCAAACCAAAAACTATTCAGGCACGTCGAAAGTTAGTTAAGCTTTGACCCCAACCTCGAGCCGGTGAGGTTTGTGTATCAACCTTTTTTGCCACCAAACTATTTGGCACCAACTGGTTTATTTCGTGTGTTCATATGGGGGTATTTGTTTGGGAGTTTGCCAGTTAATGCAAGCGCCATATCGACACCTTTGGGTTCAAAGGGCGTAAAGACCATTTTGACCAAAATGAGATTCGAGCCATATAATCGATACCTTAAGGCCCAAATTTCATATTTGCCAAAATGGCCTTTACGCCCTTTGAACCCAAAGGTATCGAATGGTTAAGTCCATAAAGTGCCATGGAACAGCACAACTAAACTTTGTTGTAATAGCATCAGTAGTACAAATAATCAATAGAAGTAGGTACCTAAAGCACTTGCTTGCAATACAAATAATCAATAAAGCACTTGGTTGCTAGAGTTGTTTGAATAAAAACAATATTCGCGTGTGATATTCGCATAATCCAACGATTTTCAGAATCGATATTTGAATATTTCCGAAAAACCACTTTTAGTTCGCTGAAAAGTCTTTTACATTATAAATATAAATATTTTTCACACAAACCTGAGTCTGGAAGCAGCTTTCCTTTCAATTCCACGTCGCTTTCCGCGGATGTGGCTCCGTAGTTCTTATAAGTTTTCCCCGAAGGCTCCTCAAATTTCGTCACCTTAAACCGTTCCGACATTTTCACTCACTTTTCTCACTTATTGTGACACTAACACTTATTGTAACACTAACACTTATTTAACACTAACACTTGATATGATCATACACTGTTTCGTTAACACTTATGATATGTTTCGTGATACGTATCTGTTTGTTCACTTTTACATTGTTTTCAGAGTTATGTTCTTCGTGCGGTTACTATAAACAACATACTATGTAAGGCTATTTTATGGATTTGGCTGTTTTATGGCTATAGCTAAGGGTGAGTTGTTTCAAATCGTATGTTTTTTGCAAGTCAATACGTAATCGTGAATCAGTAAAAAATTGTCATTCGATCCGCAATTTTTGACGACTACTGACGCTTATTTGTAAGATTATACAACTGACTCTGAGCGCTGGTTGGCTGTCTTTACCCTTTGCTAGCTACTTCTGATATATTGAAAGAAGAGTACGAATGCCCTCAACCATAATTTTCTTTTAGGTGCGCAACCGCTAACTATTGCGAATGAATCATGAATTCATGATACCTAAACGATGGGTCAAAGCCACAAGCTCACGTAATTATCTTCATTTTCCAAAAGGATCATGAAGAAAAGAAATAAAAATAAACATTTTATTTGCATAGGTAGTAATTAAATCGCAGAATCTATCCTACGTCGTCGAAAGCAATTTTCATCTAGGCGAAGTGAAAACTTTTACCTGCGAGAGTAAAATAAAAGTGAAAAAGTCTTTCCAATTCTAAGCAAAACATTTTTCTTTGCTTTCATAGAAAGTTCTCAGCCTTTATAACGCGGTTGGAGGTTTGCCTGTGAGCGAGGTAATAAATGAGTAGGTACTAATGAGAAGTAATTACTTCAGTTGGCTTACTTCATTGTTTTATGTAGGTACACGAAACAATACCAGTGAAAACAGGAATCTATGTTTGGAACGGGCAACTAGCTTCAATTTACTGGTAAACAGACTATTTTTTGACGATACAAAAGTGCCTATGAAACTGACGAGTTTGTTTGTTTGAACGCGCTAATCTCTGGAACTACCAGTCGGATTTGAAAAAAACCTTTTTGCACTTGATAATCTAATTCTTGAGGAAGATTAGGTAGGCTATTTAATATCACGCTTCAACCCTTGGTAGCCTAGCAAAAAGAAAAAAACAGAAAGAACGCTAAGTGAAAATAATCAGATTTCTTCGCCGGGTGAAACCGCGGGGCACGATAGTATGAAATATTTTTTTTAACTTTGACTTTAACTTTAAGCATTATAGTTGCCAAGATCTTTATAACGAACACAATACTTTTTTCACACTTACTCACTTGCAGGAATCTTTCGTCTTTTTATGTATTCTGATATATTAAGGAGCTCCCGATTTTTCGACGCTGTTATAAGCGCCTTGGTCGCGGGCTGACTGGAGAATACGGGTAGATAAAAAATAAATAAGTGCAGACAAATCTAACTACCCTCTTCCAAAATCGTTTGTACGCGCACTACTGGAACTCGATCAAAAGTCACGACAATACAAACTTACGGTAACACAAAGTTTTTTGGGCTCATTTATTTAAGAGGCCTTGTTTTACTTTTTAGTAGACTTAGAAAATTGATTTATCAAAAAATCACAAAGATATCCCTCAAGTGACAATAATTATACTTGTGATGAAAACCGTAATAGTTAACAGTGCCATAATATTCAACTGTGCTATGTCTATGTATTATCTATCTCCTAAAATACATGTAAGTAGCAAATCGGAATTCAAAGGCTGAATTCCTTCAATAAGTGCCTCGTTTACCAGTGACCCTGTACAATTACAACTTGCTCAGATTAAGAATGGGATTGAAAATGGCGTTGCCTCTAATCACTTCTCGGTCGCATCCCGGCGGGTGTGAGTATACAGAGCATTAGTGTACGAGCGAGAGGTGAATACAGGCGACACCATTTTCAACTCCATTATTTATCTGTGTAAATTGTACGTAATAAACTCGTATGTCACAGTTTAAACTGAGTAATTCAAAAACATGAAAGTTTAAAAGAGTGCCTTAAGATAATGCCTATTCAGGTTTCAGAGCTTGTCTGACCAGGGCCAGTGGCCTACTATTAAAAAAGTACAAATAAATTATTTTATTTCAAAGAAGGAATAGGCACAACAAAAAAGTAAAAGCTAAAATAATAATTTATCACAAAATGGAAAACATAGACGCTTTTAAAGTTTCTGGAGGGAATATCGCTCCGTCTTTGTCGCGCGAAGCGGAGGTAGGTGGTGTTACGTCACTAGTACGTAGTGCCATCCGTGTCTAGCAAATCATTTTAAAACGCTTATAGCTTTGCCAATTTGTAGATGTTTTATCGTTTTTTTTGGTGTTAATTGTCTTTTTTCAAATGGTTTACAGATTCACAATAAAAAAAAAGTAGTCAACATCCCTATTAGGCTGCAGAATTGCTATCATAAATTCAACTAGGTACATCTAGGTACTTATTTCCATTTCTTTAATACGTAAATGTGTGCACTAATGAACGAATGCCGTGGTTAAGTCGTCCGCAACACTTGCGCAAAAACGCCGCGTAACCCAACTGCAGTGGGTAAATTATACCGATTTGTACAAGTCTTGATTATACGTTGAAGTTAAGAGTTTAAGAGTTATTCAATAGAATTATTAGAAAGAAACTTGAAGAATGGGCACTCGTAGTTTGGTTATGTTAACGTTATTATGGCAATATAATTTGGGATGCAGTCTTAGGTATCACTAAAGCAATTTGTATGGGACAATTACTAGGTTCCAAATTCATGTACACCTAGCTTGTGGTTGTAACGAGCAACTGAGGAAGGATAAGGTCGCCAGCGCTCCTGAAGATGTTCTGCTTTTCCCCTGAGCTCAGCTGAGCTGCTGAGCTGAGCTCAGCACAGCAAATCCTGAGTTTAAAGGGTGGGCAACGCTCATGGGATACTTGGTGTTGCAAGCGCTTCATAGGCTACGATAACCGCCTCAGATCATAGAAACAAGGAGTAATGCCATCATAGCAAATTAGTACGGGAACAACTGATGCCACTTTTAGTACATTTTTCGACACAATTACGCGCATAATTAAGCGCTCCTTGTGAATAAAAAGATCTCCCACGCATTGAACATTCCGCACACCCTCAATCTAACACTGTTAATCGTCACTCAATAATAGCACTAAACTAAAACACTGTATTTATACCATCGATCGTGTTCAGTTCGTCGCCAGTGCGTACGTTTTTAATATGAGCAATTTGCTGAAGATCAGGCATCAAGCTCGATAGCGCCTTGGCACATCTTGTTTCTATGATCTGAGGTAACCGCTTACCAGTTACCATCATCGTCGTATGTAAAATAAGTATACCTAAATAAAGCCCTCAATTATTTCTTAATCTACCTAGCTATTTGCTCTTTTTGAGTTAACTAAGACCTTGTAAAATAGGACCTTGTCAGTTTGGAATTGTGCGGAGTATTCCGGAAAAAATCCGTGCAAACGGGATTGTGATAGTAGATCGAATTAAAAAGATTTCTCTTGTATCTGACGTGAGCACGGCGCGGTAAAATGCAAATGCTGCAATGTTTTTCGCTGGAGTCAAAATCTATGCATAAGCATAAGAGCATAGTATGAATAGACTGTGGCATTTGCTGGTTATGATGTTGCTTAATGATCTAATGGTTGCTGTTGATTAATGTTCGAAGCGAAATATTATAATACATAACTACAAAGAGATATAATAAACTTCATCGTACACTAGGTAAAGGTATACCTACCAATAACGATTAGTTAAATTTAAAATTACATAAGGCGTTACAAAGGGACCAGGATATTAAGCTTTATTCGGCACCTAATAGTACCTAAATAGAAAACGTTAATTTATACTAAATCATATTTTGGAGATGTAAATAGGTCCTGGATGGATAGTGCAATGCTTATTCTTATCAAATGTGATTTTAGTCATGTTTTGATCACCTTTTCATCAAAAAGGATGTAGGATTTGAAGATGTCATAAATAACAGAACAACGTAAACGTATAAGAAATTAAATACCTTGATGCAATTACTTCTATATATGTACCTACATATTATACATACTTACTTGCATAAGCGCAGATATTAAAACTGTAAAACGTAACCTGTTTTTCCTCATATAATCTGTATTATTCATGTTTTATTTGGTTTAGACTAAACTCTACTAAGTTTATATTAACTTAGTAATACCTTCCAGTATATGCATTTACTGAAGTGTAGGACTGTTGATCAACGGTTTAGAAATTATCATTTAATTAGCGAATTGTTTCACTATGATATTCGTATTCACCTGATATGCCTTTGAATGTTTTGTAAATGTAGGATTCTAAGTAGGTATGCAAAGTAACAAATCCAACATAGGAATGATCCAATCATGACGTCATCTAATCCAGGCACACACCGTTATCTGTTATCAAGTAAAGTATTAGGTCCTTGAACATTTGGGTCAGTATTAGGTGAGGTAGTTACATATCAAACCGGTTTTAAAATTATTCTTGCTCATTTATTAAGGCAAAATCAAGCTTATGGAATATGCACTTGCAATCTGTATATTAAAGACCAAGATTATTGCACTTTAAATTATACAAAGTAAAACTGGTTTTAATACATGGAATACCTAGTCATATTTATCTTTTTTGGATGCTAGAATATAGGTGTCTAATAGAAATAATTTCTTTAAATGTGGATTTAACAAGCAGATTTCACCTAATCGTTTGATACGTCCAGTCATATAAAACAATGCAAAAGTATTACAACCATAGGTAAATTGAAATTTAATAACACTTAAGCACCGTAACTTCTATTATTAAGAATAAATAAGAATAAAATATTTGATGATTTGATTTGCATCATCAAATCACCAAACAACGCTTTTTGGTATGCCTCAGGGAGCTATCTTAGTGCCCGTAGTAAAATAGTATTTAGTACCTACTTAGTTTATATGAACTTTTCTTTTCAAAATACTTTTTTTTAATATTTCAGAGAGTTAATTGCATACGGTTCCCACTAGAAAGTTAGTTATTCTTTCCATCAAAGGATACTCTTTAGTTCATAGAAATATAAATACGAGAATATTATATTTTTAATGACATTTGGCAAACTAGTTCTAACAAAAATGGCATACATAGAATTGTTGATTTCATTATAATTCTGTTTATACTTAGGTATGTAGAGTAAGATAATCTATTTAGCTCAAGGTCAAGTAATTAAATAACTATAACTGCTTATAAGTAAGTCACTCTTTAATTGTGTGCGATTGAAAACTTATATTATAATTTAATATGTAAAAGTTCACAAAAACACATTTAATCTGCAGACTTACGAAAACTGTGTATATTGTGTACCATTAAAACAGAAGAGCAAGTATACAAAATCTATGTACCGACTACAAAGTGAACTAGCTTGCATGAGTGGATCCAATGATTTATTTGAAGCTACAGAGGTTGCAAATTGAGAGAGAGGTTACAAATTGAGAAACAAATGGTATTCCTACTTTCTCTACACGAGATTTTCTTGAAATTCTGTGAAGTTTAACTTTCTGTTTTGGTTCGATTCCTTTTTTTTGAATGAGGCATATCTCTAACGAAGGATTAATCTGCGTTGATGCCATGAAAATACCATAATGGTTCTCGTTATAAGTCACATAACTACTATAGCAAACTAACAAGCAAAATCTTGATTTCTGCATGATGTTACTAATAAACTTCAGAAGATTTATTATTTGGCTCTGTAATTGTAAAACAAAATAAATGATCTCCTACAATTTATCAACCTGAGAGCCAAACTTACATTGTTTTACCGTTTAATGAATAGTTTAACAATCCCATCAAGTCACTCCGATACTGCCACTGGTGACACTTGTGTACACAATGCTCTCCATTAAGCGGAGACTTAGTCAATAAATGACATTGTTGCAATATTGATAGACTCTGCGGGACCGATTTATTGTGGTTTAATCAATACAATTGCTATTGCTAATTAGAGGGCCAGTCATTTCAGTATACATTTAGAAGTTATGGGCAAAGATATCGTTAGAAATAAAATGTATTGTTTTTGTAACTGAATTGCGAATTAGCTTATTATGGGAAAGGAATAAAATGATTTCCTCTAACCCTATGGCCGTTCTCAATAACCTCACTCACAATCACATCAAAATCTCAATAACATTAGGTACTTCTTTCTATACATCTAGCATAAATGTCCCAAATCGATCTCTAGCAGGGGATGGACCCGATGGATCGCTTATTAAGATCGGCCATAAAACAATACGATTCAAAAAAAGTAGGCAATAATTCCGCTAACACAAAAGATAACAACCAATGAATGGTGACAAGTGACAACGTACCAGCACTTAAATTGTAATAAATAAAATTAAAAGATATCTAGCGGGCGGAATTACGCACAAAAGCTGGACTATATGAGAAGATGCAAACAGTACCTATAGGTATTGTTAACAAAGAGAATAGTTTCAAATAAGTATAACAATATTACTTACATCCTTTTAAAGATACCAACGTTTATATCTATCTTATGCAGAATGTCATTACTGCTGACTAAAATATTACGTTTTTAACGTACACATACATACCTATAAATTATCATATATGTATTGTTATTGTTATTATGGGACCGTAATTCAGACGTTTCTGGTAGTAGATAATGTGTAGATATAAGATTATTGGAAAATCAAGTTTAATCACAACTTAGAATTTTATTATCTACTTAGTTAATATTTTCTAAACTGTGTTGACATTTGTATAGGGTACAAATGAATAAACTAATAAGTAATAAAATTAATTCGAGACCAATTTCACTGAGCACTGGATGGGTCCATCTAAATTATTCTAGATCTATCAAATCATATTTTTTCTAGAGAATTTTTTTTCAAGAAGTACGAGTACCTACCTATTTAAGCATTGAGAAAAACAAATGACAAAAAAGTTTGTTTGAACAAAACATGATCAAACGACTGGGGTCTTGGGTCGAGTTTGGGAAAATTTTAAACAACTAAAAGTTTTCATAATTGTAAAAAAGAGAGCTTTATAAGATTTATTTCATAACTGTTCAGAAGATACATTTTGAATGAATAAATATTGTCACTCATTCATTAGGTAAATGATCTATTTTGAAATAACGACAGTCTTACGTTCAGTCATGAGTAGACTTAGTTAAGAACCTTAATCCAAGATTTTGTAAATATAAGTTCATATAGTAGGTAACATTAATTCCTTAACATCTTTTACCTTACAAATACTTATTAATTTGCATATCGCGAAAGAGTTGCGTGTTTTTTGTAAAGTCTGTTTGGCTTCTAATCCACTTGTACACAGTTAAAGTAAATCTACGTCATCAGT
This sequence comes from Thalpophila matura, assembly GCA_948465475.1. NCBI lineage: Eukaryota > Metazoa > Arthropoda > Insecta > Lepidoptera > Noctuidae > Thalpophila > Thalpophila matura. The sequence goes on from OX419177.1 coordinate 16,619,807, forward strand.
AAAATATATTTACAAAATGAATAATGAAAGCATTAATTTTTATGGTATTGACTCTTCTAACATACTGTCCTGCATGCCATGTCCCAAGACTTCCACTTCAGGTAGTCTAGGTACACATAACACCACTGGTGACGTCATAGACATAAGGGAAGTATCACACTATTGATACAGTGAAGGAAAAATGAGTTGCTAAAGGTCAATGGTTGGTATAGTAGGTATGTTTTACGTAACAAAAATGCTACGATTAATTAGCAAAAGTAGGAAAATTCGCGGCGGTAAAAATAATGTCGCGGCTGCAAGACGTACCTAGTCTATAAACGAAGATAAAGTTTTTGGAAAGACTGTTCCTGAAAGCTCAATCTCGGTTTTCTTTTATACTTGGTTTGATATTTAAAGCTTTTATTAACACAAATGTGTGCAAGCAGGTATAAAAAAAAAAATTAAACTGCATGCATATTGTAATGAAACATGTTTGTAAAATGAGTAACAAAAAGAAGATTTATTCGCAAAACATGTTGATAACAAAGCAAAATAACAAAAGAAGAAAGAAGATAACATAATATATTAAAAAGGATAGAGAATAAAACGATTTTGTTCTTGATGATGTGATGGACACAGAACCTAAACTGCTGATTCTTTGCCACAAAATCACTGCGCAAATATCGTCCAAGTACTAAGTTGAGTGCAACAGAAGTAATTCTATAAATATATCGGGTGACAATCGGCCGATACCGAAGCGATCCGGTGCAACAAACGACCCGTCAAATGACACCAATTGATATGTAATGAAAACCGAGAATTGAACGCCAGGGCCGGGTGCATCTGCATCATCAGTATTTCATATAAAGCGTTTGTCAACGTATCGTTATTAGTTAGAATAAGTGAAACTTATTTGGCATGTTGGCTTTTCTGGCGGTTGATAAGGTCTTTAAATTTTAAAATGGTGACAATAGACGCTTTAGTTGTTTTTTCTGACCGTTGGTAAGGTTGTTGAATTTTAAAATGGTGACAATAGACGCTTAAGCTGTTAGTTTAACCGCTTGTTTAGTCCCCAGTATTATAGTTATTGTAGTTGTGATAATTTAATCCTAGGCTCTATTAGAGGTTAGTAGCACAATAAAGACATCAGTTTACTCATCATAGGTATCTTACTTTACATAGTTACTTTGTAGAATCCTAGTGTAGTAACAACTGACTCTAACTTTAAAAAACTCACCCTAAACCCCAGCTCTTCCCTCGAGTATCATAAAAGTACCTTTTATGACACCCACTTCAAATAGCCGATGTTTCGAGTGCACAAGCAACGAGCAACCGATTTTTTAGGCTGATTATGAACACAGATTTTTATATTAGTGTTTTTTTTTGTAGATAATTAATTGTTTTAGAATTGGTACATAAAGACTTATTTGATCACAAAACTTCAAGTTGAAACGCTTTGCAAATACTACCTAGCCTTTGCATTTTCATGTCAATAGGTCAATATGAAACCATTATTTTAGTTCTAAAACGTTTATGAATACTAACTTAATTGTAATATTATTGTAAAAGAGACTCCGGCAAGAAGAACCATTACTTACCAATCTCCAATCACTGTTCATACATGCTTCATTATTTGATTACCATCCTTTTCTAAAGTATTATTATCTAAAAGGGGTACCCAATTAAATTAGGCGTCTGTAGGTAGGTACGTATCAAAATTGAAACAAACCTGCTGTTACACAAACACCAAATTTTCTTCTCATATTATTCTTAAAGTTCACCGTGCAGAGGAATGAATAACATTTGGACTGCACAATGGACCTTTCACGTCGTATATTGATACATCAAGTAGTAGAATTAATATGTCCGTCCGGCCAATTGCCGGCATATGGAGGGACATTATGTTTTGTTCTTATTTTAGAATCAACTGAGGGTAATAGGTTCTGAGCTTGCTCTGTAGTCATCGAGAAAGATCCTGTGTTGGCGATGATTGAGAGAAATGGAACCAATTAAGAAATGTGAGTAAGGTATGAGAAATTCTCCGTAGTAGCACAGAAATAGGTGTTTACTCTCGTGGTTGGGATAATCCTTATCCGTAGCTTTTCTTGTATAGGGCGTGTCGACGCGAGAGAAGTATTTTTGGGAAAATACAAGTCTTTTTTTTTTCTCAACCTTTGATTTGATCTCAACCTAGTGTATAAGAGTTCGATATACTAACAAAAGGCATTCTTTGACAAAAAAGTAAATGTGAGGACATTTAGTAGCATGAAACTTGCTCAGTATGATCTACAAAGATAGCAAAATATATAGACAAAATGATGAAGACTCAACAGTTGTTAAGTAGGTAGGTACGCTGAATAATTATTAGACCAATAATTACATAAGATGCAATGTTACAGGTATTTTGCAAAAACCTGGCAGCACATGTTGGGTAATTAATTATGACATTTTTGTTAATTAAAATATTTCTCCACGTAATATGCAATGCAATCTGTAATGTAACAATCGCTTTGCAATTGGTTCATGTTTAATTACATTACCGAAAAGAACAAGACACGCTTGACGCGCGGGCGTTTTCTCCATTTACAAAGTTGCAGTGACAATGAGAACGCGTGTGACAGTCGCCGCGTCAAGCGTTTGTAATCTGAACTTGGCTTTACGACTTTTGGGTTGTAGACGTCGATATATTGAACGTCTGGCGTTCTGGTATTCTCCGGGAAGATTAACGTTTGCTTGTCTCTCACTGCCTCTCAGACGAGACACTTTGAGGGATGTTAATCTAAGGGTTAACGCCCTATGAGGGAATATCTACCTATCTGTGTATGAAAGAAAGCCTGGAAATACATATAATAGTTTTGTTCTGATTTTTTTTCTAATGTGGACCTTGATTATTTTATTTTAGATTTTAACTTTGCTTATGTTGTTTATACATAACTTATTATCTTATATTTACAGCAAGTACCTATTTACAAGCTAAAATAAAACTGAAAAAAAAACAGGCATCAAAATATTCATCCGCATCATGTCACCGGGTGACGTGCCCAGAAGGCTGGCTGCATTGCCTGGATTCTTTGACCAAAAAATAGGCCAGCCCCTCTGGTCACATGATGAGTCGACGAGAAGGGAAATATAGTGTAAATTGTAGGTATAAGCATAAGCATAGCATAATCAGCCTTTTATGTTTCCACTACTGGGAGTCTGGGACACAGCTGGCCTCCTCTGTCTGTGAGAGGGAGTGGGCCGTAGTCCACCACGCGGACCTAGTGCGGGTTAGTGGACGTCACATGTATTCGAATTTTTGGTTCTAGGACATGCCGGTTTCCTCACGATGTTTTCCTTCACCGTTAAAGCAAGTGATATTTACTGATCAGTGTGATCATGATGACTTATTTACAGTGTTTAAGTTTAATGTGTGTGACGAGTGATGAATGTATTAGATTGAGGGTGTGCAATATTTTTAATGTGTGCCTAGACCTCTAATCTATATTTACAAAGGAACGTTTGTAGGTAATGTAATGTAATGTAATACTGTAATTTGCTATGATAACATATTTCCTTGTTTCTACGATCTGAGGCCATAAACATTTTCTACGCCATGTTATAAATATTACGCTTGGCAACAACATAATACTGGTTACTAGTTAACTGCCTCAATAAAAATACCTGTCGTTATTATTTTATATTAAAATAACATAATATTCAACTGCAATGTATTATTAAAGAATTAATTATCCATTATTCACGTCAACTATAATTTTATTAATTATAATGGATTACTGTATTATATAATCATAATAATCATAAATCAACTTGCAAATGATTGCAGAATTATGCGCCAATGAGCATAATTATTATTCTGCAATGGCTACCAACCATGGAGCATTTTTGTAAATGCTCCATGCTACCAACCCGCACTAGGCCCGCGTGGTAGACTAGCCTTCCTTAGCAGACCCTTGTCCCAGTAGTAAACATTATAGGCTCATTTTATGTACCTACACAAAATGATCCTATAATATATAAAATGAGCCTATGCATGCGTGAATCAATTCTCATTTTATCAATCAGTATCAATAATGTTATCAGTCACTGATATTACGTATAAAGTCATATTAATGCATTTCAAGTGCAATACAATAGTATTAAATAGTGCAATCATAAAAAATAAATAATTAAGACCCTTCTTCAAAACAATAATAGTTTGATTAGGCTGCAATATCTTATCGGCATAAAATTCACTTTTATTATGAAAACGAATAATATGCAAGCTGCAATTTTAATACCTATCACGTTTATTTTTTATCAGCGATACTGTGTTATGCCACTTACATAAGACACGTGTAAGTCTGGGAACTATCGATACTGGGAATTTCCCATTAGCTCCCTAATGCCCCAATACCCCTGCCTGGTTAAGGAATCTATATCACTTTCAGCAGTTCGTGAATATTGGCCCGAGGTAGGTACTACTAGTAATTATTTATTAACTATGCACTTTATTTCTCAGAGAGAATGAACCAGGAATCTTAGGACAGCTGAATAAAAGAGCACCGACCACTGAAGCCACATGAATAAGAATAGGTGCGTACAAATGATCCGAGTGATAATATTAGCCCAAATGATTCATGTGAATAAGTTGGGTAAAAACTTATTCATGCCAATCTGTTGATACTTGCTCGGATCAGCTCTACAGATTGTCAAGTTGGGTAGTTTGTACGCACCTAAGTATACGGGGTGTAAGTGACGGCGTAAAAAAAACTGAAACTATGGGTTCAGTACGTTATTCTGAACTCCTCAGCGTTAAAATTCGTGGGTCTTAAAAAATTACGACTTAGTTTGGAGTTTTTCCATTCGTTAAAAAATCTCCACACTAAGGGCCTGTGCACACCACGTTTTTTAAACGCGCCGTCGACGCGTGTTTGTAGCGATACAGACGCGATACGCACGCAAGTCAGACGCAGCCTGTAGAAGTGTAGACCTCTGTAGGTCTACACTTCTACAGGCTGCGTCGGACTTGCGTGCGTATCGCGTCTGTATCGCTATAATCGCGTCTGTATCGCGCTTTTATCGTGGATAAAAGCGCGCCGCCGACGCGCGCTTAAAAAACGTGGTGTGCACAGGCCCTAAGTCGTATTTTTTTTAAGTCCGACTCTGACGGGTTTAGAATATGGTTTCAGTTTACGTTACGCTGTCACACCACGTAGGTACTTATTCATGTGGCTTTAGTCGTGGTGTTAATTTATTTAGCTATCTTAACATTCCTTGTTCATTCTCTCTGAGAAATAAAGGGCATAGTTAATGCACATTAGGTACCTACCTCGGACTACCTCGGACCGCTAAGGATGATATCGATTCCATAACCAGACATTATTTATTATTATTATCTAAAAACTATATTATTATTTTAATGTATTTGAGTAATAAATATCGCTACATGTTTTGTTCTCAGTTTTTCCTTTTCATATCTGTTTGTTATATGTAAAGGTATGTCTATATTATTTTACCTACCATCATTAGTACACTATTTATTGCGAAAATACAGGAATAGCGACAAAATAATCTGTCACAAAAGGTGATTATTCTGTCCCTTTATTTATATATAAGTAAGGTAGGTATATAGGGTACAGCAAAAAAAATATGTTTTATAATTTTAAGGAATCCATTCGGTACTAAAAAAACAAAATTCACAACTATTTTAAAAAACCTACATTCACACTGAATTTATTTTAACTTCAGTAATATAAAAATTGATAAGAAATAACGCAAGACTAACATTTGCCGGTAAACTGCCTAATTTTATGTTCTCTAATTCACGTTACCTAAAACATCTAAATTCAATTACTGTGTAAAACGAATTACCTATCAGTCAATGTCAACGCAAGAAAACAAAAGACTGATACGATTCAATTATTTAAAGCATTTAGTACTCGTAACTTAAGTACTTTCTAAGAATAATACTTATTTGGATACTACAACACGATAAACTTACAGCAGCTCAAAGGAAAAGTTTCTCTCGAATATGAAAAAAGTTTTTGTTGTCAAACTGAGCGAGAAAATCGTCTATCATTGTGTTTAAATTCTTGTCACATATTTCTGTGTATTGACGTAGCTTGTGTAGACTATGTATAATTGTATACATAGTAATACTGTAATATTATCAAGAAAACTTGCACTTATTTAGTACCTAACAATGTATTTTAAAATTTTAACCACTCATTTATCCACACTACTTTCTAACGTCAAACAAAGTTATTCATTTACAACTATGGGATCACCCACCCGAAATACTGATAACACAACACGACTATTTAGTTACCACGATCGGACCTTGAGCGGCTGAGCCGACTATGAATGAAACTGTATTATGAAACAGTATTTGCATTATCCTCCAAGTCTGTCGCGGGCCTTACCTCCCTCAGTTTACATTTCATACTGGCTTAGCGTATCTAATCTAATTAGCGTTGCACTACATGTGACGTCATGAAGCCGGGTCGTGCCGCGAAATGTAAGTTCAACAAACTTAACCTTTATATACGTAAATCGCGCGTTCGTAAACAATCCTTGTTTATAGTAAACGCACTGCAGCACCTACAAACATGTGAGTTTGTCACAAAAACTGATGTTTTTTCTCCATTTATTTGAGAGCGTACACTTTGTATATGTTTTCGTAAGTTTTGTATTTTTATTGGTTTACACGCACGTCGGGTCGGGCCGCAGCGGTACGCGGGCGTCGCACGGCGGCTGGGACACGTCTGAACGGTCTGACAGCTGGCTGAACGGCTGTGGGCACACCGCGCCGCCACTCTGCGCAATTTTCACCACAGTGCTCCGCCTGCAAAGTGCAACACAGTGCTACGTTTTACCGCGCGTTCTAATCGCCATTCGCCGATATGTTTACAGCATTCTGTAAATGTAAACATCATTGCATTCCACTCTTCTCAGCATGTTTCATATCTCATTCTGTATTTGTATATACCTATTGGTACAGCGCTATTACTTTGCAATGGGTGTGTTACGTAACAGTATATTAAAATTTAGTGGTGCAATAATAATCATTAAATGACTGTGGCTGTAACTAATTGGGGAAGTACCTAGCTGTGTGTATGTATAATTTGTTTTTACAATGAAGCATAAATCAATATTTTTAGCATGTACTTAGGTAACAAATTACAATACATCATTATTAGGGTTTTAGTAGATTCGCCACAACTGTAGTTTCGTCACAGAAAATCTTTGTATAAAATCGTCACAGGTACATTCATCCTATGTAAAATGGTCACAACTTTTTTTATTTGAGAAATCTTTGAAAAGTACAGTCAACAAAAAAAGGTAGCTCATTATAAAATAGATAAATATATTTACATCTTTCTAATAACATAAGGGCTCAATATTTGAAATTCTTTCAAATGCATAATGCAAGCACATCATTTGTAATTGAAAAACTTGATTCAATAGGTACCTTCTTAGGCAATTCACTACAATAAACTGCATTTTTTTACTAAATTATTATTATAAAGCAAATCTACATTCCTAGTACAATAGCATAATTATTGCACTAAAGCACATTCTTCTATTATATTATCTTCTTCATGAATATGTTTTTCCAGTAGGTACTTTTGCCATTCTATTCATAATCTCATTATTTATCGAACAATTTTGTTGCAGTCTGTACAAAAAGTAGATGTTTATAGGTATCTATATGTACCTGTGACGAATCTACACGAAACTTTTGTTAAATAAAAGTACCTGTGACCATTTTACATTTAATGTATGGAGTTTTAAAAACTGTGTCGATAATACACTGTGGCGAAACTACTAAAACCCCATTATTATTATTATTAGGTACCTACGTTATTTTAGTACCACTGACGAGAATTACAAGTATGAATTTTACAGGTTTATCTACAAAAAAATCTATTTTTCAATATAATTTATTGTAACCGTGTAATTTAATTTGTTCTTACATAATCACCCCTCATATCTACTAAAATACCTACCGAAGCCTCTCTTTGGCACAATTGGCACAGTTCGAAACCACCTGTAGGCTTGTGTGTTTGTCGAGTGCCTACAAGACTCCACGGTAACCCATTTACATGTGCCATGCTATGAATAGACCACTTCGTTCCTTCCCGTGGGCGTTGTAAGATGGGGCTTGAGGAGTTCACCAGGTCAATGGGACCCAACCTCTATTATATCCTTGTATGCGGTTCGCTCCAAAAATCTGTAAGTAAATTGCTAAGGGAAGAACCGGTTTACCAATAAAAAATATAATCATATGCGGTGAATTGAGAACCAACTTTTTGGGTTTTTCATAGGTAGGTACCTCAGATCATAGAAACAAGGAGATATGCCATCATAGCAAATTAGTACGGGAACAACTGACGCCACTTTTAGTACATTTTTCGACACAATTACGCGCATAATTAAGCGCTCCTTGTGAATAAAAAGATCTCCCACGCATTAAATATTCCGCACACCCTCAATCTAACACTGTTAATCGTCACTCAACACTAGCACTAAACTAAAACACTGTATTAATTTATACCATCGATCGTGTTCGGTTCGTCGCCAGCGCGTACGTTTTTAGAGCAATTTGCTCAAAATCAGGCATCAAGCTCAATAGCGCCTTGGCAGTTGGCACATCTCCCTTGTTTCTATGATCTGAGGTAGGTACCTATATCGGTTTAAAATTATTGTAACTAATAGGAAAAATCACATATAAAAATATATTCATATGCCTTCTTATGCGTTGAATTAAGAACCAACTTTTTTGGGTTTTTTGCTTAGTGGTTTAAAATGTTCTTATTGTAATAGGATATAATTGAAACTAATATTGACGAAACATAAGTATTTACGTATTACCTATTAAATAAGTATTGTTAAAATAAACATTAAGCTGTAACAAATAATAACCTGTTACAATTTAAAAAATATTTTTACGGTTGCGTTTGTAGGTGTTAAATCCGTCATATACCTATACCTAGGTAATAACCTCAGATCATAGAAACAAGGGAGATGTGCCAAGGTGCTACTAAAATTGACGCTTTGATACGGTCACATTGACCGTATATAAAATGTACACGCTGGCGACGAACCGAACACGATCGATGATATAAATACAGTGTTTTAGTTTAGTGCTAGTGTTGAGTGACGATTAACAGTGTTAGATTGAGGGTGTGTGGAATGTTTAATGCGTGGGAGATCTTTATATTCACGAGGAGCGCTTGTAATTGTGTTGAAAAATGTACTAAAAGTGGCGACATTGTTCCCGTACTAATTTGCTATGATGGCATATCTCCTTGTTTCTATGATCTGAGGTAATAACATATTACTATGGTATCATTATAGAGAACGGTTTGTTACACATGGGACCAATTAAATAAGTAAACTCTACTGCGGTATTATCAATGTTAAACATATACAACGAATTAATTAATCATTAATATAATACGCTGCGAACTCTACGCTATTCATTAGCGAAAAAATATACCTAATACCTAAGTACCAATTTGTTCGCCAAATTAAAGTCGGATAATTATATTAGTTAGTCAAAGTGACATTGCGGTGACATTATGTAGTTGAACATAATAATTATAACAGATGGAACTGGATTTTTTTCTCCAAATGATATCAACTTGACAAAAACTAGGTATAGCAACAAATTTTAATTTCTACTTTTGCCGACAAACTCTGGTTAACACAGAGTACTGTAACAGTACTTTAACACATAAATCCACAAAAAAACAGTGAAAGTGACAGACAGGGGAGCCAACATAATGTGGATGGGACTTCTTGTGAAACGCTCTATAGTGTATCTTTGATGGCAACGGACCCTGCACTCGGTACTCTAGAATCAGAGGTTTATAGACAGCGGTAACCTCTTAAAATGAGGTAAGACAGCCGCTTGTTCCCCTCTCAATAATATTAAAAAACATCTGCAAACAGCTACTTGTAATAAGCTACCACTGCCAACACTAAATTAGTATTGCGTATCAACCATTATCGTTGGTAAATCTCATTTAAGTGCAATTAATATCTGGATCATGCGCGACCACAGTTATTAACAGCTGTTGATAAGCTGGATGATAACGCTTCGATTCATACCTACTCATTCTGCCTTTTGTAGGAATATTAATGACGCATAAATTAGTACCTAGTGAATAGTGAGTCTGTTTGACGCATTTTTATGGGTAAACTGCCGAACCGAATCTGATGAAATTTTGCAGAGAGATAGAGAAATACATATTTATACAGGGTTAATTTTCCAAGTGTTCGGCAACGTCTAAATCCGAAACTATAAGTAATAATAAAATATACTCAATGGATTCTCGGGCCAATTTTGATAAAAACTAAAATTTCATCATACATTTTTTGAAAAATTTGATTAAGTATGTAGTTATGGTGCGGATAATGGATAAATACTTAAAAATATGAATCAGTTTAGTTACAGACGAAATATAAGTGTACATACCTACTACAACTCAGTCCAATCCTTAGGAAATTACAGGCGTGCCATTATGTTCTTTTTAGGGTTCCGTACCTCAAAAGGAAAAACCTTATAGGATCACTTTGTTGTCCGCCGTCAGTCACCGGACTATAAGTGGAGCCATCTGCTCATAGATGGCGCTATTGGAAGTATGCTGTAGCGCCATCTATGATCATATTTCGAAACCCTTAGGGCGCGAGGCATACTTGCACTTGTCCGGTTTTTTTTACGTAAATATTATGCTTTTGTTTTTATAAAATTAATAAACTCCATGAAATAAAAAAAATAAAATTAAAATTTTAAATACCTACTTCTTTTCTACAATGCATGTATGAACGTACCATCATCACCCAGTTAACCCTAAGTTTGCCGCAATACGCCGCACTTTCCAGGAATTGTAATTTCCTTCTACAGGATATCTAAACGTAACTTTATTGAGTTTTGATGTGACGCTTTCTAACAAATTGTTATTTCCTATGTAAACTTACTAACTTAAAAAGAGAGTGCGAATTCTGTGGGTTTATGTATAATGTGGAGGGTACCTAATCTCCGAAACTACTGATCCGATTCTGAAAATTCTTTTACTAATAGAAAGTTTGGGATGCAATTAAAACTATCACAAATACTAAAAAAAACAAAAATTATGCGACAGAACTAATAAATACAAGTGATGCAAAGGAGTCGGTGAAAAAGGTGAATGATTTTTTCGTCAGTGTGGGCAAGGACTTAGCTGCAAAGACTATTCACTGTGCAAATCCAGACCACCTTTATTTTGCAACGGAAGATCCTAAGCACTTCCTAAAATCCCTAGCACTACTGGACACTGATGAGATCGAAGTAGAGAGTTTGATCATGATTCTGAAAAATGTTTGTTCCATTGGATGGGACTCTATATCTAATAGCTTACTTAAAGAAAACAAACACTTCCTTGTTCCCCCTTTAACTCATATTTTTAATACTTGTCTATCGCAAGGTATATTCCCTACAGTTCTAATGAAGTCAGTGGTGCATCCCATACATAAATCCGGGGATAAAGACCGTATTACAAACTATAGGCAAATATCTATCCTATCCTCGGTCTCCAAGCTCCTAGAACGTATCCTCAATAAAAGACTGATAAACTACCTAGAAACAAACAACCTTCTCTCAAATAATCAATTTGGTTTCCGAGCAGGTAGGTCGACAAGTGATGCAGTCCATGACCTTGTAGATTATGTGGTTGGCAATTTAGATGCGGGCAGGAAGACTATAGGTATATTCTTGGACTTGGCCAAAGCCTTTGATACGGTCTCCGTTACACTGCTTTTACAAAAACTGGAACGAATAGGCATTAGAGGAGATCAACACAAAATCTTCAAAGATTATTTTTCAGATCGCTCCCAATGTGTCAAAATAAATGATTGTATAAGTAGTGACCATCGATCACTAATAGTTTTTTATTAGTGATCGATGGTAGTGACTTACCTATCTCATTCGGCGTCCCTCAGGGTAGCATTTTGGGTCCAAGTCTCTTCCTCGTTTATTTAAACGATCTCTGTGAGTTAGATCTTGCTGGAGGTAAAATCATATCCTACGCGGATGATACGATGCTTCTGTTCTCTGCTAATACTTGGGATGATGTGTATAAGTGTGCACAACATGGCTTTGATACAGTAGCCCACTGGCTACAAAAAAATACCCTGACTCTTAACGCAGGTAAAACGCAATATGTCACCTTTTCTATGCGTAACTGTGGTCCACCTTCCTCTTCTGTATCCATTATAGCTCACAACTGCTGTAATAACGAAATCTGTTCTTGTCCTACCTTAATACTTGAAGACTTAGCTGTATGGGCATAGTTCCCTTTGCCTACCCAGAATGGGTGTGAAAAGCAAAAAAAAAACTCTATGTACTTATATTCTTTTACGGTTGGCGCCATTTTCCAAAAACATTCTTTATTAAATTGCTTCATTTTTTCGCAACTGTATTAAAAATAGTTGTTCAGTAGGTACACGTGCGGAACCGTCATTGCAACTTGTTCCGACTGTCAACTCTCACCTTCGGCTGCGCCTCGGCTCGGGTAGACATTTGTCGGAACTCTTTGCAGGCTTGACAAGACAGGCTTTCCGCACTTATAATGAAATATACTAATTTGTTATTAAATAATATATAAGTTATTAAATATACTATTTTTCCGCAATATACGCTTTTATAGTGTGTACATTTTTGTTTTTCTTTAGAGCTGGGTAACGCAGACCACTTAGGTACCTACTAGCCGGAGGAATAACAATAAAAAAAAAAACCGGCCAAGTGCGAGTCGTACTCGCACACCGAGGGTCCCGTATCATTTTTGGATGTATAAAGTGAAAAAAATCGGACCGCATAACTAAGTTTGTTTGTGAAGGAATTTTGATGATTTTGAAAAAACTGTACTAGGTAGGAACATCGTTTTATTTTTGGTGCAATATTTTGGTCAATTTCTATCAATTCTAATTATTTCAGATTTTTCGCTCCGCAAACTTCGGAGATAAGGGGGGGGGAATGGTATTTTTTCGAACATTTTTCATCATATGTCGAAAACTGTGAGACATAAAATTAAATGAAAATATATTTTGAAATGTGCAGATCAAGCCCTTTCATATGATATGTCACTTGACCTAGTAAACCCACTTTGAAATTTTGGACCCCCACTCCGGCCCCTTTTGCAATGAAAGTAAATATATTTTTTGACTTTTTTCATTTGCAATAAAATTGGACGAGCATTTTTTATAACTGTTCCAAATTTCAAGTGGATAGCATTAGTAGTTGCTGAATTAAGCAGGTGTGACAGACAGACAGACAGACAGACAGACAGACAGACGAAGTCGCACCATAAGGGTTCCTTTTTTACCATTTTGGTACGGAACCCTAAAAACCGGATAAGTGCCAGTACGACTAGCGCCTTAAGGATTCCTAAATATCTATGCAATAGCATCAACTATGAGCAAGATGTCGCTATTACAACTTCAGATCAGACGCCTTCACCCTTAAGGGTCTTGACTATACCTACGGACAGACGGACACAAAATGATCTTATAAGGGTTCCGTTTTTTTCTTTTTAGGTACGGAACCCTAAAAAAACATCCTACAACCAGAAACAGCTTAGAGCAATCAGTTTGGAAGTAATAAGGTTTGGTGTGGTATAAATATTACAACTAAAATAATACAAAATAGCAAGATAGGCTGTACAAAATAAAGACAAGTAAGTTTATAATAAAAACCAGTTTCATTTGGGGGATGAAACAGCTGGCAGCGGTTAAGGACGTAGGCATCATACGCTGATCGTTTGGCAACAGGCATTGTTCAACCCTCAGATCATAGAAACAAGGGAGATTTGCTGAGGCGCTATTGAGCTTGACGTTTTAGTTTGGTCACATTGACCATAATTAAAACGTACATACTGGTCACGGACCGAACGCGATCGATGATATTTTTACAGTGTTTTAGTTTAGTGCTGGTGATGAGTGACAAATAACAGTGTTAGTTTGAGGGTTTGTGGAATTTTTAATATGTGGAAGATCTTTAAATTCACAAGGAGCGCTTGTAATTGTGTCGCAAACTGTTCTAAAAGTGGCGACAGTGGCGTACTAATTTGCTATGATGGCATATCTCCTTTTTTCTATAGTCTGAGGTTCAACCAAACTTCTTAGCAGGACTTTAGTGGCTTAGTTTAGTTACCCATCCCATAATGAGTATTATTAATACATAGACTTACGTCATGCTGCGATTTGTATTATTACGTAATGTTTGCTACCTACATTAAACATATTGTTTGCCATATTAACACATCGTATATAAACTATCAAATTATACTATGTAAACTTACAATTATCTAGAAATAGATATACCTATTAACATGCGCAACAGGAAACGCGGTTGGCAAGACATTTCGAAGAATAGGTTTTAGAAAAAATCGCACAGTGCCCGAAGAATGAATAGAGCTTTGCTTGTACTAACTGCTGTAGAGGCGGGTTACTTTGACCCTACCTTTGGCCCAAATCGAAAAAAATGTTTAAAGAACTGCCCGCCGCGTCGCGACCATAACCGATCGTCGCAGTTCCTTCGCCATCTATTAATTCAATTACCGAAGGAACTGCGACGAGTAAAATAGTGTAAAATAGACGGGTAAAATAGAAGAAATCATACTAATTTCATATTCACGTACCTATAATTTAATGGTCTATAATATAATTTAAAGGCGATCGGCAGCGGCGGCGACCTCTCGCGCCCGGCCCTGGTTCAAGCCATTCCGGGGCGAGGGGGAGTGGGAGGCAGTCGCCTCCTACTGCGAAGCAGTCATGCTAGCGAAGGAGGCGGCGGGACGGGAGAGGGAGAGATTCTCCCGTCCAAGCCGCCGCGGTAGACGCTCCGGGCGTCGGAAGCCGCGTGACGACTCCCGGCCACCGTAGGCCTAGGCCTGCGGGCGGTGAGTAATGGGTAGCTCACCGTCCGATCAGGACCAGGCCCGTGCCGAACGGCGCGTACGTGTTCCACGCGCGCCTCAAAGAGATGTCAGCATCAAAGAGGAGGCCCACTAGGGCCCAAGCCTGCCGGGAAAGCGGGATTGTCCGAAAGGGATACCGCTGACCCGGACAAAAGGGCTAAGGAAGGAACACGGGTGGGTTTTAGTCAGTAAGAGTCTGACACTCCCTTCCGCTCCGCCCAGAGCGGGAGGGCTCATTTGATGATTTCCCATCCTCAAAAAAAAATGGTCAAAATCAGGCGCCAGACCTACGTCAAAGATTTAACAAACATGTGCACTTTGCCATCCATTTTTACCGTGCATCAAAGCATTCAAAGTTTTTAACCGGTAATGTATGGCAAAGTGCAGATACGTTTGTTCAAATCTTTGACGTAGGTCTGGCGCCTGCTTATGAGCTAAGAGGAAATACATACGATTTACAAACTAAATTATTGAACCAAATAAAAAAAAATTCTTTTATTTATGTCACATTTCACATCGCAGGCAGGCTAGACAAAAGTAATTAAAAACCAATCAACATAGCGTCACGTCATTTAAAAATAGAACATCAATAACTGTCAACTTTTTTGGTAGCGGCAAGCGGGCCCTTCGCGGTTTTTTCATTAATATTTTTTTATTTTACTAAATTTATACAAACACAATGTCTTCTGAGAGGATAACGGAGGTTACGCTCGAAGATCTCGATAACATCGGGACTACGTTAATGACACTGAGAAAGCCTACAGAACTAAAGAAAGTGATCGATTCTGTGCCAAAACCAATAAGGGCTGTGCCAAAAAATGGCTTGCCTCTGTGGTACAAACTCGGGCTGGAGTGCAAGTTGCCTGTGCCAAAAATGCCCGTTGGAAAAGTTATATTCTCGCGCGGGAGGATTGGTGAAGATGTAAGTGCTAGTGATAATACCTACCTGGTTTACACTGTAGTTGTTCGTGTATTAATAGTGACGTGACTGCTAAGGTTGTTGTACCATGGCCTTCTATTTGACCGCAATGTGTTTTTCTTTACTCTTAAAAAATGTAGGTATAGTAACTTTTTTGTCCTAAACCTTTACCTACGTGATCCGTAGCAAGGTTGCTATAGTCAGCATTCAAAAACAATGAAAATTCTACTAACTCTTAGGTGTTTGTTGCATAATTACAAACTTTAATAAATACCTATGAAAATTCATTTCTTTTGATGTATTTACATAGATTGAATAGAGTCGTTAGTTTAAGTAATTTTAATAAGCCTTTTAACATCTACGATAGATGATTTGGGTGACCTCATTTAGGGGTCAGATGGGCGTTTACGTTTATAACTGAATAAGCCAATTCAAGAGCACCAGTAACACCCAACATAACTTACACCAATTCATATTCAAAGTATTCAAACATTTCACAAAGGGATTTCACTAAAATCTTGTGAATTCACTGGCGAAAACTTTGCCTTTGTAAACCTAGCTTAAGTTCCCATAAACATCTTTAATATCTGAGGTTTAAACGCTTCGTTTTAAATGTTTGTCATGCAAATACCATTGGTGGATGCGTGAACGGAGCAATGAAAGGCTCGGGAACTCATAAATCAACCGTTACTTTGCATTGAAATTGTTCCATTTCTTTATGAGCGCCTGGTAAACATTGTCTGTTTTGTTATAAAATACCTTAGAGCGCTTTTAATGTTTTGAACTTTGGGATAGATACCTAATTAAAGACGCTTGGGGGCTTTTCTTGTTAGATATTATTGGAAATATATGTTTGTATTCTGTTTAGGGAAAAAATAAAATATATTCATAAGTATGTACTTATACTTATGAAACTCGGGAGAAGAAAGTGTGAGAGAGTGAAATATTTATTAGCCTACATTCGTATTTATTTCTATTCATAACAGATAAAGTGAGAAAACAAATTGAATTGCAATAATATCTTAAAAACTTATTACTTGTTTCATTGTTCAATTTTGTTATAAGAGATAACCGTACTTTTGGTAAGTATCGCTGAGCTGGTACGCATGACCACAACACAAAGTCTCTCTTGCGGTCACATAAGCACAATGGCCCAACCTCAGATCATACAAACAAGGAGATATGCCATCATAGCAAATTAGTACGGGAACAACTGATGCCACTTTTAGTACATTTTTCGACACAATTACGTGCATAATTAAGCGCTCCTTGTGAATAAAAAGATCTCCCACGCATTGAACACTGTTAATCGTCACTCAACACTAGCACTAAACTAAAACACTGTATTTATACCATCGATCGTGTTCGGTGCGTCGCCCGCGCGTACGTTTTTGCTCAAGATCAGGCATCAAGCTCGATAGCGCCTTGGCACATCTCCTTGTTTCTATGATCTGAGGGCCCAACCTAATGACTAAGTACGGAAAACAGGTGTTATAACTATAACCATCGTTATCAAGGCTGGTTTAGTATTTGCAGGGGGTGTGGACGAATGTGCGAGGCCATTTTTAAGGTAGTTGGAGGAACACCGTGTGGGCGGTTTAGTTTAGTAAGAGTTTTACAGACCCCCGTTCTCCCCAGGGCGAGGGACATCCATGAGGATTCCCCATACGTAAAAAACCTGTGATGGAAATGGCGCTGATCGGCTTGAATGCAAGCAGACCATTTAATAGATTATTACCTAATTATGCAAATACTAAATCACCCTTCCTGATAGTAATGGTTACCAAAAGTGCCTACCTAGGTCTGTACGATTTTCTCTTGAAATATAACATGTTTCTCTTTTATAATTATGTATCTGCTACACAAATTCTACGATTTTTTATGGGAATAGAATATTCTTTTACATAATAAAATTAATTTGAAATATGCAAGACGAATTCGTTTAATATTATTTTGTTATACCATCCAAATAAAAGCAATATATTAAGCTTTTTCATTAGACTTAATGAAAAAATATTATTGTCATACCAGTGTTATTTGCATGAAATGTGATATCCATAATATTTTATAAATGAGTATCTGGAGGCATGTGAATTATATTGTGTCGAAAGCTGTCGAAAGCATTTATTACTAATATTGTAGTTTTGAGTTCGTATTACAGGCAGAAATGTAGGTAATTTTATCTAGTATTTTTTCACGTTTTACCCGACTGCTCTGAAGGTAATGATTTTGAGTACACGTATGTATTGGGTACACCCAATACATACCTCAAAATCATTACCTTCTTTAGGAGGAGGAAATTTCAATGATAAAAACATACATAAAATATGCTTATGCTATTGAGCGTGACAAAAAAAAATATACCTTTTAATTAATTAACTAAAAGTTTAAAAAACATACCTAAAATTAATTTTAGGTAAATTTTTTTGTCACGCTCAATAGCTTAAGAATGTATGCTTTTTTATCATCGAAAGGACACTGGCAGACGCCCATAGAACGCTGGGCTTCAAATTGTGTATGTCGGTACAGATATGAAATTAGTTTGGTGTGATCGAGTATTTCAAGAGTATTTAATTTTATGTTTTACTAGCTTTCGCCCGCGGCTTCGCCCGCGTGGACGTCGGAAATTATCCCATGGGAACGTACCTCAGGACTTCAGGAGTAAACTTTAACTACCATTATATCACTCTCCGGTTCATAACAGTACCTACCTACAACAACATGACAGTACAAACAGACACTTCAATTATATTTATTTGTATAGAAGATTATCAATCTTATTACCCCCGCAGAAGAGCTGTTTTACCCCCGAGGGGGTGAATAGTTTTCTATTTTGAGTGACATAAACACACGCGATTACAGCAATACCGCAAATTCATCACCACTAACCGATCCCGCGTCGAGCGCGGCAACCGTTACACAAAAATAATCCTTATAGTATGATTCAGTATTCACGCGCGACGGCGCGATAGCTTATTAGCGTATTTCATGTATAAGTTTGGTGTTTCTATACCGATTTCTATGATTCTTTTTTTATTGAATAGGTAATAATGTTAACTTTTTTTAATTAGGGATGAGTGAGAGTATTATAAACGTAAGAGTAAACAAATAAGAGGAAACTGCTAAGCTATCGGGAGTTACACGTGTTATTGTGAGTCAACCATAAAAGATAGACATATGCTGTTGTGGGATATTTTTTAGATAATTTTATGTAGAACATTTCCGTCATACATGATTTCTATGTACCTTTAACCATTAAGGCTGCACACGCGACGGAAGCTTAAAAAATGGAGTAACTTCTCCCGTTTTCCCAAAATTTCTCTTCACTGCTCTGCTCCTATTGATTGTAGCGTGATGAAAAGTATACTATAACCTGCCCAGGAGTATGAAGAATAATTGTACCAAGTTTCGTTAAAATCCGTCGAGTAGTTTTTGTTTCTATAAGGAACATACAGACAGACAGACAAACAGACAGAAAGACAGACGACAGACAGACAGACAGACAAAAATTTTACTGATTGCATTTTTGGCATCAGTATCGATCACTGATTACCCCCTGATAGTTATTTTGAAAATATATTTCATGTACAGAATTGACTTCTCTACAGATTTATTATAAGTACTAGCTGACCCGCCCGGGCTTCGCACGGGTAAAGTTACTCTACGCCAGCTAAGCTACCCTACGCCTACCCTACGCCTACCCTACACCTACCCTACGCCTACCCTACGCCTACCCTACGCCTACCCTACGCCTACCCTACGCCTACCCTACGCCTACCCAACGCCTACCCTACGCCTACCCTACGCCTACCCTACACCTACCCTACATCTACCCTACACCCCAAATCTCAAAAATAAGTTTCAAGCTTCTAGCTTTAAAAATTACGTAATTTCCACTCAAACTTTCATGCCCTATTTCAACCCTTTACAGCCCTTTTTTCGCATTAAAAAGTAGCCTATGTCCTTTCTCAGGCTCCAGACTATTTCTGTACCGAATTTCATTTGAATCGGTTCAGTATTTTAGGCGTGATTGCGTAACACACAGACAGACAGACAGACAGACAGAGTTACTTTCACATTTATAATATTAGTAAGGATAGTATAGGCTATTCCATATCACGCTACAACCCTTAGGAGCCAAGCAACAGGGTTGAAACCGCGAGGAACAGCTAGTGTAAGTATATATTATGCACCAACATGGCTTTATTTAAGTACAATCTGTAAGCCTGTATCCGTGCGTAGTTGTCAAATTTTCGTAGTGTATACGTGTTCAATTCGCCCCCTGCAAAAAGTGATAGAAAATGTTATCCGGTGATTCACCGCTATAGATACCGTTTCCAGGGCTATTATGCTCTGAGATGTTACTATTTTCTTAATTTGGAATCAAGGAGGTTACATTAATTTACACCAAAAACTTATCTATTTTATTATAAACTTCTTGTTTACAACAATGCATAGATTAATGATCGGTCTCTGCTGCAACAATGACAACAACAATTTAATCAATCTTACGTCATTTGCAAAACGATTGTGTTTTATGATCATACTAGCTGACCCGCCCGGGCTTCGCACGGGTAGAGTTACCCTACGCCAGCTAAGCTACCCTACGCCTACCCTACGCCTACCCTACACCTACCCTACATCTACCTTACACCTACCCTACGCCTACCCTACGCCTACCCTACGCCTACCCTACGCCTACCCTACGCCTACCCTACGCCTACCCTACGCCTACCCTACGCCTACCCTACGCCTACCCTACGCCTACCCTATGCCTACCCTACGCCTACCCTACGCCTAACCTACGCCTACCCTACGCCTACCCAACGCCTACCCTACGCCTACTTTACACCTACCCTACATCTACCCTACACCTACCCTACACCCCAAATCTGAAAAATATGTTTCAAGCTTCTAGCTTTAAAAATTACGTAATTTCCACACAGACTTTCATACCCTATTTCAACCCTTTACAGCCCGTTTTTTCGCATTAAAAAGTAGCCTATGTCCTTTCTCAGGCTCCAGACTATCTCTGTATCGAATTTCATTTGAATCGGTTCAGTATTTTAGGCGTGATTGCGTAACACACAGACAGACAGACAGACAGACAGAGTTACTTTCACATTTATGATATTAGTAAGGATAGTATAGGCTATTCCATATCACGCTACAACCCTTAGGAGCCAAGCAACAGGGTTGAAACCGCGAGGAACAGCTAGTGTAAGTATAAATTATGCACCAACATGGATTTATTTAAGTACAATCTGTAAGCCTGTATCTGTGCGTAATAGTCAAATTTTCGTAGTGTATACGTGTTCAATTCGCCCCCTGCAAAAAGTGATAGAAAATGTTATCCGGTGATTCACCGCTATAGGTACCGTTTCCAGGGCTATATGCTCTGAGATGTTACTATTTTCTTAATTTGGAATCAAGGAGGTTACATTAATTTACACCAAAAACTTATATATTTTATTATAAACTTCTTGTTTACAACAATGCATAGATTAATGGTCGGTCTCTGCTGCAACAATGACAACAAAAATTTAGACAATCTTCTGTCATTTGCAAAATGATTGTGTTTTATGATCATATTTTAATGATAGAATTCAGTGGTTTTATGATTTAAAAGTAATAATAATTACCTAACATATGATACGCGTTGGCGATACGGATGTACGGTGATTGGATTGAACAAATACATGTGTGGACCCGGCTTAATACACATGTTAGCAAAGTTAGTTCTGATGGTAGACTTTTTGTGATAACTTTTGATATAGTGGACCGATTTCAATGAAACAAAGACTAAATGTTACCTTAAGGTACTGCCTATACATTTCTTTCTAATTCCTCAAAATCAATTCAGTAGTATTGAATTGATGCGTGTTCAAACACACAGACAAACAGACAGACAAACCGACAGACAAACAGACAGACAAACAGACAGACATTAATTCTAAAAATGATAGAAATTTACTTCATTACTCATTCTTAGTCCCCCCTATTATTTTTTTGCAAATATATGCAATGTACAGACACGCGGAGTTTACATTCTTATTATAAGTATAGATAGATTTGTTTTTGTACGTAATTGGGTTAAAGAGAAATCTTCATATTTGTGACAATAAGGTTAAGTATGGTGTGAATGATCCAATGAAGTACAGCCCGACTAATGAGTTCTCAATTCAATGGTTTTAGTTGCTGTCGACATGATATTCTGTGGAGGCACGCGCCAGCCAGCATGCACCCATTTTTGTTTTATAGGTTTTCTCAAAATGTCAACGGCATAATCATTTTATTTCTTATTTATTTCGATTTTTGATTCCAATTCTTAATCTATACGATAAATTAGGCAAATAACAATTAAAATATATTTTTATTTGTGGTTAAGCTTTTATTACTATACCTACCATATCAAGCCCAAAACTGCCGACGTCCTTTCCACACCTGAATCACAACCGCTTTCGTAAAACCCGAGAAAAACGGCCAAATTAGGAACAGCCTCATAACACTGTTGTTTTCACACATTTATTTATTATACTGTGACTGTATGTATATTTTGGTTGCTGTATCAATGTACTTATTAAATACCTATACTTACTATTTTATAATAACATCCTAGTCATCGCATCAGTACGCAAAATCATAGTCCGATTACAAACGTTTTATATCTGAAAAGGGTACGAAGGCCAACCACTAATTTTCCATACCTTTGTAGGTAGGTACCCACGGCTAGATTTTATACCCTTTTAGTGGGATTAACTAGAATTATGGCTGTAGTACAAGATATATCATAATTTATTTTGTTTAACCGGCGTGGAATGGCGGACAAAATTATTATGAGGTTGCTAATTCAAAAAGTATTGTTTCATTACAATAATATGATGTTGAATGAAAAGTTTTGCGGTAAAAATGTCTCCAATTATCCCAGTGTCCTTTATGAGACTCCATTCTGTATCGAAAGTGCAAATCCATAAGTCATGCAGAAACAAGATAATATTTTATCATAGCAAATTAGTACGGGAACCGCTGTCGCCAATAAGCCGTGTACTCAACTACAAACGCTCCTTCGTGAATATAGAGCTCCATGTCCCATACATTAAAAATGCCGTACTGAGTAGATACATTAATCTAATACTGTTATTCATCACTCACACTAAACTTAAACACTGTATGCACCTAAGATCTGAGATTGTACCGTTTCGTAGGAAGCCCATCTTACCATTGCCCGTAAGGCCAATGAATACCAACAAGGCACAAGACTGAGTATCATTCGGCATAGGAATAGAGACTTGGAGTCTCCTTGTTACAATGCAATATTGTTATATTGATCTAAATGCAATTATGTAAATCAATTTGTCAGTATGCAAGCAAAGCAATCTTGAA
The DNA here is from genome assembly GCA_948465475.1 of Thalpophila matura. Lineage (NCBI taxonomy): Eukaryota > Metazoa > Arthropoda > Insecta > Lepidoptera > Noctuidae > Thalpophila > Thalpophila matura. The sequence continues at coordinate 16,643,030 of OX419177.1, forward strand.
CGACAGATTTAATCAAGTAATTTCTAATCTGCTTATTGTGCTAGTTGCTATTGTACATAATCATAAGACACCTTGAAGGTCATTTTCATGTCATTTGATTATGAAGGCCGTTATTCATAGTGCCGTAAGTTCTGACAGATTTCCGATTAAATTAGTAATCTTGTGTTTTAATTTTCTATTCTTTGCCCCCAAGAATAATATCTGGAAAAGCCCTCAGACGGGACTAATCAAGTGATCATCCATATAACGCCTCAACACCAGACCAGCACCGCCTCACCTCACAACAGAATATTGAACGCGGAGATGATGCGCAGTCTCCGCGATTTGTACTCGTTGTCAACTGTTTTCACTTTAATTATTAAAATATACTTTGTGCCACACAGCTTAAAGTCCGATTTTTAATACTCTTTGGCGAGGTGAGTCAGTCTGGTCTGGTGCTGAGGCATAAAATTAACGACGACCAGCGATACCTTTAAGTTGTTTGTGCTCAAGACTGGTGCCGGTACCTATACTTATAATGGCATTGGACCCGGAAACAGAACGAAGCTGCAGAACAGTCATTCGACCGATATTGAAAATAACATCTTAAAACTTATAAAAAAAAACCTCACTTCATAAGCAACAATTCTCGTCCCATATACTTATCAACAGTAGGTATTTATCGGAAAATGTCCGACACTACACATCGGTGCGGTAGCAGGCGGCTATGGCGTGCCAAGCGACAGGTGTTCACATCCACCATCCAGGTATACGCGGCCAGAATTTATTATTACAAAATTAATGACCTGTACTCCGAAGCTGGTGAAAATTTAAACTTATTTTAGAACGCCATTGTTCTTGTACGAGAAATCAATTAGTTTCGTAGAGCCAGTATGTTAGTAAGTTGCAAACGGTTTTTTTAGAGTTATGTTTTTTTACTGGTTTCCTAAAAATAACAACGTTTTTCAGAACATATCCATTAATTTTGTGCTATACTGTAAACTGTAACGCTTATAAGTTTACAATTATGGGACCTAATTAAATTCCCCACAAGACATCAGTATACTGTAATTAGTACTGTATCATATAGGCAATATTATGTACATTTAAAGTACCTATCTCAGACTTGGTGGTTATGTTATCTTGCCTATCCCTATTATTATTTCCGCTTACAAAAGCAACATAATACATATATTTATTTGTGCGTAAAGAAGCTGGAATCACCAAAAACATTTCTTTTGGTGTACAATACATGAATACAAGTAAACATTTTCGTATTATCATTTTCTTTCCGCTCATTTCCCATAAGAGATGCGAAATACAAAGCGAAATGCGGTGACAGTGAATTTAATGTTTTTAATGTTTAGAGAAATGTTCCCTTAGCGATGTTTGTTTTTTTTTGCAAGAACTGTTAATTGTTAAAAACGATATAAAGATTAATATTCAATTAACTTTTCAATTCATTAAATCGAATACATTTGCCGTTAGCACAATCCTTATTATAGTCAGACATCGAAGACCTCTCGACTGCAATCGTACGGTACCGTTCGCGTTCGGGACCCAACGCGGGCGAACCGCCCCCGAACCACCGAACATCCACGTATGATACAGTAGTCGTTCGGGAGCTTGAATCGTTTCATTAAGAATGACAGATTGTTCGATAACATCAAACGCATTGACTGACTGTATGTTTCTTAGACTATGCTTAGTGTTCTTTCAATTTAGACTGTAATAGTTATGTTTCTTAGACTGTGCTTAGGGCTCTTTCAATTTAGACGTTTGCACCCTTACCACAAAAAAGATAAAGACGTGTTGAACGCGAATGCTACCAAAAATAATACTCACTTGTTTTAGTCAAGTTAGTGCTAAAACAAGCGCGTATTATTTTTGGTAGCATTCGTGTTGAACGCGTGTTTATCTTTTTTGTGGTACGGCCCTTGGTGTCGGACTGCTGCCATACGGTAGCCGTGCGGCCGTCGCACGACAACCGGACGGCGCTCTTGACGCGTCATTTGTATGGAAAAACAACCGAGATGTACGTTCGACACCCACACGGCTGCCGCACAGCAGCAATCCGACACGAAACGTCTAAATGAAAGAGTCCATAAAAGTAGATCATACTATAAGTTGTCAGTGAATTTTTAGATGAAATTACTGGCTAACATAGAACCTGGCTAACATAGAACCTAGAAGCAAAAATTTTACTCTTCCTTTTGGCTGTGCTGTAGTCGGGTAAAAGAGTTTGTCCCACGAATTACACAGCACACTTGATACACTTGGTACACAACAGTTGATATCTGTTTTAAGAGTCTCGCCAGTTCTCATTATGCTAATGCTTGCTATTCACTCAGTGAATAGTAGCGTGTGTAATGGGGGGTTCTCACGTGATAAATCTCCTTAGCACGCCTTATGTTTGCATAAATATGCGGTTAGTAACAGATTTAGAGATGAGTTTGTAGCGTGATATGATTGTGTATAAAGAATAACTTCGATGCGTTTTTATATGTAGAAGGTATCTGTTGTAACTTAAGGCAGTGTTGTTTATGAACAGTAAGACACAATGGAATATCTCGTTCAAAATCTGGAGTAGCCTAACTGGGGAAGTAGCTTCCTAGCAAAGGGAAACAGGTAGGTACAATAGTAACATTATTAAAAATACATAATTACGTTTTTTTTACGTCATACTTATTCACTGTATAGAAGGTGGCAGGTCAGACAGTGGAAATATTGAAAGGGGTCATTGTACTCATCATTATGAACAACTTTTACTATGGGACCAACCCTGAAATCGCGAAAAAAAAATCAGCTGTTCCATACATTCATGTTCACAAAACTCAACAAAATGTATGGAACAGTTGATTTTTTTTTCGCGATTTCAGGGCTGGTTCTATAGTAAAAGTTGTTCATAATGATGAGTACAATGACCCCTTAAAATATTTCCACTGTCTAACCTGCCACCCTGTATATTTTGAATAGGCGAATAGGTATGATCACAGAATTCTAGCTATGATACTTATTTTAAATTTTCTTACTTTTTTGTTGTACCAGCTTGCCCTCACCCTTCGCCATTGGCACCTTCACCTTACAGAATACCACAGTCAAATAACCTAGTTATTATCTAATGTTAGACTGAATAAGAGTTCAAACAACCTCTGAATACCACAATCTATTTGATTGTGGTATTCAGAGGTTGAGGGTGATCTATCAAACGTTGCTCTAATTAAGAGTCCAAACAACCTCCATAAATATGGCCACCCATTTCTGATACATGTCATGTTGTGTAAGCATTAAGCATCAAACACTACACGGAGTCATAACAGTGCTAACGCGCAAAGTTTCCTATGTTCGTAACTCGGGACGCCCGTCATGATAGCCTGTCATCTCCGGCCTCGGCACGTGCCAAAAGTAGACCGTGTCGGCGATAGGTGGGCAGGAAGCAGGAAAGTAGCTTCAGCTATAGGTAGATACTAACTTTTCCTGCAGCTTTGTCCACGTTTTTCGAGACAAAAGGTAGTTTATGTGTTATTCTGATGTATAAGATAGTTTCTATAAAGTTAAGTCAAAATCTGTTCAGTAGTTTTTGCGTGAAAGAATAACAAACATCACAAACTTTCGCATTTCTAATATTATAAGTAGGATAAGATAACGTGTGATTTGTCGAATAGCAGGGGGGTAATGCAAAAGAAGAAAGATTTATTGTCATAGATACCTACACGTGCATGACATAGGTATCAAAATATAATAGGGATGTCTAGGCAAGCGTATTCTTAAGTTGTATTATAGTATAATATCGTTATTAAAATACAGATTAATTTTATACTAGACTTGTCTGATCCAAAAATATCGAACCTTTAAAAGCCAATGAGCGACATTGTTTTTCTTCAATTAGAATCATATTTCAATCACAGTTGTAGATTTTTAACCAGTATATCACTATTCGGGCTTCATATTATTTTTTCTGGAACTATTTTGCAACAATGCTTTAGTTCGTTTGAAAATACCTAATTCCAATATTTTGAACATTTTCCACTGTCTTGAACAGAGCATCTATTTGCTTTTGTTAAACAACTAGGCTGTCACGGTGACTTTGTCCGCAATTTCCCTGTCGATGCCATCTCTAGGCAATAAAGTTTAGCACAGTACCGTATCTTGTTGTCACTCGATAAGGAACGGTGTTATGTTAGTCCACACGAAATAAACGAAGAAAGAGTTAACGCAATGGTAGCAAACTGCAAAGCAGTATCGTTTAACATTCATTCATTTATCATAGGTAAGTAATTACACTAATAATATCTAAAGAGCATTACTTTATCATCCACATAGATGTCATCATCATGTCGTCATCATCTATATTATAAACAGTTTTCATTTCCATTAACATTTCATGTCTCTTTTTTTAACACGATCACTGCTCTGAAAGTTCTGATATACTGTGTACTTACTTACTTAAAGCTTTATAAATTACCTCAATCGGTCACCTGATTTTGTCGAGTCCCTCGATTTCTTGTCGTAGAATTTTCAAGGATTTTAACATTTAAATCTCATTGTGATTGAAATGTAATCCATAGAATCAGTGAGAGGAACTGAGAGGCAAGGCAATTCTTAGAGCGTATCGTTCTTGTCTATTTTGTGTGAAACTTCTCATAAACTTACCCCTTCATCTGGGAAAGATGGAGGGGGTGTATCGGATTCCTGCCGACTAAATAATAGCTGTTATTACCAGCATCACCGCTGGAGCGAACCGATACTCCTTCCGTGCAACACCTTTATCACATACAAAACTATGTTGATCTCTAATACCTTGCAGACTGCAACTCCAGAAAATATTGTTTGACAGCTGATGTAAATACCTTGCTGAATTTTCTAAGAATTAGAGCATACGGATTATCGCTCGCTTTCAAGTAATGAAAATTCCAGCGTTAATAATGTTAACGCAATTTACAGAATAGTCCACCGCTCGCTATCTCTTTTAACGTCACTTAACAAGCTTCCGACGTATATTGACGATGACCTTTTGTTACGCACTGCACTTAATTACTTTGCACTGACATGGATCACTTTGTTTACACTATCTTCCATTAACGGTTTATTAATGAAGTTTAAATTGAGCCGCTGTGTGACAGCACCGTTATAGCCGAAAATTGCCCAAAGCAGTCTCGTCGTGGAAATCGACTGAAGTCTTTGACCTCCCGATTTTTGCAACGATCAGGACTACTTGTACCTTAATCATGTTCTAGTCCAGATTATGTAGGTTTATCTGGTTAGGAGCTGTCTAAGGGACCATTTTCCAATTTTTAGTCTTATAATCTTTCCAAAACCTTCTTAGGATCGGTGATACGATACCTACTGGCTTCTTAGGTCAATTTCGACGAAGCATAGCCATGCTTCGTCGAAATTGACCTAAGAAGCCAGTAGGTATCGTATCACCGATCCGTCAAATAAGCGCGGCGATTCTAGCAATGATTCCCAATCCTTAATTGCAGCAATAATTGGGAGCCCTTAAACAGTGATTGTTGATAGGCTCAATGATTACGATGATAACACTATTGGTGAAGTTCTTCAAAAATACAGATGTGAATAAATTGCAAAGCAGATAATTGTGAATTTAGAGTAAATTCTAATTTCATCCTTATTCACAATTCTCTTTTACTTGTACAGCTGAAAGCTGAATGGCAACAGATCCTATACATATAGTTATTTGTAATTAGATTACAGAATTCTCTATTTAGTTTTCGGATATAAATGTCACATTTGAACTATTTAGAAAGGTAAATAATTTTCACCTTTTATCGAGAACTGTTACAAATTAACTTAAAAGGGAATGCCCGAAGGCAATTCCTGTCCCAGAAGTGGGAGTTTGCGCTACAGATTGGATTAGGTACACTAGGGATTTCCACCGAAATACGTTGCGTTCCTCATATTGATCAAATATCTACCTTAGCGTCCTTAGCCATACATTTGGTATAACTAAGGTAGATAGATACTGATGTATGGAAGAGAAAACGTAGAGAAAATGTAAATCGCGGTATTTGGAAAGGACAAAGTTATTAAGTTTCACGATTCATTTGCGTTGGACCTTGTTTTGTTTTGGTTTTCTATTTAAATATTTGCGCGTCGCCGTCTATTTGTTCAACACCTGGATTAGGTATGAAATATATGGTAACAGTGTACGGTTCGTACACTTGCAGAGTTGTTGCTGTTGTTGTGGGGAGATCACGAAGTTGGGTTTAGTCGATAAAAGCCCAATTCCTAACAACTTGAAAAAGGGCTAATTCGCTAAATACCTACTTAGTTCTCAAAACATCTATTTCTGTAAATCTATATTAGCAAGATAGTTTAGCTAACCACTCGCGGCATGTGGACTTGCCATTATAAAATATATTGTACAACGCACGACTTAAAGCCCTAATTTTAATGACAAGTTATTTGCTATGCTGGAGCGGTACAGTAATATGAGTGATGATGACCTTTACTTTCCGCAAACAGTAATTTAACTAAATAGCTGAAATACTGACAATGATAGATAATTACAGCTTCCTGGTAGAGACATGTTTTACAAAGCAACAAGCTATGAAATGAGAGCGTTTTGACTGCAAGTACCTATATTTATAACGATTAAAGTGATATTTGAAGACATACATACACACACTCGAAAAGCAGTACCCTTTTTCTGGGGTAGTCGGGTAATTACGAAGCAAACTTTCCAAAAAGATACCTACGTCTACCAGTGTATATAAAATAACGTAGCGTGTTGTCGATAAATATAATTATTGAGTATAGCCGGGATTATCCGGGGGAGGAGACACGTAGTTTATGGCCACACTGGCTTTTGATTTACAGCAGCGGTTAATCTTAAGGATACAGGATAGGGTGAAAAGGTTTCGATATGTTATGGGGTATAAAATTATCTATTTTGCTACGTAGGTAACCATCTAGAAATTAGACAATAAGAGCGTTATTTTCTGCGGCCTTTCAATGATGTGTTATGACCAGTTTACATTATTCTAGCAGCATTCCAATCTAGTGATCGAATTTAGCGCTGGATTGCAACTGAAAATCTGACCCGGCTCTGGAATATACTGGATCCAGTGAAAGATCCAGTTCTGTAACTGGACTGGCGGTCTACTTTTTAGTCCGACACGCCCATTACAGCGCCACTGGAATAGTGTAAAAGTCCAATCCAGTGCCATTCCAGTGCTAACAGTAGCCAGCACGAATGACACTGAATTGGAATTTAAAAAAAAATAATTACTGGATTAATATAGATGATAAATCATCAAGTCCAATCCAGCGCCGGATTGATTCACTGAACTAACGTAAACCGGCATTTATTGCTAACGTTATTCATGTGTGAGAGAAAGATGGGAATACACAGGACATAGCACCATCTCTTTTACACAAAGAAACATAGATGTTGATATGACATTGATCATATACAGCCCCCAGTCGTTAACAGTGTTTTCTAAAAATATGTAGATAAGATAAAAACAAATGAATAAGGACCCATCTTATTTTCAGGTTCGGAGACTTGGCCTCGGTGTCGGTAGCGGCCCGCAACCCACCTTCGACCTGACAGATCCTTACTGCAACAATGTTTCCTACGACTACGTGCCCATGCACGACCCCCACCTCGCCCACCATTTTGCACAGAAGCCAGCCAGAAACAGAATGAAACAGCTGGGATTCTGCACAAAGGATGGTAGAGCAGTGTGCTCGTTGAAGGAGTTCAATCAGTACAGAAAGTATTTGTACAACCAATTCATGGACAGAATTCATATGGAGATGAAGAAACTGGTATGCTTTTCAAATTATATTATAATTAGCCGGATATTTTGTCGTACTACAGGGCAAGATTGCACTATGACTGCTACCTCTCGTTTTAATCATTTAAGATTATTGCATACAGTTTTCTTCTCGGTTTTTTTCCTACATCTGAGTGTCATACTAGTAACTAAAAACTTGATACTTCCACGCCTTAGTCTAAAGAGTCTTGACAGCCGAACAGACGGATAACATAGTGATCCTAGATTCTATAAAGGTTCCGTTTATTCCTTTTGAGGTCGAAACCCTAAAAAGTATTGAAATTGAGTTACATTAGTGCATATTGGACTGAACGAACTATCTGCGTGAGGACCTATAAGTAACTACACAAAATCGATTCTACATAATCAGTAAAAATCTATTATAAACAGGATGAACGTGCAAGAGATGACTTAACCCTGAAACGAGTGGAGACAGACGTGGCGCGAAGATTGCAGGTGTTCACGAGGGCGGAGAAAACGCGGGCGCATCTCGAAAAAGTGTCGAAGGAGCATGCAGATGAGTGGGCATCGAAGAAACGAGCGTATGTTTTGATGATCTACTATTAAAATTTTAGGCCAGAAAATACTTACACATGCTTATTTTTAAGCAAGCTTATCGCATGCATGTTTATCAGATAGTATTCGTTTTTTCAGGAAAAGCGACTTTATTATTTACTATTTAATTAAAGATTATTTCCAATTGTCTAGCTGTCAATCTTACCCAACGCTGCGTACCTAATGTACTAATAAAACTAATCCATGTCAAACCTATGGAAAATTCCGCGTACTGAAACGATTTTCCCGAATGCCTAGTGGACAATGCAGATAAAGCCTTTTCCGTGAATAAGCCGGTTGCCAGTGGAGTGCCCTTTCCAATATTGCGAACAGAATAATAATATTTTGTTTGTCAATATTTTTTCGTTCATTTATTAGACATAGTGTTGTATGGTTAGTGAATTTGAAAAATGATGAACATTATTATAATATCCTCATTATTCGATCATTTGTGCGGTTGACAATTTAGGGAGCGACATTTAATTATAAACGTCTTGAAATTTTGGTTAGCTCATGGGCTCAGGAGTTCCCAATCTTTTTAAAACTGCGACTCGCTTTACGTGTTGTAATTTTTTTGCGACGCCCTTGTAAAAGAAGATCCTACGTGTAGCTCTAGATTATTTTATTCAAAGAACACTTCAAAGAACGTAGAAACTTAATAAATATTATTAACTAGAAAACCCAATTTGCGACGCCCCTAGGACAGCACCGCGACGCGACGCCCCGGGGTGTCGCGGCGCTCAGTTTGGGAACCCCTGGATTAGCTCTATTACCCTGTCCTGTGTGTATATTAATTATTTAATTTTTTCACGGATAACATAAAATCTTATACGGGATTTTAGGTTAAACGATGGAAATATTTAAGGGGTAAGTATTCAGTTTTCGATACCAATTCAATTTACTACGAGACCAACCATAAAATCACGATAAAATCAACTGTTCCATACAAAAATATCCATATCACTCGACATAATGTGTAGGTATCTCAAACTGTGTGAGATTATAATGAACCATATTATAAAGGAACTAAGTTTCTCATGCATTTATAATCGCCTGCAAATACGATTATGTAAATCTCTTTCTCGCCTCTGATAAATAACTTTACGTGTTCCATACTTGGAGCTCTTTTAAATCGCATCTGTCTCTTTCCAACGGGTAATTTACATATTGAGTTAGACCCTAGACTTTTGCGATTACGAAACAAGCATAAAGAGGACCCTGCTTTAATTCCTCAACTTCGTCGTGTTTGGGCTCGTTGGATTTGTCTTGGCAAATATTGTAGATCTAGATGATGTCCAGGGTGCCATGATGGAGCTGGGAAGTAAAAGCTTGTTTTGAAACAAAAATTCAACATAAAACTAATTTCTTATTAGACTAAAGTCTAATGAGATGAGGTCCAATATTTAAGTAGCTACGCAGGCTCAAAGACCGTAAGGCGCTACGTAAGCCGAGGACTCGCTGATTAATGACGACACTTAATTTCATTTAGTCCCTGTACCTACTTATACATCTACCTTTGCCGGGAAAACGTATTTCTTTGTTTGTTGTGTTATTTATGAGGTTATGGTTGACTGTTGAATTTTCTTATTTTTGTATTGTCTTAATTATAATTTTTTTACTAACTGTGCCCCGCGGTTTCACCCTCGTCGCTCGGCTCCTAAGGATCGTAGCGTGATGTTAAAAAGCCTATACCTACTATTCCTCATGAATTTGGCTATCATATACAAAAAGTTTTTTTCGAATCCGACTGGTTAGTAGTTCCAGATATTAGCGCATTCAAACAAACAAACTCTTCAGCTTTATAATATTAGTATACTCGTAGATTCCACATTTTACAAATAAGCAGTAGAGCCCTTTAGGCTCTAAAAGAACACTTCCCAAAACGTTCACTACCTATCCCAAAACGTGCACTTCCCAAAATGGTAATTCCCTAAATGTCTATTTCCCATTTCATCCACATTCCCAAAACGCTGACGCGCTGACGGTCAGTACGACTATGAAATTAATCACCATAAGTACACACATAGGTATTTAGCCCATGTCACACTTTACGTACATGAACTTATTGAAACCAAGACTAAAAGTTCCTAATACAAATTCATAAAAAATCTCATCAATCTCATGATGAAACACTACGCTGAGCATTTGATTAAACAGAAAGAAAATCGCGCTATATTGGTATCCGCATTTTCATTTGCTACAGCACTCCGCTAAAATGTAATTACACGGAGAACACAATATGCTGATATTGCACCAGCGTAGCGAGGATACAGTGCGATCGAACACGGATTAATTAACAGATGGAGGCTTGCGTATATTGATATAGTCTGTAGAATAAAATTTGATCTGTGTTGTTTCATGATAAATAAAAAGCCAAAAACTATAAACTTACATACACACGTAAATTCACGCCTTTTTCCCATGCCGGTTGGCAGAAACTACTGCAAATGTGTTATGTATGTGTGAACTGAGGGACCAAACCGGGAATTCGCGAAATAAAAATCCTAGGATTTAGTAGTAGACTTAAATCAATTGTAGAACGAATCTGGGAATTTGTAAATAAATATATTAAAAACTACGACCCATAAAGTGTGGTCCCTCAGTTCTCACAGACGATCAGCCAGATCTCGGAAAGTATCTTAAAAAACAAGGTTTTGTGAATACAGACATTTAGTAAAGAATTTGTAAAGATATTTACAAAATAACATACCACAAAGCATTACGGATAAAAAAAATATTACGACTGAACTGTGGTCCCTCAGTCCACATAACAAGGATAAATATTTTAGTGAATATTACTGAATAAAACTAATAAAACCGTGCTTTTTCTACATAAAGTTTTAGTAAAAGTTTAAAAACAATTTGTAAAAAAGAAATGGAGCAAAAATACCGAAGCATTTTGAAGATAGCGATGATTAAAACTGGTCCCTCAATCCTCTCCTCCACTGACATATGTGCGTGTGCTAGCTGCTAGACGAGAGGAATATCAGAAAGTCTAGTGTACTTAACTTTTAGTAATAAGTTTCTTCTAAATAATAGGTATCTAAAATTGTGTATTTCTTACCTCTTAGCTGAGATAATATTATTTTTTTAATCCTATGAAAATAGATAGAGCAGGGTGACCACACAATAAAACAAAATGTAGACAGTACTATTATACTTTATTTTGATTCATTAATTAGGCGAAACGAAAACAAGGTTGTACGGTTAATTTAATGCTATATTATATGGCTTATGTGTATTTAGTAAAAAGTAGATTACAAAATTAACGAATCACTCTTATTATTATACTTTTGTCAGTACTTACAATAATTTTGAAATAATGATCATCATAGCAAAAGAAAAGGAAAATTATGTAGTCCTAGTTTGTTTATAGCATAAATTTTTATTTTTTTTTGCTACTCTTCACTTTAAATAACTTAGTTGATTAGCAAGCTGTTTCCGAACGCAAACTTGAAGTAACATTAAATTAAATTACCCTCATTTTTTAAATTTATGTTTAATGTGTATCAGCTCAGCGGTTTTTAACGTACCTACGCATAGTGTTTATGATGATAAATAAAACAGGAAACTGAAAATAGATGGGATTACACTTGATAACAACAATAGAGAACAAACATTACAGTTTGTGGTACCTATTAGTGTCGTAAATCAATTGTCAATCGTAAAAAAAGTATTTTGACGGAGTCATCCTTCTTTCATTATTCAGTACTAGCAATCTTCCATTACTGGCCACTTCATCCATACCTTCAATTAAAAGTAAATAATTTGACTTTAAATGGCTAGAGGTAAAGGCACCTATTTACTGTACCTTTCTAAAGGTTTAATTATTTTTATCAGAAGCTTTATTGTTTTAACTCTTCTTCTTCTTTCTGAAAAAATCACGAAAAATCACATCACGTTAGTTAAAAACCTCACCACGTATCACCAAGGGTAGGGGGGGGGGGTCAAAAAATTGCTGAAAAACATCACGTGATTAATGGACGTCCCCTAAGTAGGTATGTCTTTTCTTCCATTCATCTCTATCAGACATTATTTCCGGATTCACTTTTTTCTCATTCATGTTATGTTTCACACAGTTCATCCAACTTTTTTTTGGTTTATCTCTTCTCTTATAGCCGCCATCAACATATAAATTGATAGGATAAATATCAATTGATATATATCACTATAAAACATGGCTTTAACATGTTTTTCTTCATCTTTAACATTTCGCAAAAATATACATTTATAATGTATAGATGGTGATATCGTATCGATGTTCTTCCAAACTGCAAAGATTGGAAACATTGAGTTGGGAGTTTGTACCTATCCTCCGATAGATGTCGCTAACGCTAGGAAGAAGCGTAACATAAGGGATTCCAAATTTCAATTGATTCAGGCGAAGACACAGTAGCTCAGGTGGTGAGAGTGCTAGCCACGGTACGGCAGAGGTCGCGGGTTCAAGAACCGCCTGTGTCAATATTGTTTTTGGAATGACTTAATATTTAATAACAAATTAATTGATATATAACATGATATATGTCAAGATCATCCATTGATATACATCAGCGAACCCTGATAATAAGTGATTCGTTAATTTTGTAATCTACTTTTTACTAAATACACATAAGCCATATAATATAGCATTAAATTAACCGTACAACCTTGTTTTCGTTTCGTCTAATTAATGAATAAAAATAAAGTATAATAGTACTGTCTACATTTTGTTTTATTGTGTGGTCACCCTGCTCTATCTATTTTCATAGGATTAAAAAAATAATATTATCTCAGCTAACAGGCAAGAAATACACAATTTTAAATACCTATTATTTAGAAGAAACTTATTACTAAAAGTTAAGTACACTAGACTTTCTGATATTCCTCTCGTCTAGCAGCTAGCACACGCACATATGTCAGTGGAGGAGAGGATTGAGGGACCAGTTTAAATCATCGCTATCTTCAAAATGCTTCGGTATTTTTGCTCCATTTCTTTTTTACAAATTGTTTTTAAACTTTTACTAAAACTTTATGTAGAAAAAGTACGGTTTTATTAGTTTTATTCAGTAATATTCACTAAAATATTTATCTTTGTTATGTGGACTGAGGGACCACAGTTCAGTCGTAATATTTTTTTTTATCCGTAATGCTTTGTGGTATGTTATTTTGTAAATATCTTTACAAATTCTTTACTAAATGTCTGTATTCACAAAACCTTGTTTTTTAAGATACTTTCAGAGATCTGGCTGATCGTCTGTGAGAACTGAGGGACCACACTTTATGGGTCGTAGTTTTTAATATATTTATTTACAAATTCCCAGATTCGTTCTACAATTGTTTTAGGTCTACTACTAAATCCTAGGATTTTTATTTCGCGAATTCCCGGTTTGGTCCCTCAGTTCACACATACATAATGTGTTTACATTTGCTTTTTTGTTGCAAATACTACGCAGTACGCACGATACGCACTAGACCTTTTAGAAGAACATCACCGTTAAGATTATGTCCTTCTAAGGCGTATTTAACCGGCCTGATAATGTCCCTAAAATGATCTAATGTACATGTTGTGCTAGAATGTGTTTTGGCAACATTATTTTTATGCCTTGGAACTGAAGCATCTGCCAATGACTTTATATCATCAACTTTTTTCTAATTTTTATCGAGTTTGGTTTCAGATTATAAGCGGCTAAATCAGTGTTTCAAAATACGAACAGTCAATGGCCATTTTACATTGTCACTTCAATTGCTAGCTACTCCGTGAACGGACCACTACGCTATTGGGTACTGTTCAATCAAAGCCGATAAACTTGACGAGACTTCCTTCGGCGCTTTAGCTTCTATCGATCGAGAATTAGAAAATTACAATGCTTATTACTACAGGGTGGCAGGTTAGACAGCGAAAATATTTTAAGGGCTCATTGTACCCATCATTATGAACAACTTTTACTATGGGACCAACCCTAAAATCGCGAAAAAAAAATCAGCTGTTCCATACATTTATGTTCACAAAACTCAACAAAATGTATGGAACAGCAGATTTTTTTTTTTCGCGATTTCAGGGTTGGTCCCATAGTAAAAGTTGTTCATAATGATGAGTACAACGACCCCTTAAAATATTTCCACTGTTTAACCTGCCACCCTGTATAAAGCTGGCTATAGATATTACGAGGTTGCTCATCAATTAATGCTCGCATGAGCGCGTAGTCGCGATGCATACTCAGATATGCGCAAGTTCGACTACATAGCCGATAAGAGCCATGCTGAGCTTGGGAGTCATCAGTTTATGTTTGACCATGAATCAAAAGGTTTTCCAATACATATACCCTAAGCCCCTTTTGAGCACCGCACTTTACCGACACCGCGCCTGATCGCGTGTGGCACGCTCCCGCGTGGCAACGATCACGTTGTCTCGGGAGACAATTGACAAACGCGTCCATACGTCACCTCGCGAAGCGTGCCTTACGAGGCAGCTTCGCAGTGTCGATAGGTAGTACCCAGCTTTATATGCTTCGTCCATTATTCAGTTACTTCGATTTATATTGGAGAGGACGATGGCGGGAAAAAGAGAGAGAGGTAGACCAGATACAGCTACAGCACACAGATCAAGCAGTTTAAAATAGCGATGTAATTGAGTCCAGGAACTGCCTCTAACTAGAGGCAGAAAGAAGCTGCACTAAAAAAATTGTTCAGTTGAAAAGAATAAACATTTTAGTGATTCGTCTATCCATCGTGTAACTGACACTCGTGAATCGCGATCACGAAGTAATAATCTAGCTTGAGAGTGTAGAAATACAGCTCGTACCGCATGTGAAGATTATGTTTGGTCTATTATCTTAATTGTAACAATACATTTAACAGCGTCTACGTACGCCTCATTCCCAACGTACATTGTATCTCGTAAATGTATTGCCTAGTTATGGCTTCTCTCAGATCATGAAACACGTTCCGAAAGTATTTGTTGAAGTGCGAAGTTTTCTAATTTTCTTCTCCATTTGAGATTAATGCTAAACGCTTTTGTATCGTTTTTAATGTCATTGGATTTTTTGCTACATAAGGTTTGTGAACAATGCCCGCATAACATTATCTAATTTCCAGTTTGCTCATTTTATTTAGTGTAAAAGTAGTTGGACAGCTAAAGCTTCTTTTACCTAATCAAGAGAGAGTTTTAGAGAGTATTTCATTTTTCATGAATGTATGTGATTTTTAATGCTTTATTAACGACATTTACCTACTCATTTAAATTCATGAAAAATTAACATAAACACCCTCTAAAAACGAAAAAAATGGGTCGGTCTTGCCCTCTAGGCACGCCACTGGTGACACTAATCTAGTGCTTTGCAAATTATTAATGGATAATATAATGTGGACATAAGGCTAACATTCTAAGAACATAGCAGTAGTGGAGAGGCAAGCGAGCTGAGCTGACCGAAACAATGTTCAGCTCGCTACGAGTGCGACTCAGACACAGCGACACATGGGCAACATTGCTCACTGAACGCTCGCTGAATGACTGGTTGGCTTCGCTTGCCCGTCAAAAGCGGCAACTAATTTACCGTTAACACCGAGTCGTTTGACGGCTACAGTTTGCAGTCGATGCCGATTTGGCAGACAGTCAATTAAAATGGCAGTCGACCTGATTCAGGTAAAAGGGTCATAACACAACACACAACCTCGGAATTGTGAGGTAATTGTGTATCACCGCACTTGATAATTTCAATAGTGAAGGCTATATTGTTAAACACAGCAGAAGACTGCTGTCGCTATTACAAAATGCCTTGAACGACATTTAACGGGTTGCGTGTTGTAATGATTAACGCTGAGTTGCAGAAAAGGTCATCAACTTTTAAAGGAGACTTTAACGATAGAAATTGTATGGTTAATGCCTCCTTTAAAATTTAATGATATTTCTGCAACCGACCGTGAGACACAATAAAATTTATCACTCAAGTTGCTATAGGTACAATATACGACGAGTAAAGATACCCCAGTGAAGAAATTCTATTGCTAGTAACTATACACATAAAGCATTTTCAGGTCAATAACCGCAGACTGTTGAAATTAATCACCATTTCAATTTATCTCTTTCGTCTCGTCGCCTCAACTAGTGCGCTTACAAAGTTCTCATCCAAGGCAACTGCTATCGTTAGACTAATTACACGCACCTGCTAGATGTAGATATAGGTCAAGGTGAGCTTAATTACCTAAGATTTAGAGTAAAATAAAACCTTTTTACATTGGAGAGATTAATATTTAGAAATAATATGAATGGTACCTAATCTTAACACAAAAATATTCGTTTAGAAATGTGTAGATATGGACAATACCGACTGGGTGGCCCGGCGACACAATCCCTATAGAATCTGCTACAAAAATAGTGTACCTACTTACTATGGTTTGGAAAATCTCGATAAAGGCCCAGGATACGAGACAAACCAGGATCAAAATCCTAGGACCCACGACCAATTTATTATCAATTCCGAATTAAAAGATAAGGCATGCGTATAGGTCAAAAATATATCGAAACATAAAGGGCAAGTTACACGTAAACGAATAAGTACCTACGTGCTCTTCGCACTACAACCCATTTTACTCAATATTACGTGTTACTCTTGACTCTTTAACACAATGTCTATCGAGGTCCCTTTCAACATCTTAATCAGTATCACATAAGCATCTGTCTTAAAGTAGGTAAGTACCTTGTCTCGAATGCTCAATACATAATAATCAATCACTTACTTTTCGCAATGACTTTGTTTTGTCAAAGCCGTCCGTATGCGTATATTTTGGTCATCGAATCTACCTTATTTTGATATCCATTTTATTTACTTTTTTTTTTTTTGCATAGATTGAACTAGCCTTTCTGCGACTCTGTTCATGCTATTTCAGAGGTAAACTTACTAGTATTTTTTTCCAGTCAAATGTTGCGAGTTGTGTAGGTACCTTCTAAAGAATTTATTTTCCAAATATAATTTTTCCATCTTCGGTAACGGAGGCTGTGAGTTTTCTTTTAGTCAGTCACGGCATGAAATTTGTACAGAATAGATGAATAGTTCACCCATCAAAGTGAGACAAACTCTTCTCACATTATCATCAAGTTAGTTAATATTATGTAGCTATTCAATATTTGTATGCGGCGTTTGTCCTTGTTACACAAGTCGGTGCATCTTGCACTTGAGTCGGCGCCGAAACTTCGCTCGGGTGCATTTACATAACCTATTTAATGGCGACATTCGTCAACTTCTACTAACTGCTCGTTTGTGATGCAGACATTGGACTACGTAGCTTAAATCGTATTTCGGAAATGAATAATAATCACCGAAGGATTATTTGCGGGGTCTGTCAAAAATAAAGGTTGATAGTCTTTCCATGGTATAATTGAGAACTTGCTATGGAAAGACAACGATGCAATTGCATCGAAACTTTTAAAAGTAGACAGAAACTTCCTGAATAACCTCATATTTAACCAATTTCCGATGATTAATTTTTCGAGGGTTCGTGAAAATTGCGAAAATATTTTTGCAAGCTTTTGCAAGGCTAGCGCGCAAACAACGGCTTTTCGACCTTCCGCGTTTCCCCAGACGAAGGGTTAATAGTTTGTGGTTTTACTGGCTTAAGATCGAGCATACACATATTTAGTCACATACGTTTCATTAAAACTTCCCAAGTATACACATACTTCGGCAAAAGGATTACCAATTAATGCAGCCGTCTGCACGTTTAACAACAGTCAACACATTATTCAAGCGTGTCTAGTCTTGCAATGTAAACGCTGCCAACCATCCTTCGGATAAGATCGTCTAATTGCTTCCTATAATAACCACTGACAGGAGACTGCCATTCATCCTGTGGCCTGTATATACAAACTCGGATGCATAGTAAAATAATTAACTCTGGAATTTCACGTATTTTTTCATGTTTCGAAAATTGGGGTAATGTAATGTAGATTGTAGCCCGCCTTTGGGATATATTTATTTTTTTAATGGCAAACGTGTTAAGTTTCACTGTAATGGTATTTTTACATATTACATTGTACTTTAGTATATGTACTTTTAGTGTATGTACTTTTAATTATTCGTTTAGTGTCAGTAAACTGCGGTATTAATGCACTCACCAGATTTGGAAACATTATGTAAAATAGTCTATTTTTCCTGAAGGAATCGACTACTATATTGTTTGTACAGCAAGTCAGCAATAAACTGCTTTACTTATAAACGATTATTTAACTTAAATAGCTCTTAAGTCAATTGCCATTTTTAAGTATTCATTGTCATAGAAATTACAACGATACTTGTATAAATATTTACCTAAGCAGTGGTTAAAAGTGATAAGTTTTTATAAGGGGGATAATGTTCTAGTTTGACGGGCATGGTTGGCATGTGAAACTTTTAAACTGTCTCTTATGTTAGCGAAACTTCAGCAATCCAATTTAAGAGAAGTAAGGCACAGCGAGAATCTCGCTGAACTCTGGAGCATCTGGACTGGGGAAGTGCCTCCACCTTACAGAATACCACAGCCAAATAACGCTACTCTTCGATAGTGAATGATAATAACGTAAATAATACTCTTGTTGTAGTTATTGGTATGATGGCGATGACGTTGTTTTGTGATCAACAGCGTCAGTAGTTAACGCACTGTTGGTGGGCCCAGCATTAATTTGCTGTCAATATTATAGCATTGTTATTGTATGGGCAAAGCGGTTGTTAGGGCAGACTGGTTATTGGGACACATATTACAGTTTGAGTGCAATAAAGGGCCCGGGGAAAACCACTATTGGCAGATTCTTGTCCCATTTCAATAATATCGATCTATTGGCTACTTAGTACTAGAGATAGAATTTTGACTTTTTATAGCTTACATCCATTTTATTTTTTGTGTCTATTTGAAATTTATTAAGTTTACTCTTATATTTATTTGTTTAACAAATTATAAATGTAACCCAACGTTCGTTAGGTACTCAAAATTAAAATAAACCACGAGTTCTCATTTCGTGTGTTTATCTCAAGCGGATTGCGACGTACCTACGTGAATGAAAAGTGTAGGTTTTAATTAAAAGGGGGCATGACTTGCGTCACACCGCAAAGGCTTGACATCATGTTTTGAAAGATGGAGAAATTCCAGAATTTTCTAGAGTCCTTGACTTTCGAGTACCTACGCTCTGGTGGAGTTTAGTTTTAATGATGCGATTGGAATTGAAACTACCTATGTAGGAATATTTTTTTTGTGAAATCTAAGTAGTAAAATTTTTCGAGAAGGACTATTATATATAGGTAGGTACTTACTCACTTTTTGTAAGTGACTGTTCAGTGAGATTTGTCCAATTAGTTATAAGTTTCAAGTTTCTCAAATAATAATATTATTTTCTATAGATTTAATACCTATAAAACAAATTGACAGACCACGTACAGGCGTACAGCTAAAACCGTGTTTTGTGTAGGTATCGTACTATTAAATAATCATCTGCATTATTAAGTCGACGCAAGTTCATATATCTATTATCATAATAATTATGAAATCCCGCCATCTAAGTCGTCAGGACTCTGTAGCAACGAAAATATTCCTAAATATAATAGTTGAATTTAGCTGAAAAATATGTCCTTTGGTTCTTAATTTGTCAGCTTAATTTGTTAAAATTAGAATCACAAAAGTAGGTTGGAGGTAGGTAGTTAAAGTATTTCTATAAATAAATACTCCATGTGAATGTCATTGAATGTGTGACCAGATCAATTGACTTACAAAGCTAAGTATTGACTATGTATTGCACGCGCGTTCGGATTTGCTATAAATCACGATGACGTCGACACTTTGATTAACCAGTGATTATTTAATGCAATGATAATAATCATTGTTCACGACAGAAACTCGTGAGATGGCTAAATAAAGTATTCAGATATAGATCAGAAAGATTTGTTAGTAAAGAAGTAACGAAGGATATCTAACAGTGGTTCCTAGGAGCTGGAAGTTGATGGTGGATGGTACATATTACACCACTATGCTTGAGCAACTTCAGGAGTTTTGTTGCTCAGTGCAGTCATTAGTAAAAACAGCAGAATTACTTAGAGTGCTTATGCACTGCGTCCGGACCGAATCCGAGAAAATACGTCTGAAAAAATACGGATGAAAATTGAAAATCGGATTGGATGCAATGCACAACTGCACCTATACAAATAGTACTCGTACTACGGCTACTACGGCTACTTCAGTCTTTTCTCGGATTCGGAACCGACTAAGTGAGTAAGGTGCCCTTAAAGACTCTACCTTTTGCCCCCTTTTGACCAGAATCGCTCCATCCAAGTATCATCATCATCCACTCACTTCTAACTTAGTCTACTGTATTCGCAAAGAGTCTACAATACCTTGCAAAGTCTATCTCTGTCAAGAAATTGTAATGATGGACGAGTATTGTTATTACATCATTTGCATTTTTACATTGTACAGTCTGTACAGGATAGATTGCGTCACCTAATTTTACTTTGAAATCAAAAGACAATTCCATTTATTTCCTATGGGATACAACACGGATACAATGATCAAATCGACAGAAAAATAAATGGTTTGGAACATCAGTATTCATCGGGAGCATGAAATAAGTTCACGAATATCATTTCGATGTTCGCACATTATTCACAAATTGGCAAAATTTGGGCTCTAATATTCTTGGACAGTTTTTTTTACTTACATTTACAAACGTGTTCTCGCTTCGCAATGGAGGCACACTTTCAGACAGAGGGTATCGGAATTTGAATAACTGACTTATTTTATTTCTACTTTAAGGGCTCTTTTAATTAACGATTGGTGTCGGACTGCTGTCGTGCGGTAGCCTTGCGGGTGTCGTACTGCGCATGGACGGTTGTTTTTTTTTCCATACAGTTGCTGCATCGAGAGCGACATCCGACACTTAACGTCTAAATTGATAGAGCCCTAGCACATTTCCATCTACTACTGGATATATTGTAGGGTAATTGCTCTCTTCGTAGGTTTTCCCCAAAGTCTCGATCTCCAGCGGGTCGTGTACTAAGGCCTATATTATATTATAACTCTTCTTACAGTGCCAAGGCCCAAGAAAAGAAAATCCAAGCTAGGATGAAATATTTAGCAGAATTTAACGAGAAACAGCGTAGAGAGCGCGCAACGAAGGCCCGAGAAAAGCAGAACAGAATAAAACAGAGGGTACAAGCTGCTGCTGAAATGGAACTCCGGCGCAAGATCACTATGGTGCGGCAGTGGCGGACCAATGAGAAGAAGCGGCTGAATAGACTGAAGCACGAGAGAGAGTCGAAGATAAGACGGCTAGAAAATGAGGTAAAGTAGCAATTATTTATTCCCCTCCAGGGCAAATGCCAAACTATTAAGTAAATTTAAAGTGTATGTATAAGTTACAAGTAAGACCCCTACCTCACCGGGATCATAGCGGCGTCCGTCGCTAGCAGTGTCGTCAAACAAAACATATTGAAATGTATGGCAGCTACCTCATTGGCGCCGCGGTCTAGACACATCGCCAATTTTGAAGAACAACCATACTAACGACGCGACGCCCCGTAGCAGCGCAAGCCACGCTCAGCGCAAAAGCGCTCAAAAATTATTACATAGATTTTTCCAGTACCTGTGTAGGTAAAATGTATAGGTACATACAAGTTTCGAAATACTGTTAAGATTTTTTTCATTCGGCTCACAAGCGCACTGAAATATTTAAAATGCGTGCTCGCGCTGCTGAGAAATCCGATTTCTGGTTAAATTTTGTCCCCATAGCTATGACAATAAAATACAAATCATTTTTCGTTACATTTTCGTAGGATATTGCATTTTTGCCAGGTTTCAGTAGGTTGTAGGATACGCAACTAAATTACTGCTGCTTGGATAGTTTCTTTCAGAATAGGTAACGTAATTTACCGACTTAACAAGAATAGCAAATTTGCGGTAGCGGTCGATTATGGACTGAGACTACAGCATTTGCAGCTTATAGACGTAATCAGATTTTCTTTAAGAAAGATGTGTGGGTGCACCATTATGGTATTTAATTGACTAAAAGTTACATTTATCTTTACAGATAACCAATTTTAAAGTCTGCGACTGCTATATTTTTCTGTCACGAACCATTTTTATAAAAAAACGGTTTATTGGAATTTTTCGCGATTTTCACTTTACATTTTCTTAAAAAAAAATCAGTAAGTGATATTAATTTGAAAATAGGATAATCCAATAGAGGATATTGTCTAGATTATGAAAGAAAATCACGGGAATCTGCGAAAAAAAAAAACTGCGAATTTTTTTCTAAAATTTTCTCCTATTTAGAAGAGAGTAGCGGGGGCCTGACGCGAAATTATTTAATGTACATATTTTTGTAATGCGACACCTGAGAGGTTAATATTTCAGGCGAACAGCAAATGGATGGCTCGAGTTGAAGCTCAGAACATGAAGATACAAGAAGAGGCTCTGCTCTTGCAGCTGTACACTGAAGATATGACAGCCGGTGCTAAGAGGAGGGCAAAGTGAGGCACTGTTTTAAAATATTGCGAATGCTACGAAACGTATGCACTCGTATAACCCGCGCGAATAAAGAAGCGAATCTAAACAAACTCACACACGTTGGCTGTGAGTAAAGATAACAATAACGTGCGAGTGAGAGGGAATGATTAGTGCCGCCATTTTTGATTCGCTTCTTTATTGACGCGGGTAATAATCATTACCATGCTCTTAATTTAAAATTAACGATTAGTTGCCCATGGAGTAGGGCATTTTTGGTTTTTGAGAGAGTCGTACCTACCCATAGTTTTTATAGATGCAAAAAGCAGACTTTTATTAATTTGGGCAAAATAAATTTAAACATACCTGCCTGTCTATTTTATACCGACACGTCAATTTATTTGCGAACGTTCGAGGGAGAATCTCACCGTGACATTCTCCCTCGAAGGTTCGCATTCAAATTGGCCGTTCTCGCGGTGATATCACGCGGTGATATCATGCGGTGAGCGGCGAGTCGGTACAGAATAGACAGGCTGGGAAGAGACTTTTAGATCGCTGGATTTTTACACGTGCACGAAGCCGTAATAAAAGAAAAACGCCGTAATAGAAGATGTAATAAAAGAAAAACATAGACACCAACAATTTCGATCAGGGACCGAAAAGGTCACCCGTATAGGGGTTAACCCGGGTTATTTTTTTTGGGTTAGGTGAAAAACCTTGCATAAAGGTTAACCCGTATTCTGGGTTAATCAGCCTAATAATAACCGGTTCACACATAGAGTTCATTTTTGTTCCTTTTTTTTCATTTTTGTTCCATTTCATTCAGGTTAATCAGCAATATTAACCGGTAACGGTATCCGTATTAAAGATTAACCGGTTACCTTGCATTAAGATTAACCAAAAATATGGGTTAAAGATTTAACCGGTAACCTTTTAACCCGATTAATCGGTCCCTGATTTCGACACTTCAAAATATACAAATCTTTTTTACACTATTTGCCATTATAAATTCGTTAGCTTTATGTCGATAAAGCTATTGTGCTGAGATAACGAATTTAAAACAAGTTTCGATGAAATTCAATAATAATTTGGATTTAACAATAACCAAACTTTGCCAAAGTTTATTATTTGGAATTCATCAAAAGAACAGTGCTTACACAAGAAATGTTGAAATAAATGTTAAAAATACGGTACCTACTGCAATACAAGATTTGGTTATTGCAGAAACTATTAAGTACAATAAGTACCTACTATAGGTACTTGAGGTCTTGAGTACACAAAGAGATAAGGATCTATTATAAGCCTTAAAGGCTTATAATAAAAATCAAAAATCCTAGAACCATTTGCAATGCCTAATTAGTGATATAAAAAGATTTTGGAGGTAATTTAAAGCGCTCACCAAACTTGCTTTGAAAAGTACATTTCGATATTGGTGTCTTATTTGTAGGGTACCTACTTTAGTTATAGTTGTAGGGTCTTGGAATGAAAAATAAGGATCAATAATATAAGGTAAAATAAAAAGCCAGTCAAAACGCAGATGGTTGAGACAATAAGCCAGTACCTAATCCTAATTTATGTCGATTCATTTCATTCTTTATGGCGACAGATTACACAGCAATAAAGTCTTGATTGTATTCTGAACGACATCTAAATTGCTTTTGTAGGAGACACGTAAGAGCTAATAAACTTTAGAAAAGCTTGAAGTGGATGTAACAAATTATCTCTGATAGAAAAAGCAAGACTCGTTGGATAAACTAGCAACAGTAAAGTTAAAATCTGTATCGTCTTTACAATGTAAAGGTGCATCTACGCTAGACGAACTGAGCACGAGCGGAGCACAAGCCGAGCACGAATTCGCGTAGGTAGTGAGGACCGACTAACGAGCGCGCCGCGAGCAGTTGACTTGTGCTCGGATGTGCTCCGCCAATTTTGTAAAAACGTAGCAAAAAAACAACTAATAATTAGTATAACTGGTTCCTTTCTCTGGAGTCCTGACCGCCGGTAGCTTGGACCCTGTTCCCGATACCGGTGGGGCACTATTTTTTATATTTTTTTACGATGAAATATTTAAAAATGTGATTAATATGTGAATAAAATGAATAAAGAGTATAACTGCTATCAATTTTCAGCCCACTAAGTATCAATAATAACCAAAACTATTATTCTCAATCCAGGAAAGCAGAAGTATACGCGTACAATACAGACCTAGAGTTGCAGCGCATCAGATTAGCCAACT
This sequence comes from Thalpophila matura, assembly GCA_948465475.1. Lineage (NCBI taxonomy): Eukaryota > Metazoa > Arthropoda > Insecta > Lepidoptera > Noctuidae > Thalpophila > Thalpophila matura. The sequence continues at coordinate 16,668,041 of OX419177.1, forward strand.
GGAAGCTAATACACGGAGGCAGTGCGAAGGCAGCGCGGCTCGTCAGGAAAATGGGCATGGAGTTTGAAAAGGTAAAGATGATTAAAGATTTGATTTTGGTAAGACAAAGCGCGTTGGGAAGTAGCAAAAATCATCTGGATGTTGGTTAAAGACACGCAAAAAATTGTGTAGATCGGCAGAAAAAAGGAGACTTGTATACAACAGTGAGTGATTCTGGAGATGATAATGGCAATAATGATGAAGGTAAATTCGTATAGTTCGTTCCAAACAGCAGCTCGCGATACAGTCTTTTGAAAAACACTGAAACTTAAAATCTATTCGCGTATTAAGTACTTAAAGTTTAAAACCTATTTTGTAATAGGAAATATTTCGTATGGTTGATAGTCTATTGAATAAACATGAACAACTAAACATTCAACGTAAAGTGTTTAGATCTGATCAATATCATGTTTTATTATAACCCTGATTCGGTTTTTGTTTTTTAATTTTCTATGTGTATTCGTCTTAAGTCCAGCAGCTTATTTCTATAGGCTGATGATGATTCGTTCTAGTCTGGTTACCATCGAAAATTATGTCTAAATGATTCCTTACAGCAAGGATCACCACTCTGCCATTTGCCTTGTTTCAGTCAAAGCGCGGCGCCAAAGGCATGAGTCCTGAGTTGGCTCAGAAGTTAGCCGCCGAAGCCATGGCGAGCGCGATGTCGACGCACGGCGACACGCTCATGATCCTGGGACAGGCGCGGGCTAGGATGGACATCGAGACGCTCCTGCCGTTGGCTCCAGTTAAACTACTCGATGAGGTAAGTTATCAGTAATTTAAACTTAACAGATGGTGTAAGGCGATTCGCACACTGCACCGCATCACGCAGCGTAGCGCGGGAGTGTGTGATCTTCCGTTGTTTGCAAGTACCTGTATTTGTATAGAAATCACGCATGGTACAACACACTGAAAACGCATTCACGCGCGTAGCTTTTGTTCCGTCGCCACGCACCCCGCAGCGTAGCGCGGGGCGGTGTGTGATTCGCCTAACTAGCGGCAGCACAAATGTCACCTGCGCATTAGCTGATTTTTGGTCTCTTTGGCAGAATGAAGAAGACGGGGGGCGCCGAGGCTGCACGCGATTGGTTCGTCATTCGATGCTTGTCTAATTGGACGTTTCTCTATTACGTATTGTCAACTGTCTATTGGGCCGAAAATGTACATGCGCGATCTGTGCTCACAATTCACGCCGCTACCTATGACCCACACCTAACTTTTTCCTGTGGGAAATTCTCAACCGTAACAATTATATCAAAAAGTTTTAATTCGACTTACTTGTATTATTATCTGACAAATTACATATCGTATGCTGATTTATTTCCTTAAACTTCCTTACGTGAATCGTGTCGGCCATGATTAATGAATATCTGGATTAAGTTAATAGTTTCATAGCCGTATTAATGATGTTTTGATGACTCACATAATATTTCGTGAACGATATAAACGATATCTAGCTAAATATGAGTTACAATTCGGGAATGATGAAAATTGATTTCTGTTCCCTAAAAAATAAAAAAATATAGATTCAATATCTATAGGTACTCATATATAAGGGCCTGTTCGAATAAAGAGATTTCCACACGTATCTGTACGCACGTACGGACACATGAGTATCCGAGATGTAGCCAATAAATTCCGTCGTAATTGTGCGTTTCTGTTGTTTGACTACGCGCAAGTCCAAATCTTCGAGGTGCCTGGTTGCATCCAGTTATCCAGTACCTACATGTGGGATTTACGCACGTATCGGTACGTGCATAAAACACTATCTAAACAAGGACTAGACCATCGTATGCGACACATGTCATATTAAAAGCAAAGTTCAAGACCCTGAATTTCATTCACAACAAAATTCTTCCTGAATCCAAAAATAGCCTAATATTCTTACAGAAACGCTTCTAAAAATATTGTAATTTATGTAGGTTCACTTACTGCCGACTACGGGCCCTATTATTTTGACCTCTGTCAGCAATAAACCGTTGTTTATACGGACCTTTAAGAATATTGTTTACTTTGATTATTTATTTACGCAATAGAAGACTAAAGCTGATTGAAATAGGTGTTGTGTTTCTTTTGTTTTTCTGATAGTTTCTTTGGTAATTCTACGGCCCGTATTACAGAATGATAGGTACTCAAGCACAGAGATCTCTCCTTGGGCATAGATTAAAATTAGTTTCAACCAATCTAATGGTTTTAAATCTATGCTCAAGTCGAGATCTGCGCTTGAGTAACGTCGTGTAATACGAGCCTACAAATATTTTGGTAACGCAAGATTTCTCGTTGTCCATTGCTAGACATATCCGCCTATAATGATTTTCCCATTGCTGGGATACAGGCCTTATCTCTGTGAGGAGTGGGTTCTTCTCTAGTGGGTTGTTGCAATAAAAACTACGTGTTTTGTCATCAGCCATGCTGCTACATCCATTCCGCGCGTGCGCTGATCGGACCCTGCATTAATTTATCAGCAGTAACGCGTTAGGCATTTGTGTTCACCCGAAATCCCGAATACATCAGACGAACTACTCGGGCATACTTATCGCTACATTGCAAACATTCGCTTGTTGCTTATATTCGAACGTTTGCTTATTTATATAATATAATAACTACGGTAATGAAAGAAAATTTATCATCATCATCCGCCTAGCCTTGTCCCAAACTATATTGGGGTCGGCTTCCAGTCTAAATCGTTGCGGCTGAACATCAATATTTTACGTGGATCAACTGCCATCTGACTGCCACAACCCAATTATTGGGTAATACCGGTATTAGAATGTTAGATCAGTTGTCAGACTTTCGGGCTTCTGACGACCCGTAACACAGTCAAAGATATTCCTATGACAACCACAATTTAAGGCATTAATCGCTCCACTAATGAATTAAACTTATTCATTGTTTCCTAGATGCTGGAGGCCGCGATAGTGGAGTTCGCCCGTCGCCGCGTGCACCTACTGCTACAGGACGTGGAGCGCGTGGTGCGGTCCCGAGCAGCGCTCGTCTTCTTCGACAATTATAGGACTACCAGCGTCAAGAAACCGTCAGTACGCTCTTAGAAATCCAAAACTTTTTTTTAGGGTTCCGTAACTCGAAAAAAAATTAGTTATCCGTCTGTATGTCTGCCTGTCTAGACCCTTTTTCTCAGGAGCGAGTGGAGGAATCAAATAAGTGTACGTATTAAACTAAAATATTAACACTCCGCTTCAAACCATGTGACGCCCTACACGATGAAGAATAAATGTAATAGACATTTTTTTGTAGGTAATTATCGTAATCGTTATATGATAATCGTCTTATCACAAATTTTAGCATGATTGGGCAAAATTCTGTCAACCACGCATTTTAGACACAGTCTGTGTAAATAAATAAGAGATAAACTGGCTAATTAATCTGGTATTTCTTCACATCAACAGTACAAAACCGCCCCGTTGGTCTGTCCAACTGGTCACGGAGTTGTCGCGTCAGCTCGTAAACCAGCGCGGCGAAAGCTCACTTGGGTTTGGCGATGCTGTCCGAATACCCGCCGAAGAGGAGGTCGATTTTGACTTTAAAAGCATTAGGGACAGACCGCCCACGCCTGTGGTATGTGACCTATCTTTGTGATCTAAGTTGCTGTTCCCTTCGGCTTCACTTCCGTTGCTCGGCTCCTAAAGGGCGCCTTCAAATAAGAGGCTTGAGTAAGCGCTGCAGTGGCGCCACTACTAATCTTCATACAATTTCTAGAAGCGCAGTCTCAGCGCCACATGACGTGTGTGTAATTTAGTAGTATATTATTATTATTGTATGAAAATTAGTAGTGGCGCCACTGCAGCGCTTACTCACGCCTCTAATTTGAATGCGCCCTAAGAGTCGTAGCGTGATATTAAATAGCCTATACTATTCCTCTTGAATCTGGCTATCACATACAAATCTTTTTAGAATCTGACCGGTACTTCCACAGATTAGCGCGTTCAAACAAATAAACAAACTTTTTTCAGCTTTATAATATTAATATGTACCTATAGATCAACAAACACATTTCATTGCAGCCGTCGAAGACGAAGTTGGCAGAGGTGACGTTCGTGGACAGAGTGGAAGACTTGCCAGACCCTGTGTCCGTAGCTAAATACCTTCCTGAGAGGAGGAAATTACTTGAGGTAATATTTTTTGACCTCCAAGAGAGTAATGCTATGGCTTCTGTGTAAGCAGTAACTGTCATTCTATACCACGGATAGACTCTGACAATCCCAAAAATGACACAGAAAATAGATGAAAAACTTTTTTGAAAAAAAAATCCTGCCACGCCACAGCATTGGATCATTAATTTTGGTTTGATGATTAGTTCATTATAAGGTCTCGTCATTTGTATTATTTGACTGACACTTACATTTAACCTTTCATAACCTTTTACAAACGAATTATTTTGTTCTAATTTGAATATTTCATATCTGAAAATGGATAACGGAAAACAAACCCGTTTATTTAAAAGCAAGGATTGTTTGTAGACTCCAATTACTGAAACTTGAATCGAAAATTGGCATCCATCAAAAAGTACTATTATGAACATTCCAACAGAACGTTCGGTACCTATTTAAAAACGTTCTGTTTTGTACGGGACTGCATACAATATTGGGAGATCAATTTTTATCTCATGAGATAAAATGTACCTCAGATTTTGGTTATGTTAGGCTAGTATACATCAATTACAACATTCAGGGGAGCCAACATAGCGTTGAACTCTTATTATATGAAACGCACTATAGCAAACACAAACATAATTAGAAAAAATACTTTGTGTTTTGTTACTTATTTTTGGTATCCCGAGATGGTTAAAGCCCGTCACAGACGTAGCTATAATATATATTAATATATCGAGATATAGAAGTAGAAACGTATAGAAACGGTGACGTCATAGAAATATATATTATAGCTACGTGTGTGATCACTCGAAAATTGATATAGAAAATATGTCGTAATACCTATGCCTTGCTATGATTCATATTAATATATATTATAGCTACGTTTGTGACGCGCTTAAATAGTGTTTTTTTTTCAATGTATAGAATTTTGACCTCTACGATTTTATTATAGGATAGATTTTAATTGTAAGATAATCTGTTGTAGATGGTGAATGCGTCAGCAAAGCTCCTATCGAGATCTGTGAGCCAGAAGGTACAGAGGGGCATGGACATCACCGTGGGCAAGGTCACACTGCCACACATGAGGCACCCTAGTGAGTTATAACTTTCATATTTAAGTATTATAATTTTTCTGTACGTGTGTTTGTCATTGAACTCCTGGACTAACGACCTAAATGGCTAGATCGATTTTTATGACATTTTTGTATGTGCTTGAGTGGGTCCCTGAATGGTTTAGATTCACGATCGGGTTCTAGAAAATGTTGCTGAACCCGCTAATAGTAGGCAAGCCAATGTTTGGGCAGAACAACATAATGTCGCGACGCTAGTGTATGTAATATGTTAGGTATACAGGGTGGCAGGTTAGACAGTGGAAATATTTTAAGGGGTCATTGTACTCACCATTATGAACAACTTTTACTATGGGACCAAACCTGAAATCGCGAAAAAAAAATCTGCTGTTCCATACATTTTGTTGAGCCATGTGAACATAAATGTATGGAACAGCTGATTTTTATTTCGCGATTTCAGCGTTGGTCCCACGGAATAAAGAACAAGATGGAAGTAGTAAGTGGGCGTGGTCCCTATCACCACTGATGAGTACTGAGAGACATATGTACCGTTTGAGTGAGCGCAGTCGCGATGACAGATATTTATCGTGAATATATGCGTCACTACCGTTAAAAAATCATAAAAAAATACTAAAATGGCTAATGTTCCATATTAGAGTGTAAAAATCATAGCCACGGTAAAAATCTAACTCATGGAGGAATTTCGTACCATCGTTAAGTTATATTTTCAGTTTTAATTCATAAAATACATTTTATTTTCTTTCTGTCAAATATAGTACAAGAATGACAATAAAGAGTGATCCTTATTTTCATCTAAAATACGGATAATTTTCCTTTACTGGTTATCAATTGTTCTAGAATGTTTGATTACGAAATCAGACTTTTCCTGCTATTCAATTAGTGCATCCAATAGGTATCGATAAAAATGTATCGACCATTTTTTATAAAATATTTTTTCGGTAGGTAAACTACGAAATGAGCTCCGATGCTAATCGAAGTTAGTAATCTTCTATGTGCCTATAATAGTATCTATAAAATGAAGTTTCTCGCTGCGTCTATCTGTGCACATTCATTTACTGCAGGAATTTTCATTCTGTTCTCATCAATGGAATCCCATCTTATCAATTTCTTGAGAAAGGTTTGGTGTGAGATACGTTATTCATATCACCCCGTGTGAAGCTACACCCTAATTGCGTAACTCAATTGCTATCACCATGGCATTGTTTTTGACATTCATTACGCCGTATGTTTGTTAATCCGTGCTCCCGTAACTAGCTCAATGCCGTAATGGATGTTGTTGAACTGTCAATATGAAAGCCATGGCGAAAAAAATTGAGTTACACAATTAGGCCGCTGGTTGCGAGTATGTTTTTAGTTGAAATACCATAGTCTAATTTAAATCAATATCACAGCAACAATAGAAAACTTGACAGTTTCCGTTTTCCAAAATATCCATCTAATGAAAGAAAAGTGCATCAACGCATCCAGAAAATTCAATTGGTTCCCCGCTAATACAAGAGGTACGATCTGCATGCTACATTTTATGGCAGATGATTTTATTATAAAAAAAAGTAATAGGTAATAAATATATTATAGCTACAACTGCCGTGCTTACAATAATCGCAGTAAGTCAAATTATTTTTATACAGAAATGAAGATGTTCTCAACATTTCAATTATGTATTTAATTCTGCGATTATCTTAAGCACGACAGACAAGTTGTCTGGTAATTCCTCAGATCATAAAAACAAGGGAGATGTGCCAAAACACTACTGAGCCAAGATCCTTGATCAATTTGATCAATGATATAAATACAGTGTTTTAGTTTAGTGTGAGTGATGGAGGCTAATGACAGTGTTACATTGAGGGTATGCGGAATTTTTAATGTGTGGGAGATCTCTATATATATTCACAAAAGAGCGTTTGTAATACTTATGCTAGTTGTAGTACATTTCATTGAAAAAATAGGTACCTTATTGTTATAGTTTTTGCTCTATTCTAGCAATATATTTCAGAATTTATTCATAAAACAACACGAATATTTTAGAAATTAATCCAATATCGCGAAAACACTAGTCGCCATGTTATTTAGGCCGCGGCCGCACTGGTACGGCGACAGCGACGCGGCGGCGATTTCGTGAACAAATAAATGTCGCTTGTCGTTTCTGCAGTGCGGCCACCGACATAATGTTTAATACTTATGAGTTTGTTTTCACAAAATCGCTGTCCCGTCGCTGTCACCGTACCAGTGCTGAGTGCAGCCGCGGCCTTAGAACCTGTGTCACTACACTCTCTACTATAGTAAACAGTCAGTTTTTCTCGGTTTTTTTTTATAGAGAATCCGCGAGCTAATGAATATGGTGACGTCACTTACGTCACATAAACAGACAACATGGCGGTACAGCGTTCTCGTGCGTTCCTAAATAACCAATTTTTAGAGTATTATTTTATAGCTTTTTACGACTTTGTAAAATAAATCAACAATTGTTATGAATAGTTCATTAAACACTTTTATATCTATTAATGTAAGTACCTTTAATCATTTCTTTTAGTTTTCGGTCACAGCGTAACATCTACTCCCTTTTTCTAAAAGCGCGGCAACTGCCTGTTCTGTCACTGTCAAATGTCAAGTCACTTGACATTTGTAAAATCCTTTGAAAAACTATCCGTCCTAAAAATGCCCATAACATTAGAAAGAAAGCTTTCTAAATATAATGTTATGAACATTTCTAAAAAATATCCCTTTTCAAGCGTTCTTCACATCATTCAATTAATCACAACAATATAACGACTTTTTTTGGATTAAAACTTAAAACATACTCCAAAACAATCAAGTACCTACCTCTACTCGACACTAGACGGCATTTATTATCGATAAGTATAGTAGGTATGATATACCCCATCACTATTACCCGCATGCGTCACTATAAACTATAAAGTACAGTAATTGTTCATTCAAAAAAGTTGTAAATTTTTACGAAACTTTATGAGCGGACTTAAACGTCAAGTCGACGTTTCAGTCCGCTCATAAAGCTTCGTAAAAATTTACAACTTTTTTGAAAGAACAATTACTGTACTTTATAGTTTACAGTGACGCGCTACTATTGACAATAAAGTGCAGCAATTGTTCTTTCAAAAGTAGTTGTCAATTTTTACAAAACTTTATGAGCGGACAAACTTCAAACCGGCCATCATAGCTTGCCGCTGGTTTAGGCCATTCAAATTCTACTCATATTACAACAACTACAGAGTTCTAATTTGAAAATAAGAATAATAAACGCCATCTAGCGTCCAATAGCGGTACATAATCGTGTTGGAATATATTTTAATCCAAAACGAAAAAGCTCGTTAATCTGTCATTATTAATTTTTGAATTTGAAATTAATGGAATGCTATTAAGGTTTAATTTGATGCAAATAATGTTGTGTATAAGTCTTGTCGTAATTGTTGTTTTTAGCCAATCATAATACAGAAATAAAATTATAGTTTGTGTCAACTGTGAATATGTGAGTTTGGCGACACTGGTATTCATAGAAAATTGGCCTCATACTCCTTCTATTGTTTTTACTGTTCTGTGGTTGGTCCTATAGTAAAAGTTGTTCATAATGATGAGTACAATGACCCCTTAAAATATTTCCACTGTCTAACCTGCCACCCTGTATAATTTTAACAGATGGATTCCACAACCGTTCTCCTAAGACCGATGCGCCATTGGACTGTTCATCGACAGAACGATTCATTTATTTCCGTTTCCCCAGTAGAATCTTTCACCTACGGACTTTTCGCCGACAGAACTTTCCATCAACGCCACTTTCGACGACAGGCATTTCCAGCTACAGAATTTTTCACCGATACGACGATAAACCTATACCTAACTCTTTTAACTACAGACCTTTCCATCTACGGAGATTTGAATTTCCCTCTTTCTCATAAGACTTTCCCTCCTACGTAATCATTCAATACATCGTGGACTATCAATAAATACAGGGTTTTTTACTTTTACTATGGGACCAACTTGAAATCGCGAAAAAAAAAACGGCTGTTCCATACATTTATCTTCACAGAACTCAACAAAATGTATGGAACAGCTGATTTTTTTTTCGCGTTTTCGGGATTGGTCCCATAGTAAAAGTTGTTCATAATGATGAGTACAATGACCCCTTAAAATATTTCCACTGTTTAACCTGCCACCCTGTATACGATGGACTTTCCCTCGCAGTGGAATGGGGCGAGGCGGTGGAGGGTCTCGCGATGGCCGTGGTGGACAACCGCGTGCACGCGGAGTGCGGCGACGTGCGCCGCACCTGCGAGTTCCTCACGCACCGCATCCTCAAGAATCTGCAGAACGATATGAAGCTGGAGAGGAAAGTACGTATTACCGTAGTACTCTTACTTATGCCCCCGGTTCACATTATTCCAGTAGCATTCCAGTCCAGCGGCTCTGGAATGCCACTGGAATTATGTGAACCAGCACTGGAATGCACTGGAATGTCAGTTTACTGGAATGGGTACATTCCAGTGCCGCTAGACTGGAATGTTATTGGAATAATGTGAACCGGCACCGGAATTTTAGTTCACTGGAATGGGTACATTCAAGTGCATTCCATGCAGTGCTGGTTCACATTATTCGACTGGCATTCCAGCGCCGCTGGACTAGAATGGTACTGGAATAATGTGCACCGGCACTGGAATGTCAGTTCACTGGAATGGGTACATTCAAGTGCATTCCAGCGCCAGTTCACATTATTCCACTGGCATTCCACTGGAATGCTACTGGAATAATGTGAACCGGGCATGATATACCTACACGTGGGCCAGCCACCATGAAATGAATGCAGTGTTGCAGGAACAATGGTTGCTAGAGAAAAAACTGACCTACTTTCAAGGATTTGAAGCTAGTAAATGGAGCCGATATTATATCGTAAAAATGATGATTATAATGTCAGTAGACGTCTTATTTGTATAGGTACTGTTATTTGTTTATTATCTCCAAAATGGGAAATCTAATTTGTAAACGGCTTTCGATCATTTTCGTTAGCCTTTAAAAAGTCTCTCTTCTAATCCCCTTTGATAGCTTTCCCCCTGGATATGCCATGAATTACATCCGAATTTAAAACAATTTGATGTGAAGATGTTTATCTTGATACAGGAAACGAAACAATCCACAACATAGAAAGCGGACATTCAGTCGTTGGAATATATTGGTGCGTTTTTTATTTCGTTTTTTTTTTACATTTCATTTTACGCGCACCAATATTGTAATATACTTCTTTCTTTCTTCTTTCCTGTTTTACATGATATAAGATTTATCCCAATAATCCTTCCATAAAACACTGGAATTATAACGATCACTTACTTTATAATAAAACGATTGATATTATGTATGCCCGTTACCTTCATGAGTAAGTATTCAATAGTTTTGGCGATTGTGTCCTATTTCTGGGAAAAAAATCAGCTATTAGTTACAGCTTTTCCTGACCGCCAATTGTTACCTACTTACCGACCGGACGTCACTCCTTTGCGACCATTGGACCCTTTTTATGGCAAAGGGAAAATTTTTACCACCATCTTTTACAGCCCAAGAATCAAAAATAGCGATCCCAGTAGGTAGTTTATTGATTTACACTGGCTATTTAAAGACTCATCAATAACTCTTTAAGGCGACGGTAAATGGTAACGGCCGTAAATCTCAAGTTATAAATCTCTTATTTCGCCGTCAAATAATGCAGGTTAGTTGTGCAATTTTTTCTATGTTAAACTAGAACATATTATGTTCTAGTATAACATAGAAAAAATTGTTAAATATTCACAGGTACGATTGATGTCAATCGTACCTGTGAATATTTAACTATTGTAGGAAAATACTCAATGAAATAAATTCATGAATTACTGTCTACCCAAAACATAAAAATGTAATTACTTTCAAATCGCTTAAGATATTTTCATGATTTGGTTTGTGTGAAAAGACTATGTTACTACCTATAATATTGCCTGTTACTTTTTTTTTATTTTATATTTTAGATACTAAAAAGTAATAATACGTCTAATTCGGCACAGCGCGCTCCTTGATAGGCGAGTCGTATTGCTCGGTGAACGTATGTCGCGTTGCTTGAGCTCAGCGCAGAACACTCAAGCTATACCACCCAAATCACTCAAGGCCGTTGGCAGTTATCAGCGCCTTAAACAATAAAAAAAAATTCTTTCTAAAAAGGCACCTATAGATGACTAGCTGGCAATTTTTTCCGATTGCCATACCGTTATAGGGTTAAGGTTACTTTAAACATTCCAGAATTTTTATTCTGTTCATTTTGTATTTTCAGAAGCAAAGGGCATCTGCCGGGCTAGATGAAAAGAAGAAAGACTTTTACGTGCCGGGCGAAATTAAGGAGGACACAAAACCCAGGCACGCAGCTTAATGATACCTTCTAAAGGGATTCTTACCCGGCATGGTCTTATAGAACAATAATTATTATTTTTATAATTAGACACCGAAATAAAGGAACAAAAAATGCTCTAAGTACCTATGCATAATTATAAATGCCACAAATGGCAAATAGGTATACAAAATCATTAGTGTTAAATTCAAAAAGTGTTTGTTTTTCAATGCAGCTATATGCAAATACTTGTGTGAGTTACGCGAGTAAGTTAAAACATAATACCTATAATCCCTCTTCTTTTAAATGTGGTAGACAAGAGCAAAATATGCATATTTCCTTTACGAAGCTTGAATCAATTGTATCTTATCATAATGTATGCATCTTTTTTTGCAAAAAAACGAGTGTTAACCAATTCTTTTAGAAAATGATGTCGAGTGAATGGAGTCAACGTTATTAATGTAGTTTTGTATGAGTATTTTTGTTTATAAAAGTGTTCGCTTTTACTGTTGTGTTGTTTAAGTACATGCTTTTATTTTTGTAATAAATTTATTTTAATTAACTTCTATCTGTTTTATTTTGAGTTAGCGGTCTATCTACACTTTATTACACTTTCGAATTTATAATAATGTAATGTGATATTACAACACGCTTGTTAACAATTGAGACATAACAACATAACCCATCCACCGCAGTAAACATTCAGCCAAGGCAAAATAACTCCTCATTGAATTCATGATACAACAAAGACTTATGTCGGCAATTTCCTGAAAGGGACTAGCTTACCTACTTAATTTCGATATCTCTCTACCAAAACTTTTACTTGAAGGGTGTAATTTTGGTCAAGCGTTGCTACGTGATCGGAGTACGATACGGATACTTATCTTACTCAAGTAGGAACTCGTTTAAGAGCTGTCGGGCCTCTTTGAGATGTAGATGAAAAAACAATTTGTGGACTGAATGTAAAAGATTCCTACCAAATTCTGTTCTATGAGAGGTATCGCAAACGACCGACGATTATAATTTGGTCCTTAGTACAAAAAATCAGAGCAAGTAGGTAAGTGATTTTTGGATCCGATATAAGCTTGGTGTTTCAATATAGAACATACCTCGAACATACAGAAGATAACTCGCTAACGCAGGCAACATACTATAGTTAACCGCTTTGTCGGAGACTAAAGTGCCTACGCACGACCCAACTTGACACCCGATCTGTAGGGGTAGGGGCCGATCGGTGCAACCAATTGGCATGTCAATAGGCATGTTGGCCGGTAGTGGTAGGTTCGATTTGTTGGCGGTTGGTTAACAACTTCACCGGCCCTATACTACAGAGCGGCGCCTGTAGAGCGCGACTCGACTGATAGGGCCATTTCACGACAGCTGCGCTCTTGACGTGGTCGCGCTTGAGAGAAGACGAATATAGGTAGGTTCAAGAGAGATATAATTATTATCAAATCTAGAGCAGTCCGACTAGGGAAGTGCCTCCAGTCTCCACCTTACAGAATACCACAGCCAAATAACGCTACTCTGCAATAATGTTGTGTTCCTGTGGTAATTTAAGTAAGGTCGCCAGAGCTTCTGAGGATGCGCTGCGTTGACAGCAGGGGACCTGCTTGTAAGCTGTCGCACAGCAGTTTCTCATTATAAAGGGTCGGCAACGACTTTGTGATACTCAGCATCGCTAGCGTTTCATAGGCTACGCCAATTTTGTAACTACAGTTTTAGTTTTAAAATTACCACATTTGTGGATGTGATTACGAAGTTCTTGAATATTGATTGAGAGAATTGGATCCATCTGTTTGATTAAACTTGTTCTGTGTGTATGTATAATGTTAGACCGAGTCCCGAGTCTCTGTTTTGATTTTAACTCTGTCTGGAATTGAACTAAAAGTAGGTACTTATGGGCAATTTAAATTGAATATCCCGCACTTTTTTTATCACAGCCTATCACAGCTTTTCTCTACCGAATGCTACAGAAATTTTTATAACAAAAGAGTTTTGGACACCACAATTACCACAAAGTTTGTATAATACTTACTACCTACTTTTTGTAAAACCAAACAGGCACAAAGTCAACAAAAATACAAGTCACAAACAAAATCGAAACGTCACACAACGCCAAAATTTCAATAAGAATGTGAACATAAAAATAAAACAAACCACATCATCAAGTCATAAAAATAGCAGTGATGCAGTTACTCCACGAGAACAAGGCTCTGATATTGACCGCGAAAGATAGGAGCATGAGTACCAACATGAGTGTGAAAGACTTGTCGGACAATATGGAGGTGAAGGAGAAACGGTCGTCGGACGCGTCGTTGCTCGTGATGAATCCGGTGGCGAGTGGGGACAATGTCACCACTGGGCTCAACTCGGCTCATAAGCTGAAGGAAGAACTGCCGCCGCTTGTGCCGTGCTGCGAAGGGAGAGAACTACAGGTAATTGCCGAACAAACTTTATCACTTTTGGCCGTCCCTAATAACTGATCCGATATATGTCAGAGATAGATATTTGACTATAGAACTATGCCAAAAATCGATCTCTAATAGGGTAAAGTGCCGATACATCGGTTACTGGGAACGGTCACTAAGGTACAATTCCGACTAGCAGCGGTAGCAGCTGCTGTCGCCAACTGCAAGCGATACTAATGGTTCCTATATTTAAAAGTGCTAACTGAAGTTGATGGGTCTTAGCAGAAGCATACAACAATCATATCAACCAAAAACGTCCACCGCTGGACATAATATTATGGCTCCTCAAACATCGCCATAACGACCGATTTGTTCATAACAACAATTTGAACGTCCCTAATGTAGATATTAAAAGCAGCTTCAGTGAGAAATTCAAATTAAATATTCCAAGAAATTCCCACTGTAAAATACCAACGCATACTATATACTTGAACTTGAACTAAGTACTATATAATTGAAAATGCCTGGACTTCAAACGCAGATAGATTTTGTGTCGTAAAACGTTTAAGAAACAAGTCAAAAACCTAAATAATTCTAGAAGAGAATTGAGGGAGGCAATCTTTCAAATAGCTCTTGGGGACTATGAAAGCAATTTTATCCCAACCCTCTTGGGACAACCCAACCTAATAGCGTTGATGACACTCTTCACGGATTTCTTGTGTTTATATTAAATGTTATTAGTGGTAATAAAAGTGTTAGGGACTCTTAGAAACGAGTTTCGTTTTTTTTCCTTCGTATCTTTTTGCCTAACACCGAAGGAAATTGAATAGACTTACAAAGAAATACCTTTATTGCTCTTTAATTCAGCTAAGTAAGTGTTACGTGCTTAGGTATAATTTAAGTTAAATCAAATCATAGTTTTATTTATAAATGCATTCGCACAGATTCGCACCTACTTCCAGACAGGTAAAGGTTAGAGCACTGGGATAGTACCTATTTCTTTTTTAATGTTTAGGTAGGGTAGGGCGGGGCTAGTTGAGCATAGGGGTAAGTTGGGCAATCGAAATATCTCAGAAACTATGCAACGCACACTAAAGCATCAAATGGCGGAAAGAAGCGGGAGCGGGAGGGGAATACATCACGCGATCCCCAGTGACGCGTTTGCAATCGAGTGAGGGACACGCGCGCTTTGTTTATTTTGCGACCAAAAAGTAAAAATATAGTTAGTGGGAATATTTCTTCTGTACGAGTCAAATATTATCCAATTACAATCAAGTAAGTGTTTGTATTTTATAAATTTAGTGTATTTACGATATGTATTATGGTTTTGGATATAATTCTAACAGTTTTTTTCATAATCTCATTTTTGTTTACAATAGTCGTGTTGGGGTAAGTTGAGCAACTATTGCTCAACTTAAACAGCGACAACGATGATTAAGTTTCCAAGATCTCATTATTATATTCTTTATTAATATAAACACTACCTATTGATAATTGCATACATTTTTAGACTGATTTTAAGTAGAAAGACTTACTGTAATCCAAAAATTAAGATTAATAATTTTTGAGTTTTTGTTGATTCTATTGTTTATTTAATATTAACAGAAAATTACTTTAAGTTTCACTGTTATGCCATTTTAAGACTATAAATAAAAAGTTGATTGTCAAATAGAAGTTTTATTTCATGTCTAGTAAACATTGAACCCAACTTTGCCTTTAATTTGTAACTGCTCAATTTGCCCCATACCCTTGCTCAACTTGCCTCACCTATGGGGTACATTGAGCAACTCTGACTTTGTTCACTTAAACGGCTGCTGTTCCTTAATGCGATTTGTTAGAAAATAAACATTATAGACACTTTGGAGAGGGATAAATTACCTACCTATCAGTATGTATTACAAGCCATTTAGACCTATCGTTAAGGAGCTATGACCGATCAAGTGAAAAATTGCTCAACTAGCCCCGCCCTACCCTACTTAATAATATCTAATTTTTTGTACACGCATAATGTTCATATTTGTATGAGTTTTCTGTACCTACACTGTGCGCTCAATATCTCGTAGTCGTAGTTATGTTTGTAAATACGGGTGTATGGTTAGAAACTGATTCCTGTGGAGTACCAATCGTTCACCTGGGCTGAAAAAATCCGATAAAAGAAATAAGAGTACGACTCACCTTTCCTCTGCTT
The DNA here is from genome assembly GCA_948465475.1 of Thalpophila matura. Taxonomy (NCBI): domain Eukaryota; kingdom Metazoa; phylum Arthropoda; class Insecta; order Lepidoptera; family Noctuidae; genus Thalpophila; species Thalpophila matura. Next base: position 16,684,234 of record OX419177.1, read on the forward strand.
TGGTCGGCGTTCCAAATATAACTTTTCCTGAAGACCGCGACAGTATACAACACAGTCAATACACACTTATTGCGAAAATGTTTCCAGCACCCTAATTGCGTAACTCAATTGCTATCACCATGGCATTGTTTTTGACATTCATTACGCCGTGTGATTGCTATCCGTGCTCCCGTAACTACCTCAACGCCGCAATGGATGTTATTGAACTGTCAAAATGAAAGCCATGGCGAAAGAAATTGAGTTACGCAATTAGGCTGCCGGTTTTGATTTTTCCAATACAACGCACGGCATCGATCGATCTAGCATCGCGTCGGGCAGACACAAAGCGCTACTATCTTCGTTTTTTCACCGCTGGGTGGCGCGCTCGTCTGCACCTAAAATGCGGAAAATGGCGGGTAAGGTACCTACCATCAGACCAGCGAGACGCACACGCAAATTCTTATTTCAAATTGATCAACCACTGGTTAAAAATTCTACCATAAAATACCTCGTCATTTTGTTTGAGTCCACAAAATTTATTACCATATTTTACAAAAGTATCGCACAGTCTCAATTTCATTATTATTTGATTTCAAAAACCAATGCGTAACGACAGCTGTGATTAATTGGTAATTAGATCTGGATCTTTAGGTAATTAGCTGTGCGCGCGTTGGCTAATTGAGCAGAACACTGGAAATAGATCAAGAAACTACTTGTCTTGTAAGTAAGGTAGGTTCTAGATATAAAAGGGATGTATTAAAAAACGATAGTATATTTTATATCTTTCTTTTGAGTTTAACGTAGGTACATGTTTGGATTAGTAGGCAGGTAACAATTTAAAGACCAATAAAAAAATCTATATTTTCTAATCAAGTTTCTAAGTATTTTAATAACAAAAAAAAACACCTTGGTTGTTTTTTTTTTATTTATTTATTACACCCAGATTGTTACTATCGGGGAACACCCACTCAGGCAGCGCATTTCATTGTTTGGTTCTAACGGATTCTAATGTAACATGGTTACAAACTCTGCTAAGATTGACAATGCGAATTTTAAGAATTTCAGAAACATCCTACTAATATTATAAATGTGAAAGTTTGTGAGGATGGATGTATGTATGGATGGATGTATGGATGTTTGTTACTCTTTCACGCAAAAACTACTGAACGGATTTTCATGAAACTTTACAGTAATATAGCTTATACATACATCAGAATAACACATAGGCTACTTTTATCCCAAAAATGCGGGCGAAGCCGCGGGCGGAAGCTAGTTTCTTCATAATGCTGACTATAATGCCTTCGAAACCAGGATCCAATATCCAGCTGTATCTTAATCAAACCAAATAAATTAGAATCGCGTATCAGTACCCTCACTCATCTTGACATTCTCGGCTATAAACCCTTGAGGCTATCAATAACACCCAATATTAAAGTCTGGTTCATGTATCAAATGAGTACGGTCCTGTCTCCGTCTGATTGATGCGGTCCAATATACACGGGTCGCGGCTATACATTCACAACTGAACTGAACCACAAACTAAATAGACACAGAGGGCTGACTCAACAAGGGACAATCGAAAAGGCCAGCAAGAGCGTAGCCAAGATTTTGTTCGTGAGGGGGGACAGGCAAGAAAAATAATAATATACTTACATAGGGGAAAGGTTCTGTAAGCAGGGTAAAATAAGTTTTTTTTTAAGACCTATGATCAAGATAAATATTTTTTTTTATTGTTTTGGAATTATACCAGCCCGAAACATGTATGATTTCATACTTTTCGGGAATTATTAATTTTATTTACTCTAGATGAATTAACTCAAATTAAACACGAAAAACCATTTTTATAGCATTTCCTATTTTACTGTGCCATCTTGTGTGTGCCTTACGTACCTATAGGTGCCAAGTTTAATCACGTACGAACTTACAGAAGTATTTAGATCTAGATCTATATACCAACCTACATTAAACCAACTAGCTTCTTTTCCGGCTCGAAAAGCATTTTAGCCACGGAAACTTCTGGGCGTTCAGTACCTTCTAGTAATATAGAATTTCCCAGAATCCGTACCGAACGTACCGTATCCGTAGTTCCGTACTCTACCTATTAAATTCGCGAATTTCCCCGAGAAACTAGCGTTTTCGGAATTATTAATTAGGAAATAGGGCAACTAGACACTCGCTTGGAATTATTAAGTTTCGGTATAATTTAATGTTTTAGAAATGTCAAATTGTTTTTGACGCTTGAAACTATTTTCTAAGTTTGTCCAGTTTTCTAGGACTTAGATTTGTCAAATCGTTTGATTTTGGATAGGTATGTACAGAAACATTGATACCTACTTATCCTACCTATCCACGAAGATGATGACAAATAACTATGAAAAGATTGCAATACGAGTATTATCAACACAATAACACTTAAAGGGGTACAATTTTCTCGTCACGTATTAATTTAGAGATCTGTTACATTGCAACTTTTAATCATTCATGATAAGAATGCAAACTGCAGTATCACAAGAGTGTACTGCAACACCAGACCACCGAACGCCTGGGGTAGACGTCCATCGATGGTGCAGACCCGACAGGCTGTCATCTTGTGCAAGGCTGCTCGGTTCAGTCGCTGCACGTTCTTGCATAGCCTCTTAGCTTCCACTGTAATAGAGACAACAGAACTATTGTAATAAATTGGGTTTAAAACCACTATCACATTAAAAATATTACAAGTTGATTTAATTGATGTTGGCTGCAATTGTATCTGTGAAAGTCTGACCGTCATTTCAAACAAACAAGTTATCTAAGCGGTTCGGTTTTTAGGGTTCCGTAGTAAAACTAGGAACCCATATAGTTTCGTCATGTCCGTCTTTCTGTCCGTCTGTCACATCCTCGTAAAATCTACAGTTCATAACCAATATGTATGAAACTTCACAGGTAGATGTCTTCTAATTATAAAAAATAAAAAAAAATAGGGGGGGTAATAATACATGAAACTGAAGGATGAAAAAAAATATTTTCACGCACCCCTTCATGTGGGGTATCGTTGGATAGGTCTTTGAAAATAAGATCAAGGTTTCTAAATTACTTCTTTATTTAAGTGCCTAATTAGTGAACTAGAAGCTTCGAAAGTCGTTAACAATTTGTCCCCCGCCCCTGTAATTTTCCAACCGCGTTATCAAAAAATCTGAAACAAATCAAGCTAATAGCATCTAATAAATAATTACGATTATAATTGGTTTGAACAAGAATAAAATAATTAGAGGGCCCTACCCCTAATTATTTTATTCTTGTACGTAAACAATACTGTCAGATTTATTGAACTAGACTAGTAAAAAAAAACACAATAGTACAAATATTTTTTAGAAAAATTCACCGATAAGTACCTACATGTAAAAATGTTGTATTTATATCTGTGGTTGAGCCGCTCTTCTTAAAAAAGTCATGTACGGGACAATGTACTGCCTCACTCCTACTACTCCGGCAGTCCGGCAGTCCGGCGGTCCGGCCACAGTGCAGCAATTGTCAATTGTGTACGGTTTACAGGGTAACACAGATCAAGAAGCTTTGAAAAAGTCCGATCTATACAAAAATACTCTATTACGTATTATAAACTTAATAGTCTATTGTCTGTTTAAGTTTAGTTAACTGCCTGATATATGTGAGCCGTGTGAACGAAACCATAGCGCGATCTAATTCGTAGCCAACGCCATCTATCGAGCCACATAACAACTTTTGTACCTTAAAATGCCTCAAATGAAGGTTTAGAAAATGGTTTTATTTCAACGAAGTTTATTTAATTCTGATTATTCATTTTATGTGGATAATATTTATAATTATGTATTTTAAAACCAGCTAACCCGTTTAATAGAAAGCTGTTATTTTGACAATAAGTACAGATAATTTTTCTTTTTGTCGTTCAGTCTGTTCCGGTTAATCTCTCCGAAACGGCTGGCTGGACCGATTTTGACAGGACTTTCACCGGCAGATAGGTGTTGTTAGGTTACATTACATAATAGAAAAATAATTAGGGTTCCCCACAATACAATTATGCACATGAAATCCAATATTTGTATAAACTAAACTTTACCCATGCGAAGCCGGGACGGGTCAGCTAGTCCTAATCCTAACTAATATTATAAATGCGAAAGTAAGTTTGTTTGTTTATTATAATTATTATTTACCTTTCACATCTAAACCACTGTAGACTGTAGGTACCGCGATCATCATGAAATTTTGCATACCTATGTAGTTATAAGTTTTCAGGGGTACAAAAATCGGCATCTCGCTCATAGATGGCGTTATTGCATATTTCTAGTGGAATATTTTATTTTATATGTAATCCCTGTATATAATATATCTATCATACATAATTAAGTTTGTACGGAACCCTCAGGGCGCGAGTCCTACTCGCACTTGTCTGGTTTTTTTTTAACTACGAGCATAGGCCTCTCCTTTCGATTGATTTTGAGCTTTCTTATGAGGCCCACGTCTTAGTGCCCTACGTCATCAGATCACTGAAAAGGCACTGCGACGACGCATCGCAAAAATCTATGAGCTCGCACGACGCATCGCAAGAACCTGCGAATCGATTCGTATCGCGCATTCTTACGTTTTTTTTTCTATATGTATATTTTTATCAACATCAATAGATTCAGTACGGTTGACCGTCGAAGGAATGGCCCCTTGCCACATGAAATCGAATCGCAGAAAGGACACGGTAGACACCCATAGAACGCTGGGCTTCAGATTGTGTATGTCGGTACAGATATGAAATTAGTTTGGTGTGATCGAGTATTTAAAGAGTATTTAAATTCATTTTTTATTTGTTTTTTTACGTAATTGGGTTAAAGAGAAATCTTCGTATTTGTGACAGTAAGGTTAAGTATGGTGTGAATGATCCAATAAAGTACAGCCCGACTAATGAGTTCTCAATTCAAAGGTTTTAGTTGCTGTCGACATAATATTCTGTGGAAGCACGCGCCAGCCAGCATGCACCCGTTTTTATTTTATTGGTTTTTTCAAAATGTCAACGGCATAATCATTTTATTTCTTATTTATTTCGATTTTTGATTCCAATTCTTAATCTCTAAGATAAATTAGACAAAGAACAATTAAAATATATTTTTATTTTTGGTAAAGCTTTTATTACTGTACCATATCAAGCCCAAAACCACCAACGTCCTTTACACCGCAGTTTTCTGCGTTGCGAATTCGCATTGCACCGATTCGCAGTTTTGTGTACAAGCTCTAAGAGCCCGATTTAGAGATACCACGTAAATTGTTTGTTCTTACCATTATTTTGTATATTCCTTAGTATCCTACTGCAAGTAGCGTCTACATCAGAGACAGACAAGTAGAACTTCTCGCAATACAAACTGAATAAACCGACGAAAGCAACGTTCTTTAGTACCCACATGATGATGATAGTCGTAAACGTATTGGTGTTATACTGCAAATTCAAGGCAGACAATTTAAGCTTTACAAAAAGCCCATTATGAAGTAATCAATAAAAAGCAAGGAACAATCACGTTACTATACAGGGTGTCCCGTTCTGAGTGGCCCAAGGGAAAACCCTGGTATAGGGACATGTCTATATTATTGTCTAACTATCAGTCTGCAGCATTCGTTTGGGGAATTTTGTTGTCGATTAGAAATCATGAATTTTACAAGTTTTCATGAAAAACTCCCCATTGTTTTTTTTATAATTTTTCATTCCAACCTTCTGCTAGGGAATTGTAGACAAAATGTAGGTTTTTTATGTCTAAAATTCGATTACGTGTTAATCAATCAATCAATTATTATATTTGTATCGGTATCGAAATTCCCCAAACTAATGCTGCAGACTGATAGCCAGACATGTCCTTTTACCAGGATTCTCCTTGGACCACTCAAAACAACACCTTGTATAAATGTGCACTGCGGATTATTACCGTATATTAAGTTTTGAATGACTGGTGTGCAAAATGACGTCTTACCATGCCATATTGAGTTAACCCTGATTTTGTTATTTCTATTATTGTTTGAAGGTACAGAAGACTATGGAAAAATGTGTCCACTGCTTGAAATAAAGTCTGTAAATATTATTACTTATTAGTAACATGTTATATCATCATCAGAATATTTATAAGTACCTACCTAATTGAAAAAAAAAGTTAATAGGTAGGTACAAAACTACAGCAAACTTATTTAAAACTTTTTCAAAGTCACTTACTGAAAATTGAAATATTCTCTTGAACATATCAAAGGCTTCCATTAAATTGACGTATGCTTGGAAAAGTTTCTTAAACTTATCATTATATTTGTCGTCATTTAGCTCCAAGCAAAGTTTACTATAATAATCAACCTCAGATATCCATGACGTCACACCTTTTGTTATCAAATATATTACACTGACACCATAAGTTACGTTTACATCAAAATATAACAATGTATAAAAATATACTGCTATCTCAAAATTGCGCGTTACTGATACAGGAATAATGAAGCCAATGCAATGCCGCACAATGCCAAACCAGTTCCAATAAATAGACCTCTTGTAGTGTTTATAATTGATTATTCTAAAAGCTTTTTGAATATTCAAAATCATTTGAACATGGTCCTTTCTCTGGATAATGTTAATTATGTAAAAGAAAATTAAAGGAATCACTAACAAGAAGATATTGACTTTAAGAAATACGACGAGAAATGCGTTGGGTATTTCATCGTAAACCTTCGTGAAGAGTCTTTGCAAATGGAAAATTATGAATCCAGAAACACCAATGAATGAGACGATATGGTAAGACATACGATGCGGTCTTATACAGTTATACTCAATGGAGAACCTTGATAAAAACAACATGTGCTGTAACAACCGGAATGGAAAGAGCACATTTTGGAAATTTCTGTCCAAGAAATTGTCAGCAATAAATATTCTGATATTTGTACTCATATTTAATTCACTTTAGCAACCGTGCGGGCGCTTAGTAGAACATTAAAGAGTGGACTGCCGTTTATAAGTATGATTTTATTGATTAATAGGCACTTTAATTTCATTTTAATCAATTAAAGAGGCCGGTTCAATGTTTACTTTGTCGCGATCGTGGGCACATGACCTCATAAAATATTTCCACTGTCTAACCCACGGAATAACAATTGGTTATTCCGTGGTCTAATCTGCCACCCTGAATAAGTAGGTAAGTACCGTACTTAGGTAGATGCTTTGATTTTTTCTTTCGTTACAATTAGAACATTCTTATTCACCGCTAAGACATGAACTTTAGAGATGTTGAATAGGATCTTTATCGAAACACATCTCAGATAGACCAGTGGCATGTATCTTCAATGTACCTATTCACAATCTAACATACGAATGATCTAATTCTCTGATAAATCTCTCGTACAGATCAAAGAGGACTTGGTACGCAGCGGACTCTCAGCAATTTCCGTGAAACACGACAGCGTGATACAATGTTTGAGCATGTCACACGCCTGCGAGAGGATGCAAATACCGCCCGGCCTCGTTAAGGTGACGTGTTTGTCTATTTAGATAGACCATAGGTCCCTATATCCCCTCTAAAATTGAAAAAAGTTAGTAGCACTCGCTATTTGCTAGGATTTCATTTCAGGATAATTAGTAGGTACAGTGGGCCAAGAAAGTGCTGTACCAGTTTTGATTTAGTTTCCTGGTCATCGAAAATTACAACACGGTTCGTTATAAAAAGATATTACTGAAAGAGAAGAATAATGACGTAAACCTAATTGTTAAGTATTCATACGTCATAGGTCACATATAAGTACATGACATTTTAACCTTTATTATAAATGGAAAGGACATTAATTTCTACAAAGAAATTGAAATGTTTCCAAACAAAAGTAATAAAAACTATTTAAATACAACCAAATTCCATTTGATAAAGAAAACTGACAATTGACATTTTGTCAAATATTTAATCATTTATTTAATCATTTATTGAACCATTGGTATTACATCATTAAGTTCTTTACGGTGGTCCCCAAACTAGGCGAGGCCTGTATCTTGGGGACCAGAGTTGCGATGACATAGGTATAATATTATAAAGAGAAAAAATCAAAGAGAAAAAACAAACACACAATTTAGAATTATTTAGCAGTGTAACAAAGTGGATAAGAAACTTAATTAATAAGTAAACAGAAAGTAATGTGAGGGTGACGTGTGCTAGAGTGAAGTGGGGCTGTGTATGAGAGTGAAGTTGATATGTGGGTGTCCGGGTGTATTGTATGAGCTATGGTGTGAGTATTGTTTCAGATTCGTCGTACGAAAGACTTAATAGCCAAGTTTTGAGAATATTTTTATATGTAGAAAGGGAGAGGTCATTGGAGTCACAGGGCATACTGCTGGTGACCTTGTTATACACAAAGGTGTGCAGGAAGGCGGGACAGCGTCTGGCTAGGAGAGAGGTGGTTCGTTGTAGCGGGATGTGGAGGACACGTTTGGAAGTTATTAAGGAATAGTCTGGTCTATCTTTAATAGTTTTTTGTATATGAAGGTATGCATTAAGAATAAATAGTTGACGGACGCGGAGAACTGAGAACTCTTTGTATAATAAGTCAGTGGGGTAGAGGAACGGTTTTCTTAGAAGGACCTTTATGACAGCTCTCTGAGCTCTTTCTAGTTCGATCATAATCGTTTTTCCTGCTCCACCCCAAATTGAGATACCATATTGTATAACAGACTGGCATATGGCGAAATAGACCATCCGTAGGATGTCTTTTGGAGTACAGTCTCTTATTTTTTTTATTATATAGATGAGTTTCCTTACACGTCCAGATAGGAATTGAATGTGCGCTTTAAATGATAGATTTTCATCAATGAGTAGACCTAAATATCGGATGCATTGAGTCCGGTTTATACATTCGCACAAGCAGTCTTCACGTGAGGTATTGATATGGTTATGACATGTGTGAAATTTTAATGTAAGATTGCGAGGAGGACAAGATGTATTTGTTGAACAGAATGTGACGAACTTGGTTTTCTGTATGTTGAGTGTTAGTAGGTTGTTGTTGAGTGTTTGGGCTATCGTTGCTAAACCATCTTCCGCGAGGCAGTAGACCTGCTCCCAGGTACAGGCATGAAACGTAATGACCGTGTCATCCGCGTAGGATATTAATTCAGCGTTTGGTAGAGTGAGGTTCAGAATGTCGTTCATGTAGATGATGAATAGTGTTGGGCCTAGTATGCTGCCCTGCGGAACTCCAAAACTGATAGGGAGAAGGCCACTTGAGTATTCACCTGCTTTAACGTATTGTCTACGATTTGTGAGGTAGCTGTGAAACCATTCAAGTGGTGTACCCCTAATCCCTGCAGCATTAAGTTTTTTAAGAAGGAGATCAGTTGAAATTGTGTCGAATGCTTTAGCCAGATCTAAGAAGACCGCCATACAACGTTTACCTTTTTCTATAATTGTAGATATTGTGTTAGTAAGCAGGGAAGCCGCGTCATCAGTTGATTTTCCTTTTCTAAAACCAAATTGTCTTTCTGAAATTAGATCATTTTTTTCAAGAAAATTTACTAGACGGGTGCTTACTACTTTTTCTAGAATTTTCGATAAAATGCTGAGAAGTGCTATAGGTCTATAGTTCTCTGGTTTGTCCTTAGGACCACTTTTATGTATCGGGCTTACTGCTGCAACTTTCCATTGTTCAGGAAATACTCCTGTTTCCAGGCTTAGGTTAATTAGGTGGGTGAGTGGTGTTATGATCAAGTTTTGTATTTTTTTTATGAGTCTTACACTGATTTTGTCAGGTCCCGGGGAGCTATCGTTTTTTAATTGATTGATGAAGTCTATGATTTCTGTTTCATCAGTGGGGGATAGAAAGAAAGAGGAGGGCGATGTGTTTAGTGGTGTGTACTTGCTAGTGAGAGATGTCTGAGTTTCTGATAGTCTTGTTAATATAGTAGCGGCAAGGTTCTTGCCGACGGATGTGAAGTAAGTGATGCATCTGTTGAGAGACTCGACTGGATCGGGAGAGTTTGTTATTAAGTTGGATGTATTGTACCTTTGGCCACAGGGGTCGTATATTGATTTTAGAACTTTCCATAATTTTTGGGAGTTGTTCTTATTATCCTGGATCTGTCGACTGTTATACTCAGTTTTAAGTTTTCGTAAAAGACTGTTGCAGAAGTTCCTATAGCGGTGATAGATCAGTTTTTTTGTCTCGTTTTCGGGGTCAGATCTTAATGACAGATGTAACCTGTCGCGGTGACATATACATCTCATAAGGTCAGGTGTGACCCAAGGCTGAACGTTGCGTTTGCTACGAGGAATTTTAACTTTGTGTGTGTGTGTATCGATTAGTTTTGCAAGAATCCCAGTGAAGGAGGCTGCGGCGGAGTCTACACAATGCTGATTAAGGGTATCTGTCCAGTCTATTTTAGTTAAGTCTGTGGCCACATCGTCCTCATTTAATTTAAGTTTCCAGCGAGTTTTATTGTATTTAGCAAAAATATTTTTGTGAGGTATGTGAGCCATTACTATGTCGTGATCCGTGATGGAGCTTTTACAAACTATGCCTTTAGGTTTGGTGTTGGTTCTGATAAATATATGATCAAGACATGACTTTTGCCTAGTCGGTTTGGTTATAACAGGAAGTAGACCATACGAGGCCATAAGGCACATATAATCATGGTGCTTACTATTTGTGGTACAAAGTATGTCTATGTTTATGTCACCGGTGATAATAAGCGTTGTAAATTTACTTATGGTTTTAAGAAGTGTGTCTAACGAGGAGATGAAGTTTGAAATATTTGTAAAAGATGGTGAACGGTATAGCCCCAGTAAAGCTACTTTATTATTCAAAATTAAAAGAAGGCTGTCCGTATCTAATATATTAGATTCCAACAAAGTTATGTCATAGTTGATTTTGGTATATATGATTATACCACCATTTTTGTTATTTTGTGAGTTAGTGCGAAAAACTTTGTAGCCTGGAAAATTATCCAGTATAGTGCCTTCGCTCAGCCAGCATTCTGTGAGTATAATAGCATCTATATCAACATCAAGTCGATTAAATGCTACTGAAAAGTCATCAAAGTTACGCTGATAGCTTCTGATGTTAAAAGAAAGTATCTTAAGACTGGACTCGGCGTTAATTAAATGTGTCCTACATTCGTCAAAATTGTCAAAGTCGTGACAATCTAATGTAGTGATTACCTCAAAATTTTGGGTAATGTCAAGTAACGCCATAGGTATAGTGACTGAAGAAAGTTAAATTAGTAATAATAAAAATAATAAGAGATTTAGTCACGACAGCATAATTTAGTGCAAATATATTTTGCAGGTAGGCACATTTGGGTGAGTTTTTATGTGTGTAAGTGTGAGGAGTGTGTATTTGGTCGGTGGTAGTATGTTTGTGTGAGTTGTGTGAGTGTGTTATGAGTTTGTATAGTAAATCGTGTCTTTTGGTTGAAACATAGAGCAAATTAAAGAAAAATAAAAGAAAAGTTACAAGATAAAGTAATGAAGCATAAAAACTAATATTAATAATTATAAAAACATACTGATTGGCCAGGTAAATTTTAGTTGTGTTGTACAGCTGACGGAGACGATTGAAGAGGAACCAGAGCAGAGAGGCCCAGGTGACGTGCAAGGTCTTCGCTATTACGTATATGAATAGAGGGGTTACCTTCCTTTTTTCGGACAAGAATGGCGCCATTATTATGCCAACAGAACTTGTAGCCTCTTTCTTTTGCAGATTGTTTCGTGGCACGAAATAACTGTCGGTTAGCATGAGTCAATCGCTCATTAAAGTAAATTTTTCTAGAAGGCCCAGCTATTTCTATGTCTGACGATGTCATAGACTTCCTAGTTCTAGCGGCCTTCAAGAACTCATCGCGCTTGATACGACGGACAAATCTGATAACGAGGGGGCGTGTAGGGTTTTCAGCTGTATCTTTATTTTCCTGGCGTCGGGGCCCCACTCTTGTCGCAAAGTCAACGTCTTGATCCTCCACAATTACTCCAATTTTATGAGCCATGACTTTAATAATGTGAAGCGGGTTCTCATTTTTAAATTCGTTCACTCCAAAGATTTCCAACTCATTCCGTATTGATAATTGTGCTTGAGAGTCTAGTTGCTCGCGGAGATTGAGAATGGTGTTGTTGAGAGTTATGATTTCCTCCTCACGCTTTTCTAGTGACTTGATTCTCAAGTCATACTCGTCGAGACGAGTATAGCAATGAGTGAGGTGGTCGGTTAACTGTTTGATATGTGATTTCAGATCTCCCATGTCCCCTCGGAGTAGTTTAATTTCAGAAGTGAGTTTACACAAAACATCCGAGCTATCAGTTCGAGCAATCAGATAGTCGTTACCGCCGGGCGACTCGCGTGACAAGGTTGGGGAGTTAGAATCTCCTGCGCTAGGAACAATGTTTACCTGCTGTACTCCGGTTACTGGAGGCCGGAGGAATGAAATGCCCTTCTCTGGTTGTAATATATAATATATAATATGTAATATGTAATATATATTGTTCCCTTATATTTAAGTAATTTTTTCCATTATTATTTTCCTCTAAAATCGATATATTTTCAGTGTTATTTTTCACTCAACTGCATATAAATATCATCTTTAATGCCTGCCAACATGAATTTGCCAATTTAATGAGGGATGCAGTATCAGTGCGACATTGCGGAATTTGAATATATGGAGACGTTGTGTCCGGTTTTGGATTCGTCGTTAGGAAGAGGGAAGTTTGTTGGATCACAGAAGAAGTGGTCGCTGGCCTGCACTCTCCAATAACGATAGAGAATTCATGAGACGGGAATATGAAATCAATGGTTTTAAACCTACAAAACATTTTGCGGAGATGTTTGATGTGAGTGCCCAAATCATAAGGAATCATCTACATTACATGGGGTTGCACCACAAGCATTACGCCAAGAAAATATATTTGACGGATGCGCACAGACTTGCTCGTCTGAACTTCGCCAGAGAGCACTTAGAGTTTGATTGGTCTAATACAGTGTTTTGTGATGAAGAAACGTTTAAATCCAGTCAGCATGGACGTCTTCACCTTTGGCGATATAATTCAACACGGTATAGAGATGATCATGTAATCCCAAATAGAGAATCATGTCGAATTTCCGTAAATATTTGGGGCTGGATGAGTGCGGCGAGCGACGCCGACGGCTGTAAATTATATCGACGTGCTTCAGAATGCAATGCTACCGACAGTCCGTAATGTTTACCCAGGGAACAAAGTGGCGATGGTCGCATCAAAATGAAAGAACCAAACAAGCTCTTATTAGTCACTGTAATTCTATTTGGGAGGAAATGCGGGAACCGATATTTGCTCACGGCTTGTTGGTTCAATGAGGTCTCGTCTTTTAGAGGTTATAGAGGCCAATGGCGGTTACACACGCTCAACTATGACTACGTTTATGTTTTTTATATTATTTTAACAGTGATTGTGGAAATTTAATAAATGGATAAATATATTTTTTTTAGCTTTTCTTTCTGACAATATAATAAAAACTTATCCTGAAATAAACTGTTTTATTGAACGCATATTGTAATTACAAGTTGACAGAAATTGTAGGTATATTTGTGGACTCGCCATGTGCCTTTTGTTGTTGTTTACAATTCTGAATTTGTAGATACAATTTTGTCATCGACAGGCCCCCCGCCGTTGATTTTACGACGTCATTGGTTCCATCAAGTTCAAACTAAGAACAGCTGTCACGTCACAAACAGTAATCATTGTTATCAATAATCAGATAAAGACGGCAATAGAAGTTGTCAGATCGATTTGCAAGCGAAACTAATCTTTATCACCTATAAATCTGCAAGCGATATTCAACCTTAGGGTGGTACAGGACTTTCTTGGGCGACTGTACCTACCTAGTAGCAAAATTTTTTCTAGCATATTTGAATGATTTTGGTGCGTTTCTATTCTACCGCGTGCTATCACGTCTTTTGAATAATTGCTAGTTTTTTCCTTTTCTTTTTGCTTTCTATCTACTAGTGTTTCATTTCAATTTTGCTGCAGTGTGCTAAATAAAACTTTAGTCGAGTAGAACAAGCGTAGGTACCTACACAACTACCCTTGCTAAGAGGCTCTCATCTTTGCTGTACCAAAACAAAGTTCCATGTCCCCAAATAGCAGATTCAACGTCTTAGTAGGTACCTACCTGCCTAACATTCATTTCAATAGAACTTGTCAACTATGTAGATATGTAGGTAGGTACCTATATCCAAAAAAATCAGGATGGTAAAATTTTATGAATTTGTATAGAAAGTTTGTTTACATAGTTCGTAAGTTATCTTGAAATGAACTTCAATACCTACACGCACTAATAATCTGAGTCTCTGGTCAGCATCGAAACTCCTTCCGGAGCCTTCACCGGCCCGACTTGAAGCGTGTCCCGTACCTGCGTCGCATGTCACCCGATGAGCTGGAAACACTGTTCCGTGGTTACGCAGACCTGCCCACGAAAGGCATTCCCAAAACTGGTGAGTGTTTTTGGTGTCTTTATTAAGTCCCGTACAGTGGAATGAGTTCTAGCATTCGAAGGATTCCTTTGGCTGTCCACTGCTAGATATTTATGTAGTAAGGGATATTGGCAATAAACTGCATTTTAGTAGGTACCTACCTAAATATGGGATACTGGTGCTGATTCTGTTGAACGTCGCACTAAACTAATTTTAATCACACTACATCTCTTTCTTACAAATAACATTGAAAAAAGCCAGAAAATATTTGGAACTGTCAAATTAGTCTACGCCCTTGTCATTTACGGGAAAATAGTCATGACCTTTTGCGATTACGACTAAATTGACAACAAAACTATTCAAGTGGACTAATTTGACAGGATTAAATATCTTCTAGTACCTATATACTACTATAGTATTTATACCCTTTCTTAGTATTAACTTATTGTATTTATTTGTACAACCTGTGGCACTCACTGACTGACATCCGTGAGGTAAAAGGTTCCAGATGAAAACCAGCGCCAAGTACTTACTTGTGACTTGGCCAATTAAGCTGATCTGGAACCTGTTTGGTCCAGCCGTGAGACACAAACTTCTGTCCGTGAAAACGAAATTTAGTGTAGGTAAAAGTTTTTCATTTCTTTTGTATTGTTTTCTGTTTTGTTTTAATAATTACCTAATTATTCTGTCTGTCTTTTTTGTGCTGTGTCCAAATAAATATTTTTCTTTCTTTCTATACTTTTCTCATGTTTTTTTATTAGAATGAGACGTAATTAAATTACTTAGTTTAGTTAGTAAGCAACAGAATAGGCACCACTAGCTGGTCCCCGCGGTTTCATCCCCGTTGCTCGGCTCCTACGGGTCGTAGCGTGATGTTAAATAGCCTACACTATTCGTCATGAATCTGACATCATTATACAACAAGATTTTTTCGAATCCGACTGGTAGTTCCAGAGATTAGCGCGTTCAAACAAACAAACTCTTCAGCTTTTGGATAGATTGTGAACTTACTTGCCTACATAGGTACTTACCTACTGTTAGTAACTTTTAACTTTTCAGCACCAGAAAAACGACCCTTTTCTCATACCTACGTTTAGGTAGAGAATGGAACGAGCATTGATCAATGCCTACCTACGTTTAGATACACACTAGCTATAGGTACATAATGCAATGAATTAGCGATCTCAGAACGTTTGGTTAAATTTTCTTCAGGATGTTTTTTTTACCATAAGCCAGTGGAGTACTTAGATTCATTTAGGAAGTAGGTAAAATAGGTACCTACTTACTGACCCACATTTTTTGAAGGCACATCGTGATGCAGAATTGGGTCTGTAAACGATATTAAACGTTTGTTGTTTGTTAAAGTAAGTAGATAGGTAGATATTTTAAGATAGGTAAGTATTAATGATTATTTAGGATCAATTTCAGACGTTCGAGAGGATTTACCGAAAGTGCCACTGCCACCCGACGAGAACGGTGAAGGAAAAGAAATCATTACAGCCAAAGAAATTTGCAGACCAGATGAGGGTGCGTATCGACTTATTTTATACTTAGATACTTACCTACATAAGTATATTTCAACTCAACAATCAAATTCACGAGATACCTACAGTGGTTATGTTTTATGAGCATCCTTATACATTTTGATGCCACATAGGTTACACAGCCTTAACTAATTTCAGTCTTTTCAATTTCAGGTAACGACGCAAACCCATTGCACCCGATTCTGGAGCCCCGATCGGGCGCGGCGGACGTCCCGGCCGGCATGCGACTGCACGGCGCACGCGCAAGACTCTACACCTCCGTACTGGCCGGCGCCAAGGCGGGCGATCAGCTGGAGTGAGTCATAATACACAATATTGTTTCATCAACGCTGTCTTTGCCCATTATTGAGTTGGTAGACTAGAGCAAAGCCACACTGCTCCGTTGCGTCGTCGCAGCGTTGATGCTGCGTAATTGTTAGCTTTGTCCAGATATGTTCTTTTGTCCGTACCGTACCGTACCTTCGTTTTGTATCAGCGTCGCGATCCAATAACTCTGGACGCAAAATAGCCTGTATCCTTTGAACGGAGCGAAAAAACCGACTCGCGATGGATCGGAGTACACCTACCAGTTACCGTATCAAGACGCCGTACCACCGTACCGTACCGAACGGGCGTCTAAACTGGCATTCTTAGATCGCGATGCTAATAAGAACCCAGATACGGTACAGCCAATAGAACATACCAAAACAGTTGGTGTTGTCACTTTGCAGCAATGTGTTGGAGATAATTTATTTACGTTAGGAGGTAGCCTTCTTCTGAGATTGTTTTACTGGCTGCCCCTCCCCTCCCTCCCCCCGTCCTGAACAAAATCCTGGCTACTCCTTTGTTCGTAGGTAGTTTTTCATTTCAGTAAAAATTTATCGTATTTCAGTGGCATATCAACTCAAGAAGATTATGACACCCGCGTCCCCGACGACCCGGTTCCTGATGAAGAAGTGCAACTCAACGAGGAGCTACAAATTATACTCCCCCCACGCTACGATGACGTCACAGCAGACTCTTCCAACACCACTACCTCCACAGGCAAAAGCATCAGCTAAATCTAATTCAGACCATATCACAATGTGTTAAGGTTCAAATTAGAAGGCACGATTAATGAAGTTTAACGTGAGAGATAGTATTGGCTTGAAAGCGCGTCGACAAATGGCGAGGCTGATACGTCTTTCCAGAAAAAAAATTGGTAGACTGGTCATGTATATTGACTGGATGATTAGTGATTTTATTAAGAAATTTTGATTCGCAATTCTATTTTCCAATGAAGTCTTCATTAAAGTATACAATTTTTATACATAGTTTCTTTTATTTTTCCTGTTTACTATCCGTGCAGATAAAGAATGGGATTGAAAATAGCGTCGCCTCTATTCACCTCTCGCTTGCACCCCGGCAGGTGTGAGTATAGACAGCAACAGTGTGCAAGCGAAAGTTGAATAAAGGCGACGCTATTTCTTATATCGCCATTCTTTATCTGCGCGGGTTGTAGTTTGTATTTTTTTTCTAGTTTTGATAGTTTTTTTCGGAACATATTCTGCCAGACTTTTGTAGGAATAAAACTAGATATTTCAAGGGTGAATTTATATTGAATTTATCTTTCTACAATATTATACAATAGGTTTTAAATCGTTACCAACGCTTTCCCGCGCGATAAAACCAGCGGTACATTACCATATAAATTATAATAATTTTTACATCTCCGTGCAAAATAGTTGCTAGAAATTTTAATTGCACTTTTAAGATAAATGAAAATTGATTATCAAATGTATATCAGTTCTAAATTTGACAGAACATGACTTGTTTTATATTGACATGTCTCCGAGTATTAGCATCATTCGAATATTCTAGAAATAAGTAATAATCATACATTGAAAGGCTCTATGAAATATATTTATATCACAAAGTACCTATAGGTGAGTTTCAACAGAAAAAGATAACATAGCTTTCATTGTAGTTTACTCGCAATTACACAATTCAATAGGACATCTAAATGTAGGCAAGAAATCAATACAACATGTGAAGATTGCCTAAAAAGTGGGCTATGGACCTGGAAATAAGAGCTAATTTCGATTAACACGTGTTCCTATAAACTCATTCGATGGAACGCCCTAGGCTAAGTGCTAAAATGAGGCGACGATCTTGTATTAATATTATTGTCTCACGTACATTTTCATTCGAACACTAACATTCCACTTCATCTGCACTGAACCTAAGGAGTCATAGGTAATCGCGTGTCAGAAGGCGGCGCGAGCTCCGGTACTTCGTTAAAACCATTTTTTTTTATGAAACTAAGGCCAAGATTGATAAACGTTACTTAGCACATGCTCTGGCTTAGATGTTGTCTGGATGGTTGTCCTTTTGTTTTAGATAATTATACAAATATACTTTGACTGGTTTATGGGTTGATCCTCCCAGAATATAATACCGATCAAATTCTCTCTACGGGTCAACTCTCCTTGATTTGTTGGTCTTCTGAGTACGTGACATTGGCAGAATTGTGGTATGGCAAACTCCACAAATGCCATAACCAAGAAGTGAAGTGAAGTAGATATGTTCCCGTCTCTATCTTGCACTTATAGTGTGACAGTTGTGTGACTGTGACAGGAATAATGCTAAGCCAAAGCACTTGCTAAATAACGTTTATTAATCTCGGCCTAACAATTTGGATATTCAGCCGCTAGTGTCATATAAACATATCTCAAAATAAATACAGATATTATAAGAAACATAAATGTCTTTAGTGTGAGTGTAAAAACCTAAGCTCCGCCCTATCTTACGCGCGCTAACACTAACGACAATCACGAAAACCTATTAAACCATCGCCCATCAACTTACCCAAAAGATGAATAAGTGGTTTGACATCTAAAGAGAATCTGTTAAACCGCCGAATTAATCTGTTGAATAAAAGTTAACTTATAAAAGTTATGTACTTTACATACCAGTGGCGAAGGGTACCTACAATACGATTCCTACCGGCTTCCCTTTGAAAAATAGCACTGGCAGTATTGTCAAATATTGATTTAGCTTTTCGTGGCCAGGTTACCGCCGGCTTACCTTTTACAAAAATTGATCCTTCGCCACTGGTACATACGTTTCTAAGGTAGGCGAAAAACAGACAATGACACTAAGGCGGAGATAGATAAACGTTGCTTAGCACTTGCTTTGGCTTAGATATTATGTTCTTGTCTCTATCTTACACTTTTTGGGGTTCCGTACCAAAATGGTAAATTACCCTCCTTTGCGTCGCGCAGTCGGGTAAAAAGGAACCCTTATGGTGCGACTTCGTCTGTCTGTCTGTCTGCCACACCTGCTTATTTCAGCAACTACTAATGCTATCGACTTGAAATTTGGAACAGTTATAAAAAATGCTTGTTAAAGTTGATTGAAAATGAAAAAAGTCAAAAAATGTTTTTATTTTCATTGCAAAAGGGGCCGGAATGGGGGTACGAAATTTCAAAGTGGGGTTACTAGGTCAAGTGACATATCATATGAAAGAGCTTGATCTGCACATTTCAAAATATATTTTTATTTTATTTTATGTCTCACAGTTTTTGACATTATGATGAAAAATGTCCAAGTAAATACCATTCCCCCCCCTTATCTCCGAAGTTTGCGGGGCGAAAAATCTGAAATAATTAGAGTTGATAGGAATTGACCCAAATATTGCACCAAAAATAAAACGATGTTCCTAACTAGTGCAGTTTTTTCAAAATCATCAAAATTCCTTCCCAAACAAACTTAGTTATGCGGTCCGGTTTTTTTCACTTTATACGTCCAGAACTGATACGGAACCCTTGGTGCGCGAGTACGACTCGCACTTGGCCGGTTTTTTTTTCTTGATACGGCAACTGAGCCGATGTCGACTATTCTGCCAGCGTCCTATCTTGCACTTATAGTTTGACAGTTGTGCGACAGCGACAGGTATAATGCTAAGCCAAAGCATGTGTTAAGTAATGATTATTTATTTTGGCCTAAGTATCAGGCGTGTACACACGGCTACACATCAAGCTATACATTCCCAGTTTACACTGACCTCTCATTGTAAGGAAATCCTATACAATGCGAGATCAGCTTATACTGGAAATGTATAGCTTGATCTGTAGCCGTGCGTACAAACACGATTCGGTTTTCATACGCTTCCCTATTGCTTACGCTTCTTACCGCATTTTATGAAGTGATGGGTTAAGTGACTTGAAAAAAAAATAATTTAATCTACTGCTTTTATGTGCTAAACAAGATCTATGTACTTCATTTATGTCTTCAATTTTTTCATAAGATTTAACAGGTGAAACAGAGGTCTAAAAATATAACTGGGTAAATGGCAATATCCCTACGCATTTTTCTTAATCTTCCTGTCCGTTTTTCCGCCCGCCGTAGAAACACACTATAACAATGGGTAAACAGGCCCCAAATCTAGCAATAACTATTAGGTAACCTAGTATTATCAACGAAGTCGATGTTCCAACTTGCTCATATTGCGAAGTTTTAATTTCGTTGGTCTGTTTTGCGTTAAAATAATGTCATATCTTATCGTATCACTGGAAAATCTATTTATTGCTATACTTCTATGTACTTCCCTTACTGGTCGCATTATAGCGCAATGCTCAAGCAATCACTACTAACCATTCATTGACAATCGCAGAGTAGTTGAGAATGGAGTAAGTTTCACGTGTGCAGACACTAAGTTTGACGGATGTTTGCCCAACTAACAAGTGCTTAGGACCTTCGAATCCTCTTAAAATTATCTTAAACAGCTCATGATGAGCTGTTTATGAGAATTTTAAGGGTCTAAGGTCCTAAGCACTTATTCTTATCACCAAAATGTTAGTTGGCTGGGAACGCGTCAGGTTCTGTCGATGGTGCTCGACACATTAGTATTCTCGCTCCATTTGTAATCTACTCTCAAACAAAAGCCTGAACATTTAACGGAGTTTGCGTCTAAAATCAGCCTTTGTATAAGCAAATCACCCTTTGGCCAAAAGCCTTTAAAACGAAGCTATAAAAATTAAATAATTCGCTAGAAAAATCTCATTTCAAGGTCCATTCAAAAGCCGTATTTACAAACTCAGATGGTCCCCAAACTGACTAACTACTGGCACGGTAGCGTACGACGCTTTACTACGACGAGCTTTTTTAAATGATTACGCAAATTGTAGTTTGGAAATAATCTTTAATGAGCGTTATGGTCATCATCACACATTAAAACCACACCGGCCCAGCACAACAAATACCTTGTCATTTAAATTAGGGCTTTAAGTCGTGTCTTGTATGTACAATACATTTTATAATATGACAAGCGGCAAGCGCGCTTGCCATTATAAAACGTATTGCACAATTCTTAAAGCCCTCATTTAAATGACAAGTTATTAGCTGTGTTGGAGGGGTGCGCTTATAATGAGTTTTAGAACTGTCAAACGGTGCACCGCGATAAGCTTATTTGAATTGTTGAAGCCTTGAAGCATTAGTTTTGGATTCTGACTGACCATTTTATCTTTAGCATAATAATATGTTTGTTGGCTAAACTTTAAATCGTGTTAGTAAGTTGTAATTACGTTTCAACCATTATGAATTCGACTATTAGCAACTTATTTTGTCTTGATTAAACTATCTCAATTAAGGGCGACGCAGACGACAGACTTTTGGTGCAATCGAGTCTGCAGCGCTCGAACAATCCGCGAATCTTAGTGAACAGATTGTTCGAGCGCTGCAAAGCGTGACAGACTCCATCGCACAAAAAGGCTGTCGTCTGCGTCGCCCCTTATTCGTCACTTAAATAACGTTTAGAATAAGCATAATGTACACAGATCACCACAACATCCGAGTAAAGCGTCCATACACCACCGGCCGAAGAATCATATAGAAAGCGGAAAGCGATACACCGTACATACATAGTGGATTTTGTCTTAAAAAAACTTCGCATACAAAAATCAACGTTCAAACAGCGACAGTAATAAAAATACTCTTCAATATGTACATACATTGCTTTAATATGTACATTATTGTATGGGGTAGCTTGACTATAACTGCTAAGAAGATGGGGTAGGTACCTACGTCAAACTTAAGGGTGCGTTTCCACTGATGCGGAGCTGGGCGGAGTGGAAAGGAGTGGACTGTGAATTGGCCAATCACAGTGCTCGAAATCTCCACTCCGCATTAGTGGAAACAGTGTGATTGGCCAATTCACGGTCCGTTCCTCTCCAGTCCGCCCAGCTCCGCGTCAGTGGAAACGTACCCTTATAG
The DNA here is from genome assembly GCA_948465475.1 of Thalpophila matura. Lineage (NCBI taxonomy): Eukaryota > Metazoa > Arthropoda > Insecta > Lepidoptera > Noctuidae > Thalpophila > Thalpophila matura. Next base: position 16,706,422 of record OX419177.1, read on the forward strand.
TGGAAAAATTTTGATTTGAAGCAGAACAGTGTAAATATATTTTCACGTATTTTAGTCAAGCGTATTCACGGTTTAGTTAGTCCAAAATTATTCAGAGTGAAGTTGACAAGTATTTTTAAACATTATTACAATAATAGAGTCTGGCAAACGAAAGCTGAGCCTGAGATTTAATCGAAACTTTTTACATGGCAACATTCTTTATATGGTTATTTTACCTGATATAGTACTGATACTTATACTTAATAAATATTTCAAATTGTCATATTTACCTTAATCGCATAATTATGTTATAAATGGTTTATATAATATATAGAATCTTTATAACAAATTAATCTACGTAAAATTAAAACCAATTAAAACATAATTACGTACCTTTTTTACTTACGTCCGATTTTTCAATCGTCAGTTAACTTTTTCTGAGGAATAGATGTGGTTGTTTGGCATCTTTTGTGTAGAAAATATGTCAAACCAACCACAGCATTTATGTTTCAAACAATTGAAAAATCCGCCGCTAACATATTATTTGTTGTCAAGTATCAACACAATTTATTCCTACTGTTCTTAGTGATACTGTTTTTTTTTTTTTTTTAATTTGCCGCGCTTTTTCTGGATCATCTTTCGTTTGCCAGACTCTAGTGATGTATAAACATGTCAATTTAATGGTATCGACTATCGATGTCCTTACATATAAAATAACAAAGGGTAATCGATACTTTGTTTTAATCGTCAATTGGTACATTATTTGATTATTCTCGCTTACCCCTTAGTCTGTAATAGTATTTTTAAGCAGATAAAGACTACAACAGTCAAGCTACTCCACACAAATGACCTACGCAGCGTGCATAGCTATCACTTAAATATCCATAATAAACAATATTGCGGCCATCCATACATAGTCCTCGATTACCCACAATAATGCATTAGAAACTTTATTCTACCTTACTATACAGAGGAGGTAAACATTAAACTAAAAAAAAAATCATTTTACTTCATGTAATAATTCTTTAAATAACATAAAAAAATAATCGAATATCGTTACAACAAAACTTTCTAAATTTGTTTTTTCTTTTTTTTTTAATGGAATAATTGATTTTGTGACAAGCGTTCGCTTGCTTGCTATCTAACGTTGTGTTCACACGGACAGTCTCTCGCACCCTTCACTGGAGCGTTTTTGTCTGTATAACCATTATATAGAATCAACACTGGTATTCACAATGACGTTGCTTGTTCCGGCACACGGGCGCTTACTTAAATTAAATGGCATCGACATCCTCACCTGGAATTAGAGAAAAATAAATTTAATATCATAATAATAGGGTTTAAAATAACTTCTATAAAAATAATAATGTCACTATCCTCTACGATTTAGCTGTCTCGACTACAAAAATCAGTCAAGCCGACTAGCGACTCAGTAAACGCGAACGATTCCAATAATGTACTTATTCGTATGAAATGAACGTTTCTTTTAGTACCCATTTTTAAACGGTAAAATTACGCATAGGTATTACTTTCCAATCCGGCGACGCGACCTGCCGCTCTCGTCTCGACGAGTACTGGTGGGAGACCAGGAGCGTGATTGCTGTGAGTTTTATGTCATGTCATTTTTTCTTTCTTTCTTTCTTTATGTGGTGACGATTAGTACCTACCGCAAGCCGCGTTAAGGAACTTCGTTCCAAAAGTATGAAGTAAGTTGTACCAATATCACGAAAAAATATATTGAAGCAAGTCGCCGCAATGCTGCACCTGCCAAAATCGAATTTTTTCTTCGATTATAGGTTATTGATGCCTATATCCATAAGAAATAAGGATTAAAATTGCATCAAAACATGAACATAGCGATGTTGGCAGGCGCAGCGACGAGGTGTGAGTTGTGAGGGTACGTACCGTGGCGGTAGCGGCGGCGCCCGGCCGCCTACTCTGCAGCTCATAACTTGTGGTTGCTGGTGAGCCACGTGAGCCCCTCGTACAGCCCGTCGCCGGAGGTCGCGCACGACGGCTGCACGTACCAGTTGCGGTCGCGGATGCGCGTCAGCCCCAGCTTCTCTTGTATCTCGTGGGGTTTCATTGCTGGAACGGCATAGGAAATGGTATTAGAAAATGTTAGATATTGCCTAATTAACACTTTCACTGTCTCCTCTCACTAAGAAGGACTAGTCCACCACGCGGGTGACGCGCGGCGGTCACAGGTCTTCGATTTTTTGGTTTTAGGACATGCTGGTTTCCTCACGATGTTTTGCAGCTAATTAACAATTTCTAACTAATTAACAACTTCAGCTTCATTATATGAGTTTTCGTAGAAAACGCCTCTAATGATTTACATGAAATTTTGTATTTAGATGTTTTATTTTCTAAGTTTATCTCGATAGGTGTCATTCCTGAGAAATACCAGAGAGTGCGGTCGCCCAGGTACTATTATAGATCATAGTTCAAATTGTTGATTTAGGCATCAAAACAAACTTTAACAATGCACCAGCTGCATCTTAACTAGCGTAGAGTCTAATGAGGGTCAAATACGGCTTGCAATCTGTTAGAGTTGCAAGCCGTTGTATTTGACTCCCAGCAGTAGTAACCTACTTAGCTACTTACGCGTAAATGTGACCTTTGACCATACAATTACTAAATAACGAGCATCATTTCTCACTTCTAAGAAATGGCGAGCCCTGGATTTCTTTCCGCTTGAAGATGATCTTTGTTTTCTTTAGGCCTTATATTATCTATATCTCTATTGTATTAGGCGTGCATAAGCGAGTCGGCACATTTGATTCGGCAATATTTGCTAAACATTACTAGCTAAAACCGATTATGCTGCCCGGGTGGTGCCAATAGCACGAATTATTCAGCAAATAATGCCGAACCGAATGTGCCGACTCGCATATAGCACGCCCTAGGCATCTTATTCACAGTCTGACGTCGCCAGATTAACCTCGACAGGTTTCTAGACGTCAACGATAAGAGCCACGGGATATATTGTCGCCTAGTGAATACTCGGCTCTATTCAAGAATTCTTACATGATTCATGATACAAAGCTACTCGGCTCTATTCGGCATGATATAAAACTAGTGTCATACCGTCAGGCAAGTCCTGTTTGTTAGCGAAGATGAGTATAATAGCGTCACGCATCTCCCTGTCGTTGATGATCCGGTGTAGTTCCTGGCGCGCCTCGTCGATGCGGTCCCTATCCGCGCAGTCCACCACGAATATTAGACCCTGAGTGCCTGGAACATTAAGGTCATAATTATAATAATATTCACTAAACTTTTACCCGCGACTCGGTCCGCGTGGACTACAATGAATAGACCACTTTAAATGACCTCCGCAGTGTAGGGTGGCTAGTACTGCCAAGAGGTAAAGCTGTATCTCTGGTTTATCCCACCGGATTTTGATGAAACGTGGCTTAGATTTTAAGTTGGACCCCAAGCCCCAAGAATAAACAGACAAATAACAATTTGTTTTTTAAATCTCTTTGGGTATGGTTACGGCCTAGTACCTATTCTATCCCGACTGTTTTTTCTGGAATATCTTCAATGTACAGACCTACAGACACGGCTTTTTTTACTATTTTATAATAGTATAGATTCTATGTCAGATTCTGCGCAGTGTTGACTGCGCAGAACTGGAGTGTTTCATGATTCGGGATAATTTCGACTAATCAATCTTCGCGTAGCGTGTAGCGTGCATTTGAAGCCCATCTTCTGTAGAGGACATGTGCGAGTTGGTGGTGTTATCCATGGAAACGTCCACATAAATATGGTTGCGAGAAACAACACATAATGGAGAGGTACAATGATTCTCCATAAAGAAAAAAAAAACAAAGTAAGTTCAACAATACACACCTGTATAGTAATGCCTCCAAAGTGGTCGTATTTTATCCTGCCCCCCGACATCCCATACGTTGAATTTGACGTTTTTATACGTAACAGTTTCTACGTTGAAACCGACCGTAGGTATTGTTGTGACTGACTGACCTAATTTTAATTTATATAAAATAGCTGAAGTTTATTTTAAGGAATTACTGCTGTTTCATCATAGTCGTGTCACGATTCAGTTACGTGCAATAGGTCCACTAAGTTGTGGCGTCCTCATGTGTCAGTCATTCAAAAATAGTTTTGTATGCAGCAAGAAATAAACTTCTTTGCACTTAGGAAGCAATATTTATTGTTAATGCGTACGAAAACACCTTATATATTATTTACCTTATTATATTACGTAAGACACGTGAAAGAAAATTCAGCTGTACCATACATTTTGTCGAGTGGTCCTATAAATATTTTTGTATGGAATAGTTGATTTTTTTTTCGTGATTTAAGGCTGGCCCCATAGTTATTCTAACTAATATCAAATACTGAATATCATTTCAATATTTTCCTTCGTTTAACCTGTCACCAGTTGGCCACTGGATAGGGAAATGGTTAAGACTGGGACTACTGTATTTATTTTGTTGTATACTAGAGCCACAACTATCTGGCGATTTCTAACCTCAATTCTGTAACGTCCGTAGTTATATGAGGCGTGTTTATGGCGTTATTAATGGGGAATATCGATGGTGCCATAAAATAGAAACGTAGTTAGTAAACAGTTAAGTTTGCATAATATTTACTGTAGGTATAAAATTATATACTTTCGTGTTCGTACTGTATTTATTTATAGCACGAGAGGAACGTGAATTAATAAAAAGAAATACAAGCAGTGTAAGTGATAGCGTAACGAAAACTGGAACCATGGGTTCAGTACCTTATTCTGAACCCCTCAATGTTAAAATGTTGCGTCCATCATGAACAGTTTTTGTGGTATTGACAGGTCCTGTAATTAGCTTACATTAATAAAGTAGCACACTTAATATAATTTAAATTACATTATAACAGCAACGAACCCGCACTACGCCCGCGTGTTTTCACCAACACTAGGAGACACCTAAGTGAAATGTTTAAATATTATAAGAATTTAACTAGCGCTAAAAAACATGTCACCAACTATTAGGCAAAAACTATGGATAGCTCATAGTTGTCGCCTAGTAGTTGGTGACATGTTTTTTGCGCTATATAGGGAACTCCTTTTAATATTTAAACATTTCACTTAGGTGTCTCCTAGTGTTGGTGAAAACGGGCATAAGGCTCACTCCATATCACAAACAACAGGCCTAGTCCCAACTGTGGGGCTGACAACATTACTGGTTGATTATGTGTATAGAACAGCATATTTTTTTTTGTTTAGTTTACGGGCACATGATTATTCAATTGTGACAAAATGTTGCATAATTCCTGTTGAAAAACCCCGATCACTAATAAAAAACTTCGATCACTAATAAAGTTATTGTAAGTGATCGAAATTGTAAGATAATAATTATGTTGGTAAAGGATACTAGTCTTTCCGGCAGCATCGAGGCCCAGCATCAATATCCTCATCTCCTTGTTACCGAAGATTTTTGACAACAGCTTCCCCATTGTGCTGAACTCGCCTCAACCGCACAACTGGAATAAAGAAAAGAGAACGATTAATTTATTTGAAATTATCGATTGTATAATGAGAACATGACTTTAAAAATAATGTAATCGTTAAGATGTGTAGGTACCTATAATCAGAAAACACTATTTTAGATCAAAATACAGCTGACAATTTTGAGAAAAGCAAAGCCGCGTTGACACTATCCGAGTATCATCGGACCGAGTGGACTCGGATCTAGGGCTGCCATCACCTAAATTGCCGACGCCGGACAAAATCATCAAAAACCCCGGACATTTTGGTGAAATTGAGTATTTCTCCCGGACGCCCCCGATAAATTGACTGACTTACGATTACGAGCTTAGCTTTTAATCAATCAGGATTCCCCTGACACAAAAAGTGTCCGAACCCGGACACTTTTTGGAAACCCCTACCGGACGCTCCCCGGACGCCCTCTAAACTAGGACAAATCCGGGGAACCCCGGACGGATGGCAGCCCTACTCGGATCCCTACTCGGACGTAACTCGTATTGTAGCAACCCATAATTCGCGCTCGGATTATGGATTGCCAACTTGCCACAATACGAGTTACGTCCGAGTAGGGATCCGAGTCCACTCGGTCCGAGCATACTCGGACCGTGTCAACTCGGCTTAAACAAGAAGAGACACATTGACGAAATTAAGATTTGGTGAAGAAGCTAATTCTTGAACCTGTAAAACAGTATCGTGCTTGACTGACTGACAGACTTTTGAAGTTCCAGGAGAGAAATTTTGAAATTCCATCCCTAAAAGGATGAAAAGGGGTGGTCAAGTTCTTTAAGTAGAAAATAATGACATTGTGTTATTTTCAGACTTCCACGCGGACGGAATCGCAGACAGCTAGTTTTTGATAAAAAGTACACTCAAAATCTAAACACCTATCTCCAAGTCCAAACAGTACTAAAAAAATTCGAAGCTTAGTAAACAATACTAATACATTAAATTTTCCGAAGAAGACTCAAAACCGTTTTACCATAACAGAACTAAACGGATATCATTCAATTTATTGTTTGTTCGAGAAACCAATTACGAGAGACTTAAGTTTTAACAACTGAACCACCGTTCTGGAAGTTGGTCCGAACTGGTAAAGCACTCCGGAAGTTAGGAACTATGGAGTTGGAGGGTACTAGTTAACAAACCGGCGGTTACCGCCGGTTTCTGAAAAGGCGTGTCACATGCCAAACTAGCTAACACACTGTCACAATTAACAGTCAGTCAACAGTCTATTACAATTATTGGGTTTCCGAAAAGCAATTTTTCTCCAAATTATCTGATTGACAAATATTACGATGATTTATTTATTCGTCTCGCCACCCCGATAAAATTCATTCAATCATTCAACATAGAGGTCTTTCTTAATCTGTCTAGCGCATAGCGTTGTCTCTTTCGTCTGACAGAATACGTCAAACGTCAATTTTGACAAGATATGTTGTCAAGAGGACCGGGGTATGTAAAAAGGCGGTAAGTTTAAAAATGTATTCTGGTAATCGGCATAAAATTATATATGATATCGTATTTTATGATAAATGCGTTACCTTTAGTTTTCTCCTACACCTGTAAACTGTTGTTCACATAGATTTTGCATTTTTAATAAAACTATGACAAGTAACACGCGATTAATTGGTCAATATTCAACAATTAACATTATGCATGTTGACAGTGTGTTAACATACGAAAAAGCTTACCGGAAACCCAAAATTGCTCTGATTTAGAGCTAATTGAAGATTGACAATTGAATGTACAAACGTTTGACAGACTATTGACAGACTGTCACATATTTCTTTCAACAACCCTAAACACGTTTAATTTGAAGTTAACAGAGTGTTGACGTAAATATTTCGATAATTTTTGTTTCGGAAACTGGATGTATCCGTTATTATTTCAACGAAATTGACCTGATTTTATTTTCAGTTAACGAGTATTCGATTCGATTCGAACGAGTAATCGAGTATATTTCGAGTCCTTTTGTGTGGTTTTGTAAACTAGAGAATCTCATACTTAGGTAATTTCGAATGATGTATGTGGACGTAGCAAAAGAAGTACCTATAAGAAGTTAGCACGTAGCGTTCTGTAGTTTCTGCCTACCCCATGGAAAAAAGGGGGAGTTTATATCTATTATGTATTTTGGGATACAGTAAGTACAGCTTAAGTTCTATATTCGACTAAAATAGATTGAAGATGATAACATAATAATAAACAATCCACCCGATACTCCTTTCGAGACCGACATATTCTTGCTTCGATAATCCTATATTTGGTTTCGGTAAAAAAGTGGAATCTAATTCCGAACAATGTCTTATCGTACATTTTATGAGAAAAAATATTACTCTCTGAATATTATAAGTAAAAACATCAAAGCTACAAAAGATATCGGTAAAAGATATATTTTACGAGCCACGAGTTATCAGGAGCAAATCAAAAAGTTGGTCACCAACTAAAAAATGTTTGCCGAGTCGATGTGTCGATTTGGCAATGTTGTCCACGACTGTGGACAAACTTGGACTAAAGTTTGATGAAACAAGTTAGTGGTCCTGGTTTGAGGACATATTGGCGTCCTCTATGATCAAAACTGATTCGCTATCGTGGACTCGTCGTCCTCAATTTGACTAAGGATTATGTAAATGGTTTGATGGAAGCGCTCTCATCCATTACTTCGTCGAATTCTAAGCAGCGATCAAATAAGGTACGGAGCTTTATTCAGTCTTAAAATATCGCTATTCCACTTTCACATAGAGATAATAAATTGCGAGTCCATTGTACAAATGCCAGAGCACTGTATAGGTACTATTCGTGAGTTGAGTCGTATATTTTGCACAACGATAACATGACCTATAAAAACATCCGATGCATATAATACGTTACAAAATTGCACTCTTACCCTTATTTTAAAATCAGTGCTGATTTACTTCAACCCTCAATCATCCGTGGCTGTAATAACGTGAGAAGGTTCCAATCACCTGAGATTATTGTCCAATTTATGCTTGCTAAACAGAGCCTTGCAATAGATCCGAATTCTGGAAATGTCCCAATTTGGATCTCTTGGAAATGAAGGGTTGTAAATCATATTACAATTTAGGCCAACGTTGGATAAGGTAAAACCTCTTGGGTAATAAATTGGGGACATCAAATAGGTATTTCGTTTTTGTAATTCTAATCAAAAGCAAACGAAAAGGAGCCGAAAAGATACATTACAAAGAGATAAAAAGTAATGAAATAACGGATACGCAAAATGACGATTTTTTTCAAGCTTAAAATGTTTAACGAGTAAGTATTATGAAGAAAGAAAGAAATCTCATATTCATTCAGCAGAAAATTTGCATTTCCAAACCAATGTTTGTCTTCCATTAATAATAAATTAATCATGGGTTTTTAACCTAGTTTTATTTTACCTTGCCATATAATCTTTTACACAATAAATCCTTGTCTAATAAGGTAAACATTATCGTATCTTTCTATCGAGAACATAATGTTTTACGTCGTCCTATCAACGATCTGTGTTAATGCATTCAACGTTATCATCAATCAACATAGAATCGGGGCGACGGTTCGCTATCGGAAACCGTCTATCATAGTAAACACCCTCGTTTATTTAAATGTATGTTTAATAGGGTGAGCGAACATGCTACCTTGTTTTCAATGTCAATTACGCTTAAATATATTTTTCTTTGTAAATCAGTTTGCAAAAACTGACGTTGCAAAGATCGCATCATCACCATAAAAAGTAATCTCGTATCTTCCATAGCGTTAATTTTAATTATAATATTATACTTCATTTCAAGAGAACATGCGAACTATGTAATCAAACTTTCTAATAACAATTTGCCATACTGACATTGTTTACATAATTCGCAAGTTCTATTGAAATTAAGTTTACCTACATGATACATGAATGTACCAATGGAATAGTTCGTGTACTGCCTAAGAGCAGCTTAAACAAGAACAATATATTGAGGCGTATTGATATTACTTAAATCATTTCTAATACTTATGAACAAGTACCTTATTTTTGTTAAATACTACGCTGTTACGACCCTTCACCGTCTTGTTTTCAAATCCACAATCAGGTCAACTTTAGCATAGATCGATGAAAGCATCAGTTTAATATTCTAATCACAAAACAGCATTTACTTGGCACGAAACATTTAACAGATACGGGCGCTAATAACAATGTTCTAGCGAGGAAACCAGCTATTACATCAACATCCCACATGCAACACCTACCTGCAAGACAGCCGATGCCCTAGATACTAAGCTAAGCTAAATATAGACGAGAGCCCTTGCTGAGAAATCTTACACCCGTCTGTAGTCCGATTGCCATTTAACAGTTCTTGGAAGTTTCGAAGGCTTATTTGTACCGTAAATACTTAAACTTTGGCAAGAATTAAACAGACGTATTAGTTGATCCACTGTTGGAAATACGCTTTCACGACGGGTGCTCGTGAAAGCACAGTACAAAACCTTCATATTTTCTTTTAGGGAAAATCTTACGGAATCCTTAAAATTCGAAATCGAACTACCAATTCTTGTATAGGTATAATTGTTTTCTCGGAAACGGATCTAACGATTTAGATGAAAATAGATAGGTGTCTTCCCTAAGAAAGATTCAAAGCGAAGCTCGTTCGCCCAGGTACCTACTAGAAATAATTTTACTAATTACTTTAGGACTTATGTTTACCAACGTTTCAAGCACTCTCTAAGTTTCAAGTCCACTTGAAAATTTGTAAGAGCGCTGCAAATTCAGATTTCTCTTTGCCTACAATGAACTCTGAAGCAATCTAAATTTTCAGAAGACGTTACGTGACTCGCAGTTTCAGATATAGTATTTAAATGTATATCTACAACAAACCTAGATACAGACAGATCACGAGAATCGTTAAAGGGCAGATAACTTCTAACAAACCAGCTTTTAAATGTCAGAATGATACGAAAAGGTCAAAATTGTTTGTATTCAGAAACAAGTGCCAAAAGATTAGTACCGTACCTAATTTAACTAACGGAATAATGCTCTTTTTTGAGCAACATTGTCTCATTTTGCTCATAAGAAAACACTTGAAATAACAAAAAATCAGTGGAAGAGCTAGCTAGAAATTGCGAATAGAATTAATATGGGGAGAATAATAGCAATTGCCGGAGGGAGAATGGGAATAAGACGTGTGAAATGAATTGCTAAGTCGTTTATTTGCACAGTTATATCTTTTAGAGAGAAAGTCACAGCCCATTTTTGTACAATTCTCTACATATTAGGATAAATTGAAGCTGTTGAACGAATTTACAATCGTAAATTAGGACTGCGCAGTCAATGTAAGGTGTTAATTTGGCTCCTTGCTGTTAATACCTATGGTAATTTCTTTTATTTATGTCTGAATAAGTACTCAATTCTAATATATTAGCCCACGAGACAGGTTTTGTACAAAATTGCAGCCAGTAAAGTTTCTGAGCAACATCTGCACGCTCAATTTGCCGAAGATCAATAATAATATTCAGAAAATTTTCTTGCACAATCCTTGCAACTCTGGAGAATTTATTAAAAAGTTGCATGTTACTTTTTTGTTTGTGGATTGTCTCATTGACGTTTACTAAAGTATACATTTATCAGTTGAACGATGCCTTTACAATAACGTGGGTACGGCGTCATTATTATACCGTGTTTTTGCTTCGGGCTCGAATGCACATTAGTCAAACGTGCTGTTAGAATTTAATATTCAAAGTGGTGCAGCGGTAAACATTCCATTTGTCAAAACAACAAAAAAATACGCCAACTATCACAATGTACTGAACAAATGAAAAAGTAACTTAACTAATCAAAATATAGGTTTGACGAATACATCTACTACAATATTTATAAAGGACCTGTTTTCCAGCCTCCGAATTGGGACTGGATAAATTAAAAAATGTAACAGTATTTGAATGAAATTATCCCTATAATTAAGTAAAACGGAACTTATCCAGATATAGAGAAACCGGCCATAGATGTAATTAAAACAATACAAACACGTAAAGAAGAAAATAATCGTTCCATAAGACGCTTCAATCTCTATTTTTTTACAAAAAACAAAGACTATAAACCAAGTTGGGAGAATGTTATAGATATACTAGCTTCCGCCCGCGGCTTCGCCCGTGTTTTCCGGGATAAAAAGTAGCCTATGTGTTGTTCCAGGTCCCAGGCTACCTCTTTGCCAAATTTCATCCAAATCCGTCCAGCCGTTTCAGCGTGAAGAAGTAACAAACATACACATACACACACAAACTTTCGCATTTATAATATTAGTGGGATCTATAACATTCTCCCAACTTCAAAAATTTTCATTTCAGTATCTAAATCTACAGTAAAGGGAATCATTACGAATCCAGCGGCGTATAACATTTTACTGTTAGCCTAACCGAATACTGAATTTAGAGTAGGGTATACACTGGAAGGACATAAAAACACAATATAATTTAAAGGCTTCATTACATAAATAGGTAGGTACGTGGCATCTCGCACACTATTTACTTACGCAAGATGCTATAAATGTTCTGAGGTTCCGTTGTTCTCGTAAATAAGATATTGACGCAGAAATATGTGAGTTTCTTCAATTCTGGAATGAAAGTAAACACGATTCGTTCTACTTATTTCTATCTGAAGAAACCGAGATGAATGGAAATATCGTGATGAGGTGCGACGGGTAGCTTAATTGTGTCAATCATTATAATGTCATTCGCTTTCTGAAATGCTGCTTCCCCACTGTGAACTCTGTGAAGACAGCTATTGAGGGCTGAACATTTCAAAGTAGATTCTACAGACATGATTGACTTGTTAGTTGAGAATAAGAGAAGATTTAAGCGTAAAAAAGTCTCATTCATCAAAATTGCAAACGCATAACGATATTATGTAGACAAAAAATTCAAACCTTTTCAATCAATCTATAAACAACCCAACAAAAAAATAATTGATCCACCGCTACTGAATGAAGAAATCCCACGCATCGACCAAGTAATTACTTACCCATATCCACGTTTGAACGCTATCGCTAATGACGTCAGTTGAGTATCTATTTCTACAACCGTTCAAAATATTTAGCAGAATTCATATAAAAACGATTGCTATTAATATCGTACCTTTTACATGATACAAAAATATTTCAATCTCGTCGAATAAGGAATTCATGAGACGTGAATGATAAATAAATAAACATCAACAAAATTAATGTACGCACGAATGGAACAGCGGAAATGGAGTAAGAAATGTGTTTGTACCACCGATACCGTATGATACGCTTTCTTATCGTTGAAGGCCGCGAATACTTGGAGATCCGAATAAGGTGTGACTCCAGTTTAGTCAACACGATCGTTTAGCCGCTCCACCTACTGGCATTGTCCACCGGTATACCTAAGTACACGATAAGGGTTTTTATCCGGTCAGGTGAATCTGAAGATAAAGTGAATCGGGCGACCTTTATCGTATTAAACTTAAAAAACTTCAACACCTTAATCATCTACAATTTACAAAATATGTTTAGCAAATGAACACGCCTTAGCACACTATAGAAAAACTATTTCATTTTGTTACACGTTTTCCATACAGCGAAAGCAAGATTCCAAGCGAAACCAATGTTAATTAAATTACACTGGAATTAACACATGTGGAGAACATGTTTCATACCGACAACACAAATACATAAGACCTTTCACCAAAATTCTGGCTACGTAGAATTCGTTCTTCAGATTCAATTTTAAAAGACAAAGGAAATTCTAATCAAGATGAGTGTAACAATCATCTGTGTAGGAATAGGAAATGTGGACATTGGACATTAATTGATCGGGCCGAGACGGAATAGAATCTGGATGTAACTAGAACAACCAGAAACGCTGCCGTGTGTGTTATAAATGTCCATGTTGTAACCGTCGACCCAATTCTATTGATAGAAAAATATTAGAACCACGCCCTAAAAGGAAACGGTTGAAATGAAAATAAACTTGAAATATGGGACATTGTTCATAGGTCTTAGTGACATCATTTTAAGATGCAAATGAAGAAGGTAAACTTCCAAAATGTCTTTGCTAATGAAGTTTAGGAATGCAAGATTAAACATCCTACGCCAACTGCTAATTCTCTCGTACAAACTGTTTAAGTCATTAACTGAGGGAGGTTACTTTAGAGCATGTTTGAGCTAAGAGCGTCGTCGCTATCTTCAAACTCGTTAAGCGGGCTTGAGGCGGTATCAAAATACTTAATATTGATTCGCTAACTTTGCGTTTCAGGATAAAAGCTTGAGATAAGCATGGTTGATCCCAGTATACTACTTGTAAAGCCTAAATCTTTAATGGAGTCGAAAAATAGGAAGATATAAAAAAAGAGCTGATGATGCATAGCAAAACGGGAATACACAATTTGCCAATATCAAACACTGAAAACCGTTCGGATGCAAACTAGATTAATCATAACGAATAGAAGGAAAGTGAGGTCGATTGACACGATACCAACTATAGGTATTTGGTCGATAAACAAAATAAAGGTTTAACGGCGTGCTACGGTACCATAAAAGTAGAAACGAGGGTTTGCCCGCGTTCTGAGCACGGAACCCTGAATTGGGTCGCTCCGTGTATCTATAATGTTACTACATTTGGGAGGTCGTGCTTAAATAATGATGCATGAAGGTCTGTAAGAGCCATGGCGGTTACTTAACTTATATTTTCGAGAATAGGGGAAACAGTTTTGCCTCTCACTGCTAGATGTAACAGTTAAGTTGAATTACCCTTGACTTGCGAAATGTTTAGTCGTTTATCAAATCTTTAGTACTTATACTGTATCTTAGGGTCACAACTTCTAATACTTGCTTCGCAGACATCATCTTTATCAAGCTAGCTAAACAATAAAACTGTCAAAAGTACAAACGACCATTTCACACAATTATTTTGGCACCGCACGAGCGGTTTAAGCTGAAACTTTAACGACTCGTAAGTCGTAAGTTATGGCAGTTTGAAAACACGTCAGGTGGTACAACTGTGCTGAAGCACACACGAAACTGTAATTCTTATTCTAAAATTGTTATTTTTCTCAGACACAATTTAGTATGAGATTTCAAAGGACACTTCAAACGTTTTCAAGATCAACTTGGCTGACGTCACTCGACCGAGTGAAAGGTTTTCGACAATCCATCGACGTTCATTGTTGGTCTGAAAACCGGCAGGAGGCACACTATATTTAGAACAGTTCTATTTGAAACGAAAACCTTCATAAGCAAATCGAAATTGACGAACGCAGCGTTTGTGTTACTGCCAATAAATCGAACTTCAAAAAGGCTGGGAACAACTTGTATTCTTCAAAGACAGCACTGATTGAAAATACAAAGGCTTCTGAGACTTCAAACTGATCATTTTTGTCTTCGCCAAAAACAAACAAAACTACATAATTCCGGATCAAATGTTTTCCATCCGTGCCGCCGCGATGAAATATTACTTCAATTACGTACCAAAAAAAGCTGCCTTTGAATTGTTGATGCATCGTTGAATAAACTATCCGTTGTACCTTCGAAACAATACTGTGTGACGTAACGTTACATTCGTAACGCATAACTCGACGAAGTGTAACATAGCAACGAATGATAACGAACATAAGGTAGGTGACGCAATAACCCAGAAGTGAGGAATGAGGAAGATATGGACAATTAGCAGTACTCGCAAGTTTGTCTACTGGTCTAAGTGTGCTGGTGACTAGTGGTGACTCGTTTGCGAGTTGCTGATATATTAGGTTGGGGAAAAAGTCTTTTCGCATTATAGTATGTATGAACTTGTAATAAAATCTCTTTGGCTATACTATTTGTATCTGGCTGGTTTTGGTATCATTGAAAGTTTAAATTTTAAGGAACATAATTCCAAATTCAAATTAGGAAAATGTGTGATTTTCATTTGTTTTTCGTACCGTCAAGATGAGTGAATCTCATGAAGAAATTCGATACATTTTAAAATTTTACTACAAAAAAGGTAAAAATGCAACGCAAGCCGCGAAAAAAATTTGCAATGTTTATGGACCTAGTGTAGTGTCTGTGAGAGTAGCACAAATTTGGTTTAAGCGTTTTCAATCCGGAAATTTTGATGTCAAAGATGCACGTCGCTCTGGTCGCCCTATTACGGATAAAATGGATGCCATTTTTGAAAAAGTGGAGCAAGATCGGCATACCAGTAGTTACGACGTAGCTGAAGAACTGGAAATTGACCACAAAACAGTTTTGCCGCATTTGAAAAAAACTGGGTACACAAAAAATCTCGACATTTGGGTACCTCACGAGCTCACTGAAAGAAACCTAATGAACCGTGTACTCATTTGTGATTCTTTATTACGACGTAATGAAACCGAACCATTTTTGAAGAAGCTGATAACTGGTGATGAAAAGTGGATCACGTATGACAAGAACGTGCGAAAAAGGTCGTGGTCAAAGGCCGGTCAGGCTTCACAGACTGTGGCGAAACCCGGGTTAACTCGCAACAAGGTGATGCTGTGTGTGTGGTGGGATTGGAAGGGCATTATTCATTATGAGCTGTTACCACCAGGCAGGACCATCGATTCTGAACTCTACTGCGAACAACTGATGAGATTAAAGCAAGAAGTTGAGAGAAAGCGGCCGGAATTAATCAACAGAAGGGGTGTGGTTTTTCATTATGATCACGCTAGACCTCACACATCTTTAGCCACACAACAAAAATTAAGAGAGTTTGGCTGGGAGGTGTTTATGCATCCGCCGTATAGTCCTGACCTTGCACCTTCAGATTTCCACCTGTTTCGGTCTCTTCAGAATTCTTTAGGCAGTGTCAGGTTAACATCACGAGAGGACTGCCAAAACCACTTGTCGCGGTATTTTGACCAGAAGTCCCAAAATTTCTATAGCAATGGGATCATGTCCCTACCTACAAGATGGCAAAACGTTATCGAACAAAATGGTACCTACATACTTTAGTTAAATGTAAATAAACTTTATTAAAAAATGTTTTGAATTTTCTTAAAAAATGCGAAGAAACTTTTTCCCCGACCTATTATAAGTTTTCTGCAGGGATTTTTTTATAGCTATTACTTAGTTGGGTCATTAGTCATAGCATGTTCTTTCACTCGTCCTTAATGCTTATTTTATGTTGCCTTTAGATTATTGCGATCATTTCCTAAAACAAGGTGTTTATGTGATAAGCCAGTTTTGGCGACTTTCGAATTTTGGTGTATAGCGCTTAGCGACATGTAACAACATAAAATAAAGGAAAAATAAAAATACGTCGTGAAATTCAATATTATAGGTCCCTCAGTCCAACGTAAGATATCCATCAAATAGTTAAACGAAGCAGCTCCCTATCCCTATTCCCTAACAACCCCAAAATAAGGGTGAGGCTACACTGTCACGGGGTTCAAAACCTCCTCGTCAGCACTGAACTCGCCCTTCTATTTCCGTCGGGTCAACGCCTAGGGCGTTAACCATTTCCAAGTCATTTCCCTTGCAAAGCCAATTGAATGGTACAATAAACAGTGTGTACGGTTGACTCTTGTTTTGCAAACGTGGTTAGAGGATTTACGATGACGCGTTTATGGGTACGGGGTGAGCAGAGATCTCCGTCTTGTTCCACGTGGAAACAATATAAATGGTTTCACACTTATTACCACGAGACATGTCGCTGGCATTTACTAACATCCCGATTCAAAACGAGTATTTATGGTCCATACATGTAGAGAGAGCCGAGGGGCAAATAGCGTCTTTCAAAAATCTACGCGGACTGAATTTTCATTTTAACCAATGATGGAAACTTTTATGTGTTGAAGAGTAACTGTACTGTATTAATAATTAAACTAAGTTGTTAATCGCTTCCCTGAAAACATGACTCAGTTGTGTTATCAATGTTTTTTAATCTATCGTATTATCGAGCGGGTAAAGTGGCATATCCTATACATACATATAGAAATATTACTGCAGGTTTTCCATTAACGGCTGATAAAACTGACCATAATTATGAACAGATTTTATAAGCTCTATTCTTAGTTCTCTACTACAAACACGCCAACGTCGGCAATTTAATTAAGATGGTGATTGATATAGCAAGTATCAGACTAAGCTTCGTAAATAATATTATGAAGTCTTTATTGACGTAAACTATTTAACAGCAGTCTAGGCGTCCATCAGATGGTAGATTTTGCTCATGGTCATTTTAACCACAGTCAAGGTGTGACTGGCGGATAACGTACCGAGTAATGTGATGATTGACGTTTGCGTAACGAAAATCTGGATACTTTGATATGTTCAGCATGCAACCATCAATCATGATTGATGTTTTTGATTGAGCGTCTAATGGACGCCTAAAAAAATATGTATGGCAGGATTAATTATATAAATAGGTACCACCCACTACCCTAATGGCTCAAAGAAAAATTATAAAAAGGAATTTCTTTTTACAAGGATATTATTATTGGTCGCTCCATCCCGTGGGTTGATGTACACCCTTAGCACGCCCACAAGGGCTGGATCTACGCCAATTACCGAGAGATCCTGTGAAACCCACTCATTTCTCTCTTCAAATGTGTTACACGCTTAGGAACACCGTCTTCCTCGAAATTTAGTTCTAGATAAGATTATAATATAAATAAATTAGAATTATGTATATTCCGTAGATTTTCTGGAAACTGAAGGAATTTGTTTTCGCATATCGGTAAGAGGAACGGTAAACGTTACGTCATCGCATTCTGCAAACGGAATTTAATAACGAAATTAGTAAGCGAGCGTTTTAGGTGTATGTCACAGATTACTAGTAATGTTCGATTGACTTGTAAAGGCATGGATTCAAATAGAAGTGATTACTATCGGCGAGGGGTGAGGGGAAGCCGGTACAATAAAATATCTAAGTTACAAAATTATAAAAAAATCGTTTTACCTATATCATAGGTATCTACTTATTAGCCTATTCAAAATATGTAAATACAGCACGTGAATAAACAAATAGGTAAGACATTAGTGAAACGGAATTATTTAAACCTTTGTTACTACTTTATTGTAACGGCTTTCCCTCACCCGTTGCTACTGGTGTGTACCTAATACGAATGACTTGATGGATTGCCTGAATTATTTTTGCCGTATGTCTTATTAAATGCACAATTCATTTCAATTCACATCACAACAGAAAATTAGTTTCGGTTGTTTCGGCAGGCTGTAAACTGGGTGTTGTGAAGCAACTTAGAAGAGCTAATAATTACACATCAGTTCACGAACCGTATTTTTCAACGAACTGGAATTTCATATAATCTCGAAAATAAGAGAATAGTTAGCAAATAATCGTGGGTACCTATCGTAACAATATGTAATTTTACTTTTATGAATGCCATAAAAGGTCCATTATATTACGTACCTATAATTAGCGCGAACAAATCCACTGAATCTAAAGGAAGAGAACAATCGTGTTAAGATGATGTCAACGTTCATGATACAACCGCATTCGATGAATCAGAAACAATTATAATGCACGAACGTGTTAAACTCAATTATTACTGTTTAAGGTCAACAGGTAATTGCTAAGTCAAGTGAGTCACGGTTTTGCTTTATTTTACGCCAAATTGATTGGAAATGGAAAAGTGCAACATTACTGTGCTATTATATAATAGGTTGGGGAAAAAGTTTCTTCGCATTTTTTAAGAAAATTCAAAACATTTTTTAATAAAGTTTATTTACATTTAACTAAAGTATGTAGGTACCATTTTGTTCGATAACTTTTTGTCATCTTGTAGGTAGGGACATGATCCCATTGCTATAGAAATTTTGGGACTTCTGGTCAAAATACCGCGACAAGTGGTTTTGGCAGTCCTCTCGTGATGTTAACCTGACACTGCCTTAAGAATTCTGAAGAGACCGAAACAGGTGGAAATCTGAAGGTGCAAGGTCAGGACTATACGGCGGATGCATTAACACCTCCCAGCCAAACTCTCTTAATTTTTGTTGGGTGGCTAAAGATGTGTGAGGTCTAGCGTTATCATGATGAAAAACCACACCCCTTCTGTTGATTAATTGCGGCCGCTTTCTCTCAACTTCTTGCTTTAATCTCATCAGTTGTTCGCAGTAGAGTTCAGAATCGATGGTCCTGCCTGGTGGTAACAGTTCATAATGAATAATGCCCTTCCAATCCCACCACACACATAGCATCACCTTGTTGCGAGTTAACCCGGGTTTCGCCACACTCTGTGAAGTCTGACCGACCTTTGACCACGACCTTTTTCGCACGTTCTTGTCATACGTGATCCACTTTTCATCACCAGTTATCAGCTTCTTCAAAAATGGTTCGGTTTCATTACGTCGTAATAAAGAATCACAAATGAGTACACGGTTCATTACGTTTCTTTCAGAGAGCTCGTGAGGTAGGTACCCAAATGTCGAGCTTTTTTGTGTACCCAGTTTTTTTCAAATGCGCCAAAACTGTTTTGTGGTCAATTTCCAGTTCTTCAGCTACGTCGTAACTACTGGTATGCCGATCTTGCTCCACTTTTTCAAAAATGGCATCCATTTTATCCGTAATAGGGCGACCAGAGCGACGTGCATCTTTGACATCAAAATTTCCGGATTGAAAACGCTTAAA
The DNA here is from genome assembly GCA_948465475.1 of Thalpophila matura. NCBI lineage: Eukaryota > Metazoa > Arthropoda > Insecta > Lepidoptera > Noctuidae > Thalpophila > Thalpophila matura. Next base: position 16,726,472 of record OX419177.1, read on the forward strand.
CCAAATTTGTGCTACTCTCACAGACACTACACTAGGTCCATAAACATCGCAATTTTTTTTCGCGGCTTGCGTTGCATTTTTACCTTTTTTGTAGTAAAATTTTAAAATGTATCGAATTTCTTCATTAGATTCACTCATCTTGACGGTACGAAAAACAAATGAAAATCACACATTTTCCTAATTTGAATTTGGAATTATGTTCTTTAAAATTTAAACTTTCAATGATACCAAAACCAGCCAGATACAAATAGTATAGCCAAAGAGATTTTATTACAAGTTCATACATAATAGGTTGGGGAAAAAGTCTTTTCGCATTATAGTATGTATGAACTTGTAATAAAATCTCTTTGGCTATACTATTTGTATCTGGCTGGTTTTGGTATAATTGAAAGTTAAAATTTTAAAGAATATAATTCCAAATTCAAATTAGGAAAATGTGTGATTTTCATTTGTTTTTCGTACCGTCAAGATGAGTGAATCTAATGAAGAAATTCGATACATTTTAAAATTTTACTACAAAAAAGGTAAAAATGCAACGCAAGCCGCGAAAAAAATTTGCGATGTTTATGGACCTAGTGTAGTGTCTGTGAGAGTAGCACAAATTTGGTTTAAGCGTTTTCAATCCGGAAATTTTGATGTCAAAAATGCACGTCGCTCTGGTCGCCCTATTACGGATAAAATGGATGCCATTTTTAAAAAAGTGGAGCAAGATCGGCATACCAGTAGTTACGACGTAGCTGAAGAACTGGAAATTGACCACAAAACAGTTTTGGCGCATTTGAAAAAAACTGGGTACACAAAAAAGCTCGACATTTGGGTACCTCACGAGCTCACTGAACCGTGTACTCATTTGTGATACTTTATTACGACGTAATGAAACCGAACCATTTTTGAAGAAGCTGATAACTGGTGACGAAAAGTGGATCACGTATGACAAGAACGTGCGAAAAAGGTCGTGGTCAAAGGCGGCCGGAATTAATCAACAGAAGGGGTGTGGTTTTTCATCATGATAACGCTAGACCTCACACATCTTTAGCCACCCAACAAAAATTAAGAGAGTTTGGCTGGGAGGTGTTAATGCATCCGCCGTATAGTCCTGACCTTGCACCTTCAGATTTCCACCTGTTTCGGTCTCTTCAGAATTCTTTAGGCAGTGTCAGGTTAACATCACGAGAGGACTGCCAAAACCACTTGTCGCGGTATTTTGACCAGAAGTCCCAAAATTTCTATAGCAATGGGATTATGTCCCTACCTACAAGATGGCAAAAAGTTATCGAACAAAATGGTACCTACATACTTTAGTTAAATGTAAATAAACTTTATTAAAAAATGTTTTGAATTTTCTTAAAAAATGCGAAGAAACTTTTTCCCCGACCTAATACTATAATGCGAAAAGACTTTTTCCCCAACCTAATAAGTTTTTAGAAGGGGTGAGGTCATCTTTTTGAATGGTCACAGTTGTGGCTACGGACATTATTGGAGAACATCATAAGACTATTGGATTGTGACTAGCTAAGGTCCATTTCAATAAAACTTGCGAAATAAGTAACTAATTTCAGTATGGCAAATTGTCAAAATTTGATGAATTTGTATGGAAAGTTGGTGTACATAGTTCGCAAGTTCTATTAAAATGATGTTTAGTCGGTAATAGCTCAAAATCAATCAATCAAAGTCGAAATTTGAAAATTTTATGGAACGTAAATTCATCAGACACTTGAGCGACGTAAATTACTCCAGCACCAGCAACACAGTTGTTATAATCATGGCTTTTGACAGTTCAACGACATTCATTGCACCGTATGCTTAAATCCGTGTTCCCGTTAACTAGCGTAACGCAATGGATGTTGTTGGAACTGTCAAAATAAAATGATGATATTAACTATGTTACACAATATTAGTGCGGAATTTTTCAGCGTAAAGTCGTTTGTCAGTAAACACTGAACAAATAACCACTGTTTGTCTGCCAATCCCGAGGTGCATTATACTGATTAACTTAATAAGCCCGCGATAGTGCAATATGGCTACTAAGTGTGCTATCTACCCTGCACTATTAGTACCAAAGACGCATACTGAATACACAAATGCACTTGGTAGGTGGGTAATAAGGTAATTTGTGGAAAAACACCTTGACATGAAATGACAACGTTTAGACAATTTAAGTAGGTACGACGTCATCCTCTGTAAAAGACAATTTTGCAGAGGTCAAGCAAGTAGGGAATCAAAACACTAGTCATCCAACTTAAAGAAATATTTAAAATATGTTTACGAAGCTAATGACTCTTGTCTTGAAACTAAAATGGCTTCCCAATTAAAAAGTTAATACAACTTAGTTCTGTCTTTTATTTTCTTTCTTAGCAAAATTGCATTGAGTTACGTGAATTTCGAAAAACTTTTTACGGGTTTAGTAGGTACCTACATTTCGGGAATTGTACTTTGGCTTGCGGCCAGGGAACGGTTACGTGCAGTATACAGAGAGTATAATGAATTTACTGAATCATTTGTTTAACTATCTACACTGCGGTCATGAATAATGTATTGAAGCAGAAGTCCATACGTCAGGTTCAGCCTGATTTACACATTGACATTAACTGCATCGAATATGATTATCGTAGTTTCCTGTTTATTACATATTTTTATATCTTTGATGTGTTCCAGTCAAGGAGAAACCCAACTGATAGGTAGCTTAATAGGTTATCTGTCGAAACACCTGATTCAGGTGTGGAACAATAGAAAAATCAATTGTGTCTCATTAGTGACAGTCGAAGGGTTTATAAACTAAGACATGCGGAAGAAGTGAAGTGTTGACACGTTCAATAGTTAAACAATCAGCGTGAATATATCACATAACAGGGAAATGGCTAACGTAGATTATGAAGTGAATAAACTTTCAAAAACACAACACACATTAAAGACCAAGTATAAAATTGTAATTAAAAAGACGTCTAAATACAGTCATGAAGTTTTTAATTTGGACGTAAATGAAACTTTGCGAAGCGTTAACTGCACTATTCGGCGCCGAAACGGCTGCAAAGTATGGACGCTACGCATAACTCTTTATAGTAAGTATAGAGTACTATATTCAGTTAGCACGACAACAACGAGCAAGCTGTGCCAACATCATTTTACACAGGATTTTTTATTCGTTGTATTTGCTACAAGTTCCTTTGGTGATAAAGTGAGCTAAAATGAAGAAGCGTTAGTTGATAGTAATTAAGAAATGAAATAAAAGAAACGCGGATGAAAAGACCAAATCTGGAATATGGTCATTATCGCCAAAAAAAGACGTATAAAATGTTAGATAATGCCAAATAAAAGCAACACGGGGCTTAATGTTAAGAACCCGATAATCCAGCCCTAAAAAATTAGCAGTAAAAAGTCAGCAAAATCGAACGAAATTTGCTGGAGAATTTGTTGCTTTTTAGTTGCTAATTAGTTGCCAAAAAATTAATTTTGTTGCTCCAGCCGATTTCTCAAAAACGACGTTACTGCTAACTTTACATTAAGATAGCAAAAACTTTTTCAAAAACGATAATATCGAATCGTTCTATGCGGGACAATTTGTTGCTAATTAGTTGCTGATAAGTTGCATAAAAAATAATTTTGTTGCTCCAGCCAATATCTCAAAAATGACGTTACTGCTAACTTTACATTAAGATAGCAAAAACTTTTGCAAAAACGATAATATCGAATCGTTCTATTCGGGACAATTTGTTGCTAATTTGTTGCTGATTAGTTGCCTAAAAAGTAATTTTGATGCTCCAGCCGGTTTCTCAATATCGCCTTTTGCCAGTTTCGCATATGTTTTTGAATACCTTTGAGATCACTTTGAATTTGTTGCTGACGGTTTTTGCTATAATACAGGCTTACAGAGCCAGCAACAAAATAGAAACAAGAAATAGGCCATGTTTCTTAATGCAAATACTTTGAAATAGTATTCTGCCAGCTTCAAAGACATTTTGGAATGCCTTTGAGATCATTTTGAATTTGTTGCTGAAGCATTTTGCCATAATACAGACCTACAGAGTCAGCAACAAAATAGAAACAAAAAATCGGCCATGTTTCTTAATGCAAATACCTTGAAATAGTATTCTGCCAGCTTCAAATACATTTCTGAATGCCTTGGAGATCACTTTGAATTTGTTGCTGAAGCATTTTGCCATAAAACAGACCTACATAGTCAGCAACAAAATAGAAACAAAAAATCGGCCATGTTTCTTAATGCAAATACCTTGAAATAGTATTCTGCCAGCTTCAATTACATTTTTGAATGCCTTGGAGATCACTTTGAATTTGTTGCTGAAGCGTTTTGCCATAATACAGACCTACAGAGCCAGCAACAAAATAGAAACAAAAAATCGGCCATGTTTCTTAATGCAAATACCTTGAAATAGTATTCTGCCAGCTTCAAATACATTTCTGAATGCCTTGGAGATCACTTGGAATTTGTTGCTGAAGCATTTTGCCATAATACAGACCTACAGAGCCAGCAACAAAATAGAAACAAAAAATCGGCCATGTTTCTTAATGCAAATACCTTGAAATAGTAATCTGCCAGCTTCAAATACATTTTTGAATGCCTTGGAGATCACTTTGAATTTGATGCTGAAGCATTTTGCCATAATACAGACCTAAAGAATCAGCAACAAAATAGAAACAAAAAATCGGCCATGTTTCTTAATGCAAATACCTTGAAATAGTATTCTGCCAGCTTCAAATACATTTTTGAATGCCTTGGAGATCACTTGGAATTTGTTGCTGAAGCATTTTGCCATAAAACAGACCTACAGAGTCAGCAACAAAATAGAAACAAAAAATCGGCCATGTTTCTTAATGCAAAATGCAAGTACCTTGAAATAGTATTCTGCCAGCTTCAAATACATTTCTGAATGCCTTGGAGATCACTTGGAATTTGTTGCTGAAGCATTTTGCCATAATACAGACCTAAAGAATCAGCAACAAAATAGAAACAAAAAATCGGCCATGTTTCTTAATGCAAATACCTTGAAATAGTATTCTGCCAGCTTCAAATACATTTTTGAATGCCTTGGAGATCACTTTGAATTTGTTGCTGAAGCATTTTGCCATAAAACAGACTTACAGAGTCAGCAACAAAATAGAAACAAAAAATCGCCCATGTTTCTTAATGCAAATACCTTGAAATAGTATTCTGCCAGCTTCAAATAAATTTCTGAATGCCTTGGAGATCACTTGGAATTTGTTGCTGAAGCATTTTGCCATAATACAGACCTACAGAGCCAGCAACAAAATAGAAACAAAAAATCGGCCATGTTTCTTAATGCAAATACCTTGAAATAGTATTCTGCCAGCTTCAAATACATTTCTGAATGCCTTGGAGATCACTTTGAATTTGTTGCTGAAGCATTTTGCCATAATACAGACCTACAGAGTCAGCAACAAAATAGAAACAAAAAATCGGCCATGTTTCTTAATGCAAATACCTTGAAATAGTATTCTGCCAGCTTCAAATACATTTCTGAATGCCTTGGAGATCACTTGGAATTTGTTGCTGAAGCATTTTGCCATAATACAGACCTACAGAGCCAGCAACAAAATAGAAACAAAAAATCGGCCATGTTTCTTAATGCAAATACCTTGAAATAGTAATCTGCCAGCTTCAAATACATTTTTGAATGCCTTGGAGATCACTTTTAATTTGATGCTGAAGCATTTGTAGGTCTGTATTATGGCAAAATGCTTCAGCAACAAATTCCAAGTGATCTATCTCCAAGGCATTCAGAAATGTATTTGAAGCTGGCAGAATAAAATTTCAAGGTATTTGCATTAAGAAACATGGCCGATTTTTTGTTTCTATTTTGTTGCTGATTCTGGAGGTCTGTTTTATGGCAAAATGCTTCAGCAACAAATTCAAAGTGATCTCCAAGGCATTCAGAAATGTATTTGAAGCTGGCAGAATACTATTTCAAGGTATTTGCATTAAGAAACATGGCCGATTTTTTGTTTCTATTTTGTTGCTGACTCTGTAGGTCCGTATTATGGCAAAATGCTTCAGCAACAAATTCCAAGTGATCTCCAAGGCATTCAAAAATGTATTTGAAGCTGGCAGAATACTATTTCAAGGTATTTGCATTAAGAAACATGGCCGATTTTTTGTTTCTATTTTGTTGCTGGCTCTGTAGGTCTGTATTATGGCAAAACGCTTCAGCAACAAATTCCAAGTGATCTCCAAGGCATTCAGAAATGTATTTGAAGCTGGCAGAATACTATTTCAAGGTATTTGCATTAAGAAACATGGCCGATTTTTTGTTTCTATTTTGTTGCTGATTCTGTAGGTCTGTTTTATGGCAAAATGCTTCAGCAACAAATTCAAAGTGATCTCCAAGGCATTCAGAAATGTATTTGAAGCTGGCAGAATACTATTTCAAGGTATTTGCATTAAGAAACATGGCCGATTTTTTGTTTCTATTTTGTTGCTGGCTCTGTAGGTCTGTATTATGGCAAAACGCTTCAGCAACAAATTCCAAGTGATCTCCAAGGCATTCAGAAATGTATTTGAAGCTGGCAGAATACTATTTCAAGGTATTTGCATTAAGAAACATGGCCGATTTTTTGTTTCTATTTTGTTGCTGATTCTGTAGGTCTGTTTTATGGCAAAATGCTTCAGCAACAAATTCAAAGTGATCTCCAAGGCATTCAGAAATGTATTTGAAGCTGGCAGAATACTATTTCAAGGTATTTGCATTAAGAAACATGGCCGATTTTTTGTTTCTATTTTGTTGCTGACTCTGTAGGTCTGTATTATGGCAAAATGCTTCAGCAACAAATTCAAAATGATCTCAAAGGCATTCCAAAATGTCTTTGAAGCTGGCAGAATACTATTTCAAAGTATTTGCATTAAGAAACATGGCCGATTTTTTGTTTTTATTTTGTTGCTGGCTCTGTAGGTCTGTATTATGGCAAAATGCTTCAGCAACAAATTCCAAGTGATCTCCAAGGCATTCAAAAATGTATTTGAAGCTGGCAGAATACTATTTCAAGGTATTTGCATTAAGAAACATGGCCGATTTTTTGTTTCTATTTTGTTGCTGACTCTGTAGGTCTGTATTATGGCAAAATGCTTCAGCAACAAATTCAAAGTGATCTCCAAGGCATTCAGAAATGTATTTGAAGCTGGCAGAATACTATTTCAAGGTATTTGCATTAAGAAACATGGCCGATTTTTTGTTTCTATTTTGTTGCTGACTCTGTAGGTCTGTTTTATGGCAAAATGCTTCAGCAACAAATTCAAAGTGATCTCCAAGGCATTCAAAAATGTAATTGAAGCTGGCAGAATACTATTTCAAGGTATTTGCATTAAGAAACATGGCCGATTTTTTGTTTCTATTTTGTTGCTGACTATGTAGGTCTGTTTTATGGCAAAATGCTTCAGCAACAAATTCAAAGTGATCTCCAAGGCATTCAGAAATGTATTTGAAGCTGGCAGAATACTATTTCAAGGTATTTGCATTAAGAAACATGGCCGATTTTTTGTTTCTATTTTGTTGCTGGCTCTGTAAGCCTGTATTATAGCAAAAACCGTCAGCAACAAATTCAAAGTGATCTCCAAGGTATTCAAAAACATATGCGAAACTGGCAAAAGGCGATATTGAGAAACCGGCTGGAGCAACAAAATTAATTTTTAGGCAACTAATCAGCAACAAATTAGCAACAAATTGTCCCGAATAGAACGATTCGATATTATCGTTTTTGCAAAAGTTTTTGCTATCTTAATGTAAAGTTAGCAGTAACGTCATTTTTGAGAAATTGGCTGGAGCAACAAAATTATTTTTTATGCAACTTATCAGCAACTAATTAGCAACAAATTGTCCCGCATAGAACGATTCGATGTTATCGTTTTTGAAAAAGTTTTTGCTATCTTAATGTAAAGTTAGCAGTAACGTCGTTTTTGAGAAATCGGCTGGAGCAACAAAATTAATTTTTTGGCAACTAATTAGCAACTAAAAAGCAACAAATTCTCCAGCAAATTTCGTTCGATTTTGCTGACTTTTTACTGCTAATTTTTTAGGGCTCGATAATCCTTAGTATGGATAAGAGATTAGAGAAGATATTTAAAATCTAACTACCTACTACCTACAACAATAGAACAAAGGATTACAATATAAACGCATTTCTAAAGTCCCAAATGAAAAATGATCGCCCTGAGAGGACCAAAGGTCTTAAACTATTAGAAGCGTAACTACACTAAGCAAGCATCTTTACGAACTAGAAGAACCTGTCTGCTAACATGATATCTTAGTAGGTTAGTGAGAAAAAAAAATGCATTCAGAGGCCGTGACCGCCGCTGCGGCCGGTTCGCTAACGGTACACCATCCGACTTGCTGGTTAGATACGATAATCGCAACTCTTGATAATATGGTTGAATGGAGACTCTTTCAATGAATATTCAATTTTGTATCCAGATTAGCAATTTGTTTAAGCATTTGCAAAAATATATCACATACCTACGTAAATGAATGCATGTGAGAATAGTCGTACGGTACATAATAATGTAATGCCAAAAAATAACATAACTAAGTATGGATTTTTTTTAAAAATTGGCAGTTTCGGACAAAGGCAAAACATTGACAATCCAAACCCTTTCTGCTAAAGTCAACCAATATCCTAAACAGGATAGTACAAATGCCGCCAAAAATAAACCCTATCTGGAATAACAGACAGATGTTTCGTTTCGCTTTTGAAATTCACGAGTCGGAACAGACTTTAGGCAAACAGTCCCTCGCATTTATTGAATCGTGAAACTACGAGTAGAACAATAGACGACCGATTCATACTATTCTGTCCTAAAGGAGGAAAAATCTAATATTCGATAATCGGCCCAAGAGGCGGTGTCACGCAGTGGAAATTTTCTTTGTAGGATAGCGCAGAAGAACAAATATCAAGAGGAGCAAACGTTTCTATGAAATAGAAAATACGTGTGAAAGAAAGCTAATAACATCGCAACCTGAACAGGAGTTTCAATTACGAAGTTCCGTGCAAGGGATTTTGTGGGATTACTTCCAATTAAATTTGTCATAAGCCGTCAGATCCCTTACAAAGTAGCTCGAGCAGTATTTCTTACAGAGGATTATATTCACATGTCATAGGTCCGCCGTATTCTCATAAGCAATAACAACAGGCCACGACAACTTATGTCTAAACCGCAAAATTGCAATACTAATCTATATGAGTGAGGACGGAAACGGAACATGTGGCAACTATTTCATATCTAGAGTTACAGCTTCATTTCTAGCATTGAATATTCTTACTTCTTAGACGTTTTTCTTGACAAATATTTCAACATACGAGGGGTGATCCAAAAGTAATGATAATCAGATATTTGTAGAGCACATAAAAATAGGAAAAAAATTTTTTTTGCTGCCTCATATATCCACTAGTTCAGCATAAAAAAATCATATAAATAGGACACGATTACCGGGAGGTACATTCATTTGAATACGAACAGTCGGAGAGTAAACATCAAAATGGAGAAAAACGAAATCAGAGCTGTCATCAAGTACCTCTGTATGAAAAAAATGACTACCAAAGACATATACAGCGACCTAGTGGAAACATTGGGGGACTCTGCTCCTCCATATTCCACGGTTGTGCGCTGGGCAAAGGAGTTCAAGCTAGGTAGAACATCCACAGAAGATGAACATCGCGAGGGCCGCCCATCCACGTCCCTCACTGCAGAAAACGTCAAAAAAGTCGAAGATATCGTATTGGCAGATCGAAGAGTGACCATAAGACATGTGGCTGAGGTCACAGGGATCTCATATGGTAGTGTTCAAAGAATCTTTGCGAACGAACTGCATATGAAAAAGGTCTCTGCGCGTTGGGTGCCGAGAATGTTAACCGACGAGCAAAAGAAAAAACGAGTCGACATTTCGAGGGCGAATCTCGAAAAGTTCCAGACGGATCGGGAACTTTTTTTGTCTCGTTTCGTGACCATGGACGAGACTTGGATCCACCATTTTGATCCGGAAACCAAACAGCAATCGATGACTTGGAAACGAGCCTCTTCTCCGACGCCGAAGAAATTCAAAGTGTCAAGTTCGGCAGGAAAAATGGCGTCCGTTTTTTGGGATGCTGAAGGAATTATTATGGTGGAATACCTAGAAAAGGGAGCCACTATTACGGGCTCTTACTACGCAGACCAAATAAGAAGATTGCGGGAAGCCATTAAAGAAAAAAGACGAGGCAAACTCCGAGCTGGAGTGTTGTTTCACCAAGACAACGCACCGGCTCACAAAGCCGCCGTCGCGATGGCTGCCATTCAAGAAACGGGATTTGAATTGCTCGAACACCCACCCTATTCGCCAGACCTGGCTCCCAGCGACTTCTATCTCTTTCCTCGACTCAAGGAACACATCCGAGGCAAAAAATTTGAGGACGATAGCGAGGTGATGACTGCTGTAGAGGCGTTTTTGGAGGGTCAATACAAAGAATTTTTTTCAAAAGGAATTATGGGTTTAGAGAAAAGATGGACTAAATGGATTGACTTACTAGGAGACTATGTAGAGAAATAATTTTTTTTTTTAGTTAAAATACCCTTATTTTATATTGATTATCATTACTTTTGGATCACCCCTCGTATGGTTGTGATTTCAAAGCATCACCTACCAAAATAGCAACAGGACGTATCAAAACATGTCTTAAACGTGTAAAGTGATTTCAGAGACCATCAATGCATCACTAGAATCAGTAAATATCGCCATAAAATATTTTGTAGCTCTTGTATTTTATAACTTTTCAAGCGGAAAGCGGTTGCAATAAGTTGTATTCTCTAGTTTGCTACATGACGCGAATCGCCTGTTTGAAAAGTTAGCACTTTCGCCAAACTCTAACCAGTTCTTGAGCCTTATGGACACAGTACTTAGATACTCCACTTTTAACAGTGCTGGCAAAGTGGCGGGACCTAATTAGGGCAGTCTTCTTACTCGTTTCGCTGAAGTAGGAATAACTTTTCGCGGAGCCAAAAGCGAAATGTTTGCTTCGTGACTTGAAAAGAATTCGAGGACCCTTAAATTTGGCAGTTACTATTTACATGCTAAGGTTACTGCAAGCTAGACAAGCCTGCATGAATGATCTATATGATGATTTTGTGATTTTTTGTGCAACATCTTGCTTGTGCAAGCAGATTCAATAAATTTTCATTATGCGGCTTGAACAAGCCTCAAGCGCGTCATCGTTGTCTATCACTCAGGTAAAAACTGACACTGCTCTAGTTTGCTTGTCCAGCATGCTAATACGATGTGTAGCCTATAGGGAAGTAGTGAAAACTTGTACAAAATTACTGTTAATGCACGTTTGTCAAGCTTGTAATTACGTGTATATCCTCTCTATTTTATGCACATAGATTTACCGATCGCAATTTTTCTGCCTTACCCAGCTTACAGTAACAACATTAACAACAAAGCCTTGTCAGCCAGTTTAAGCCCTTAGGTTATCCTATTTTACATAGGCACGTTACGCGTCGGGCGAACCATCAACCTGGGGTTTACAACCGCGTCCGATGCAAATTGGCTTCGTCATCGGTTTTCATCAGACTTTCCGAACAATAACCCCAAGCTTTCTTTTTTTTATTATAAAAGACCCATTACTAACGAACAGTGCAATTCTGCATTTAGTGGTCTGACATTTCGTTATTTTTATGGGAGTTCATTCAATGAACCTGCGAGCTGCGTTTCGATATTGCATAGTAAATGTACGATTTAAAACAAGTTTTAGGTGCAATTATTTTTTGGTAAGATATTTAAATAAATCGTCGACGACGCACACTTCAACAAAACGCTTGAGCAAAATTAGTATTTAAAAAAAAAAAAAAAATTTTTACTGATAATGATTTTTCGTAACACTAATTTAGGTAGGGTTTACATTAACTCAACTAGAGCGACGAAAGCTAAAAGAGAGGGAACATCTGAGACGATGCTTTATGACGCGAGTAACATTGTAACGATCAAGATTGCGGCTAGGGAAGCTACGGGGAATGTTAAAGACGTTATTTGGATGCGTACCATGTTACTTAGTAGACATCAAATGAAATGTTATTCAAACGTGAACGAATCGATAGCTCTTACGGAATTAACAAAGAGGAAATACAAATAAATTAAAATCATAGCTCGTTAGATGTTAGGCGATAAACAAAAATATGAAGTACAGGAATAAAATCTGAATACAGTTTCAATGATAAAATGCGTCTCATAAGAAATGAAAGAACCTTTAAAAGCAAAAGTGACCCTCGTATAAAGTCCCGTCTTTGACCATGCTAAGCACGTTTAATCCACGTCCCGGGACAAAGTGATATATGGTGTGTTTCAAGCAGGTTCAGGTCTTATCGCGCGACCCAGACGACAGCTAATATGAAAAAGAATGACGAACATTAACCAGCTAGACTGGAACGACGGAGAAATTGATATAAAACGTAGCCAAAGTTTATAACATTTTTATCTCTTTTATACTAGACACGATTAAATTAGTGCTGTTAAGATAGCATAAATAAAATTCAAGCAGAGATTTTAGTAATAAAGAGGAACTCGAGATGTTTTGTTTGTTAGACTATCTGCTTTTTATAAAACTATATAATTATTATGGCCTACACTCATGAATACAAATTCGAAATATTTTTCTGTTAAAGATACAGGAGAACCTGAGCATAAAAACAATATCAACAAATGTCTCGTATATCTTCCGAAATTCCACTTCACGCAACGTACCAACAACAAATCAGTTATGGTTTACGCTACATTAGCAGTAATGCTATCATCGGACAACTGTCTTTTATGGCATTGGACGTTTTGGGCCCCTTGAAACACCCTGACGGCAACATACGATTTATGGCTAGCAAGGGAGAACATATTGGGGTTGTTCACACAACAGACCGATCGGTAAATCAGGAAACAATAGTTGCGGAATCCGGTATCCCTGCGGAGATTTTTGTTTAAGATTACGTTGTTTCGAACGAGATTCAAGATTGTATTGCAAGTCATTGGTTTCAAGTTGCAATAAATTCTGAAAGGAATATTTGGTTGAACTGAAATAACATAAATGATGTTAATGTAACAAATGGGATTGCATTTGAACTCTTAGAACTTAGAATAGAATAACTTTAAGAAAGATGTTGTAAATTAAATACTGTCGTAACTTATTATCGCTTCGAGGTACTGTACTAAAGATCTGCGCAGAAAGTGGTTTTGATAAATAAACAAATAGCGTTTGCTATTCATATTTATCATTTGAAGAGATTTTCACTCGTAGCAGAAAGTGCAAATCTCTAGACATGCACCTTCTTGTAGCAACGGCTGGAAGATTTAATATTTGGACAGGTGAAGCTAAATTTACTTCACCGTGTTCTGTTCATTCGAAATCCAAACGAATAACTTTATAAATGTTGAGAGTAAGTTACCTATGTACGGTCAGGGAAAAAAAGGGATCCTTTAGCTAACACTATCATTCATAATTGGTCGTATTATCGTATATTCAAACTTTCAACCAAATCCGAATTGCTTCGAAGTTTGAATATACGACCAATGAATGATACTTGCTAACAGCTAAAAGATCCCTTTCCCTGACTGTACCTGCAAAAGGATCCCTTTCCCTGACTGTACCTGCTAAAGGATCCCTTTCCCTGACTGTACCTTATAACCAAATGTGAACAGGTATATTTCACATGAGACTCACAAGTTTGGTTAACTGAATCACAAATCAAGACGTTACCTACACAAAAGCTTGTTCAGTGTTTTGTGCCAGCGGTACCTATTTGCTAACCGACATCCCCGGATAATCTAGGTACTGGCTTAATATGCGAGTTACTATTGGGGACAAAACCAGACCGGAACAGATAGAAATGGGGCCGGAACCGAAACTGTGGGGACAAAATGGGCCAAGGAAATTGATTGATAATGATGAAGGACGCTAAAAATCTATCAGCCGGCCTAGCATGACCACGATAGAAACGAGTTTTGTCTTCAGAAGAATAGACAAAGTTGAAACATTTCTACAGTTTTATGCATAAAACGTAGAAATGTTTCTACGATCTGTCACTTTGTCTATTCTTCTGAAGACAAAACCCGTTTCTGTAGTGGTCATGCTAGGCCGGCAGCAGGCAATAAATCACAATAAATACAGCAACAAACAAATAGACGATATTTTAAGACGCTATCACATTCACTACTCGTAAATAAAAATGACATACAAAGAAAAGGTCCATATAATAGTACCTAGATAAAATTTGCCCATACCATCAAGTGTTTCTAGGCGGAAGATTTAAACCGACTTCCTGGCGCTACTGCACTTAGTGATAACGTTCACGAAACCTCCGTTTATGTAAGACCCTACTCAAAGTACGTCTACATGTAATACAAATATTGTATAAGACAAAACCTACGTAAACGACGCTTGTGAGATCCTTTTACTGATATCGCTAATAAAGTCTGCGGGCGGAATGTCACTATACAACCAGGGAGTTCCCTTCACAGATTTCGCCATAGTTTTGATTTAGTTAAGCCATAAATCCAAGTAATTCAGAAAGTTTAAATATTAGAGTTCTGAAAAGTTTAAAGTTTAAAAGTAATTAACTTTAAAACGAGATTTTAAGACTTTCGTAATATGTAGTTATTTGTTAATAATGTATAATACAAGAGTGCCAAGTGGCTTTTTAACCGCGTGCTCAATTTTGATGACCGAGCAAAAATTAGAAACCGTTAGCGAGGGAATCAAAAGAGCACGAGGTGAAAAATCTTTGCACTCGAGTGCAACACGTAACTTTTCATCCCACCTCAGCGAGGAAAAAAGGTTGTATTATAAATTCGGCACCATGGAGTTAATCGAGAGTATTTATTAGATTCCATAAGCTTGATTTTTTTCAGATTTTTTGATAACGCGGTTGGAAAATTACAGAGGGGGGGGGGACAAATTGTTAACGACTTTCGAAGCTTCTAGCTCACTAAATATGCACTTAAATAAAGAAGTAATTTAGAAACTTTGATCTTATTTTCTAAGACCTATCCAACGATACACCACATGAAGGGGTGCGAGAAAAAAATTTTTTTTTTCATCCTTCAGTTTCATGTATGGCCTCCCCCCCATAATTATTTTATTTTTTATAATTTCGCTACAGGTTTTTATAGCGGCTTACAGAAGACATTTACCTGTGAAGTTTCATACATATTGGTTATGAACTGTAGATTTTACAAGGGTGTGACAGACGGACAGACAGACAGACAGACGGACATGACGAAACTATAAGGGTTCCTAGTTTTACTACGGAACCCTAAAAATTGGTTACAAGATAGGTACTTTTAAGGCGACAATGAGGCAAACAAGAATAAAAATGTCCGTCAGTGGCTTCGCAAGGAACATCGGAACTTCACGGCAGACCGTGCGACAATTAATGGAATGTTCTTCATCTTGATCACAAAATACAATGACATGTATTTTATCAAATTAAAGTTTGAGGCCGTGACGACTGCTCCAATCGTTGGATTTATTTGCGACTTTGTTACTGGAAGCGTAACGAAATTTTAGACTTGCGGTAATTTATCTTTATTCAGAAATTGGGATTATTATTTAAGTAACTAGAAATTGTAAATATAAATCGCATGATTACTTTTAGCTTCAGAAGTTTGTTATGACCAAATAATGACTGTACATAAAACAGCGCAGCCCATAGACCAGGAAAAATTCTGCGTTGGGTGAGCAAATCAGAAATTTTCCTGTTTTATTTCATGAAACTATACCATCGCTTATCTAGCCAATTTAAATTACACGAAAGTACACAAAAATCAAAGTTTTCTTTAGGTATTCTATGCCAAAATAGCGGATGTGCATTACAAACTCCTACTTGCGGCTGTGACGGGAAGCCCAGATGTAGCCGATGACAAGCGCTTACGTAATCAGATTAAAGGAATTCGTGTCATGACGGTTCGTAGACGTTGTCATAATAAACTTCATCAGTGCATGTTGGTTTTTAATGTGTTTTTATTGAAACAGAAGCGGATGGTTAAGAACTAATTTAGCTGAGGAGGATAAAAACATATAATTAATTGTCTTTAGTAGCTTAGTACTAAAATTAGTAGGTAAGTACAAGGAGTAGTATGGAATATAACGGCAAGGCAGGATCTTCAGAAGTTAATGTCTCTCTAAGAGTAAGATAAAGATTGCTGAAATCATATTTAAGTCTCCCTTAAATACTCATTGTTGGAAATAGTTCGATTTCTAGGTCCGTTTAAAAAAAAACAGTCTCCAAACACTCCAAAAATTAATGTTTGTTTGTTACCTATTGCCTATGCGTCCACGCATTGTTTATCAAATTGGCTTGAAACTTTGTGCAGCTGTTGTGGGCACGCCCAAGGTTTCTGACAAAAAAGGCGTTACAATACAACACACAGCTAGTGATAAATAAAAATAACAAAGTTGCGTGCTTCATAAAATTGGCACCCGCATTGATTTAAAACAAGGGAAAGGTCGCGATCGATTGCCCCTGTGACCTGATAGCAATAAAACGTTTGAAGATTATGACAAAGATAGCACAACCAATTTACATGGCACACTTGAATGACCGTTACAATTCAGATAAAACCTGTTTTTATTCAGACTAGCACTTTGCCCGCGACTTCGTCCGCGTGACCCATAGGAACTGCGCATTTTTTCGGGATAAACAGTAGCCTATGCTACTCAGGGATAATGTAGCTTTCTACTGGTGAAAGATTTTTTTAAATCGGTCCAGTAGTTTTGTAGCCTCTTCAATGCAAACAAACAAACAATCAAATCTTTCCTCTTTATAATATTAGTATAGATAGTATAGATATAGATAATTCAAGTTTCAACTTACTTAGTTTGGAGTTTTTGATTGTATTTTGACGTCTTACAATACTTGTTACAGCTATGTGATGTCTAAGTTATCAGTTATGTAATCTCTTTCAAAGCCTAAAACCCCTATAAATATCTCAAAAAGTATAAGGACATAATTATCATGACCTTATTTTAAAACAACAGACCACGACAAAATCATTTGCGTTAATTTCAACCTACAACAATCGCAAAAACGGCTGGTTAGCTGAGTTTTATCACAATTTTCACATTCATGAGTACATCCGCACCGATAACCCCGGCTTCGCTCGACCCAACCGCCGAATACGGGTATTCACGAGTCCTAGATAATGAATTTGCGTATTTTTAATTCTGTCCGAATCCCGCCCATACATTTTTCACATGTTAAAAGGGTTTATCTCTCGAATATTCTTTTTTTACTTCCAAATGAATGAATATTTAATTTTAGGAGAATACAATCCAAAATGGCACCAAAAGGAGTTGTAATACACTTTTAATAGCATTGATGGTTTGTTTTATTGGTACAATTGTACTTAAAGAACTAACATAAGATTTCATTTAAATATCTCAGATTAGAGTTAATTTGTTTAAGCGATAACAATAGTAAGAAGGTCCTAATAGACAATGGAAACGGAGACAAACTTGAAAGCATGCCTATCAACTTTAGTACGTTCATTTTATCAATCACTAAATAATATTGCTCCATCTTTCTCTAAATCACCAATATAACCTTTGCAAATGCTTTTCCATCTTTCGTCCTTTTATTCATCACACTTTGCAGACTGTTTCACAAAATAAATTGTTTCGCAATGAACACCAACCCAAATTGTTCAATTTCCGGAAATAACTAAAATTTTCAGCTCGCTGAATTTTCCTGCCTAACGTTTGGGCTTTGGCCCCATTACTTTTTCCTTTGTAGTAAATCGCTTGATGTTAAACGATGATGCGGTCTACGATGGAGCACGCGTGCCTAGAAGAAACCGATTCACTCGTGACTTTAAGACAGATTGTAACTGTCGGGAAACACCCACTCGGGCAGATTCCACTGTTTGGCAGTTTTCACAATGAAAGTGCAATGTCTGACAACTTCT
This sequence comes from Thalpophila matura, assembly GCA_948465475.1. Classification (NCBI taxonomy): domain Eukaryota; kingdom Metazoa; phylum Arthropoda; class Insecta; order Lepidoptera; family Noctuidae; genus Thalpophila; species Thalpophila matura. The sequence goes on from OX419177.1 coordinate 16,744,411, forward strand.
GAAAGTCTTTCTGTCAAAGAGACTGGATTTGAGGTCCACTGGTTCGTGCATTGGCTATGTAGCTCTCTCCAACAGTGCTGCCGTCTGCATACCCAAAGGTTTCGAGCTTTAGTAGGTGGTTGATATGCAGCAGGAAGAATGTCGCAGAGAGCACTGATCCCTGGGGGACACCGGCATCAATAGCATTCGATCGGACAAGCAGCCATCAATGACCACTCGAATCGAACGATTCCTCAGGAAGTCCGATATCCACACAACGAAACCGATGGATAAGCCGTATGAAGAAAACAATGTCATGCCAAACCCTGTCGAAAGCCATCGAGATATCCTCTAGAATGCGAGCAAAGCCGCAGACAACTACTAGTATTGAATAAAGCCCAGCAAACCAGGTTTGCATTTCAGCACAATACGCTCCGTTCAATCCTTTTGTACCGGTAATCTTTTGAAGCTTCGCGTCTCATTGGTCAAAGGATATAGAGCCTTTGAGAGAACTCTTGAAAATATTTAAATACCTAGCATATTGAGCTAGAAATACATTTTGAAATCCAGGTTAAACAGCTGCATATATGCAATAATTTCTTATGACCTTTTATAGGTGGAGGCCGATGTTCAATAGTGGATGTTTAGGAACTGATATGCGTAATAAGCTCCAAACTTGTTAAATATCTAGCGCTAGTACATACAAACTTGTCCCGAAAGTTTAAGAAATCTCACCCGCACTTTCTGAAACCCTGTCTAATTTTATCTGTCGTCAAATCTCATGTCAAGTGATATGATTGACAATGTTATTTCGGTAAACCGGATTTAACAGCAGATTAACTAAACAGTTGCTTGACCAGGCTTTCAGAATTTGGAGTCAATCTTGTACTTACTACTTAAGGCGCTATGGGATCACAAAACGCTAGAATGAGCTCTAGAATTTTTCATTTTTTTATAAGATTTCTTACAGTTTCCACCCAGAAAAAAATATATGGTATACTTAAGCATATTAGCTAGTGAAATCATTAATTCAATACACGATATGAATAACTTCACTCGATAGAAAAAAATTCCAAAGATACCTCTCGAAGATACTTTTTCATTACGAATATTTCATTTTTTAGACTTATTTCTTACGTTTTAATTTTTGAAAATTCTTTAACATATTATTTAATAATTGAGTTAGTGAATTCATTAATAAAATTGTATAAAAATTAAAACGGCAATTTTAGATAATTTTTTATACCCAAAAAACGTTCCTAGAACGTGCGCACGACTGCTTCAGTCCGGTCTCAGACCTCACCGGAGTAGGACGCGTGCCAAATTTTTCGCCGCTCACGAACCGATTACTTTCAATAATTCTTTGTGAAAATGACTAACAAACGTAATAATATCATTAAGATAATATTTTTTATACAATTAAGGTTAGGTTTTAGCACATATTTGGGCAAATAGCGCTATTGACTGATAAACGTAGGTACGCTCACATCGAACTTCGAAACAGTGTTGCCAACTACAATTTCAAAATTCCGCTAAGCAGGTTAGTATTTTCCGTCAAAAATTCGTCACGATTTAATATTTTTCCGTCAGTAAAATCCGTCAAACAAAAGATACAATAGATAGGTACCTACATCATTTTAGATTTATTTATAATACAACAGTGTAAGCAAGCATATTCTTTATTATTTGAGACGTATAAGATTTAGTTTGAATAGGATTTCGCATTTTATTATTATAATCATAATTTATTTAAAAAAAAAACTAACTTAATATATTATATTAAAATTATGAGAGGCTCGTGGCTAAATGACGGCCGCGCTAATCGATCGATCTGCGAGGTTAAGCTGCGCTTGCCGCGGTCAGTCCTTGGATGGGTGACCGTTATTTACACATCGAGACCCCTCCGTGCCTCGGAGAGCACGCGTTTCTTATATAACCTAATTACTTTACCTCACATAGAGCCGTGTTTTTGAATCCTAATTCACTTTCGTTTTCACTACGTGTGAGCCCTTCTAATCAACGTTATTTAAATATCCAAACATAAATTACACAAGTGTTAAAAATCCTACCTATCCAATGGTACAACTCCCATGGACCTAACTAGTCACATAAAAAAGTTTCTTTGCCTATAACATAGCCATTTCTTATGTTTCTAGACTACCACACGTCTAGTAAGATACAATTTATCATCCTAACTTACACACAGAAATATCGCATTTTCAAACACATATCGATCTATATTATAGGCACAATATCCATGAAATTCAGAGTATTTACACAACATTATGTCCTAGCCTTCCTACCGAACCCAAATACATGACTAGATTCTATATAACACATTACAACAATCCTACAAATGCAATTTTATGTACATAACACTTATTCTCAAATTATAGCTTTCCTATCGTCGAGAGGTATAACTGCTTATATACATCTTATGTAAACAACATTCCTACACTATAAAAACACGATGTACACAACCTCGATTATGGTTACAAAGGTATTCACGACTTTACATAAAAAACATGAAATCTTATTCCTACACAATTCTAATAAGAAAATAATACAAATCCAATAGGAAACAAATTGTAAACTTTAATCAATACTAAAATTAAAGAAATAATAACTCAAAATAACATAAAACACGATATTAAAACCGACAAGTACAATGACCCCTTTTGATATTTCTACTGTCTAACCTGCCACCCTGTGTAGCTGATGAATGTAAAAAATGGGTCTTGTCTTATAATTTGTATCAATTAATATATAATAGGTTTTATACATTAATTGATACAAATTATATTGCAAAAACGTCCGTAAGCAACATAGTCATTCATCTGCCGTGTGTTGGCGCTGCAAGTATACAGGGTGGCAGGTTAAACAGTGGAAATATTTTAAGGGGTCATTTTACTCATCATTATGAACAACACCATTCAACTCAACCACCACCCTGAAATCGCGAAAAAAAAATCTGCTGTTCCATACATTTTGTTGACGAATGTGAACAGAAATGTATGTAATAGCTGATTTTTTTTCGCGATTTCAGGTTTGGTCCCATAGTAAAAGTTGTTCATAATGATGAGTACAATGACCCCTTAAAATATTTCCACTGTCTAACCTGCCACCCTGTAGAATTGTTGGTTACTTCTTTGTGTGCGCCGTCAACGCGATTGGCAAGAATAAAATATGGTGTTCTGCAAGACACTGTTTAGAGTGAACGTCAAGTCGGTTGCGTTCGGAAGTATGTAATAAAAAAAATACGTCTGTGATCTGGCATTTGTAAGGTAATTACTTCATTTATATTTGCAGTTTTTCAAAGAACAATGGACATAATTATCGTACCTGACGGCGACCCAATATTCCATATACCCACATGGAAAAATCGGTTCATTTTTAACCGACTTCAAAAAAGGAGGTTCTGTATTCGATCCGTATGTATGTGTGTATGTTTGTATGTGCGCGATTTTCTCAAAAACTACTGATCCGATTTGGATGGGGTTTTCACTACCATAATCTACATACTTGCAGGGCCCCAATTCTGCTATTGCAAATGTGTATGAGTGGTGTCATAATGACACCATAACGGTCAAATCCTAAGCGCTCATTGGCTTAGAGTAAGAGTATCTGTTTCGTCATTGGTCAAAACGATGTCATTGAGAGACCATTCTGACACGATTATCACAATTGCATTAGCAGACTTGGGCCCCAGGAAGGTTTTAGTATATAATACATTGTAAAAGATGCGAAAGACATCATTACAGTACTCGAGATGAAAACCAACTAGTCCAACCACGCACAGATTATCCAAAGTACATACATGTTTTATTGGATACTGCATAAAATTTTTTAATAAACTACCTCTCAACGTTCTTCAATTAAATGAGAATAAATTCAAAGACTGTATAAAACGCACACTATGTAGGCAAGCATATTACAAACTAGAAGATTTTATGCTGGTAAGAATGCTTGGCTTAATGCTGGTCCTGCTCCACAACCACTTAGACTCATGTAATCGGAGTTATCTGCCCTTGAAGCTCTTTTTTATGACTTTGTAAATTATTTTATTTTTCTGATATTTATAGGTAATATAATCAGAAATTGTCATGAATTAATGTATTAATTTCCAATAGTACGTTGGTTTGTTTTGTTATATGCATTTGAATAACGTTAGTTTTGTAATTGAGTAACTTTCTTTGAGTATATTGTGTATGTGAGTGCTATGTACCTAATGTACCTAGCTATTTAAGTTTTAAGCTTATCTGTAGTATGGGAGTTGAGAGCATGTCATGCTCACTTAAATGTACCGCTGATGGTGGCGTGTGTATTAGATCATTCGATTCCCTCCAAAATGGTTGAGTTGAATGGTGCTGACTGCTGATGCGCACGTCATGTCCGTGAACAGGCGCTGTCAGTTGGTACTGCTCATCTCTTGACTGCCTAAGCAATGTTTTTACATTTTTCTAGTTGATATTATTATTTTGTACCTTACTAAACATAGTTCTCACATATAAGGGCATCACTGTAATCAAAGAAATTGTAACCGAATTTATTGAAAAAGAGTAAACATGGAGTTTCTTGTCCGTTCTTCTCCATAAGAATCTACGTTTTGGAACGGACAACTAGCTTCAACTAACGGACAAACCGACTGACAACTATTGTAATATTGTTTGAAATTTCAAAAGTGCCTGTAAATGGTCTAATTGAAATAAATGTTTTGACTTTGACATTAGGTAATTATTCCTATGTACAAAGTTATATGCATAAATGTACACACTACGTAGAAGATGTACTGATGAAAGAATTCGGGAAAGTAATCTAACTTGGTATAAAGTAGGTACTAATGAAGTCGGTTAAAAAGGAAAAAAACCGACTTCAAAAGAGGATAGGTTCTGTATTCGATCCGTATGTATGTATGTATATACAGGGTGTCCCGTTATGAGTGGTCCAAGAGAAAACCCTGGTAAAAGGACATGTCTAGCTATCAGTATGCAGCTTTAGTTTGGGGAATTTCGATACCGATTAGAAATAATCGATTTTTAGACATCAAAAAACCTACATTTTGTCTACAATTTCCTATGAGAAGGTTCTAATGCATAAGTGAGATCGTTTTTCGAAATTACTTATTCAAAGAAAAAAATCGCGCCTATGAGAAGATTTTCATGAAAACTTGTAACAATAATATTATTTCTAATCGATATCGAAATTTCCCAAACTAAAGCTGTATACTGATAGCTAGACATGTCCTTTTACCGGGGTTTTCTCTTGGACCACTCATAACGGAACACCCTGTGTGTAATTATGTATATAAATGTTTGTATTTGCGCGATTTTCTCAAAAACTACTAATCCGATTTGGATGGGATTTTCACTATCATAATCTACATACTTTCAGGAAGGTTATAGTATATAACACATTAGGTAATCTTCCCTATACATAAACGAAGTTATATGCATAATACAATACGTACTGATGAATGAATTCAGGAAAGTAATCTAACTCAGTATAAAGAAGGTACCTACTAAAAAAGTCACTACAAATGAAAATATGTAATAATTTTGGTTACGGAAGTCGGTGCTAAAAAAAGCAAACAAAAACCATAGCCACCGACTTACGAAACCAAAATTATCATTTTTACTTGTAGTGACTTTTTGAAGACCGTAATTTTTTTCTATAAAAGTTTTTTATGGTCTATAAATAATAAAAGAAATAGGTATCTTTCTAGGAAGCCAGAAAAAGAGATATATATTTTTTTGTTTATGTTATTTTATTAGAAATTATTTATATTAATGCTCAGGACGTACCAAATTGACGTTTAGTTTTGCATACGAAATTACTAATTAATCAAAAATAATTATTCTTCTCGTTTTTCTGATTATTTATTATCAGTAATTCAATTCAATAAATACATAGATATCAAAACACATATACATACAGATACAGGCGATCATTCACCACCTCGGAAGAATTATTGGTCCGAGTTCAACACAGTTGTTATTGGGTTTGTTATGAATTGTGTTATTTATGCATTGTGCTATTGTCGATCAATGCAATGTATTCATATAAATAATTATGATCTATTTAACCTACGTCGTCTGCTTATCAGTATATCAAGTTAGTTGTGGATTCTAACCCTCTAAAGTATTGTGGACGATATTATAATATCTTGGCTATTTAGATACTATTTTCATCCAGGATGGTGCTTACCACATGAAAAACATTCAAACTATAATTATATTATAATTTGTACAGGGTCATAAACAAATGAATGTCAGGTACAGCTTCTATAAGAATTTGACCATTGTTCTTTGCCCATTGTAGTATGTATAACGTTTATTGATATAAAAGCAAATAGGATACCTACAATAAGTAATTTATTTTGTTTTTAACGGTCAAAATTGTCTTGAAGTAATTTTACAGTCGAATTTGTTGTAAATTCTCATTATTCTGGTTCTAATTCATATGGATTCATCTGGCGTTATATGAACATTATTTGTATTTAATTAAGGTTCATATTCGTGTAAAGCGCTTGTTTATATTCTCTTATATGAATATGAACCTTATTCTTATACATTAATTATTATTAATGTTCATATTCGCATGAGTTTTCTGTACAAAAATATTATAGTTAATAACTTACAAATTGTACGTAGGTACGATAAATAAAGTTTATAACAAAAACACTGTTAGAAAATAGTTTCTCCTTCATCTAAAATTTTTATTACAGTGATTTCTTGCATTTTTAGGGTTCCGTACCAAAATGGTAAAAAAGGAACCCTTATGGTGCGACTTCATCTGTCTGTCTGTCTGTCTGTCACACCTGCTTATTTCAGCAACTACTTATGCTATCGACTTGAAATTTGGAACAGTTATAAAGAATGCTTGTTCAACTTCATTGCAAATGAAAAGAGTCCAAAAATATTTTTATTTTCATTGCAAAAGGGGCCGGAGTGGGGGTCCGAAATTTCAAAGTGGGGTTCAAAGGGTTACTAGGTCAAATGACATATCATATGAAAGGGCTTGATCTGCACATTTCAAAATATATTTTTATTTAATTTTGTGTCTCACAGTTTTCGACATATGATGAAAAATGACTAAAAAAATACCATTCCCCCCCCCCCTTATTTCCGAAGTTTGCGGGGCGAAAAATCTGAAATAATTAGAGTTGATAGGAATTGACCCAAATATGGCACCAAAAATAAAACGATGTTCCTGACTAGTACAGTTTTTTCAAAATTCCTTCACAAACAAACTTAGTTATGCGGTCCGGATTTTTTCACTTTATACGTCCAAAAATGATACGGAACCCTCGGTGCGCGAGTACGACTCGCACTTGGCCGGTTTTTTTTTTTAAAGCCATTTTAATTAGTCAAAATCTCTCTGTTCGTGAGAAACATCCATATAGGTACGTGTTATTATAACGTACCTATAAAGAGTGGTGATGTCTAGAAACCTAGAACAAGTTTCGGCCCAGAAAAAACGTTGTCGTTAGAAAGTCTCCACTTTTGGCCTCTGTTCTTCGAAGTTTAGGTAAATTAACGCTACCTAGTCCGATTTCTAAAAGGTTAGTACATACCTACCTAGTTTTTCCAAATAACCACCACAAAAAATAAATTGACTTAATTCGCTAAACTAACTTGTACCAAAAGTAGGTACCTACCTAATAAAGTTTGACAACTACTTTAATTACACTATGTGCGCGCCAATTTCCACTAAAAGTAATAGCGTCGCGCTCAGCCCGCCGCAAGAGATCTCGTCAACGCGCCACCCCGTAGCCCGCGGGCGCGCGCGCCGCATCGTGTTCTTCACCCCCGCACGTAAAATATTTCGCTGGACCTATAGCGCCTTAATGGTTAAATAATGGTGGAATATATGTACTCAAAGCTGGGTGACGACGGCATCGATAGAAAAAGGCATCTTTTACCACGCAGACTTCATTAAGATTTACATTAAAAACAGGTAATAAACCAACGTTTACAAGCAACACATTATCACATACTTTTATTACTTATACAACTAATTTATGCCACTTGCGTGGGAAAGCTAACACAATGCACTCTCCATTTCTCTCATTCAAAAACCAACATTAACAGGTTTTGGTACAAAAGTTTTTATTATGAAACCCACCATTAATTACTAAAGCATTATTATGGTTTCCATAATAATTTTTATTTGAAATGATCTTATCGTAAATGGTATCTTATGATACTAAGTTCTGGATGGAATTTGTGTCACGGCCACTAACGACGTTGGTGGACCGCAAAAACGTTATGCCAACACGAAAATACGGAATGTAGAATAAACTTAAGTTGATGGGGACGTATAGTAAAACCACATAAACCGAGAAATGGTTTTATTGCGCATTAGAAAGTCTGTTATTGCTAGATAGACTCGAAATTAGTTGCGGCGTAGATTTGGCAAACATTGGCCAGGCAGACGTGCATTTTAGAAGCTTTACTATGGTCTGATGATGATTTGAACGCACACCAACGATTAAGAAAACCCACAAAATTAAGTTATCTATTTGATTATTTATAGTGTTGATGTTCTTTATTCCTAAAACTGCGATCAATTCAAACTGCATTGCTGATATCCATGTAGCTATATTCGAATATTCTCGAAGGAGGAACAATATTCCGTTAGAATTAAATTTTAATGAAGGTAGTTGCGAATAAGTTGTTTCGAAGCCAGAAAATATTAAAATCGCAGTATGTATTGAACAATTTGTTGGGTCAACAAAAGACAATACGGTAATATATTGGCTTTGTCCAGTGCCCTACGCCTGTAGCCTACAAGGGATCAATGTGTGTAATAATGAAGTTGGTATAATACATAATGTTAATGAAGATAAGGCCAACACATAGTATAGTATCTTTAATAAAGTCATCTTTTCGCCTAACATTTTCTAAGGAAATGAAGCAGAGGAGATGAGCAAGGCAAAAGCAATTTATGGGATTGGTTTTGAAGATATGTATTTTAAATGCCAACAGCGATTGTTTAACTAACAACGAGGTATTATTTACTATCTACAATAATTAACAACGCCTCTGGCCAGAAAATGTGACATTTCATTTCGGCAAACGTATTTTGTTCTGGCAACTGATAGTGTGGTTGTGATGCATGCAGATTAAACAAATACAATTACAATACGAATTAGACAATTCATTAGCATTTGACCTTGTTCTTATTACGATCTAGCAACAGACGATTGTTCTGTTTCATCTATTTAAATATCCACGAGGAAATCGTGTGGCGTACGAGATAACATTGTAATGGGTTCGGTAACCGTTGTAATAAACATTTTACTAGTGCAAGTTTATCGTGCAAATTGTTTTTGGGTGTTTAGTTTTTGATTGTGTGTACGTACGATAGTGGGGAAAAAAATAAACAACATAATTGATGCTCCAACGTTTTTCATTGATGTTTAGCGTGAGTTAAGACGATTACATTTTTTGAGCACTTCTACTTGTGCTGTCATTCTTGATTTTATTGTCTCTACATATAGTATAAGATAGGTACGGTACATTGCCAAATAATTGACTGCAGTGCTGCTAATATTACAAGCTTTTATTTAACTTGCCGTGTGTGTACCGAGCGAAATCTTGTAACTGAATTTTAGACCGGTTCCTCTCAACCGATTGAGCTGAAATTTGGAACGCATATGTCACTGTGATGACAATGCAATAATAATGGTACCATGGTGGTCTCATGATGGAGCTGGGAGGTGGCTATAGGAACTCGTCAACTTCTTAACATAACGTCGTCGTGTTTGTAGTTAAAGACTTACTGCTGAGTGCCTGACGGCATCCAGAAAGACGTTAAGTATGAAGGCACGGCTGTTCATTAGCACAAAAATTTTTATTTATTGCTCATAACCACGAAATTGTGAAATTATTCTGTGATACGGCATCAATTAATCATTTTTTATTTTAATAATAACAGCTGTTAACCATAAATTCATAATACATTATTACTAGACTGCGAGGGAGGTCAAATAACTTACACAAAACTTGAACATTGTGCTGACCAAACACTACACAAGTTCGGTTAATTAATATTTTAACTATTCTAAGCAACCTCACGAGAATTGCTTGATTAAAACTTTACCCGTTGATTTTGAAATAAAATATTTCTGCATGAAGTTGAATCAATGGGTCATTGTCATGTCTGATCTATCATTAGGTACCTCAAGAATTTTAAATAAAATAGTAATGCTAACATTGTATATCACCGCTTCTAGTTTTAGAGTAGCTCCATATAAGCTAAGCATGAAATTGAGAACGTCCTTTTCAAATTCCGTTAAAAACTTAAAAATTAAAACCACACATTGCTTTTAACAATTACGTAGATTGCATGTCGCTTTAGTACATGTGTGGGGTGAATAAACTTTACTGTAAGCGTCCCCTGAAGCTCATACAGTTGATGTAAACATCACTTGTTTGTGCGGGACTAGCCAGGGTTGACTCTTCCTTTGTCACCGCCACTATTTTTAGATTTAACACTTCCAACACTTCTAGTATACACTACATACTATTTATGTGAATATCCACTTTGAAATATGACCTAGGATTTAGCAACCCTGCATGACTAATACCGCAAATCCTTTGAGTTTGATTTATGCGACCAATTAGGCGCCACGTCCACTTTCGTATCGAGAAATTCGAGACCGTAATCTATCATAATCGTAGTACCTATTATTTTGTTAAATTGTGAATCGGTCGCAAAGTAATCCTATTTTGAGATAGCCCAGCCCACATTTAAGATTATAAATAAACCTCAACTTAAATATCAGGGAAAGCAGTGTTGTTTATTAAATTCGCACCAGTTTCTTAGCTACCGTGAGCATCAAACAATAAGGAACGAATTTTCATAATAATTCTTTATTGGGCACTCAACTGCGGTGCTGGAAGAATGTTCGACACCTGGGGTAAACAAATTAGCTTGCTCTTACTAAGCCCGGCCACTTAAACAAAGCCTAAAAATAAACAGAGGGTAACACGAAGCTTTCTTAAAAAAAAACCCAATATTTTTTATTGGAGACGTTAAATCAGAGCTTAGTAGTAAATAATCTGGGCAATAACGCTCAAACAACGGCAAAAATGTTAGGAAATATGGCTCATAAATTCTAAATGTCAACCATATTGGCGTGCATGACGGCTAAAAGGAGCCGCAGTGTCGATGACAGGCACACGATACCCGTCATTTTATTAATGGCGGCGCGATCTGTAGATGACCTGGGGGGTGATTTTCGCGGGTTCGATATTGATATTGCCTTCGATATTTATATTGCAACAAATGTCAAAATGGTAGGGATTTTGACAGTTGTTGCAATATTTATCGTAGGCGATATCAATATCGAACCTGCGAGAATCACACCCCTGTCGACCGACGACGCGCCTACAATATCGACTGATTGTGATAGACAAACCCTTTGTGTTGCAAACGAGATTCTTATCGTATTCCCAATTGGCTATATTAATTACAGTGACAACGACCTGTCATTTATTACCATTTCACTGAAACAATGGTGAATGTGTGAAATAGAGGTGGGAAAAGATAGTTTGTAATCATCCTTCTTATTAAGAACGATTCACACTTATTATTTCTTTTAATCTTTTAACCGCCCAGCACGCTTAGCATGACCAATTCTATCTCTATTCTACCAAAGAATAGACAAAGTTCTTTCTGTCCAACTCGTCATCTTTTCTGCCCGAGCACGTGATGACCCGTGCTTAGCTTATCAGTTTCGTCTATTGAAGAATATAAACATTTCTTCTCTTCATTGTATGCATAAATCGATAGAAATCTTTCTACAATCTGTCACTGTCTGTTCTTCTGTAGACAAACCCCGTTTCTATCGTGGTCATGCTAAGCGTGCTGCCGGCCTAGCATGACCACGATAGAAACGGGTTTTGTCTACATAGAAATAGACAAAGTGACAGATTGTAGAAACATTTCTACGTTTTATGAATGAAACGGTAGTACAATCTGTCACTTTGTCAATTTCTATGTAGACAAAACCCGTTTCTATTGTTGTCATGCTAGGCCGGCTGCTCATAAATCGTCAAATAGTATATAAGTTTTTGAAACCTAGTTAGGTATTGTATTAGTTTATATTTATTACCATTTTCCAACAGCAAATATTTTTGTATTTATCCTCATATTAGGTTGCTCGTTACGAGGACGAGGTTATACATCTGTTAAAAATAATATTTGAGGATAATTATAATGTAGTCGTTCATTATTATTCAATCCTCATTACAACACGTCTAATTATTATAGTCTAAGAAAGCGAGACGCCTAAGTAAATAGAAATAACGATGTTGAACAACTAGATGTTATGTTTGAACTGTTTCCCTCGATTAATCTATGATTAAACAGTAGGTAGCTATATCATCAACATGGACTTAATTACATCTACAAAAGATGATTTAGGGACGTCACTTACAGGACAGAAACGTTCATGACTGAACAAGCCTATTCGAAAGCGGCAGCAACACCTACATTTTAGACACAAATGTGTTCCTGTAGGGGAAAGTAGGTAGGTATTGGATAAACATTAAATTAAGCACAGTACCTGCAGGAGTGCAGGCATTTTAAAATACAAAAAAGTGACCGCGAACAATTAAAATTTCTGAACGAATATGCTGTCAATCTGGTAGCTGTTGTGATTTCAATCATACCACCAACAAACAATCAAATAACTTTGAATCAGATTTATTTGAAGAAGCCTCTGGAAATCGGGGGTCAATCTCCTAAGCACCTGATGTCGCAACAAATACCTACATAAATTCAAACGAGTGCAAAACACCAGCACCCTCAAGATACTGTTAGAAACGTTCGGGGAATACATAATATTGATTTCTTCATAACGACAATTATGTGTCGGCGACATCCGGGATGCGGAGACTGTGCTTTTCACATTTAAATGAGCCTGGTCGATATGTTCGTGTAATATCGTTGGGGGGGCAATTATGAAGACCTTGTGGCAGGAATAAGGAGAAAGTAATGTTTCCCTTCTATATAATTGAATTTCAGAAAAAGCACCTAGAACTTGGTATTTGAATCCAACTTATAACTTACTACAACGTACAGACCTTATATTTTCCCATCACTCCTATTTGGATAATAAGATGCTGCAGTGTAAATTAATATCTATTAGGTATCAATAGGATACGATTTGGCTAAATATCAGGGTATCTGGAATGACCGGTTTAGCACACTTCAAAACTTATCTTAACGGAACTTTGTATCTCACTGTAAGAAGACATACGCAAATAAAGCGTTGCCAATACTCAGTATTAACATCATCAATAGGTACATTTATACTGTACTGTACAATAAAATTGTACATAGTATATTCCTACCTCCTGGTTGGATACAAGTTAAGCGGCCAATGAACAACTATCGACGTAGCCGCCGCGAATACTAATTGGTTTATCGTGAATAGTTCAACGTAACTTTGTTAATTTTAGTAAGCGCTTTAAAATTGACAAAATATTAATTGCTCGACATAGTTGACTTCACAAGATGTTCGCGAAATGGTTCGCTACTCATCGCCTAACAAATAGTCGAGAATATTAATAGAAATATACACAAATTATATGTGACAATTAACCTGACTGTATATTGTCAAAGACGCCTAGTTACCTTTCAAAATTGGTAGGTGGTGGGAAGGAATATTGTATTCGGGTACCTAACTAGAACTAGGAACTCGTGGGCGATGAACAAACAACGTCACGTTATTTATGCATTAACGTTGAATTCTAACCTCCTTACTTATAGACGCGTGGTAAAATATACAACTATCCTTGTCATTTGTATGACAATGAATAGAGAAGACAACTGACTAAAGAGCTGTTTAATTGAATTATCGTCTATAAGTAAGGGGGTTTATGTTATAAGTTACAACTCTATAGCACATATCGAACCCTAAGTACTGGGAAGTATTAATAAACCATAAACAATCTGTAATACAAGTAGAAGATTTTAACTTTTTTAAGAACTTCAAAGAAAAGTAAGCCAACCAATTTTTGTAATTTTAGGCAAGTTAGTCAACTGGGGTGACAGTAACCCCATTACGTGTCCCTTTCGACAGTTAACGACCCCAAATTTCTACAGAAATTGTTACTGCGTGGGCTACTTTCAGTTCATTTATGAATACAATTGGGAAAATCCTGTGAGCTGTCACGATTGCGAAATATGTCATGTTGTTACTATTTTGGGTGCGGAATTTTAGGCAAGGCAAAGATGATTCATGTAAATTGGAATATTTAATAAATATTCCATTGAATAAACGATAATAGGTACATTTATGAATGGATTGTCATTCATGTAAATCCAATATATGTGATAAACAGCTGCTGTAATGAACGTAAAAGACAAACTTATCAATGGTGAAGTAATAGGAGTGTGAAATTACATTTCACGTTTTTTTTTCATTTAAAGCTTACAAATGCTGCAAATGTCATCCTAAAAAGGCTCTTGTCCAAACTCATAAAAGCCTCTTGTTCAAATATATTCGATGCTACGAAGAGAAACAAGTATCGACTTATATCTATCGATAAGTCAGAGCCCCAATTCTGCTATTGTATTGTGTAAGAATGGTGTCATAATGACCCCATAACTGTCAAAACCTAAGCAGTTATTGGCTTAGAGTAAGACTATCTCTTTCGTCATTGGTCAAAACGATGTCATTGAGAGACCATTCTGACACGATTATGACAATTGCATTAGCAGACTTGGGGCCCTGGAATCTCACATACATTTACAAAATCCTGTCAAACATGACAGTAGGTTAGATCAATTTATTAGGTACGTTAAACAAGCAGACGGCACATCGCACGGCCATATTCATCTAAGTTGTACCTAATAGTTAACCAGGAGAACGTGTTACTTGTACACAGCCATATCGATTAAACGTTCACCTCGGTGATATGACGTGTGTGTGTATTATGTTAAGCCTAGGATTGTGATCTAGGCACGTGAAAGCTTATGAATATTTCTGTACAAGGTTTTATTTTTATTTTATTTTTTACGTTATGAACATTTGTGGGAAACAGAAAAGGGCTATCAAGGTTCCGCCTCCAATGTTCTTGAATCATCACCGGCCTATACTATAGCAGTCTTCTTTCTACTGGGCATAGACTATCCAATTGGACGCCACTTGTAATCCTTTTTATTTATGGAAATCACTGTGCCAGCGACTGCGTCCGCGTGGAAATCGGAAAACAGTACAATGTTATTTTCTTCATACAACAATTTACAACCCCCTTTCACAATTTTAGGGATGGCATTTCAAAACAAAAAATCTCTCCTTAGTCTAAGGTTAATCAAGGAATATTTTCTCCACACTCAATCACGCCTCATAAAAAAAAATAGATAGTAAGACTGACCAGCCGGCCTAGCATGAGCACGATAGAAACGGGTTTTGTCTACATAGAAATAGACAAAGTGACAGATTTCATTCATAAAACGTAGAAATGTTTCTACAATCTGTCACTTTGTCTATTTCTATGTAGACAAAACCCGTTTCTATCGTGGTCATGCTAGGCCGGTAGGATGTAAGTTTCTAGAAATTGCTCGAATGATAAAGAACATCGAACATTGATCGCAGAACGCTGTCATGGGCGGGCTCCAAAAACGTCTTGAATAATTTAAAATGGAACGCAAGAAAACCTGACGTCACATAAAGTAAGTCCCAAAACTGTAAGTCCCAAAGTAGTTTGTTCAAAAAGACCAGCAAAGTCCGTCCCTGGAGAATCTTCAGAAAAGGCAGTTTTGATCGGAGCTTTCTATCAAATATTCCCAATAGCCCGTTTACCGTTATGAGTTGGGAAGTTTGCCTACAATCCTACATAGAAACCATACAGGTGAAGAAATTCTTATATCCATTAAGGTTTGATCTAAGCACGAGAGTTGGGTCGGGAGCGAATTTAACTATTCATGTTAGAGAGTCGTTCGATTCATGAGCCCAGACAGACATGCAACTGCCTACTCCTAAGGTAGCCGAAACATCTCTAAAAGCCACTGAAGTTATCTACTACTGAATAGTGAAGCGAAGAGAAATTGCGTATTGTATCGAATCGATTTAAGTCTCTGCAAATATACTGTTATTTTCGAACGAGACTAATCAATAGATTGTATCCAATATTGTTTTATTGGTATGTAAACATCAATTGAAGCGGTGTAAATTCTTTTCGCCTTACGTCCAGTTCAAAGTAATTAGATTGTGTCTGAGACTTAACCTCGCACATTCTCTTGCTGAACTCGATTCGTCGATATAGAACCGAATTAGAAATTTGCTAAATCAAATTCTGGTATCGAAACCCTCCTAAACTGTTTTACCTGTAAGTTTTAAAAGGAGGTATGGAGGTCAATGAGCCTTCATCGCGGGACATCAGATTAAGAATGTAGTATCAACTTACGTCAAGCGAAAACCGATTGCGAGTCCACTCTCAGGTTTGGGTTACTTTCTTGGATTCGGGGCTGAATTTTTAACGCTCCGTTAGATAGGAACCGGTTTAAAGAGGGCTGCGGAAATTCGGGAAATGGGATGGTTCAGGGAAAATGGCTACCTTGTTATTGAGATAAATGTACTGTTTCTTATTAAACCTTGAATTATTCATTCTTTTCGGTGTTTTATTTTGAAGTTGTTTTCATATTTATCAATATTAACATCGATTTACCTCATAAAATTGATCACGGTCTCGTGTCACGCCAAAATTGTCAGCCTCGAAGTTGTAAAATATAATGACTCATCTGTTTCTGATAAAATCAAAACCAGTTTGATCTTATTGATCTTGACTTGGCAATGAACTTAGTTACTAAGCCGTAAATATATACTTTTAAAATTAAACTGAGACAATCTTATAAGGAGATATCGTCTCCACAACTTCTATCACTGAATCATTTAATATTCTGGAGTGCCTCTATTCTCTAATGGGTTATTATCTCTAATCTTATCTTTAACATCGTACTCCAATCCAAACTAAAGTATTTATACAAATACGTTAACCACTTACATCAACAAGACACCGCCAACACACAGGAACCATTCCACACTGTTGGATCACTTCAACAATCCTACCACACTGTTGCTTATCTAACGGCACGCACACATAACCTGAAACAATGGACAAACTGAGTTAAACAATTGAACAACACGTGGTAAACACATTCCAGGTTGGGCAGTAGACAGTGACCAATATGAAATACAAATATATACCGTAGTCATTACTGGTGTCTAAATCACTCCTAAAATCCCTAAAGCGTGTCTGTACAATCATGTAACAGCAGATACTCCAATATTAAAACAAGTAATAACTACGTATATTTAATCATCGTTTACAAAATAACAATAGTTATTTGCATAACAATGATTAAATACACCAACCTAAGGGTAAGACTTCAGCTAACAAAACAAAATAGTGATTTTCACTGCCTTCTAGTATTTGAAGCAGCCTTTGAAATCGTAATCACGGATGAATGAGCTAGTTACCATTATCTATTTGAATAATATATCAATAAATCAACATCATTATGTAATAATATTAAAAACTTAGTGGGCCATTAAAATAATCTAAATCAGATCGTCATAAATAAACTAGTACTAACGTCAAATAATAAACCCAATCGAAACCGTACAACAGAATTCAATATTGCAGACAGGTATAAAATAGAAATACATTAAAAAGATAAATTGGATAGCAATTCTGTGTAAAGGAAGAGATCTTACTACATCTTTAAGAAATAGCGATCAATATTAAGTTGAAAAGCAATCACGGCCTCTATTCAATTTATTAAACATCAAGGAATCTCGCTTCTAAGAAAGATTGAACAGGAATGAGGAAAAGACGGAATATTTCTGAGAATTTATTATTCTACTCCTGGGTTCGAAATGAAAAACGTGGAACATGACTCAGCTTTTTGGACCTAATTTAGTGAACTTTTTGAAGGTGCTAAAGGTGGATGAAGCTATTTGTGAAAGAAGGGAAAGGTGAAAGATCCATAAAAGAAAAAGTAAAACGGTTTTATAAAAAATATACCTATATAAAAGAGGCTTTAAAATATAGCACAGTGTTGTACATTAATGAAAAAGGAATCAGGATTGAAAGCAGAACCTGCTTGGCACCTAACCAAATTGGATGGGATTGAAATTAAAATATACGAAGGAGCCCCGTTGTTATTTTTTCACCTTTAATTTGTTTCTATGTAATATTGTAATTCCATCTGACAATATTCAAGTCTTTCTTTTTCAAGGACCATCGGATTACTCGCAAAAATATGTTTGGAATCTTTTCATGCTTAAATGAATGGAAAAGTGTGGGTTTCCGAGTTCGAGTGAGCGGCGCTATTTTAACAAAATTGTGTGTAGGATATTGAAATGTCCCGTGAGTGTTATAAAGGTGCTTATACCAGATTGGTGGGCAGCAGTTTCCACCTGCACAGTTTGTCAGTAGTTATTTGAATCAATAAGTTACCAACTTGCAATAGGTACGCAATATCAGAGGCGAAGGAATATTAATGCGCTCACAAATTGAGTAGGTACTATCTTTAAAATTCTGATATTCTTGATTCACTGTATTCATGAGATTTAGACAGTTTTTGTCACAATTACAATATTTGTTTAAAACTACTCTGAAGTAGAACGTCTCATAATTCAAGCTAAAATTAATTTTATATCTTATGAATATGATTGTGAAGGGAAAGACCGCAAAGATGTGCGCATACACAACTTATACTTTCAACAGTTGTGATTAAGTTTAGTTTACAAAGAGATAACCGGTGGTTCTGTTCAGCGTTTACTTTCACTTCGCCGTTGCTTGCAGCCATATATTTATCATTTTAATGTTTTAATGCCTTTAACGTCTCAAGAAACGTACCTACCGTAGGTATAACTACCCACATCCAACATCAATTTCAGCTTTATTTCCAATCAGATTTGAAAACACCTAATATGTAAACTGGTTTAAGAAATAAATAGGCAAGACTAGTCAGTACTCTCGAAATACATAGTATGATCATAAACTTTACCATGTCTCCAACTTTTAACGACATGCATCTGTTTCTCTATATATATTTACTAGTATTTTGCCACAATTTGTAAATCTTACCTTGGCATGGAGTCATTAAAAGCGAGAGGACATATCGGTAATAAAATAATAATTTCAAACGGTCACGTTTCTGCTAATTGTGTAGTTATATTTAAACTATTTGGCACGATCCGTGATATTTCTGTATCACAATTGCATAATATTCAAGACCTACCAACAAAATCCGAGCCATCGCTATCTACATTAATAATCGCTTCAAGAAATATGTCCATGGAAGGTCAGACGAAAATAATAATAATAATAACTAATCGTACACCTAGTCGCATTAATACTAATTACTAATTATCTTCACACGTGTTTCAGCACCTGTCACTAAATTCAATCATGGAAACCATACATTATACATACGTTGGACACAATATGGTAGGTACTAAAGCGGTTTGTTCAGTTTGCATATGATTTTTTACCCGACTCGGCAAAGCCAAAAGGAAAGGTATTTATAAGGGAATTTAAGTACGATACGACTTGACAACAATGAAGTAAATTACAGTTGAAACCTTGGACAGTCTTTCCGCATACCATAAGGCTTAGAACAGATGACAATCAACACACGCGTTTATAACGTGTCAGAGCATGTTGCTATGCGAATATTTCTTAAATAGCTTGTTGATGAAATCGTGGTCTAACAAAACTGGCATCTCTTATCATCTGAAGCTAAACTGGCAAAAAGTAGGTAGGTACAATACAAGGCAATTTTTTTATTAATTTTAGCAGTTCCAGTGAATCAGTTGATGACAGTGAAAACTGAATAAAATAAAAGAAACTACTAGTACAGAAGTGATTAAACAAGAAAAGGCGTTTTCTAAACCGTGTAACAACTAATTATCCATTGTAGCAAATAAAATCATGATATTGGAACAACCAAATAGATTTTTACACATTAAAATGTCAGTTGTATTGTAAGTCAGATTACGTTACTCCAAGAAACAGCAGAAATTCTTCCCAAAAATGTTCAGTAAGTATAACACAGTTAGAGATAAAAATACTGAACGATCGTCTAAAACTGTACAGGTACGGCACAAATCAATATTTTGGAACGAAATAAACGTGGCGTGTATTTACCCATTTAAGGGCAAAGGCGACATCTAGTCTAAATATAAAACTTTCCCACGTTCCATGATGTCATGTCAACGGCCTTAAAATATTATATGATAATATGGTTTATTTTGCCGTCGTGTTAAGGATACGAATATTAGGTTCCGAGTGGAAAGTTGGAGCTAGAATTTTAGATTTACGCTTGACAACAGAGAATACTAAATTATGAGGTGTATAGTAACAAAAACAGTAAATATGTCGATTTTCAGCATGTAAAAATAGATGTTATGAAACATAGATTAATTTAATTTTATCTCGGAGTCGCTCCCTCTCAGTCAGTGAGTGAGCTATAAGGGAGCCTCCGGTACAACATAATGAAATAAAACGTCTTGAAGGGGGGAGAGGCATATTGTAATAGGTGATTTTACAATCTCGTTACACTGTTTTCCCTTTACAAATAAACACGGAATTAAGTTTAACAAGCATAAACATAAAAAAATTGAGATACCGTTAAACAGACGTTATTGATCGCTTTATGATTGCTTTTGTGTTTATTAGTAAGAGGGTTTATGTATAAAACTGTTATTAAAATATAAGTTACCACGATTTTAATTATTTATATATTGATCACTTAATTTAAAAATAACCGACTTGAAAAAGCCACTACAAAGAAAATAATAATTTTGGTTTCGGAAGTCGGTGGCTTTGGTTTTTGTTTGCTTTTTTTGCCACCGACTTCCGAAACCAAAATTATTATTTTCTTTGTAGTGGCTTTTTGAAGTCGGTTATTTTTTGTTAAAAAAGTTTTTATTTTTCCCTTTTTAGTTTTCTCTCGCGTTAGATTACTTTGACGACTTCGTTCAACAGTAAATCTTCTACGTAGTGAGTACATTTATGCATATAACTTTGTACATAGGAATGATTACCTAATGTTTTATATACTAAAACCTTCCTCAAAGTATGTAGATTACGTTAGTGAAAACCCCATCCAAATCGAATCAGTAGTTTTTGAGAAAATCGCGCACATACAAACATACATACATACATACAAACATACATACAAACATACATACATACATACATACGGGACGAATACAGAACGCTTTGAATGACGGAAAAGCAATTCAAGAAAAAATATGTAAATACGAAAATAATGATGAACCTGTGCAGTTTGAATTGAATTTGGAATCATGAAATGGCTAGCGGTGAATTTTTTTTTGATTAATTGATTTTATAATGAAATGATGATGAAGAAGCATCACTTCGTCACAACCTGTTTAATATTGAGCACGTGTCTCTTCGAACACTCTTCGATATCACACACTTCCACCACTGTTCGGTGCCTACTGCTTATAGTTACTGTAATTTAGATTATATCACACGATTCGTAGCCAACATTATTTCTATTTGTACTCCGAAATTGCCATTGAATACTTTTTAATTCATGGTTAATTATAAGTTTCAAACGAAATCAAAACAGGTGTAAAACTATATTTAACTTTGATATCGTATAAGTTCCCAATATTTCGGTCGAATGCACGCAAGAAATGTTATCATAAATCACATGGTTTAATACTATTATGTTCAAGTCAGTGAACCGTAAAATTGAAGCCTGTTCAAGTATCTGGTCACGTAACAAACATTCATAACTTAGTTTTGACAAAGTCTTGTATTCTGCTAACGTTGTTCTTGCCTAGGGTTGCCTGTAAAAGTATCTTGTATCTAGTGTTGCCTGTAAAAGCAAGAAACCAAGACACAAGGCTCGAAAATCGATTTTTGTGCTTACCCGGACAATTTTGCCAAATTCTAACCTCGCAAGAAGATAAGTTGAAATGTTATGTAATTTTTATTTATTTTAATAAAATATGAAAGCTTGTGGTACACTTTAATTAAAATGTCGATTTCAATTTAACTATTAAAATACCTACTATAGGTATTCGGTATTGATATTTCGTTACAATCTGTGGCACAACACAAGTAGAAGCGTAAGGATTAGTAGAGAATTACTCAAATAAAAACTTTAGTATTATAATCCGGGAAAAGCCGGACGCAACCCTATAGATACCTACTTTTTTAGCCAATCCGGTCAAGTTGTGCCATATTCGAAGTGCTTATTATGTTTTTTTGAAATATATATATTTTTTAATGTACCTACAATGCTGCTACCTACCTAATTCTCAAGCACTGAAGGTTGGACTGGTTTAAGGCGATGAATGATACTAATATTCTATTGATAAATATTTAGATGCGAGACTTTCTCTTTTAAGTTAATCGCTTTTGAATAATCACTTGGAATAATCGTATCTTCAAGTACATAGCAAAACAAAACTTACATACAGATGCAAATGTGACTTCGGAATGACTACATAGATACATAATGAGGTGTGTCCACTATGTTCTTGGAATAATAAATAGCTTCCTGTACCTACTCATTGCCAAAGACTAAAAAAGAATCCGCGCAAGGACTTGATACACCCATCTGTGTATCAAAAGTTAAAGACGGAAGTTTAGTACCTAATTACCTATACAAAAATTACAAAAAAAAAACATTACACACCTGAGTTCAAAAACTACACTTCCAAATATAAAAACTTCACATATATTTTAAAACACAGACAGGCCACAATTTCTGACACAAATCAAAACACCGAATCACTAATCACTACACAAAACTCCCACATTCCTGTGTATTCAGTACCCCCTCTCCGAATCGCACTGGTCTGTGAACGCGGTAATCTGCGCGAGAGCACGCAAGCTTCCGTCCGTAACGCACACCCACCACAAATGAACTGAGCAATGTACGAGCGAGCGAGGTAGCGGGCGGCGCCGCGGCGGCGATTGAAATGTTCCAATAGATACTGTGAACACTTCCAGGGCCCCAAGTCTTCTATTGCAATTTAATGTCATAATCGCGTCAGAATGGTCTCCTAATGCATTTATTTGTTCGACATGACACCCAAAAATAAAGATACAGGAAAAAACTGTGAAGAAAATATGCATCACAGCCGCGCAAACCAGCCATCGCTCAACATGATGCTGTGACCACTGCACGAAGCAGAGCCACAGCGCTGGTTTTCAGCGACAGCCGACAAGTTTTTTCTATCCAATTCGTTATCTCTTCTGCTTGCTTGCTGCGTGCTTGGCGTAGCTGACTTTTATCGACTGCAGAATAGAAACATTTCTTCTCTTCATTTTTAACATCACCATGTTTAAATCGCTAGAAATATTTCTACAATCTGTCATTTTGTCTATTCTTCTGTCGACAAAAACGTTTCAGACGAAATGTTTGTGTTGGTCATGCCGTGATTGGAGTAGACAATTATCTCTTGCAGTTACTTCCAAGCACAGATTGCATAATAGTTACGGTCTATTGATTTTAGAAATTAATTTAGGGACACGGCTAGTTGGCTACTACTTAGGAATTTCGATGACGTTAAACGCTTAAGTATTTTTTGCCTTTTTGTGTTAGAAATAATACATTGCGCTTTACAAATTATATACAAAGAGTTATTTTTCAATGTTTTTTTATCAGAAACCGCATGGTTAAAACCATGCGGTTTTTCATTCCTGTGACTGGCTTAAAAGTGATATCGGGTTTTTCCGTAAAGCAGAATTATATCAGCTGTTATGGCTAGGAAATTGACCGATTAGAAGGATGACTGGTTCGTCCCCTACTATTGGAACATACTGGAGCGGTACAATATTGCTTTGTGACAAAGTAAGGGAGAGGATTACAATAGTTCCTGTATATTGATTGTACTCGTCATGAACTTCAATAGTATAAACGCTTGTTACTTGCAACGGATTCCACGTATCGGTTGCCATCCGCCGCAGTCATGCCGTTGAGCATGAGTAACGAGGTCCCACCACAAAGTGTACATTGGAATAGAAGGTCCAAGCTAATGAGTCCGGCCTACCATTGTAACTAGCTCCTCGCTTGAAAGGTCTAACCTTGGAGAATTTAGGTGATGCTCTAAAGACGGTGTTATTTCAACCTCATAGAACGTGCCGATATCATCATTTTAGCTTATGTAAAGAATACATGCTGTAGTGAAAACATCCCCAGCAATGTTGGTAAAGGATTTGACTGGCCACTGTGCGACCAAAATATCATCACTTTACCATATACCTATGCTCCTAGACGCTATTTTCACAAATAATGCGAATAAGACAATCAAAACACCCAAAAGTTTAACGAAATTGCAGATTGCATGCGCGTTAATCATTTTTTAAATTCATTTATTAAGGTTGTTTTTAGCATTGCATTAAGTGGACCTCCTGTATACATCTGTTTAGTAAACCTGCGCACACGCACGACACAGAACTAACAATGATATGCTCATCGCGTCCAGATTTAGAAGATGGTTGCACGGATAAGCCTACTCTGGGCTGCGTAAGTCCATTTAGGTAATCCAAGTTTATAAGGAAAATAGAATAAGGTATTTTCAATGAAAGACAACTGTGTGTGCATAAATGTAAAATTGTTTAGGATTTCAGCACTTATTCAAGTCTTTTTACAATTTGTAATGCCATTCATTCAATATTCTAATTCAGAAGTTTAATTGATTTTTTTTATGGCCATATGTAAGTTCTACTACATCGTTTTCGTTTTTTTTATTGAAGACCTAAATAAATTAAAACAATATTAATCAAGGCAAGATAGTAAGTAGTGAAGTTTACTTTTGGAAATCCTTAACTGCCTCCAAGAAACAAACAAAACTTCGGTATAACTTCGAAAACAAACACTGACCAAGACCCCAAAAACTAGAGCAACGGCTATTTGGCCGCAATTAATTATTCAAGCGTGAACAATATAAGTGGAGTATCACACGATATATCTGGAAGCGAACACTCACGGATTAACCAATAGGAGCACGTGTTAAACATGACTAATCAGCGTGCGAGCATCAAATTTTAACGAGGGAATATATGCGTGTAATTTAAATATAGGTCAAGTATTTTAAATCTTTATTGCTATAGAATTAAGTATACTTAAAATATTATTTTATTAAACTGACAGCTTTTAAAGGACGTTGGTAGTTTTGGGTTTGATATGGTACAGTAATAAAAGCTTTGCCTAATTTATCTTAGATAGAGCCTGGCAAACGAAAGCTGAGCCTGGGATTTAATACAAACTTTTTACATGGCAACATTCTTTATAGGGTTAGTTTACTAGATATAGTTTTCATACTTAAACTTATTAAATATTTCAAATTTTTATGTTTACCTTTTTCGCATAATTATGTAATGAATGGTTTATTTGATATATATATAGAATCTGTATAACAACTATCTACGTAATATTAAAACATAATCACGTACCTATTTGACTTACATTCGATTTTTCAATCGTCAATTAACTTTTTTCTGAGGAATAGATGTGGTTGTTTGGCATCTTTTGTATAGAAAATATGTCAAACCAACCACCGCATTTATTTTCAGATAAGATAAAAGTAATCGGACAGTTGAAAATTCCGCCCCTAACATAATATTTGTTGTCAAGTATCAAGACAATTTATTCCTACTGTTCTTAGTGATACCATAATGTGATTTTTTTTAATTTGCCGCGCTTTTTCAGGATCAGCTTTCGTTTGCCAGACTCTATTAAAAATTGGAATCAAAAATCTAAATAAATAAGAAATAAAATGATTATGCCGTTGACATTTTGAAAAAAACAATTAAACGAAAACGGGTGCATGCTGGCTGGCGCGTGCCTCCACAGAATATCATGCCGACAGCAACTAAAACCTTTGAATTGAGAACTCATTAGTCGGGCTGTACTTCATTGGACCTCCACAGAATATCATGTCGACAGCAACTAAAACTTTTGAATTAAGAACTCATTAGTCGGGCTGTAGGTACCTACTTCATTGGATCATTCACACCATACTTAACCTCACTGTCACAAATACGAAGATTTCTCTTTAACCCAATTACGTACAAAAACAAATAAAAATGAATTTAAATACTTTTGAAATACTCGATCACACCAAACTAATTTCATATCTGTACCGACATACACAATCTGAAGCCCAGCGTTCTATGGGCGTCTGCCAGTGTCCTTATTAATATTAATTAATTAAATCAATAAAATGTAGAAAAACTGCGTGGGAAATTTAAAATATGTCTAAATATAAAAAAAAAATTAAAGCTTTAGAAGTGTTCTACATCCACAAAGTGAAACGTACGCACAAACCAAGACTTGAAGCTTTGTAGTTTAGCTTTGAAACTTAGCAAACAGAGACAGGTTCATTTTAGCATCCGATGTACAACTTTTAGGAAAAAAAAATTAACCCAGTGTGAATGCAAGTGGTTTCAATTCAATTCAAATCAAAATCGATTCAATTTGATTTCTCGCACAAATGTCACGCGAAACCGATTACCAAAACTCACTAGAGGTTATTAATTAGGCTTTCTAGCTTATCATAATTTTGAAAATACAGATTGGGATACCTATCCATAATATCATGGGTTTAGTCTTTATTTCTTTAGTTTCAGTAAAAAGAACTTTAACACAAGTGAAGGTCAAAATCGACCGCTTGATTTTGTCGTAGAGCCAAAGGTCATGATAATGAATAGTAAAATTAGACGACATTGACCCTGAAAGGTCACAGTCATGGCCGCTTTTTCAATGTCCGAAGCGACACTGACGGTTTCCAAGCTAATTACGGAAGTAGGTACCGTACGGATTCATGTGAATGTATTAACACGGAACAACTGAACATGTGCCTAGAAAGGGCAATGGCAGACGCCCATAGAACGCTGGGCTTCAGATTGTGTAAGTCGGTACAGATATGAAATGAGTTTGGTGTGATCGAGTATTTCAAGAGTATTTAAATTCATTTTTTATTTGTTTTTGTACGTAATTGGGTTAAAGAGAAATCTTCGTATTTGTGACAGTGAGGTTAAGTATGGTGTGAATGATCCAGTGAAGTACAGCCCAACTAACGAGTTCTCAATTGAAAGGTTTTAGCTGCTGTCGCCATGATATTCTGTGGAGGCACGCGCCAGCCAGAATGCACCCGTTTTTGTTTTATTGGTTTTTTAAAATGTCAACGGCATAATCATTTTATTTCTTATTTATTTCGATTTTTGATTCCAATTCTTAATCTCTAAGATAAATTAGGCAAAGAACAATTAAAATATATTTTTATTTTTGGTTAAGCTTTTATTACTGTACCATATCAAGCCCAAAACGGCCGACGTCCTTTTAATATGTTAATAGCGTTAACTATAGGATGTAGGTTCATGAAAACGAAACTTGTAGTGCATCTTGAGTGTCCATAGTTGATGTCCAGTGGTGGAACTAGTAGACAGCTAATTCCGATAGGTAGCATTAAAGATAAATCTAACCATAATTGAAATTTATTGGACCAAAATTCTAGGAAGTCTATTTGTTCCATTAGAAACCACATGATTTGTAGTCACATTTCCGTTCATTAGACCAATTTAGAGAATTTTATGTAAGGTAGGTAGGTATCTGACTATCTGTTCATATTCTCATACAAGGTGATCCGAAGACTCCAATGTTATATTAAGTCTTACGAGTACAACACAAGGTACAAGCTTAGGAAGCCACATACAACATAATGTTACGAATAGGTATAATAGCAAATAGTTCGCAATAGTGCGTAACAAAATATCTAGTACAAAGTAGAGAGTAGATGATAAGATTATTATTACAGTAACGTCAGTAACTAACCTACTTTCTTCGATTTGCTATAAAAACTGCTGATTTATTATTATAAATCTAGAATAACAAATAGATATCTTGGTGGACAAGTTTAGTAATCTAAGCTGTTGTTACTTGGATCACTTCTAATTTTGTAAATAGTCCCTAAAAAGCGAAAAATGCACGTAAGTAGGTAGGTAACAATTTTTTTACCAAAATGTCTTCGAAAATCGAGTATGTGCATTTAGGACCATTAAATAAGTTTTTGTAGAGAATAATTCTCATAGCATTGTCACTTGAATCACTTGTGACCAAGGTATCCAAATATTTCTTGGTTGTGCGGGAAGCGGGAAAACTATTGGATACCCAACTGCTTACCGCGAATCCTAGGGAAGACCAGAAGACCTTCACTCATAAACTTGAAGAAACTTATGTTAGGGGGAAGGAAATCAAGTCAGTTTACTAGTTGCTTGAAGCACAACACAAGACGAAGAATCAACTTGCTAGGAAAGTGTTAACAAGATTAAAACAACGAGATTTTAAATATTATGACATTGTAATACTCCGTAAACATTATTAATGTACCTACAAGGTTCAAAAAATAATGTTATCAGAACGCTAACAAGGAACTGATAAAGCGGAGTGCCTACAAACCGTCCGAGGGTCGCACTTACAAGTGGTGATGTAAGTATTACGTTATCTATAACGGCCACCATAATTAATTTTAATTACTTTTCGTCTTTAGGACATCACACTACTGTCAGGCACAATGGATTGAAACTGGGGACGGGTTTCGACTTTTTAATTAGAAGTCTTTCTAATTACAATTTTCATTAAGTGGTTCAGAGGAAATTGGGACGTTTCAATGACCTTGTGAAACTCTTCGGTTGTTTGTTCCCTTGTCTTTTACATTTTACCCTTATAAGTAGATCCGGTGGTCTTTCTAATGAGTACAGTTATTATAGAGCTCCGTATGGTATTCCGAAATACCGTTCACCGAAAGGACGGTTTTCCGATAACACTCTACTCCGACGGTTAGTTGAACGAAAAAATAATTGGCCGATGAAACGTTTCGCCGATAATATTATTCATCGACGGTTGGTAGTCCGAATGAATCCTTCGCCGATGTAACGGTTCACCGAAAACACTCTTCAACGACGATTGGTTAAACGAACGAATCTTTCGCCGATAGCATTCAGTTTACGCTAGCTATTATATTTTATATTATCAGAAGCTATTGAGGAGAGACAAAATAAAAGACTTTATTTTTTGACTTACAAGGGGGAGGGAGGTGGTCGACGGAGCCCCGCTACGCGGGGCTCCTATTTCTGTCTGCAAGGTTAAAAGTAACCTAACACGAAGGGGTTGACGGGGGCTTCGTTCGCTCGCTTTGCTCGCTCACTGAAGCCCCCGTCAACCCCTTCGAACCTAAATTGTCCGTGTCGGGGTGTCCAAATTCCCGAGCTCGCTTCGCTCGCTCTTGGACCTTAGTTATCATAAAATATAATAGCTAGCGTAAACTGAATGCTATCGGCGAAAGATTCGTTCGTTTAACCAATCGTCGTTGAAGAATGTTTTCGGTGAACCGTTACATCGGCGAAGGATTCATTCGGACTACCAACCGTCGATGAATAATATTATCGGCGAAACGTTTCATCGGCCAATTATTTTTTCGTTCAACTAACCGTCGGAGTAGAGTGTTATCGGAAAACCGTCCTTTCGGTGAACGGTATTTCGGAATACCATACGGAGCTTGTTATTATAAACGAAATTAAAAAGTCAAACTCACCAGTTCACGACACTACTTAGACGTTTTATGGCAGCATCGCCCATCACTAGCTCAGCCTTTTTTTGGGGTAGATTATCTGCCAATCCATCCACAAACAGAAAAGGCAAGAACAAACATTCACGGTGTAATTGATTTTTTATAGAGGTAGGTAAGGTACTTGTATTGTAAGCAAAACCAAGAGTAATTGTACAAAAGGTAGTCAAGCCTATTTCATTAAAATTAAGAAGTTAAGACAATTGTGCCAAGAAGCTTTCAAACAGTTTTTAGAAGATCTTGACTTTCATAAATTATTTTAACGACTTCCGATTCAAATTATTCGATACGGCGCATGGAACATGATGTAACGATCTATTTTTATCGACGATTAGGGATGTGACGAAAGAACGTGATGATTCGATGTCACCATCAAAGAATGAGACACCCAAAGTTATAAAAACCTTCCAATATAAAGCTCTGTGAAAGATATTTGTAAACCACTAATTAATACTACAAACAGGGAATGTAACTATCAAATAGTTTGTACTTTAAAAAGGTCATGTCATTTTAATCAATAGGTGACCTGACCGGTAACAATCCATTTAAATTTTTAAACAGCTCAACGCTTTGCTATCATACCTATTAGTACTGCCGCATGTTGAGCCACAGGTAGCTAGTGGACGCCACCGGTGGCCAAGCCGAGCCTTTAGACGCAGCCACCAGTCGGAGCCATAATGGCTAGAGTTGGTCGAGTAGCGGCCACAAGTAGCGAGCGCTTACCACTCCCGCAGATTGTGGCTCGGAAAAGGCCACTCAAACGCTCAGTTTTACGTCGAAACCATAGGTACAAAATGTATGAGAAACGTCAATAACTAGAGGCTTTTCTGTGGCCGCCACCGGTGGCTTAATGTATGTCAGCACTTGGACATTGGTATTCTTTACGCCCCTTCACTCCCAGCTATAACCTTATTTACTATTTACTTTTCTAGTTATAAAAATCTCAGTAAGGGCTTCCCAATCATAAACAGGATTAGCGAGTTTGTTTCTCACCTCAAAATGAAAAATCTCGACCCGCTAACCTAGTTTGAAAATTACCGTATACAATATCTACGCCACTTTTGATTTAAGGGCACGCAGGAGTAACCAGTAACATGTTGAGTTGTTTTAGGCGAAAGCACAACAGACTTCGCTGGAAAAGTAATCAAGATTTCAGAAGATACATACATAATATATTATTTGCGATATAAAACAAATCCTGTCACAAAAAAAAGTGAAAAATCGCCGTTAATTTAACTATCCCCCTCACTCTTGCACAACCAGAGTACCAGACGCGACATACAAAATAATAATGACATTTGAACATCCATTTTGGCGCTCCAACCGAGCACAAAAGCCGAAACGTGTTATACCCCTTCTTAGCAACTCCATTCTGATTACGCAATGACGGCACATCGGGCACATGTTTCTCAAGCAAATTGAACAGTTCGGCGGTCACATGTGGACGTGAGCCTAGCTAATTGGCGTCAATTCTCACTTCGTTGACCTAGGGTGAGGGACGCATAGTATCGAATGTCGAACGATGCCGATTCGGTAGGCTGGCGTTGATAAATGCCGTGACACAGATATAATATAATAGACTAGCTTTTGCCCACGGCTTCGCCTGCGTTTTTCGGGATAAAAAGTAGCCTATGTGCTATTCCAGACTGATCGGTGTGTTAACCAAACATTAATAGATTGTCAATGTAAATGCAAATTGTCACTGTAAATGTATGCAGAAAAATGTCAATAAATTGCAAGAAATGTTAGTGAATGTTCAACGGGAATGACTCTAAATAAAAATGCAAGTTGTCCGACTCAAACCACGTCTAATTGAACACTAATTAAATTATGTACCAAAATGCATCATCTAGGTTCTGCATTAAATCATTATGCATTCCCAAAATGTAGTCCGCGATCAAAGTGCAAATACGCGCGGCGCTAACATTATTTTGAACCCATGTACGTGCACCGTACACAGACTATAATCTATCCCTGTGCTAAACATCAAAATCCGTTCTGTAGTTTTTGCGTGAAAGAGTACCTAACAAAGATCCATACATCCTCACAAACTTTCACGTTTATAATATTAGTAAGACTAGCTTACGCCCGCGGCTTCGCCGCGTTTGGGATAAAAAGTAACCTATGTGTTATTCCGATGTATAAGCTATATTACCTACTGTAAAGTTTCATCAAAATCTGTTCAGTAGTTTTTGCGTGAAAGAGTAACAAACATCCATCCATACATCCATCCTCACAAACTTTCACATTTATAATACTAGCTTCTGCCCGCGGCTCCGCTCGCGTTTTTGGGATAAAAAGTAGCCTGTGTTATTCTGATGTCTAAGCTATATTACTGTAAAGTTTCATCAAAATCCGTTCAGTAGTTTTTGCGTGAAAGAGAAACAAACATCCATACATACATCCATCCTCACAAACTTTCGCATTTATAATATTAGTAGGATTATTAGGAAGTAGGATATAGTAAGATGTTATATTATTTTTTTTAATCTGAATGTAGACTTATTGTTATTATTCTGTTTTTAATCGCCTTAAAAAAAAAGGAACAGGTTTTCAATTCATTGGAATTTTGGAATTCAGTTCAGCGATAATAGGATGTTAACTACTTCTTTTTATTGTGAATCTGTAAACTATTTGAAAAAAGACAATTAACACCAAAAAATCCGATGAAACATCTACAAAATTGGCAAAGTTATAAGCGTTTTAAAATAATTTGCTAGACGCGGACGGCACTACCTACTAGTGACGTAACACCACCTACGTCCGCTTCGCGCGACAGAGACGGAGCGATACTCCCTCCAAAAACTTTAAAAGCGTCTATGTTTTCCATTTTCTGATAAATTATTATTTTTGCTTTTACTTTTTTTTGTGCCTATTCCTTCTTTGAAATAAAATAATTTATTTGTACTTTTTTAATAGTAGGACACTACCGTATTATTTATCGCGATAATTCTTTACCACGTGGAGCGATTTTTAATCTCTCTTCTCATTCCCATTTCATTTAAAATTTAGAGTGTTCCGAATCGAAGTTGAATGTACGATTGCTCGATTTTATTTCTTGGATCGGAATTCGGAACATAATACTCGACCTTGCTTTATTAGCCACACAGTCCATTCATCCTTTGATATTGGAATCTGAATAATGCAGGTTCACATGAATTCCATTTGGAAACGAAACGATTCTTAGCGACAATATTAAATCTGTCCCTTGATGTCCCTTTTCTTTTTTTGTGGGGTCTCTTAAGCCTCCCTTTGAAATGCTTAGGGTTACAAGACTTTTAATAGAACATCGATAGATTTTTTCGGAATGGTGTCGGTCGGTTCGTAACATTTTTTGCACGCCATTTAACAGAATTCTCTTCATTTTCTAATGTCATTATTAAACAATTGAACATTGAATTTGTTAATGGTAAGTGTTGATTTAGCATCTCATTGATGTTAATTTAATTTATTGACTTTTAAACATTTATGTAGGTTCTTACTGTAACTTCAAGTCTTTCTCAAGGTAGTAATTTGATCAATAGAAAACATCTATGGGAAGGATCCTTATAATGGTCTATGGACACAAATAGTGTTATGAGATTTAGCAAAGTATTTTCTCATAACACCTATTTTATTTCATAATTGAAGAAATTATATCTAAGTATATTTATTATATTCTGAGATTTACCCAATAATAATACCTACTATGCAAATTTATTATGAGAGAATATATTATCATATTAACAATAGAACATCACATGAACAATTAGAATAAGCTATGAATCTAACAGGATTGATAATGCTAGGTATCAGAATGTTCTAGAAACAGCTACATTAACAATAGACATTAATGGCCAGGATTAATAGTTGAGATAATTATCGGTACTGCCACAGCACAGGTTTACACCCTTTTAATACAGGTCAACTGCCATTGACCTACCAATTTGAATAAAAAGTATGTTAGCAAACAATGTGCTAAATTATGGCAACAAATCCGAGTACAAGTTAAGCAATGACGTTACAAAATGTTAGTAAAAATACAAAAATAAGTATAGAAACAGTATTATGGAATAAAATAATAATAAACTGGCAGTATGGTTATAACCTGTACATTTTAAAGTTGGAAGCTGTCTACAGATTTCAATAGACTATGTATGAGGTTATTACAAAATGAAATAACTTGGTAAGTCAGTATTTTTCAGACATAAATTGACTATATTTGTGGGGGATATTCAAAAATGTAGATATTGCTAAGTATTTTAAAAAAATATTTCTGGGGATATTCAAAAATGTAGATATTGCTAAGTATTTTAAAAAAATATTTCTAAGGGACAGTGATTGAAAGACCAGTAGGACATGTCTTCAGCAAATTCAGTATGCACGTAAATATCTGCCTAATGTAAATTACACGGCTAATTTACATATTTATACACAAAAAAAGTTACTTTTTCAAAACTTTCAGGGTTAGGTACATTAATATTCCAAAGTTTTAGAAACACAATCTAAATTGGTAGGTAAGTATAATTTTATACATAAATTAATTCTAGAGTCACACTTCTTCACGTAAAATATCAACAGATACTGTAGTGATTCATCGGCGGGAAGTCGGCGTTATTAACTTCGCTACTGGAAAACTGGTTACAGGCATTGAGAAGATACAAATTCTTACAAGGTTAGGTCACTAGAGTAAATTTAATTATAGGCACAAAGCTATGAATGCCGACGAGGACATGTATTACTTCGCAATAATTATAATAAGTATTGTCCTAAATGTCACGTTTTACTGCAAAGGCGGAGCCGAACCGACCGTCGACAAGCTTGGGCGATGGCGGTCAAGTAACGGCGGCTTCAACTTCAAACCATCAAACTTTAAATCACATCTCAGCCGCTCCAACACACAGTGAGGAAATTTTAAAGCGGATTTAGATAATAATGAAGACTTACCACATGACAACGATAGATTACATCAATTTTCGACATTCATTCACAACACAAAACACTTGGCATCCACGAATCACGATTCAATTTGACAATGACAGGCGCAGACGGTCACTCGCTCCGACACTAGCGCCACGTATTGGACTCCAATGAAGTTAGCAACATATTGCAATGCTACCAACATTCGAGAACTGAAGTTATATTTGACATATTGGACTTTGGGATCCGCGGATATTCTCATTCATTCTCACTAATAAGAATAATTTATGAACGTGTCTTCAGTATACATTTTCACATTTCAGTAACACATTTTCTGCTACTTTTTACAGGGAGCGAGGTGAACAGGTTTATCACACTACGGAAACTTGACAATCACACACAGATACATGCTTGCAGATTGTACTTAAATAAAACCATGTTGGTGCATAACTTAAACTTACATGTGATAGGACATTCCATGGTTTTGCAGATTTGAAGCAGCAGACTGCCTTTTAAAAGAAGAAACACAATTTATGAATTTACAATACAAAATACAAAATGACAGCTGTCACGCATGTATAATAGCCAAATCGGTCAAATGGCCAGTGTACTTTGACAGAGGGGTTCGGTCGGCTTTGTCAATTCCAATAATCGGTCTAAGCGTTAGGTGTACACACGGCTACACATCAAGCTATACATTCCCAGTTTACACTGATCTCTCACTGTAAGGAAATCCTATACAATGCGAGATCAGCTTATACTGGAAATGTATAGCTTGATCTGTAGCCGTGCGTACCTACGTACCAGCCACTTAGAGCATAGATCCCTGGAGACAATCAGATGTATAGTGGACAATGTGGACATAGTGGTGAATCACTGGATGACATTTTCTGCTACTTTTGCGAGGGGCGAGGTGAACACATAAAGCACCATAGCACACTATGAGACAATCCTACACAGATACAGGCTTACAGATGAGAACCTAAAATATATGTATAAAATCATGTTGGTGCATTTTATACTTACCATCAATTTATTAGGAAATTCCATTGTTTCGCAGATTTGAAGCAGCAGACCGCCTTTTACAAGAGGAAACCTACACAAATAACCATTTTCAAAATTACAATACAAAATGACAGCTATCGCTTGAAATAGTAGAGACCGTTTCACGTAAGAATATTCCCCTAGAAGTTATGTTTGCTTGTCATTCCTATCCAGTGTTGCAAATTTAGCGACTTTGTCGCTAGAAATGACGACTTTTGCCTTTGTCTTAGCGACAAGAAAAAAAAAGGTTTGACGACAAAAAATATTTAGCGACTTATCTGACAACTTTTGGAGAAAGGATATTTGGAATTAACTTGTAATGATTTATGTTTGTTTTTACATTCCTATCCTAGTATTCCGGTCATGTTCTAACATTTCGTCGAGTTACAAATCTCACGACTGTTTTCCTTTTTCGTTTATAAGCCGTATTCTTCCATTTTGGAATGCAAAAATAATAGCAAAAGCAAAAAATGATAATAATGAAGGCACATGATGTGTTGTTACTTGTTTAATAATAAGTACTTAATAAAATATAATTATGTTTTCACCCGACCCCCCCTCCCCCCCTTCAGGCCATCACGAACGAAATCCTGGATTCGGGTAGAATTAGTTTTAGCGACTCTAGCGACTTTTGACATTGAGTCTAGCGACTTTGGTTTTTTGGAGTTGGCAACACTGTTCCTATCTAAAGCCGCGTCTCCTGCGCCCTGTTTTCGTGTTCGACGAACATCGAACAGTGAACAGTGAACGATAAAGGGGCGTGGTCTACATGTTTTGACAAATAAAAACTTTCAAAACACGTAGACCATGCCCCTTTATCGTTCACTGTTCGATGTTTGTCGAAAACGAAAACAGGGCGCTGGAGACGCGGCTTTATGTGGAACGATCTCTACCAAATCGGTTATAGGTAGTCAATGTATTTTAGATGAGGGGTTCGCGCGACTTTACTCGCTACTCCATAGACTAAATCAAAGTATCGGTACAACTATCGAGAATATCCCCGGACCCCACGGCCCGCATCCATTTTCTAGTGTAGCAATATAATTGAGCTCATGTCAAAACTATATTTTGAAGAATTTAGAAATCGAAAAATACAAAATTGAATTTTACAAAATAACTAAAAAATGTTATTTCGGCAGTATATTAAAATTGCACGTGCTTCAAGATCATTATTGCACAATAGTTTTAAGTTAAATAGAAAATATTTACTAGCTCCATGTTTACATAATTCTAATAATTTTCGCGCGACTAGGTTAGGATCAGTTTTTAACCATATAATTTTGTTAACACTGAATGTTATTTTTGCTCACTTCTCTATGATTTCGCAGATCAATAGTGACGAATATTCATTTTATACTTGCTGAAAAGAATGCAGGCGTTCGACATTCCCCCAAAATATCCCAAGACCAAGATTCATTAACATCGAATAGAATTAACAAACCGGCGTTATCTTCCGAAGAAGTACTCGAAAAACACATCGCTGCGCTTAATACAGACATACATCAGAAGAACAGGGTGTACAAGAATGATTTGACGAGAGTAATAGCTAAAGTTAAGGAATTTAATTTTTCAACTAAGAAACAAGGTTTGCTTTTGATTCGATGCTGCGGTGAATTGTTGCCAGATGAAACTGCGTTGAGTAGGATGCAGATGGTGGAACAGGTGTGGAATACAATTAAGTAAGCTCTCATTTGCAACCATTTTTAGTATTTTTATTCAGCAGATTGCTTAAATTACTGTGTAGGTATATAAAATCTTCTCTTGTACTGGCACAAACTATAATAAATGAATAGTTAATGCTACATTATAAATGTCAGTCAGTTGGTGGTAGCAGAGTAGTGGTGGCGGACCCGACTTACGAGTTGTATGTCATAGGTTCAAACGCAGCAGATTTAAAATTTCAACTGATGTGATGCATCAGTCAAATTCTGCTCATGTCAATTGTTTTTAATTAAATCTCTTATAATTATATTTAATAACAAAAATTACATGTATTTTCAGGCCCCACACAAAATTTACAGTTGAACATTACAATGAGTTGCTCAAAGTATACATAGCAAACAACAGAACTATCACGGTCAGCAGTTTTATCAGTCAGATGGCACCGGCTAAACCTACCACCACCACTTACGAGCTTATACTTAGAGCTCTTGGAGAGGTTAGTAGAGCAACATCAATTTCATTACCTAAATTAAAAAATATAATTATGTAAACTTGGTCTTCTAAGTGGGTGGGTAAAAAGGAGGTTTGTATCTTATACATTCACTGTCAAATATGGGCCTTGTAAAGACAGCCATAGTATAGGCATTTAAACAATAGTTATAATGAATATCGTGTAATAGTCCAAATTAAGATATTTTATAGGGGATCAGGTTGCTAAACTTTATTTGAATAGAACTTGCAAACTATGTAAACAAACTTTGTATACATAGTAATAAAATTTTCACAATTTACCAAACTGACATTATTGACATAGTTTGCAAGGTCTATTGAAATGACGATTACGGCCTGAAACTGCGTTAAGCGGGCGCGGGTGCGGTTCCATACAAAAGTGTTCCGTCGCGGGGCTCGACGCGGGCGTCTGTCGCGGGACCCGCCAGTGGTAACACGGACGCCTCACGGGGCACGGGCTTGTTCCAGGATATACATATGTGTTGAATTAGCGACACTGCATAAATAAAATAATTCGATCTCCGCCACGGGTACGCGATCCCATGGGGCCCATTCGCATGTCCACGTGCGACGTGTGTCGGTCGCAGGCGCCCGCTTTAACGCAGTTTTAAGCCTGAGTATACTTGTAAAATAAAACTTTGTACACATAATAATGTGACAAAAAAAACATGTTTTTCTCAATAATCTAGTTCTTAATAAATCATCACCAGTATTTTGACTTATTATCATGTTTATCAGGCAGGAGACCTGAATCAATCTACAGAAGTGATATCCAACATGAAAGCACAAGGACTTCCTGCCACTGAAAGCATATTCAACTCCCTCATTATTTGTCAAGGAAAAGCAGGGTAAGCACACGTAATTAGCACAATAAAAAAACAAAACATTAGAAAGTATAGATTTAATTACGAGTTTGCATTGTTACATTAGCATTACATTACACATACATACGCTCTTGATGAATACCCACCACATTTTATTTGTAAGGGTCGATTACACCATCAACAGTTAACATTTATCCAAGGAATTAAGTTATGATTTGATAGATTTTGAAAAAAAAAAAAATAATTAATCCTTGATGGTGACGAGGACGACGATGGTGAAATCAGCCCTAAGAAAAAAACAAATGCAAGG
Source organism: Thalpophila matura (assembly GCA_948465475.1). Lineage (NCBI taxonomy): Eukaryota > Metazoa > Arthropoda > Insecta > Lepidoptera > Noctuidae > Thalpophila > Thalpophila matura. The sequence goes on from OX419177.1 coordinate 16,783,280, forward strand.
TAAAATATTCTTGATCAAGTCAAACAACAATGTCACAATACTAAACTATATGCTTAAACTCCAGTAACATTCACAACATACAAGAAGTCCTCACAATGATGCGGTCACTCAACGTAGACCCCTCAATCAACACATACACGGCCACAGCCAGAGCGCTTGCGTGGAACAAGAAGACCAGTGCCCTTCTGGAAGAAATGGAAAGAGCTCGGAAGAATGGCTTGGAATTCACCGAGTCACACATCATGGAGATTGTCAAGACTTTGTCTTACGTTGCTGAGTATCAGACTTTACCTAAGGTTTGTATATAACTTATTTGACACTATTTTGATAATAAAGTAGCTTCCGCCCGCGTTTGTGGGATAAAAAGTAGCCTATGTGTTACTCTGATGTATAAGCTATATTATTACTGCAAAGTTTCATCAAAATCCATTCAGTAGTTTTAGCATGAAAGAGTAACAAACATCCATATCCTCACAATCTTTCGCATTTATAATATTACATAGTAGGTACAAGTACATAGTAGGATCATAGTGAGCAATCACTGATACAGTGCAAAGACTATAAAGTTAGTATTTCTTTATTAAAGTAGGAATATCTAAGTTAAGTTTTTACTAGTGTAAAGCCGCGTCTCCTGCGCCCTGTTTTCGTGTTCGACGAACAGTGAACAGTGAACGAGAAAGGGGCGTGGTCTACGTGTTTTGACGAATAAAAACACTCAAAACACGTAGACCACGCCCCTTTATCGTTCACTGTTCACTGTTCGATGTTCGTCGAACACGAAAACAGGGCGCAGGAGACGCGCCTTAAGTCAGTACGTAATCGTTAAGTCAGTATGAAATCGTCATACAAGTCGCCATATTTGATGGTTACAGATACGTAACTGTAAGATGAAACAACATGGCCTAAGTTTTTATGAAAGAGGTTTTAATAAATTTTTCCTTAAAACATTTCAGGTCCTAAGCTTCCTTCCAGACGAAGTTCTAAAAACACCATCAATTTCACCGCTCATGCAAAGTGTTTCTACACTATTGGTGTTCCAAAATCATCCGTTAGCTGCCTTGGAAATTTACAAATGTTTGCCTTTGCCTTCATTTGGACCTAAAGATGACCAAGGATTGCATGGGAGGAGTCTAGTGCGAGACTGTGTTAAGGCTTCTATGGTAAGTTTTTTAATTTATATGTTCATGACTTCATGAGATAGATGTGTCTTGTACCGTTTCATAGTGAAACGCACACGAAATGTGTGCAATCAATAGAATACAAAAAATACAGGCTTACGAGCCGCGCTGGCCGCCCGCGCTTGCGGTCAGCGTGACTGTAAAATCAGCCTAACACAACATGTTTTTCACTTTTTAGTTCACTTTTAGACATGGCAGGCCTATTTTTGAATTTTTTAAAGTTTTTTTTAAAGCATCTCTTCTTTTTATAAATTCTTTAAAATAAGGCAAAATTGCTTGTACATTTTGACCAGTACTCCAATACCCTATTAATTCAATATCTATTTGAATTCAATAAACTGGTCTAAGAAATTGTATAATTGGTTTTGTAGCCATCAAGCATAATAGGCCTAGTAACTCAAGAGCTGATGTCGTCAGGCCGGAACCCGATAGCCTTACAGAACGCTTGTGAAGCCGCTTTACAGCTGGGCAAAGTGCCTCTAGCGCTCGACCTGATGACTAGGATGAAGCAACTGGGAATAACACTACGGCCCCACTATTTCTGGCCAATATTGCTGCAGAATTCTAAGACTTATGGCGAGAAAGGTATGTGCACCATCAAATCAATCAATCGCTTTTATAATACTGTTCCTACGACACACTCTTTTAAGAACCTTATTTTTCCTAATGACGTGATAGCCATCAGTATGCGCCTTCTTGAACATTCTTGAAGCACTACAGCGTCGCGGTAGTCCCAACAGCATCCTAAACGCATTGATATATTGCGCGCGGAGGATAATTAATTTCAATATAAGTTTGTTAACCTATTAGCCAGGAAACAGCACAAACCACTTAAATGAACATTTAGGCACAATGGCATAAACATTTAGAATCAAACAGATGGTTTAGTGATTGCAGTATGTTGTAATTAGCTAAATTAAAACACTTACTTCAACAATGACTCCTATAACAATACCTACCTTCCTATAAGTCCTGTAAATTCCAAATTCCTTGCCTAAAACTAAATTTCAAGATGTTTTATGTTAACAAAAGATCTTCCTTGTTTTTCAGGAATTATGAATACCCTAACGACAATGGTGCAAATGGACGTCAAACCAGATTACGACACTATAATGGAATATACACTTCCCTACGTCAGCTTCACGTCGCCACAGAACTTGATGAAGAAGTTCTTAGAGACTGGTCTGACGGTGTCGACTGTACTCACGCCAATGATGCAGACGTTACTCAATACTGGACAAGTTAGAGCGGCTAGCGAGTTGTGTGAGTATCGGTTATTATTATCTAAACAATTTATACTAATATTATAAAAAAAATTTCGACTCTCCATTCGAATTGATCCGATCAGCTGAGGCTGAAATTCAATATGCGACGATAATGTATTCAGTCAATAATATATTAGTAGTATTTACTAAAAAAATAATCATTAAAATCATCAATATAGCTCTAGAAATCATATTTTAGGAAAGAACGAGTGTTTCGACGTAAAACAGCGCTGCAATTTGCATAAAACGTAAGAAATTTAGAATTCGCTGGCTACCCTGACTGATTCTTAAACATCTTTCACAGGTGAATTATTCCAAGGCAAAGTAGATGCGGAAAAATTACTGAAACCCCTTTTAAAGGGCTATTTGATAAGTGGTGAAGTCAAACCAACAATCCATACGCTTGAAGATATATCAGCCAAAGCTATGGACAAGAATAAGGACTGGGTTGGCAGGTTTCTCTGCAAGTGTATGGTGCATCCCAAGATAAAGAGTGATGTGACTGATGTTATGAATTTGTTGAAGGTGAGTTTTGGATTTTTTTTTCCTAAAATAAGGTAAGTAATTAAATGGTATATTTTAAATATTCAGTCAGCAAGAAAAAAACAGCTAAAAAGTTATTTTGACAGCATAATAATGTTTTTGTCGGCCGTAAAAATAAAACATCAGAAAACCTGGTCAGCAACTAAATGGATTATCAGAAAATAATTACCATATTTGGTCAACAGAATTATACAATTGGAAAAATGCCCAAAAAAAAACCTACTAATGTTTTAAGTTCCCGCAATCACTATACAGTATAAAAACGATTACGATAGTACAAAAAAATAGGTATTATCAATTTTGCGGTGAGAGCGGCGAAACCACGTGCCGATACAAATAACACATTCTATTCAGTTTTCTTTTACGTAAAATTAAAGTCTTCATTTCAAACCTTTTTTCTTTCTCCAGGCTCTACAAAAGTCTTCGATAAAGATCTCCACAGTGGCCGCAGACTTCTGTTTATCCCGATTCCCGGAGAAGTGCGAACAGGAAACGCTTGACCTATTCCGTGATATCATCATATCCATCACGGATGAGCGGCTCGTTGATGATGGTGATGTGTTCGATCAGCAGTTGCCGCATCCGGTAAGTTACGTCATTCATGGGCTCAGAGACTTTCATCACATAGATTTTGGAACATACCTATTGATTTTTAAAGATTAGATTGGTTATATTTATTTGGTGGCTGATCGTAATCACTGTCTTTAAGATTTTGTAAGACAATTGTGACAGAAAGCTTAATAAACTGGAAGCAAGAATGTGTATCGCAATATTGACTTAAGAAAGCTAAAGGAGAGGGGTTCCATACTCTTTTTTAAGTTAAATATTTCTTTATTATGTCATCCATTCATACTTATCTGATTGAGCGCTAGTAAATTGAAGGACGGAATCAAAAATGAAAAAAAAATAGCTGTTCCATACATTTTGTCGAGTCATAATGGATATTATTGTATGGTAGGCACAGTTTGTTTTTTCGTGATTTCAAGGTTCCCGTAGTTAATGAATTAGTATCGAATATTGAATATCCATCTTTACTATGTCCCTCGTTTAACGTGTCACCCAGTAAGAAATTAAGTTAACAAAATACCATGGAACATTCCAGAAACACATGAACGAGGAGAACTTGCGAGCACACCTGAACGAGCTGGAAGCTAAGGGCATGAACACAAGGGGTGCGCTCAGGAGATTGCTGCAACAGTACTGCAGGGAGGGCAACTTGCACGCAGCCAGGGATATCGCTGAGAAGTGTCAAAGTGAAGGGGTGAGTACCTTGGATGTACTGAAACTTTCGTCATCCTCCTGCCCTTAATCTAATTTTATTTATATGTGGTCAGCGCCAAAGGTTTCAATCGTAGTTGCGTTCTTATAGCCTACCACATTCATATACAACATTTTTCTCACGACATATTCATCATTCCTCCGCATTACATGTCCACAGTGGCTACGCTTTCAAATTGGCGACGTGGGCAATCCGTCGCCAAGTGAGTTAGCTGCCATACATTTTAATATGTTTTGTTTGGCGACGCTGCTGGCGACGCCGCCATGGCGTGGTGAGGTAGGGCTCTTATTTGACACACCAGACGGCCCACAGTTCGACACGCCGTGTGATATCACCGCGGGAGCTGCCAATTTGTTTGCGAACGTTCGAAGGAGAATCTCACCGTGACATTCTCCACACCCTAAACCCCTTGATTTTAAATTATAATATCTTACCTGTTATCAGTTATGCATTACCTTACATTGTAACACTTTATATTTCCCAGGTATTTTTATCAGCCGGTATGAAAGCAGCGATATTCGACCTGCACGTGAAACTCGGGGAGCTCGATTTGGCTGAGATTGCGTTAGACGACCTCAACAAGACATCTCCTAACTTCACATTGGACGAGTACAAAATTATCGACTTTGCGACTCTTATGGTGTATAGGAAGAAAATAAAGCAGACTTTTGAATTAATTACTGAACAGTCTAAGAAAAGGTAAGGGTTTTTTTTTAACATAGTGAGTGAATCCTCTGTTCTTCCATTTAAAACCGGAATTTTGAGATGGTAGGTACTCTGTATTTCCATCAAAAACCGAAACTAGAAAAATACTATTAATGGGACTTCAGCACGTTTAGCACCTGCATGACCAATTATATTCCTATTCTACCAAATAATAAAGAATAGACGTTCTTTCTATCCAACTCATAATCTCTTCTGCCCGAGCTTCTGCTTGACATAAGCCAAGCAGAAGCTCGGGCAGAAGAAGCAGAACTTTCTATTCTTCAGTAGACAAAACTCTGATAACAGAGTTTTGTCTACTGAAGGATAGAAACTTCTTCTCTTCATTGTATGCATAAAACGATAGAAATCTTTCTACAATCTGTCACTTAGTCTATTCTTCTGTAGACTACCCGTTTCTATCGTGGTCATGCTAAGCGTGCAAGACAGAATACGAAACTAAGAGAAAAAAGTAAAAAGTGATTCAAGGAGACACAAGATAAGTTTTGAGCATACTTACCTCAATTTTACATTTTTTTAAATGACACCTTGTTTAGCCGAAAATTGAACATGATCTTTTTTACAAAAATAAATCACTCTGTAATATTTATGTAGGTATCTCAGTAAGAGCTATGAAACAATTCCTTAAATTACTGCCAGATAGCCTTAACTACTGATTATTGAGATAAATGGAATTTAGAAAGTAGTTCCCTTATTGGTGTGTAGGTGCAATAAGATTTTTTATTTAAACTTTCCAACCGATGGACTCGTAAAATCCTAAATAGTGTTTTACGAATACATCGGTTCGGAAAGTAGATAATATAATCGAACAAGTGTCATTTCCGACACGGAAGCTTGTCGAATAGTTGTGAGTACCTATGTTGGCCTAAGGTCTTAAAATTTGCCTTAGCTGGTCTGATATAGTCAAAAATGTAACATGAACTAGGTATACAAGCAAAATCTTCACGCACATACAATTTCCTTTACAGAAACATAGTCGGTGGGCGCAGTATAGCAATGAATTGCTGGCGGCTGCTAGACGCGACGGCGGCCCACGGCTCGCACGTAGAAGTCCGCAAGATGTTCGACCTACTCGTCTCACACAAGTACTGCAAGCCTTCGAATGTCATGCTGGGGCCACTGATTAGAGTGCATTTGAAAAAGTGAGTGAGATTTTATTAAATTGTACTGTTGTTTGTAATGGGTAAAACATTATTATTGATGGTAGGTAATGTAGGTACTATGCGATCAAAATAAGAATAGGACTGACTTTGCCATATTGTGACGTTTTGTATTATACAATCTATTACATGTTTACAATAGATTTGGTAAATCAAATAGTGGTGCTGATTTTGTTGAACATCGGATTAAACTAATTTTAATCACACTACATCTCTTTCTTACAAATATCATTGAAAAAGGACAGAAAATATTTAGAACTGTCAAATTAGTCTACGCCATTGTCAGTTACGAGAAAATAGTCGTTGACCTTTTGCGATTACGACTAAATTGACATTAAAACTATTCAAGTGGACTAATTTGACAGGACTAATTATCTGCTATCCCTCTCTCATGTTTTTTATTAGAAAGAGACATAATAAGACTAAATTAGTTTAGTTCGTAAACAACAGAATCGGCACCACTGCTATATGAAGTAAAAAAAAAGTTATTGATTCGCAAATTAATATTAACAGAACCACATACTGCGACGCCATTCGCACCAACTTCAGTCGGGTCAACTTAAATTGCGTGAGTGCGGGATAGAAAAAATATTCTTAACTTCTCTATTAGACAGTAAAATTATTATCGTCCCCAATAAATATTACTAGAGCCATCTCCATATTTACTTACAGCGACAACTTACAAGAAGCAGTCAACGAATTCATCGCATTAGCAAATAAATACAACAAAACTCCGTTGAAACACGAGTTACTGTGTAAACTCCTGCACGCAATGGGCGACGGACAAACAGAAGATAACTTCTTGAACAACGAGAAGACCAACGGCAGACTGAACAAATTGGTGCAGACTGTACTTAATGTTGATAAGAAGGTGCATGGGCCGGGCGATGTTCAGGTAAGGGACTTAATAATTTATCTATACAGGGTGAATTTTTCAAGTGGGCGTGGATGGCCAAATCCGAAACTATAAGAAATAACGAAAAACACTCAAAAGAGTCTCGGGGCCGTTTATAAAAAAAAAAAACTGCATCATTACATTTTTGAAAAATCGATTTTCCCAGCCAGGAATCGGACCCGTTGATTTTGGAAAAAAAATACACACGCTGTATTATTGTACCATCCGATAGTGTCGATATCGTCAATAAGGATCAACTTCTGACATATGGCAAACTTAAGGAAAGCATTAGATTTTAGTAAATTGATTCATATTTTCAAGTATTCACACATTACCGTACCATAACTGTTAGAAAAATAAAATAGTATTTTGATACAGGTTATACAGGCTGTGTTCTTTCCTTAATCGTGAAAAATCAATTTGAAATCCAGTGTTTATTGCAGATTTGATCCTTATTTTACTGAAAAATACATTCGCATTTATGTCGGTTTGATACCCGGTAAGGCAAGCGACTTTTCAAATAGATTTATTGCAGTTTTACTTACTTTAAAAAATAAAGCAATTTTCCCTTTGCGTAATATTTGCTCACGTGTACCTTTGGGGCGTATTCGATCTTTCCACCCTATATTTAATCGCAAATTATTTATATATTATGTACAACTTACAGCTAACACTAATAGCAGCCTTAGCCGAGGTGGGTTACAAGAAGACTCTTCGCAAACTGTTCCTGGACCCCACAGTAAAATGCCACCCGGACGCCCTACTGCGTCGCTGCGAACGATTCGCTGACGAGAAGAAAGTCAAAGCGCTGGAAGTGATAGCTGAATGCGCGAAGGATTTGAGACATATCGATACTTCGGAGTTTTATGATCTGATGCTGGATGTTTTACGTAAGTTCTTGTGTTGTTTTTAACCGTTTTCTAACAAGGAGGTTCTGTATTCGATCCGCTTGTATGTCCGCGATTTTCTCAAAAACTACTGAACCAATTTTGATGATTTTGGGAACGAAGTTCCATAACGCGGCTTACGGTAGAACTGGTAGGAGTTGATTGGTAGAAATCGTCACGTAAGGAGGAAGGAGGAAGTCGCATGGAGGGGTCACAACGCTTGCGTTGTGACCCCTCCATGCGACTTCCTCTCTCTCTCTCTATCTCTTTCTATTATATTATAATACGAGGTATAAGGAGCTTCGTTCCTGACGGGGATTCCCCGTCCGCACACACCACCAATCAGATTCGAAAAACTCTTTTTGTGTATGATAGCTAGATTCATGAGGCTATTTAACATCACGCTACAACCCTTAGGAGCCGAGCAACGGGGGTGAAACAGCTAGTATTAATATAATTTCTTGTTTTCGTTTTGTATTTCAGAACGCGACGACAACTGTTCCGAAGCCTTAGCGCTGTGGACAAAAATGCAGGAAGCCGATGTGACGCCTTCGCAGAAATTCGTTCACACACTCATAACTATGATCAAAGCGAACAACAGAGACGTACCCGCAGAACTGGCCATGTTACTAGACAAAGATAAAAAAGCTAATAAAGCGAATAATATTCAAACATAACACTAATTACCTAAAAACTGTTTGATTGTTTAAGAAATAGTATTATCAATGGCGTATTTTAAAATTTGGCGCGTTATATGCCCAGCCGGGCTAACATGCGCGCCGCGACAAAATTTTGTCAACGCTTTTATCGTGCATTTGTCTCATATGCGCACGAGTAAGAGCGAGATAAAACAGTCGACAAAATTTGTCGCGGCGCGCATGTTAGCCCGGCTGGGCATATAACGTTGCCGCCCCATAAATTAACAAAAAGACCGGCTAAGTGCGTGTCGGACTACGCACGGTTTAGGGTTCTGCAAAAATCTAAGCACAGGGGGCGGTGTGAAAGGTGGCTATGCCGCCCCCCTTACAGTCTGCCGCCCCGGGCCATGGCCCCCATGGACCTAGGGTAAATACGCCACTGAGTGTTATCGTAAATGAAGAACAGGTGTAATTTGAAACGCTCTAAGTTTTTTGACGCGGGCATTTTTTGTCCTTACCTCGCGAAACGGGTATTCTTAATCGTGTAGTAACATGACATTTATGTGATGTGACGTAATATCGCAGTATTGGCGTCTCCTTCTACCTAATAGTTTTTAAACTTAGAGCTAAGGTTTTCTAGGCGACGAGCGACGTTTTGATGATTAAATAAGTATTAGTGGTAGTATGAGTATTTGCAGCCTCACATAATCCACCACAAGCGAATACTTTATCGAATGGGAGAAAGTCTCTCCCTATACAAACTTTACTAAAAGTATGATTTGCCATTATATTTTGAATTCCCTCGGCTATCATTGCCTGTTAGGTATCTAGAAAAATAATCGGACATCTATGGTCTCAGTGGACGTGCCTGCAAGATCCTAGTCTGGCCATAGCCGTGGTCCCTTCAGTGCGCGTCCGCGCTCAGCTAGTCTATTCTGTAAGGACGCGCGTGATATCACCGCGTGAACCGCCAATTTGTTCGCGAGCGTTGGAGGGAGAATCTCATCTCACCGTGACATTCTCCCTCGAACGTTCGCAAACTAATTGGCGGTTCACGCGGTGATATCACGCGGCGTGTCGGTACAGAATAGACATGCAGATCCTGCAGCCTAATTGCGTAACTTAATTTCTTTCGCCATGGCTTTCATTTCATCATCCATTGCAGCGTTGAGCTAGTTACAGGAGCACGGATTAACAATCAATACGGCGTAATGAATGTCAAAAACAATGCCATGGTGATAGCAATTGAGTTACGCAATTCGGGTGCTGGTCTGGCTATGGCCGTGGTCGCATCAGTGCGCGTCCGCGCTCACATCACCACCATCACCACTGTTCTATTGACTGTTGTTTGAAATGTAAAGACAATAAAACTATCTTGAAATAGGTATAAACAATACAATTAATATTAGTAAAAGGTATAACCCGCGCTAATAAAGAAGCGAATGTAAATTGGCGGCACTAATCATCACTTTATTGCTGTTTTTACTTACACCCGACGTGTGTGAGTAAAGACAGCAATAACGTGCGAGTAAGAGGGAATGATTAGTGGCGCCATTTTAGATTTGCTTCTTTATTGGTGCAGGTATAAAAGGTAGTATTCATTACGCGTTCAGTCGTATCATTCTTGTAAATATAATGTCGATTTGTGACTATCGCGACTACTTTAGTTTGAGTCGCACTAGTCGTAGATTATAATTTTTTTATTTTCTGTTGTAACATTTTTTAGTTAGTAAGTAAATTGTCTAGTTATTATTCTACAATATTTGAATTCAACTGTGATATTAAATTATTGAAGTAATAAACTGATAGATTTAATTTGCTGTGTTTAATTTTTATATCCCTACATTATTTCTTGTTTATACAAATTTTTTAACGACTTTTTTCGGAATGTGGTAAAACCAAATCTACCCGCATATTTTTGGTATTTGTGCGGCTGAGCGATCAAACTCCGCCACAGTCAGTCCAGTCAGTCAGTACCATTAATCTATCGTCAGTACGTCAAAGCTACGGTCGTGTACGGTCGATCGCAACAGCTTAAGTCGCGTTGATAAGTTTCTTCTTACGGATATAGTGTTTGAGACTGCGCCCGCGCTGAAACTAGTATTGTCGCGAAGTGTACGATAGCGCAACACCCGCGGTGTTAATTGTTGGAAGTAATATTGCCGCGATATTTGAAGACTATAGTGAAGTGTTATGTATGGCATACAGTCGAAAAAACCTGAGACGGTTTCTATCAAGAGTCCGACTAGACCGACATGGTCTAAGCTGGTAAGTAGGTAACTAATAATATTACGTATAAGTAGAAACGTAAGGGCTTGTGTCGCCGGGCCGCCGATTCCGGTTTGTACGGTACAAACTCATTACCCGTCTGCCCCAGAAGGAGGGATGTCTTTTTTTACATTTTTTTCTTGATAATTTTACGACAGGTAAGTATAATAAAATTGCCGGCACGAATCTTGAGCACAAACGTCACCTGCACATAAGCTGATTTCTCGGTCTCTGGCGGAATGAAGAAGACGGGAGGCGCCGAGGCTGCATGCGATTGGTTCGTCAGTCGATGCTCGTCGTCTATTGGTGAACGTCAAGATGGCGGATGCCCTTCCTCTATTGTGTATTGTCAACTGTCTATTGTCTATTGGGCCGAAAATGTACATGCACGATATGTACTCACGAGTCACACCGGTATAGGTACCGGCACTCCGCACCAGTCATGAGCTCAAACGACTCATTAGCTAATTTTTCGGTCTCTTTGGCGGAATGAAGAAGACGGGAGGCGCCGAGGCTGCACGCGATTGGTTCGTCAGTCGATGCTCGTCGTCTATTGGACTATTTTCTATAGCGTATTGTCAATTGTCTATTGGGCCGAAAATATACATGCGCAATCTGTGCTCATAACCCACGCCCCCGTACCTATACCTATAGGTAACTAATTTCATATTATAGTAAACTTGGAGAATACCAAGTCTCACGTCGTTGGGGCTGCTACATCAGCGATAGATTGTGGCACCCTATTTCTTTTTACTCGTTATTTGTCAAGCAGTAGGTAGATATAAGGTACCTACAGTTAGCAGCTTTTGCTACGATCTTCATAAATAAAACACTTTAATAATGTCTTAAGTTTTCGCGATTATTACACATTATAATAAAACAAGTTTAAACGGATTACTCTTTAAACACTTTACTCGTAATCCTATATGAAATCTTTATTTCACTTAAAGACAACGTATCAATAAGATTTAACACTATTCAAGTCCTCAATAATCTTCTTATTCAACGTAGCTAACTCTTCAATGGCCTGTTTCTTAAGCGGCTCGTAGTCTGCTTTCAATGTGATAGATGCGATGTCTTCTTCTAACACCATCTTCCTATTCTCCAGTTGGGCTAACTGGTCTTCCAAGTTGTTTAGCTTCGCGTACATTTCATTGCCGTCTAGCCTGGCCTGTAAATATATAAATTGTAAAGGTGCAAAGTCAGGGCCAAAGTAGACTAGCTACTTTTATCATCGGCGATCAGCGATTTTGCGACTGCAACGCGTTTTGGCGACTTTGTCTCCGATTGTATCAAATCGCGGCTTTTAGCGATTGCTTCGCGTTTTGGTAACTAGTGATTGCAGAATCGAAATGGAGAGTCTAGCGTTCAGTCGCTGCATCGAGCTTCTAAAAAGCGATTTGATCGTCGCGACTGGCGATTGTTTATGTGCGGATAGGAGCGTTTAGACGCGGTATCAAGACTAAAATGAAATCGCCAATTGTTGATGCTAAAAGTAGCTAGTCTGCTTCGGCCTTAATTTTTTTTTTTTTCTTAATGCCGAAACAGACTAGCTACTTTTGTCTAGAGTGACCAAGTAATCATCATAATAAAATGTTGATTCTTTCTAACATACCGACATCGGAAGGTCTACCGTGGATGACGCCCCAAGGTAGAACCACATAGTGAAGGTCGCGGGAGTACCTACGTTGTATGCGGGCAATGCAGGGCCAGTCGTTATGGCTATATTTGGGAGAGGCCTAATTCCAGCCGTGGATGTCTTCGTTTGATATAAGGAACTGACAGTCTGACACAGCGCATATAAATTCTATAGTCTGCATACTTATTTCTTTTGCTGACCGTACATACCTGTAATTTCTTCAATTTGTTCGTTGCTTCCAGCACGGCGCTTTCAGTGGGGGTCAATTTCTCTCTGAGCTGTTTTAATTCTGTCTCTAAAGCCTTTTTTTGCTCTTCACCTAGAATACAGAGATTTTTTAGCATTGTGCATTGGTTTTTTAACGAACAAAATATTTTCCTTTTACCTTCATCTCGAAGTTTCTCCAAATCCGAAAGTGTCACTAGTTCTTCTTTCATTACTTTAGTCTTCTCTGGCAATGTGTGTAGCTCTGTCGCAAGGCGCTCTCTTGTTGCTTCTGCCTGTAATGTTAAAAGAAAAATTGACGTAAATTTTCAAAATCCACGGTTTGGAGTCAAGGGATACTATTAGTGTTCCTAATCGTTTTTCGTTCATTTTAATTTCTACTTTGTTCAAAATGCTTTACAAAATAAGTGACAATCACTTATTTTTTACCTTTTTCAAATTGCCCTGGAACCTCTCATAGTCGTTCATTAAAATATCGACAGACTTCTTGCTATTATCGTAATCAGAAGTGTATCCTTCTTTTTGTTTTAACGAGTCTATTTCACTCAAATCCAAATCTATGTTAGAACTGCTATGTTCTAAGGAGAAGACAATATCTTTTTCCAACTGGTCGATCTTTTCTTGTTCTTTTTTGAGATTTTCTTCGTAAGTAGCCATAAAAGTATCCATTGTTTCTTCTCTTTTCTTAAGCTCACGGTATTTTTGATGACGATCTGAATTGCCTTCTTCTAGGTCCTAAAAGAAAATATTTTGACATTTTGTTGTTGCACAAAAAACTCATGGTTTAAAAGTAAAACATAAAATTAGGATTGGTTTTTTATATATACTTTAAAAAAATACCGCCAACCTGCTCAGCTTGCTCGATTAGCTCTTGTACTTTCTTGATCTGCTCCTTCAAATTTGCAGCATTGCTGTCTAATAATGCAATCGCAGCATTATCTTCACGGACCTAAAAAAAAAATGTATCTGGTGTTAAAATTTTGTGTAGTTTTATAATCTACCTATATCCATATCTTAATTCTCAATGCAAAATGTGTAGCTGAAAGATCTACAGATTTTTCTATAGGTACACACTCCATTCTATAAGGTTCTGAAGTTCTTACCTGAAGCAACAGTTTCTCCCTTTCTTCTTGCGGGTCCAAACGGTTGTTCATCTCGTTCTTCATGTTGTCTCGTTTTTCTTCAGCAGGCGCTAGTCGACGGTGTAGCTCCAAAAGATGCACTTTTATCTGTGATTGATTTTTGATGTGATTTTTTCATACAAATTATCAAATTTTGAATTATAGGACTAGCTAGACTACTGTTATAAATAATTTTTAATCCTATCTGCTAAACAGCTGTTTGATAAAAAAATTGACATGTTCGAAGCTACAGTAGTATGAAATAAAACAAAGCTCCTTCTGTTGTCTGTTGACTGTTGTCATTGTGATCATAGCTTTGAGGTTCATCAAAATCTGTTTCTTCATAAAGAAGAAAGTTCTTATTTCAGACCAAAACAGACTTACTTGAGATCCAGATATCTCTTTACTGAATTCGTCTTTTTCTCTATTGAGATGATCTATCTGTGTCCTCGCTTGCTCAACCTCTTCTCTAAGAGCAGCAGCAGTTGCTTCTAGTTCATTATACTCGTCTTTCTGTTCTTGAGTCATTTCTGCTAGCAACTTTGTAATAGTTGATTGTTCCTGAAATATGAGAAATAGGCTCTTATATAGGCATAGATTCTGCTTAAAGATAATGGTTAGATAAAAGCTATTTGTATTCAATGATCGTCTTAATTTGATTGCATCTGATAAGGACGACATTCTAACCAAAAATATATGGTTCAAAAAATCCATGTAAGAAAATGTTAAGAAGAAATCACCTTATCCATTTGTTCTCTCAACTGCCTCAGCTGGTTCTCTTTCCTTTGTTTTTCCACGAAGATCTGTTCCACTTCTTCCTGCATCTTTTGATTGCTAGCCTCCAGCTCCCTTGTTTGTTCTTCTACTGACTGCTTGTTAGCCTCTCCATTGGCTATACGTATTGCTGTATTATAATCAGCTAGACGTCCCTGTAAGTCTGGAATTTTTTTCGTTTTATTTTAGGTATTCCATAGTCAATATTGTGAAGTGACTGCTTGGGACTATTATAGTGGTTAGAGCTAGCTGTATTAGCCGTTCTCCTTTTGAAATCTTGAGTTTTTTTACATCGGAGGAGTAGAATTATTTACAACTCACCAGTCAACTCCAGCGCTAACTCCCTGACTCTCTTCTCGTAATGTTTCTTTGCGGACCTCTCTCTTTCTCCCGCGTCTGCCTGCTCACTCAGCCTGGATATCTCTGCCTTCATCTCCCTGACTTTCACTTGCATCAGCTCTTCCCAATACCGTTTATCTTGGAGCTGCCGAGTACGGAATCCTCGTGCAGTTCCTGTTCGGAGTCCTGATATACCTTGCTGTGTGATTGGTCTGTCGATCTGGGTAGAAATAATTTACATTTTAATACACTTTTGGCGTGTACATATTGGTTATCTTAGCCTTAATTTTTGACAGTGGTTTAGTTATATTTTAGAAAATAAGACATGCCCAGCGTATTTGGGAGCAAACGTCCAATTTCTTATATTTGAAATGTTCCTTGGATTCATTCGAAAATCGTTGTGCCGACACTCTGATACTCACTAAAAAAGCCGCATCAATACCTAGTAAGTACCTACATAATTTACAGTTTTTATATAGGTACTATATTAAGTAATCTTTTATGATGTTTCCAGATACGACGACATACCATAGAAAAGCCAGTCATGGCGGTGGGTTGCCGGCTGGCTGTCGGCGGCGCTGGTCCGAACCCAGCCGTCGAGAGCCGCGACGCTGTGCTGCCTCTATACGCTGATGTCGGTCGCATCGTGCTACTCCTGAAATAAGGACTTTGTAAGTACCTAGGCTACATTTGATGTTAATTATATTTATGTACTTACCTAATTGTTTTAGGATACCTACTGAATCGATTTCTCTGTGGAGGCTTGTTATTAGCAACCTGTTTGTTATTTTTCTTTTCTTTCGTTACTACAGGGAATGTTATTACTCGCTTTCTTAAAAGGTAAGAACTAAATGAAATAAGCGAATTTATTCTGGAAGGTTTATGTGTATAAAACGTTAATTAACTAAAATAGGTAGGTACGGCACAGAAATCTTGATGGTTTGACATGTCGCCACACCAGTAGGTACATTGCACCCGTGCGAAGAAGGGGCGGGTCGCTAGTTTCTTATAATTTCATTCATTAATTACCTACCAATGTGAAGGTTGTGTATTTATAATTTACTAGCTTCCGCCCGTGGCTTCGCCCATGTTTTTCAGGATGAAGTAGCCTGTGCTATTCCATACTATAATCTATCTCTGGGCCAAATTTCATCCAGGTCCGTTCAGCTGTTCTGGCGTGATTGAGTAACAAACATCCATCCAAACATCCGCATTTATAATATCAGTATAGATTAACCCTAAAGAGAACTGTAAAAGTTCAGATTAATCACGTTAAAACGCACTTCACATCATATGCGGCCGCCGCACAAATATAAAACTAAAAGTAAGATCAACTCGAATTCAACACTTTAACACTAGCTCACCTAGGCACAGCTGACCCTGTGTTTGTATATTCTCGGTAACCTCGTCTGGATACAGGCCGAGGGGCTTCTGGCCGCTTTCCCCCCGCACTACCCTCAGAAAAATCCATAATAATGCCAAGTAATTAATTATTTTGTTCACATAAAATTAAAGTGTCTCGAATTGTCGACCGGCGCATTAGATTTGTTGTTGATGCGTTGCCATGGCAACGTGGCTATGGCGATGTCAACCATTTAGTTTGCGTGCCAGTCACTGCCTGGCAATGTTAGTTACTCCATAGAGTAATTATGCAGTTTTTATAAACTCGCTTTCTTGTCTGTTTGTCCATTCGGTACAAATTTTGCATTCGATTTTAAACTTCTCAATGAGTTAGAAACTGGAAACTTTAAATACCTATAGCTCAGAACTGATTGACTATAGTTTTATAGTAGGTAGATTAGGTATTTACCAAGGGGATAAAGCAGTGTCTTATGTCACAGGCGGGCGTCATAATATTGAATCCCGAGTGCAACGAAGGACTCTAGCCGAGCGTAGCGAGGTAGTTTAAAGTTAAGACTAGAATATGTGTTATGGACTACGGTCGGTCGCTATCGCCGGTTTGGGATTTGTACCTCTAGTCACAGATTACCTACTTTAGTCCTCTCTTAATATTAACCTGTAGACATCTGTAGCAGAAGAACTAGTAGACATCTGCAGCTGAAAGTGAGCTTGTTGCCTGACCCGCTACACTAAACATTTTGTAGTAGTACTCTTAGTAACGAATGTAGTATTTACTTCAGTACGTTAATCGCCTTTAACGATAACCACCGCAACAATTATATTATCTATTAGCCTACCCTAATCTTGCAATAATTTTCTTTGTTTATCAAAACAAAATGTAACTAACATCATTTGCGTAGACGCATAATCATTTTGTACAACTGTCATACATTTGAATTTAGCACCCGCACGTTAACAATTATCTTACTGATATTCTAAATATGTATTACGCTCGTTCTAAATAGCACGCATTCAGTATTACCTCTGCTTGCACAACGAACTTACAAAACTCTGCGATCATTAAACGTACTAGTCGCAGCCATAACAGTGGCATCGCAGTCATGTATTCAGCTGAACTAAATATTATATTATCTTCATGCTTTTATATCTCGAACGCTTTTGTATTAAACGGTCTTGGAAATGGATATAGATTCTTCATAAAAGAATTAAACTCTACGCTGAGTTTGTTAGATGCACCTCCAATAATGACAAAATGGATCGAACAACCGTTAGACCATTTCGATGGAAACGAGACTCGGACGTGGAAGATGAGATATTTTGAAAGACATGACTTATGGAAAGCAAAAGGACCGATATACTTGTTCATTAATGGTGAAGGAGAAGCTAGTGAATGGTTTCTTCGAACTGGAATACTGTACGACTTGGCAAGAGATACCAATGGTGCAATGTACTTATCCGAACATCGGTATTATGGAAAAAGCAAGCCCTTTGATAAATTGAGCACGGAAAACTTGGCTTACCTTAGTTCAAGGCAAGCACTTGCAGATGTAGCAAACCTGCTTGAAGAAATTAAAATGGCGTCTAAGTATAACGAATCAAAAGTTGTTGTAGTTGGAGGCTCTTATGCAGGAAACTTAGCAGCTTGGATGAGACTTCTGTATCCTGATCTAGTTAATGCTGCTATAGCTAGTAGCGCACCAGTTCTGGCGAAAAAAGATTTCTACGAATATCTAGAAAATGTTAGTGATGACTTCGAACAACATGGAACGCCTGGATGTTATGATAAAATAACAGAAGTGTTCAATAGGTATGATGAGTTATTCAAAACTAGTTCTGGGATTGCCCAGCTCAAGGAAGAGGAGCAGATTTGTAACAGTACAAATATGAACAAACCAGAAAATATGCAGCTATTCTTTTTGGATAAATCTTCTGAATTTATGTATGAAGCTCAATATGGTAATCCTGAGAGTATAAAGAACCTTTGTGACGAAATAATTGATACATTACACGTATATTCTTCAAAAGATGATGAAGGTGATTTGTGGAATGAGAAAAATAACTGCTTCAACTATGATTTTGATGAAATGGTTGAAGCTATGAGAGATATTGATTGGGTTACGTCTTGGACTTACCAAACGTGCACAGAATTTGGTTACTTTCCGAGTGCTGCTTCAGACAAGCAGCCATTTACCAATAATATTCCTGTGGAATTGTTTTATAGTTTGTGTACTAAAACTTATGGTAAGGAATTTGACGAAAGACGAATTGATAAAGGTATTGAACGTTCCAATGATATGTACGGTGGCTTGAAACCTAATGTAACGAATGTAGTGTTTGTGAATGGTGACTTAGATCCATATCACAGACTAGGAGTTTTAGAAGACGTATCATATGACGCACCAGCTAAAATCATACCTTTGTCGTCTCACTGCAGAGATTTATTTTCAGATAAATCTAAGGATCCCGAAGAATTGAAAGAAGCCAGAAAGTATATAAAATATTTGATCAAAAAATGGATTGGTGCTGGTGAATATAAAAAGCCTTAGTAAATTAATTCAAATGTCTATTGACTGCATTTTAAAATATTCAGATGGCATAATATTCATATGTATCGTATGGGCTTTAGTGTAGCTTGTATTATTGTAGTTGTATAAATTATGTAGTAAAGTGGTATGTAAAGCTCACTACCTATACTTTGTTTTCAAGGGAATCAATATTAAACAGGTGACGATACAATGAAACGAAAGTATTATTAAAATAATTGTATATTTACTCATAAACGGTCTTCCTTATGATAGGTTACTCGATAACCAACACCCAATGCTACACAATACAAGTGGATGTTGACGTTATATTACTTAAATTCGTAATAGCAGCAGTATTTTACATTGTGCCAGAATTGACTCCTCTAACAAAACACCTTAGTGTGATGATAAAAAATGCTGTACTTATCTAATTGAAACTGTCAGTAAATATTTCTTGGTCATATTTATAATAATGTACATGTACGGAATAGATCATAACTATTTTTAATACATTTATCTCATTGTAGTCCATTTTCCTCTATCACCATCTTTGATTTGGAAAGACACTATACTTTTGACGTGTATTCTCATCTAAAAAGTATCATTATAATTATCTACAATAATGCATAAGATACAATATTTTATGGTAACCTGTGTAGCACCTCCGAATTTTTGAAGCTACATATCAGTTTTTAGAAGCATGTAAAATAAGATCCGGGAAAAAGAGCTATATTTGTACAGAACATAGTTCTTTTAAGGATATTATTTTAAAGTGAGATTCTATCGGATAAAAATATAACACAAAATGTGCTACAAATACAAAACATATCTAAATAATATACAAAAATATTAAAATCTTAAAAATAATTGTGACAATAAATTACATTTAAATTGTCAACGTAGTTGTACGTAACTAGATCATAATACTAATATTATGATAATTGAGTATTGGAGAAATATATCAGGAAGTACATGGACCTTAACACAACATTAAAGAAGAAATATATTTACAAAAGTATTTATTAAATCTAAAATTGAATTCTTATCTAATAATTAATTATTATGTAGAATTAAATATTATGCAATTTACATACAATTAACAAATAATAACAATATGTGATGTCTTGAAAGGCTATAATAGGGTTCCATAATAGAGCATTTTGTTCTTTGATTAAAAATAAATATATTGTGTTTTGCTGCCTAAACTAGCAACGTAATAAAATAGTTTCAATGTGATGCTGCAAGTAAAATTAATAAAGAAGACCTTGCTCTTCTTTAAAAAAACTATGCAGTAGTTCTTGATGATCGCTATAAATAAAATAACAAAAATATTTCAAAGTCCCTAATTGTTTCAAAATATCCCAACCCTGTTTTGACTAGGATTGCCACTTAAATATTATAAAAAGAAAATATTTTAACGACAAGACAATTGTGATGACATTGAACACGCAAATCGTTAAATATTGGCAGTGATAGTTAACTTAAAGGTTTAATTAATTTATAACTAAGTTTTTACAATATTCAGTTAAATACGTTACTATTAAAATATTGGTAAAGTTGATTACTAAATTATATGCTAGATTTATCACTTAAATATATGTTGATTATAGAATTACATTATGATGTAGGTATACTAGAAATCTCGATAATTCGCAATACCCCATAAAGCAATTAGTCTATTGCTTTCTCATACAAAAGTAAATAATATAATTGTATCATCGATGTAAACACAATTTAAAACTCGTTTTTATTTTACAAATCTTTGAATATTTACAATCATAAAGATTACGATTTTTCAGGATACTGTCTCATTGATTCTTAATTTCATGCTTGTCTTCATGCACCCTAAAACCAGTTAAAAAATACTCTTCAATCTTTGGTTACATGATTCTTTTCTTCATTAAAAAAATATTGTGATTTCACTATCTCGATTTGACAGTATCCTTGTCTTATGTCTAAATTTAGTTGCCAGGTGTCAGGTGATTTGCACTCTAGTCCCACTCTCCGATGAACATATGACGCGCGTGAGGGGCAGGTGGTGGGGGAAAGCCACGTCCAGGCATAGGCAGGCGACCGTACAGCGCATATGGATCATAGTGCTGCTCTCCGTCTGTAATTAATATCATAACCTACGTTTTAAACGGCTGAATCTTCCTAGGTATCTTTAAATTAATTTTGTTTAAGAGTCTGGCCTCCGTTATTACTCAGCACTATCCGGGAAAAACTAAGTTTTTGTTGTCTAACTTACGAATGTATTACTTAGCAAAGTTAGTGGAGATGTTACAAACATTTAGGGATAAGCAACGGGGTGTGTTATTTATACAGAAAATACGTACAACAATTTTAGTAACAATCACAGATCAGGGAACAACGCGGCAAAGGGGGAAGTAATCTGCTGGGAACCTAATAATTTTGCAAAGTATATCTAAGGATGATAGCAAAGCTTTCAATTGAAATCTCGCAGTTTGGTAGAATAAAGATTTGACAAGATTGTCAAGAAAAAAGTATAGATGTGAATACTTGATACTGGTGAATATGGGAGATGAACTCAGAAGTGTGAAAAGTGAAGAAACGAAGCTTACAGGCGAGTTGTGCTACCAAGCGAAGCGGTCTAATATAACAGAAAGTTTAAATACCAAGATTGGAGCGAAGAATCCGCGTTGAGGCGGTGGAATTAAAGTGCGGGGTTAGTCTGTATATACACTAGCGCGGCTGCTGGATCACGAGGGGTCGCAGCCGTTTGTCCCTGTTCGGATAGAATTGGAACATGAGCTTTTCTTTTCTGGGGAGACGATCGTACGCACCGATTCCGCTCTCGTAAGAACGAGCATGCCACAAAGCCTGTGGTGGCATTGGAGCGTGCGCAAAAGGCGCCATGTGCGGCGGGAATGGGCCGGGGTGGGCGTGCGCCACGCTGTAGCGCTTGCTGGGCACTGGAACTTCCTTCAGAGTCAGACGCTCAGCCATCACGGGAAGGACTTTCGCCCCATTAGTCTTCACGAAGTTTGGCACGCGTGCTCGCAGACCACAGTAGTAAGGATCATCTGAAATCAAATTAAACCAAATGGAAATATTAATATCGCATTACACATTAAACAGACACCGACAGACGTGTTGTACCTAGAAACGAGTCTTTACATAACATGGTTATCGTTCACCTATTCCTATGTTGAAATTGCGAACACATTCGCCTATAAAACACAACGCATGCACGTTCCGTTCCATGTTCCGCATCCTACGCCTGGCTCGTTCCAAATACCGACGATTCAAATATCAAGGATACGCCGAAATGCCAGTCGGTGGTTGCGACACCGGGGCATTGTCTGCATAACCTCAGCACTGATCTCTTCTTATGAATGGAACGCAAGTGTTCTCAAATTAAAACGTGCGAATGCGATCCAAAACCGTCATATTCGATCATCCATATCGTATGTGGAATGCGTCAAACGTGACTTGACATTGACAGTCAGGAATTCGTGAACAGAGCATGCCTATGTACCAGATACCATGCGCGAAATTCATTTGAATAAAGCTTCCGAAATTCCAACTTTTATGTCATCATCTTTTTATGTTAAAGTATAACCATCTGAAGTGTATTCAAACGTAAATTGGGCTATATTTCAAAAAAGACTTCGCCTCTTTGTCGGGTCGATATAACTCTTAATATTTTAAATAGTATCTACTCCTTTTAAGACGGTGCTTGTGGTGTTTGAGTAAGTGTCCCCTTGTAATCTGTGATGTATGGCCATGCTCTTGATACACTACCTAGGTACTCGCCTGTCTTTTTGTGAACAAAAAGTTTCTTAGAAACACAAAATTGGAGGCGCAATTTCTGCAGCCAATAAAATATAAATTGAATATAAGAAAGTTTAACAGCTTTAATTGATTATGCGTTGTTATCAGTGATAACATTTATTATCATCATAATAAGATCTTCAAAACTAGTGAAATTGGTCAATAAGTAAAAAAAAAATATCTTGCAAACTGCAACTATTAAAAATTTAGGCACTGGATGTGCTAAAATTCATATCAACAATAAGTATTTTATATAACACCCCTAGTATATCAGCTTTTATCACGAATACATCAAAAAGCATCCAGTTCACTGTGCCCATAACCTTAAGTCCATATTCCATATTTTATAAATATTGCTTTAAATCACAAGGTGCGTGGACATGGGTTTATAAATGATGATCCGGCTAGAGATGTTGATATAAAGGTTCACACTTCCAAGTACTTGCAACGTGGCTGTATAAATTGCAACTCGCATTCATAAATCCATTGCATTGTCAACTGCATCGTGTTCAAATGGACAGTTCTGGACGCAAAGGACGGTGATTGCTTGACCAATATCACAAGTGGTAAATAATATCTTTGTGATTGGACGTTGTGAAATGCAATAGAAAGTTTTGTAATTTACTTGCAGTGTGGTAATGAATTGACAAATGTGCTGTCGTGTCAAATTAAATAAAAACGCGGTAATAAAAATGAGTTTCTCGCAATTTTATGTTAGGTAGTTGTTACCTGGAGAATTACTTACGAAAGAAACTTAAAGGATGTTTAGTTAAAAAATTATAGGTAATAATCGTTCGTCTGTCGCACTTGACAGGCACAATTGATTTCGACCTGAATGAGGCGGGTTTTATCAAATGTGACAGATGGAGGGATAATATAAGTAAAAAACCCTGAACTAATAAATTGTCAAGAAAATAAAATAAAAAAGACAATAGATAACCAATTGCAAATCCTACTACAGACGGAAAAAACGATTCAAACACATTTGTCGGCGAAAACATCACTAAGTAGCCGCACTCTGCTATCAGCTGATCCTATTTGTCCATTACTGAAGAATTATGACCAAAGTAATGACCAAACACGGAGGGCAATCCGCAGACCGCTCTCAATGTAGGCGCCTCCAAGAGCTTTGCCTTTTAAATACTGTTATTACCCATTCAGCAAGACAGTACACCGTGATACAACCAAGGGAATTTATATTGTCCAAGTAATTAATGCTGACATTTTTTTGGTTGGTTTTTTTAGTTCTCCTTTGTTGCTCGAGAATGGAAAAGTTAATTGAAGTCCGGTAAGTTATGAATGGCCTTACTGAACGTAATTAGACTCTTGTAACGCGAATGAGAGATTTAGTGACTTTAAATAGTTTAGAGCTGAAGTAAAAGTAAAAACGTACTTTATATCGCGACGAATAACATCGTTAGGAGTATTATTATTTTTAACAATGTTTATTTCAGAAAAACATTTGTTGTTTTTCTTAAATGTTTTTTAACAATATTTCAACAATTTTTCATAACCAAAGGTTAAGAGTCTGATTCTTTATACTAATATTTACTATATAAGTTTTAGAACACTTACCGTATTTCTTGTTGTCTTTTCCTTTATCTGATTTGCCTCTCGGGAACTGTGTTGGCACGCGTCCCTCATGTCCTTCTATGTCATCATAATCAGGCTGTGAAATAAATAATTACAATTGATTTATTAGATTTTTAATGTTTTGCTGTTGTTGTTGCAGTTTGTTATACCTACGTTATGATTAAAAAGAATCTGAATGTAAAAGATATTGCTCGTCTAAAGACTGCAAGAAAAGTATAAGCTTATCCTAAATAAAACATAGTGTGTAAAATGGACCAGGATTATCTTAAAACGTTTCTGGTGACATGAAAGGCAGAAAGCGCTAAGTCCTAGGGGAACACCCAGATCGCAATTACATTGTAGTATGTCCACTAAACAACACAACTTGCGCCTAAGAACATGTAAAAGCAAGTAATTCACGAATAAAACACGAAGCAAAAATCGGATGCAATAATATGAACGTGTGGGCGCCGTACAATCTTTTACCTTGTAACGAACCAAAGATGGCATCAAAAAACGACGAATCGCGATATATAAAACTCATAGGAACAGAATCTTATCAAATAAAGGTTATGGAAACCACCCTGGCAAGACATATCGGTTCACGCAGTATATTTTCTTAATAAACACCTAGCAGGCATAAAAGTGAAGCCTAACAGACACACAAAGGACATTGTTCATTTGTATGGTGTCAGAAGCTAAGACCTAGGTAAACCAATAAAAGAGTAAAGCCGACGCGACTGTACTATGTTGTCGCTATCATTTATCTTCGAAAGCGATGAGATGCGAGATATGTCAGGGTTATCTTTCCCGCTGGGCCGACCATTGTCCACTCCGCACAGTTGCGATAGCGCATGTCCACAATTATCTGACAACAAGTCGGTACTGACAGGCGTTAATCGGATTGAACTTTCACCTCCCTTCGATGTTTATATCTTAACAATTGTTATGATTTGGGACTAGACTTACGCAATGATCGATGGATACGTTTTGTGGAAGGAAAGAATTATTGACGTGAATAGATAAGTACATTACCTTACCACCTTACAACCCTGGATTGTCGATGTTTGATATATGAGTTACATGTATTAACAATATTGGTTCCGTATTTTTTGTTATACAAACAAATTATACTTCAAACGATTCTAAAAAATTGATGATTCTGCATGGAGGTATGACGGTGGATTTCGATTCATTTGATTCGCGTTATATCCATTAAGCATTCTATTATAAACTCGATCAAATAATAAAATGTGATCTTTTATGTGGACGGAAAAGCCAATTTGATGTTGACAGAAAAAATAAATGACCTGCAGAATAAACAAGTTAATGGTAAAATTGATACATAGCAAATGTAGAGGAAGCAAATACGGAAGGTTGTTAAATCAATATAATTTCTAAATCTGGCAAATTGATGTGTCACGAATGAAAGATAATTGGAATTTTATAATGTCTGGGGATTTTAGCATATAACTACTTTTTTCCTTTAACGTGCACTTGATTGTAATTATTTGGGAATATTTTTGAGGATGTGAGATATTAAGCTGACATAATCCTTATTTGGTCTCGATTGATAAAGTCGTATTAAGACACGGTGCATAATTCACTTGTGACTTGTCTTTTTTATAACAGTTGCCATCCATTATTCTTACGGAGATATTTTTGGATTTCAATTTGCATAAATCGTACTTTTATCACAAGTAGTTGGTCATCTTTTTTTTAGGTTTGTCAAATGTGCATTAAGGATTGAAAAAGTTTAATAACATTCAATTTGGTTTACTTTTTCCTTGTGGTAATTTTGTGAGTCAAAATCTTTGGTATCCATCTCGTGAAATTGTACCTGAGTAATGCTATTAAAAATTATAACATAAACATTATCCAACGCACACAAGCCAAAATTGGCGACTTTACTTTTTACCTACAATTTAAAACGCTTTGTCACGGCCAACACTCGGAGACAACGGAAATGTACAAATTACATTTAAAAGAAACAAAAGTCAAAATAACATCTAAAAGAACTTGAATAATCAGTGACATAAAATATACAAAGTTCACCTTGCAGCTCGGGCGGTATGTTTATTGTAAGAGGAGATGTAGTAAAAATTACATGTAAATTATTGTAATAAAAATAGCCATGCCATCTCAAAACTACCTTGATGCACAAACTTAACAATGAAAAAATAATTCGTAATGCAATTTTCACTTCGGAAATTACTTTGTCGATGCGCAACCGCATCTTATCTTTTATTTCGAGACCTGAGGGGTTCAAGTTTATTATTATTCAATCATGAAACTATAGGCCTCTGTAAATCATATCTTATTAAATTAATTCACAAAAGGCAAAACTCTTAAAATAAGCCATTAAAGATTCGCCAAGGGCTGCTGAGGTGATGCGTTTAATTTTATTTTCTTCCAAAGGTTGAGTGAGTATTGGCAAAATATTTGCTGAAAACCATTAAAAAAGAACTTGTTCATTCTATCACCAACTGTAATGAGTACCAAATTATTCCACACCACGGAAGGCCCCATAGGTTGGAGGAATATTGTATGTGGATGCGATCCTCGGCAGTAAAGGATTGATGAATGAGAAGAAAAAATTCGATATTTGCGACTAGGACTTGCGCCCTGAGGGTTCCGTACAAACTTAATTATGTATGTTGTAAAATAGCGTACAAGAAATTACTTGTACATACCTACAAAAAAATAGGTACCTGAAGATTCCAGAAATATGTAATTATACATATAAGATAATGAATAGGTTTGTATAGGTCAATCGTTTTCGGGGCGTCGCGTGGGGCTTACAGTCGAGGGATTTTATAATCTTAGGTCAGCGCCCCGAAGCGGCGAGCCCTAGCAGTATTTGGTCAGGCAGTTTGTCTTTACTATAGATTTAGGTATCGATAGCAAGACTATGGTTCAACATGTTCTCCTAGATGGCGTTATTACCAATGACTATTTATTATGTGACATAAATGGCCGTATATATTTTTTGACTTAGAAGCTTGAATTTTTACACCTACAAGGGACCGTAGTTCTTAGCATTTGATATAAATTTTAATGCGATACCTTTACCCGTTTCTAAGAAACAGGGTCTTGACAGACAGACAGGCGGACAATAAAGTGTGCCGATAAAGGTTCCGTTTTTTCTTTTGAGGTATAACCATAAAAATGAACTGGCATATCTACTGCTATTTTAAAATGACTATGCTTAGTAGACAGACTGGTAATATCAGTGTGTTGTTATTAGCAGACATAATTAAGAGCATTTGCTGCTCATACAACCTCTTGACAATTTAGTCGCTTTTATCATACCTACGGGTGGAAAACCAGTCTCATCCTTTAGGTAAAGGATCATATTTTGCCTCTTAGTTTGGTTACGCGTTCCTGAAACTCCGAAACGTGACGGTAAGCATGCAAGGTGCAAAGGCATGCAAAATGTCACCAATTCGAACTCACTTTGTATCCACGTACCTTGGGAATGTCAGCGGGCCCATAGCCATTCTCTCTGGGCGGTAGTTTCGGAGGCTTTTCACCTCTCCTCTGTCCCATTTGCATCATCAGCTGTTCTCTGGTGGCGGCCACGACACCGTGTCCATTATTATTGTGTCCATTGTGTCCATTGAGTCCGTAGCCTCCAGAACTGCCGCTGGATCCTGAGCCGTTGACATTAGAGCTGGCGATGCTGTATGGGTCTTCATCTGGGATGGGAATGCGGGGTCGGTTCTTGATGTCCAGCAGTCTTTGAACTGTTGACAAATGAGGGTAGGTATTATTAGAAACGATGAATCTCACTTATAAATGCCAAAGTTGGTGTGTATGTGTTCGTTACTTCCCCACGCTGAAATGGTTAGACGGATTTGGATGAAATTAGACAAGGAGGTAGACTGGGATCTTGAAAAGCACATAGGCTACTTTTTATCAATTTTCATGCTGACGAAGTCGCGGAAACACGAAATTATTAAAACTTTTGTTCTATCACAGGCTTATGCTTTGAGTTTTGGCTAGACGTCCATGATTTTAAAATGTCAGAGTTCACAGTAGAAAATATTTATTTTTTATTAATTAATACTTGTAGGCAAATTATAATCTTCTGTTTCAATTTATACAAATCGTATATCACCGACCTGGGGTCGTCATCAAAGGTCAACCAAACCTCATCTCGGATATTAATGAAGCAATATAAATTCTATTGAAACGTAAGAATTATTGTATAATAACAAGTTTCCAAAAGATTATCCAACAGTTTGAACACACAACAATTGGAAACATTTAGCGACGCTTGCGCAACCAGCAACACGAACGTTACTTCGTGATGTTCAGATCGGATGGCAATCACTCCTCTTCACGACTTCGAACAACCTACGGTTATTAATGCGACGCTAAAGGTCTGGTGTCTTCATTTCAGTTCACCCATTAACCGTACCTTCGTCTCTAATCATAAAAATAAACGAATCGTCCACGATTAACCAACTTTACTATTACACCGCAAGGTTGAATACATAATCTTAGTACAATAAATGTAAATTCATGCGAATATTGGCTCTTTTAGTTGCGAAATATCAAAGTGCCTATAAAATTTATTGCATGAGCGACGGTGCGGCACAAAAGACGCATAGTGACAACTGCATCCATCATTCCGTGGTGTCGGATTGTCTACGTCCTAAATGTTTATTTAAACTTCATACACGTCAAATCATAACGAATGATCGAGCGGAAATTATTTGAAATAACTTGCTAAGTGTATGCCACATTAGGCAATTATATTAAAATGTAATTCCTAATTGTGCCCGTTCATTACGATGATTACACAGTTTAAGACCACTTATGAAAGCTGCTATTACGCTAATATAATTAGGTATTAAACACTATTTGTTCTAAAAGCTTTTAGTTCATTTAGCAATTACAGCAATTTCAATAAGGAAGTTAATGTTCTTTTGTTTGAAAAGCATTTCATAGATTTCCAACGCCGACATGATAGAGATGTTGTGGAAACGATAAACCTTTGTTTCGCACATAATCTAAGTTTAAAAGATATACCTGTGTCTGGAAATACCGTAGACGCCATGTCGCAACGGGATTAGAATCCAGATTAGTTCAGCCAATGAGCTGAATGCTAATAGCCGAGGTACATACACTGACTGTTTTTAAATGCTGAGAAAATTACGTGTGTCTATTTACAAAAAAGAATTTTATATTCGGTTTGCTATTTGTGGTATGCGATGTGAGTCAAGAGCGTCTGAACAATGCTCCAGTTGGAGTTTAGTTGAGGTCTTGCTCAGATTTTGATATGATAACACATTTTCCTCATCTAACATGCGTTTGCCCCCTCAAAATATACTTACGACTTTATTTTTGGGTTGAATTTAATCATTATTTCTCTGGATGAACAATTTTTGGTCCAACGATCGAATATGACTTGAAGGTCCTTAACCAAGAAGTTATCTTAATCCGTTTATTGCGTAAGCAACTCAACCAAATTTTGCAAGAAGAATAATATTGCAACCACGTCCGTACTTCGAATTAGGGCTACTAAAACCTGTGTAATGTACAGATCACTTTCGATCAGCATGCTTCCTATTGTCGTCAATCCGAGTTTTGCATAACAGCAGTCACGATTCACGTCTGTTCGAGCCTTTAATGATTCAATTGGCGCTCGTTACAAATTCAAAGTGAATTTAATGGGTTTATGGGCAATGATTGCATTCGTATGATCCAGTTACGAAGTATGACGACCTTCGTTATGAAATCGAAATTAAAATATGTGATGTGAACAAAGAAGTAGGTAGGTTTGAATTGATTGGACAAGACACATTAAGCTATGCAGATCTTATCGTGTGTAAAGGCAATGTGTTGCTACTTTACAAACTTAAGACAGATAAAACGATTAACAATACATACATATTGGTTAATTATGAAAATAAAGTAAGACACGAATAAAATAACAATGTGTTAGTACTTCCATGACACGAAGGTTAAACTTTTGATGCTATATCGGCAAAAGCGACCAGTCCCCACGTTTAAGTGTCACGACTTCTATACAGAAAACATTAGCTACGTTACTCAATAGATTTATTTGAGTTCCTTAACAGATAAACAGTGGCTAGACCGCGAAACCACTGCAGAAAATCTATGAACGCATCTTATCCGTGGTGGAAAATCACGGGAATCTCGCAGTGCGGTTTCTTTCCCATAGCCTCACTATGATTTGTGCAAAACCAATATTGGATGTTGAATTGCTGTTAACTTGCCTAGATGGGGTTAGTTAGAAATTTGCAGTATGGTTTGAGTGAAATGAGGTGCAATACATCTTGAGATCGATGTAAGATTGCATTGTTGCACAACAATAAGCAGACTACTGAGAAGTGGGGGTCTGCATAGTTGATGCGGTTGCGTGCTATGGGAACTAAATCAGATTTGAAAATTATCTATATAATATAATAATACCTCGATTCACACTTGCTGCTTATTTCAAAAGACGTGCAAATTACTCTCTGTAATTCAAATTTTCTGCTCATATGAATAAAACAGGAGTGTAGATACTTGTACTGAGCCGGTAAGATGACGCACGCCTAGTACCTACTTGAATACCCAACATGTGATAAATTTCCGGAAGTGTCTTTGGGCAGTCAATTGTACATTATTACTGGCCGATCACCTTGCTACGATGACAACCGGATCACTTTTGACCGAGCCCATAATATAATTAAAAAGAGAATAATTGCTGATGATCATGGTTTTAAGGCCATCTCCAATATCAGAACTCTGAAGTATATAATCAATTTATTTTCGGACTGGACTTTCCGCACCATTTAATTTTTTCTCTCCTACTTAAAACTTCAATAAACTCAAGGTTAAGACATCTTGGTTAAACGGTCGCGGTTGCGCGTGAGAAAATTACTGTGCATTATAAGAATTTAATTTTGTATATTCGTAAGTAGTTAATGATAAGTGTGGAGGTCGTCCCATTGTTCCATAATACCTGAGCCTCAGACCCGGAGGTCTAAGACAAGGTAACTGTAACATTGTCAGATCTTTGGGTGCCTCTAGTCATCGGCTACGTATGCAAACATACGCCCATTCAATGGTAATTACTGTTAACGTTGATGACGCGTGACTGATGTTCGACAGAGGCCTTGTAACTGATGATATGGAGAGACCTAAAATAAACATTACTGCAAATGTCATTATTCTCTTAAATGTTAATGATGGCGCTATCAATGAGGGAACGAGCTTCAAAGATGTCTAAACACTTAAAGGCGTCATAAATTTAACTCCCACGCAGGTTGTGATTTGATAAATACAGTTCACAATGCAATACTATAATGAAATATTTTTATGTTTTGAGATAAAAGAGGTAGAGTTAACTCTTCACTGGACCCATGTGTCACTGTCCGTGATATCGGTGTTAGGCAATTTATTCGCTATGACATGTATTGTGCGTTTATGTCCCTTAATGCTGCTATTGCAAAATTTTCTGTTGATTTTGCTTGTTTTCTCTGCTATTGTTGCGGCCAGCGTGAAATCGTTTGCTGCCTCTGTCAACCTTAACGATGCGACGTGGCCGGTAACAGATTTAGATTATTTAGGACCGTGGCTAGCAGGTTCATTTATAATTTAACTTTTATATAAAAAGGTAACGTGAACACAAATGATCATGAAGGTTTTATGGGCATTTAAATTAAGGCCGTGTAGGTTTAAATTATTATTTGTTTTAATTTTGTATTTAATAGTAGGCGCACATTTCTCTCTAAGGTTATATTCAAATTGATTTTTTAACCCATTAGACCAGTTACGTGAAGCATGTAATTATTTAAAAATGCGGAACGTTGGGCACGAATGTTTGTTAGACATTTAATTGGTTTTGTGACCAATTTATAAGTCGTATAGAAGTGCTCCGAAGTAATATGTAGACGAAATCATTTCCTGATTCAGTTTTTGTTGGGTTTAATGACGAACTATTGATTGTGTGTGGCCAGATTTTATTGACAGGTGTGTATGTGTGGGTCGTGCGTACTTGATTTAATTATAGGTACTCGTTACAAGTGTAGTGTCATTACAATATGTATAAAAAAAACAAATGTGTAGTAAGATTAGGAAATTTTAATGCCTCTAGTTTTATTAAGAAATGATTTAATAAAATCGCTGGTGCACCTGAATATAAAACACATAGGGCCGTACCACAAAAAAGATAGACACGCGTTAAACGCGAATGCTACCAAAAATAATACGCACTCGTTTTAGCACTAACTTGTCTAAAACAAGTGTGTATTATTTTTGGTAGCATTCGCGTTTAACGCGTGTCTATCTTTTATGTGGTAAAGGTGATAATTATTTGTAATATAAAAAAATAAGGTATTAATAAGCTTGAAAAAATACGTCACCTATCAAGAAATCACAAAATATATTTTTAGGGTGTGAAAATTGTGTCCTTAAATTAAACTGTCTCACTCAAAATTGCTACCTACTTATTATTCAGACCCCGAAATTAATATTAGTACATAATTTTCCATGGACATTACTGACCTCACCACAAATATTTTTTCAAATTTGCAACCCGCCCACCTTGACCATGCTTTACTTAATGAAGCCTACATAAAAAAAAAAATAGACAAAAACGATGTGTTGCTCATTCGTTAGTTTTTTAAGGTTCATAGCTAGCCGCACTAGACAACACAATGATGATATCGCAACGTTTTTAGTGCGGAAGTGTTTTTATTCTGATGTTAATATAAAATATTGTGTTTTATATAAATATTTCGAGCGTATTGTTTGTGTATGTCATGTTGAAGTTTGTGGTTTTGAAGTTTTTGGGCGTCTTTTGTTTAAGTTTACCAAGTGCATTGTTTTTATTGGGTTATTGAGTAATGTTGAGTGTGTTGATGATGACGTTTGTTAAGTTGTTGTGTCTAGTACTATTGCTGTGGATGTAAGGCTAAGAATTTTGTCTTTTCCTATCGGAATTTAAAAAAGCAAATCAGTGGTTATATCATCTTCTGCTCTATAAGATTGATAAACGCTAGTTTTCTGCCCACACCGAAAGGGAAAACAGCGTGACGATACGCACAGTCTATTTCAAATCTCTTCACATTAAGCTTAGATACCGAATCTCCTAAGTGCATAATTATATAAAAAGTAATTGGCCTACTATGTATGAACCGTAATGGTTCGTGGGAAACATATCCATCATTTTTATCAAACTTCATCTTTTGTAGGCAATTAGTTACCCAACCTACCACTTATGTGGGTACTGTCTAACACAAAATTGGATTTTTGACAGAAAAATTAACAAGTTCCTTGTCATATTATATGTGTTGTTATAAGTTTTTATGTACCTATATCGACAGAGTTTAGTTTATTTATTTTTTGTCAGGTTTATACAGGATGGCAGGTTAAACAGTGTAAATGTTTTAAGGGGTCATTGTACTCATCATTATCAACAACTTTTACTATGGGACCAAACCTGAAATCGCAAAAAAAAAATCAGCTGTTCCATACATTTTGTTGAGTTATTGAACCTAAATGTTTAGAACAGCTAATTTTTTTTTCGCTATTTCAGGGTTGGTCCCATAGTAAAAGTTGTTCAAAATTATGAGTACAATGACTCCTTAAAATATTTCCAATGTTTAACCTGCCACCCTGTATATTTGTAATAATAAATATTTTATTATTACAAATATAATAATGCGTGCTCGTTTATTTTCTAATATAACTATTAAACCTCGCTTTAAGTTAGTACCTTTACAATGAGGTGTTAAAATTTCCCCTTTAGTTAGCTTTAGCTACGCAGCGTACCAGTGAATCACTACTTACATTACTACACAACATTAATTTCTCATGTTTGATTTCAAATAGACCAAACCTATCAACAAAATAATCATATTGAATGACAGATCGTTTAGAAGTTACATCACTTATTACAAAATTATCTAACAAACTTCCTTCTTCAATTTTAATATTAATTTTATTCAACACAACGACTCATCAATTCTTAGCACCTTAATATTACAACATGTATTATATATTAGTACCAAGATTATATGATAATCTGCAAAGTGCAGGCTTAGAAAGTGACAGTGAACATTGTTCGGCCAAGGTCGCCGGCTGACGTGACAACCGGATTCAAGCCTCAAGCTCTTGTCAATGCAGATAGCGAACAAGTTGGTAATGATAGTGTTAATTAAAAGCTAAAAAACAAATTGTATAGTGATGTTAAAGATAATATTGGTAGAATATTTTAATAAGAAGAAGCAATGGGTTTGATTCTAAAAGATTTGAATTCTGATCTATAAGTAGAATTGAATTGATATGTTTTAGTGTAACTGAATTTGAATCGAATCATTTTGTAGTTTTGAAGATTGCATGGATTAAGACGTCAACTCTAGCCATGAAGCACATAATAATTAATTCTGAAGTAAAAACATCATAACATTGTGTTAATTTGTCTCGCTGTAATAAAATGAATGTGAAGACTTTTTCTGAACAAAATAATGTACTTTTTGCTCTCAATGTGATTCACCAAAGTGCATATTATCGCAAATCCTAAAACCTGCATTGCTTTTTGTTCCTTTTTGTGCCTTCAGTGTAAAATCTTTTAAGAGGTGTAAAAAACCGACCCACTGCATTTGTATTTTATGATTCTGCTATACGTATGTCCAGAAATATTTTTACATTCGGCTTGAAAAATCCCTTTGATACCTACCTTCTATATTCTTTATTTGATCGCATTTTAAATATAACAATCGTTACTGTGTAACGAAATTTAGTTCCTTGTAAACGGTAACACAAAAAGTTCATAATAGACAATGATTTGCAATTAGATAAAAATATTAATTAAACATAACGTCATTTTGTATTCACTTCTCTGTACAGTTATTAGTTCAATTGCATTTGAAAATAAATTAAAATATTAATTATACATAACGTCATTATGCAAGGACAAGACAATTTGTGTTCACTTAATCTGTACGGTTATTTTTATTGGTTTTTAGTTTGTAACTATTTATAGACTAAGTAGGTATTTCATAGAACAAATGTTTTATTTTGAATGCTCTTTTTAGCACGACGAGTAAAACTCAAAGCAATATCTTGGCCCATATATCATTAGTACCTCTTTAAACTGTAACATCGCTTTCAAGGACTGCAGTAACAACTCTATTATCTATTAGCATTAAAGAAAAAAAAATAGAACAGCTTTTAACCTTCAAACTCACCCGGTGGCAGCTTAGATTTGAGCATATCCATAGCAACGACGTTGATGATGAGCACCCAGATGGGGCAGTCGAGGAGATCGGAGTCCGACTTGACGAAGGCGATGGCGCTGAGGCACTGTGTCTCCAGCCGCCTGCGGTCAGGGTATGAACGACGCAGTTCACGGTTCACGTTGGATTGAAACTTCTTCATGTCGAATAACTGGAAAAGAAATAAATATAAAAATATGAAATGTAACAAATAACAAATAAATAATGGCTTCTATGTTGTAAAATACATGTTAGGTAATGGTTTTGTTCCTATCACCATTAAAAGTAGAGCGGCTAAACTACCTGTTGAGTTTCTGATTACGTTAAGTATGCTTTTTAAACCGCCGATACTAAGGCAGAAGAGTTTGAGAATGTTAGATAGTCTAGTACCAATAAGGACTTAACAGACTATATATACCATGTCGATAATTATTTGACTTAGGTGTAATATAATTTAGATACAGATAAAAAGATAAATGAGAGGTAGAAAAAGTATTCTGTACTAACAACCGGTGTGGTTCATAATAGCGATAATTTTAAAGATGAGATAACACCAATCATGTTATAACAAACAAACTTAAATTAACAGACAGTTACAAATAACGTGTACATTTTTTATCTTAATTAACACGAGTGATGATCTAAAACAAATTGTTGGACGATCGATTGAATGCGTCTTAATTATAAGATCTTATCGAATTAATATTACATAACAAGCCATCATTTGATAATGAAAAGACAATCGTTCGATCAAACAAAAATCGAGCCGACGTCTTGTAGGTTGCCCATCTTTACAGTGAAAATGTCAAGCGTGAGCGCTGTTAATTAAAAAAAACATAAATAGTTTCTTGTACTAATTTCTAGTTTCTGAAAGCCTATTTAATTTTAATCTGCTGATAACATCATGTCAGCTCTTATGATTGGTTGACTAAAATGACAACAGCCAACCAAATCACTTGACATGAGGTTAAGAGCAAATTAAAATTAAAGAGCTTTCAGAATCTGGGAGCTAGTGTCACCACGCCTGGTTAATCAATATCGCGTTATTTTATGTCATCTATTTAGACTTTCTTCGTTGATTGCCTAACTTCCATGGAAAGTCAAAGTCACGAAACTTTAAATTCCAGCACGACGTGATCTAAATCTATCATGATAGTATCAAATATTCCTAAAGGTTTCCGATTCGACTGAGGAACTCCGAAAGACAAACGAAAACGCCGAGTCAGATGCATCGATGAAATTGAATGAGGCTTATAAAGTTGTTACATAACCAGTGCAAGCAGTTGTCGAGTTGTCCGTGCGTCCGTCCGGACCAGTAGACTATATAGATGGTATCTTTAAAAACTTTGCCGGCGTAATTCGTAAATCATCAGACGGCGACTCAAACGACGTACAAGTCATATTGATGCATTTTAAGAATTCTAATTAAAATTGTAACATTCTATTGTTGCAACACAAGCTCAACTAGATAATTGAGCGCATTCTGGGAAGTGATGAATT
Organism: Thalpophila matura; assembly: GCA_948465475.1. Taxonomy (NCBI): domain Eukaryota; kingdom Metazoa; phylum Arthropoda; class Insecta; order Lepidoptera; family Noctuidae; genus Thalpophila; species Thalpophila matura. The sequence goes on from OX419177.1 coordinate 16,820,205, forward strand.
GTTTAACTCAAATACCAAATTGAAATGGAAGATTTGACGTAAATGTTTTGTTAAGACAAATGGTTTCGTTCTTCCGTTCTCACACAAAGGCTTGGTAGAAATGAAGAATTTATTTCCTAACATGTTGTATAACATTGTGAAGTTAATGGTATTCATAAGAATAGATCATTTATTCACCGTTAATAAAACTGCTATAGTGGAGTCATGTGCGAAGTAGTTGAGCATTCATGTCACAACATTTCCAAGTTTATTATCCATTGGAACTGGTTTAGATCTATAACTGTAGTTGACACCGCAGATAGTATTGTTTTATATTAATTTAGTCACAAGGGAATTCGGTGTGGGAAACCAGCCAGATCGCACAGAAAAAATCCCAGAGATCAACCAGTTTCAACACTTGACGGTATTGTTTCGAGGAAATTGAAGTCTTTTAATGAAGACGTACATTGCAGTGGTGCAACGAGTCAATGAGTGACCTATCACATTTGTTGCAATGTTCTAGTTTAGAATAATTGTTGTTATTAATTGACATGAATAATATCTAGTTAAAAATATTATAAGCATTGAATTATAAAACAGCGGAACGATTTAACCTATATTTTGCAACGATTATAGAATGTGTTACAATTACATTACATTGCTGCTAATAATAATTGTTAAAGGTGTAATATTTCTCACAATAGCTATTAATTGAAGCATCGCATTGTTTCGGCGTTGGCCACGGACAATGGTCCACTTTCTGCAAATTCGCTTTCGTTACTCCCAAGGAAATAGAATAACATCCAAACAAATAAGTGAGGCAATGACCATTCCTTCCCTTGCTTAATACTATCTTCTCTCATTGTTTGCTGCAGACTTACGTAAAACCTTGTAGGTAATGGAGTATGAATTAGTAATGAATCTTTCGGATGCTAGGAAGTGAATTTTCCATTGTTTTGTACCACGTCTTGTACCTAGTGAGTGTCAGTTAGCGGTACAACGAAAGTACTCGTATAACAGTTGAACCGACTAATTTGTGATCGGAGTTAGTTATTATATTCACATTTGCGTTCGCTTTGTCATTAGTACCGTATTTACAAATGTCATGGCCCCTACTCGTTGAATAGTATTCTTGTTATGAACAATCTACAATTCCGCAAGCCTATCATCTTACAAGTGCTTACTAAAAATATCAGAAACGTGTGTTTCTGATACGACTAGAGTGTCAACTTTTTACAGAATTCTGTATTTTATTCTATGTTTTACCAATAACTTCTCATAGTACCTACAGTACAAAATATTTCGTAACATTAAAAATGTTGGTAAAATGAAATTACGTAGCAATGTCATGGTCAAAGAGAATCGTGCTCGGACACAATCTGTGCAGTCGTGATGCGCCACAAATGACTGATGCACTAACGCAACGCGCATTAGAGTAATGCCTCGCCCTCTTAATTTTTTTTCTACGATGATTATTGTCTTTAATAACGATGAACATAAGGAAATTATGGAGCCAGAAGCAGCAAAAGATGAAGTAATAGACGAACAATAGCCATCTATTGTGTGTGATCGCGTTCGAAAATACGTGAGTGAACATTTTTAATCGGTCGATAGAAATTCTACGCTTACAAAGTAAGGAAGGAAAAAAACCAATGTTTGAGTTACAAAACAAGTAATTTCTACTGAACTTCCAAGCGACGATCATCTACCAAGCAATTTAGATCATTATGTGGGCAACCATGAAATTAATAGGTAAATGTTACGACATCTTATTTCATAAACGCATCCATCTTGACGGAAATAACTACTGACGCTAGTTTGGTATGTTCACAACGAACCAGTTTACCTTGCTTGCCCATAAATTAGACTTTAAAATTCATATTTCGATAGCAGTAAAGACTAGAATTCTGATTTAATTTCGTTGGACGATAATTTTGCAAATAACATAGCTGGTGCAAGAGGAAGGATAAGCAACATGTAATTAGATGCAACTATTGGACTTGGAACAAATTGCGGTTATGAGTTTATCAAATCAAGATCCATTAATGATGTTATTTATTTCGCATTATAAAAACTAATTACAGCATAAGGTTTTATATTTGGTTAAGAAGTAGGTTCTGTGGTAGGTAATCGGAAATTGTGTTTGTTTGTTTAATTAAAGCTGTGTACCTACGTATGTATTTATGCACCTTTTTTAATTACATACACATCTAAATATATTGTGTTATAGAATTTTACGATGTTAAAAGGAAGCGTATCATGTTATCATACAAAATTTCAACCAACATCGCTACAATTTTTAACATGACATTGAGTTTACGTTTTTGTAATGAATTGTTGAAACCGCGTTATTTGTAACACTTAAAATAATAACGCCTATAAAGTTTTTTACATTCTTTGATTAATGGCTTTGTTTAAATACAATAAGCGTTGCGATTTATACATGAGTTTTTGTTTGTTGTTTATTAATTTAGTAGTAGCTTATCTGAGTATTTTAATAGTAATTAAATATTTGTTTAATAATATATTTTAAGATTTATAAAAATAATACAGAGTAGATTAGGATATTAAGAAATTTTTATCGTTTTTGGTTTTTTAGTTCTTAAAAGGGCAAGAGGTTTTATTTGATACGATTTTTGTCATTACCATTTGTAAGTTTGGAATATTTCTAATCTTTTTAATTCGTAGAGTCATCAATCGCCAGGAGTCCATCTTTATCGTGTTCTTATAACTTAGGCTAACTTCTTACCTTAAATATTTTCTCCTGTTCCAGTGAATAGCCGGGTAGCTTGACGATGTCCTGCCCTATAGCCGTCTCTTCGCTGCTGGTGGCTGCCGTACTCTTCACAAATACATTACTCTTGGAGTAGCGTCTGATGAGTATGTTACCGGCATCGTCCATTTTGATTTTGACACCCTGTTGACAAAAACGTGACAATTTAAAGTAAGTAGGTACTTGTTTTATTTTCAAATGTAATGCAAATTTCCCTAAAAAGGAAAACTGGATGAAATTATAATTATCGTTTGCCCTCATTTTGGGTATATTTTTTTTTTTACGTTATGTTGGTTGTATATAATTTGTAACTTATAATTTGTATGATATTCGATTGTATGAAATCTACAATGGGCAAATCACATGGTGCAATACATTATTTTATGAGTTTTTAATAGAATGAAATCAAGGTTTAGTTTGGTGGTTAAAAATAATCACTGGGTATACTTTTGTGGTTTGTTCACTATGCTATACAATCATATTCATTAACTACTATGAATACAACTTTATTCATATGCCTTTGTATAATTTAATTACACTTTATATTTTTGCTTTAGATATTTATTTTTAATTTTGTTTTTTTTTTATTATTAAGTATCAACCTTAGTAACCTTTTTTTTTTTTTTTTTTTTTTTTTCGAGGTGGAAATCCTCATGGATGTCCCCCGCCCTGGGGAGGGCGGAGGGGTCTGTCAGACTCTTACTGACTAAAATCACCCCGGTGTTCCTCCAATTACCTTACGCCGGGGGCGCGGGAGTCGCTTGCACATTCGTCCGCACCCCCGGCAGGTATTGGCCCGCCAAATGAAAGGCGGGCCCCGTCACCCTATGCGGCCGTCATGCATGGCCGCAATTCCTCTAGAGAGGCGCGCGCGGAACACGTCGCGCCACCGTCTCGGGCCTGAACCTTAGTAACCTAAACGGACGAAGCTTATCTGAACATCATTTTGTTTTCCTAAGTAGTTTGGTTTGCTACAACCAGCTATATTAGCTACATCTTGTTAATTCACAGTTTAATTCAATATCTTAGCTCAAATGAACTTTGACCATGCACGTGCAGGTGTTATGTCATTGGAAGATTAAATCTTATTACATTGGCAGTGTGGCAGAATGCCAGATGTGACTTTTCTACAGTCGCAACCTTACAACAAGGATCTGTCTGTGACTGGCATATAAAGATAAAATCGGCCGGATGCATCAAAATTGAGCACTGATAAATACAGGGCATGAATGAAAAGTGAATGTGAAACAGCACAAGGCTCTATTGGAACTAATAAGAAGTATAATCTTGGCACTGACATATTCATTGGACATAATTTTTCTAATGAGATGACGTGACGGTCGTCGGTATTAAATCAGCCTCCTCAATAAAACTATAAAGAAAATTATTTTATGAGGTACCGTCGTGATGACACTTGGTATGTGAACCAACGATAGGAAAGATGTTAATAAATTAATTAATCCTTAAAGCAATTATCTCTTACGAAATTTACGTTAGGTGATGGGAAATTTTCTGGGCAGTCGAGACCATAGATAGATACCTATTTAGATTGGCAATGCCATTATCATTCAAGCTTACAGCAGCACAAAATAATGTATAGTTATTATACTTTGAATACATAATATAGTGACATGTGCACTGCTTGAGTATAGCTCATCTAAGCTAAAAAACCCGGAAACCCACACATAGTGTCATTTTAATTTTGATCTCATTATTTATCACCGTTGTATCAATTTAAAATATTCCTATGGGCGAGACAATCATTATTACTTGAATCTTAATCATCCCGATACTACGAAAAAAATACATACCAACATTTTCTTGCATAACTGCAGAATTAGTCTCAGTGTACATTTTGTTAACATCTTCATCTATAACTACAGTATAGAAACTTATGGAAAGGACAATCACCTTTAAAACAAACGCTGTCTTCGTCCGTTACATTATGACATCACAACTCATGCCCTTATCTACCATCAGCAAGGTCATTGCCTTTGCCATAGTTTTTATTTCCATCATTCAACTTATTATGATTTATGACATGACAAAGGTGTTCAACAATAGAATAGGTACTTATCTGACCTATGACGTCATGACCTTAACTGAACTATAAGTGCATGTCAAACTATTGTTATAAATATTTGTATTAATTGAACATGCGGAAGATGTGCCATATTTGGAAGTAAAAAATACTTAATAATATATAAAAATCAATTAGAGTTTAAACGTGTGAGAACAGACTTCTTGTGATTTGTACGGTATTACAATAGATGTTTTTTGTTTGATAATGATGAGTGAACGATTAATAAGGAGAAGTACTTTGCATATGTACAATAATATTGATTGATGATTGAACCTGAAAATATTCATGTTTTTCCTAACGAACTTAACCTTATTCATATGCTGGCTAATCTAGATATTAAAAGTAACAAATAGGTAGGTACACTATATAATTTTGAAATACAGTTTTACCTTTTTAAATAACATTAATACGCATATTGTAAGTAATCATTCAAACTGCTAAAGTAATAACGTACCTACTAAAAACATTAACAGTACATGATGTACAAGAAACATGTAGGTATATTATATTGACACATTCTGAAAAATATACAGTACCTAATACTTTAATATCTTCATATAAAATTAGATGCATGACAGGTAACCTTTTATATGACCTTGTCATTTGGAAAGAAACTGAAAGCGAATGTTAAAAATACACGAACTAGCGTTACGTTTGTTCTGATAGAAATCTAGTAGAATATTTAATGAGAATGATGCTTCCTCGTCTACTGTGTTTTGACTAATATTATTAATGTTTTAACTCTTTTTGTTATTTCGAGTGGAATTTTGTGCATGTGTTTTATTAAGTACTGTTTCCTTGTTTGTATCTGTGATAGCAGGAGTTTCATTAGAGGATGTAAGAATCACGACTCTTGCAAACATTTGACGTCATCCAAAATTGATGTGAATCGTCGTTATAATTTATATGGGAGAAATAAACGTCAGAAATGATTTAGTGTTAAAAAAGGTAGCGCACTTTTTTGTTGCTTTGAATAAAACTAACTTGTTTGAGGCAATCTTGATCATTGAAGACGTCTACAAAATTGTTGTTAATTGAAAATCTTAGACTAGGATTGAAGATCGATCCGCGATTCAATATCGGCCATCATTTTAAGTATTATAAAATAAAACGAGTGCCTCTGGTTTATGTAGTTAGGTCTTGACATCTTTTTAATTACTCATTGCTTAATCTCCTCACTAATGTGTGTTTGCGAATTCGATGTTTTATCCTAAGTAGGTATACAAAATCGTTCCCATTTCCTTATAGTTCAGCATATTTACTCTATCCACATATTCAATGAAGGAATAAATTAACATTTCATTACTACTTCAACCGGTAGTGGGAAGTTGCATGTAGTTTGACGAAACGCATATAATTGTCGCGTGGCAGAACCAAATTCCTACGGACCAGCGGGCCGTAGAATTTATGCTTAAGTCAGTGGTTTTATATATCGGTACTGTTTTTCGTAAAGCAGTTAGTAGTAGTTAGTAACTGATTGGTTGAGTTTCATTTATAGTTTTATTTTGCTGCAATTTAACATTAATAAAAATTTGATGATTAAATAATACCTAACTCATTTGCTTCGTCCTATCCTAGTCCTATATCCTCCTAGTCCTACAGTATTCGTTTACACACTACGTTTCTTGAGTCTTTTTTCTTTTAAATTAACAAATCACACATTTTATAAAGTAATTATATTATTTCATAACCACCCCACCGTGGTGCAGTTCTAATATATGCCGTAGCTACAATGCTTAAGGTTAAAGATCAATTTTTTGCATAAGTAGTGACAGGTTCATAGCAAACCGCCCATAGCCACATAATAATATTCGTCTCACTACAATTTGTTTGTTTGGAAATCAAGAACCACTGTAACGAATCAATCTCCTTTATTCCAAATATTAGGACGGATGCAGACAGATCAACCTGACCTTACAGAAACTTATTTGTTTGAATGTAAGTTAGACACGGGTAATAAAAGCTGCTGATCATTCTTCTCATTAAGCTCCTGGCCTTACTCATGTTTATTACGATCACAATTGTATGTTGTGTGTATAATCAATCGTGGCAACAATAATCATGGTGATTATATCGGGTTCAATTTTGATTTCAAGGATATCGATAAAATTGGATTTATTTGAGCAAATCTGAATTACTTCTAGACCAATTTGGTAATAACGGATTATAGTTGTACCTTGTAACAACTAACGAATTACCAAGTAACACGCGCCTTGAAGTAATATCAATAAATATTATTGTGGGCATGAGCCATTATAGCTACTGAGCGATAGGAAAAACTCTAAAAAAATAAATCTTATAAACGGCATTACGAAAATAAAAAAAAGCTGACTGTCGGAAAACGCACAGCCTAGCTAGTGAAACAATTTCAAAGAAATGTTTCTTAGAGCATTTAGATAAACACTAAGTTCTAAGGGTTTTTTGGAATTTCACCCAGGTGTTGGTCAAATGGGGAGTAAACATTTATAAGAGAAGCGAAGTCGTGGCAGCTAACATGTTCATAATTAGTGTCTATCTGCATCGACCTTGTGTTTGGCAGCTCCATGCCGCATCTCATTTGTAATCAGAATTTTTGATCCTATTGTTCGGATCATGGCTATAAACTTGTCAGTTTGGATATTAAAATGTTCTTCTCCATCACTTCCTGCTACACATGCCTTGCGAACAACTATTGTTTCTGTTTGCATCAATTTGTTGATCGTCTGTCAATTTTTTGTTTCACTGTTAATATGATGGAAGTTAATATAACAGCAGTGATAGCCTAGTGGTTTAACCATGTGCCTCCCACGGCGAATGGTTCGAGTTCAATCCCGAGGCACGCACCGCTGACTTTTCGAAGTCATGTGCGTATTAGAAATTAATTATCACTTGCTTTAACGGTGAAGGAAAACATCGTGAGGAAACCGGCATGTCCTAGAACCAAAAATTCGATGACATGTGACGTTCACCAACCCGCACTGGGCCCGCGTGGTGGACTACGGCCCACTCCCTCTCACAGACAGAGGAGGCCTGTGTCCCAGCAGTGGGAACATTATAGGCCGATTATGCTATATGATGGAAGACTTCTTGATTGACAATGGTTTTTCTTATATTCATATTAAGTATGTGATGTCGTGTTTTTTGTTTTCATCTTGTATCCTGATTAATAATGAAAATCATCATCGCGGTGGGTGGCAGGAATAACAATTGTGTAACTTATGTTTGACGTGTTTATTGTTTATGTTCAACGTGGCAGGTGGCGTTATCAATCATAGTACTAAAAAAGAACTGTTTTCGTTTTCAAGTTGAGAAAATGTTTTTGACAAGAGCATTTGACCTCTGGTTATGATCCTAACATGAATTTTCTATATTTTATTAATTTTACAATTCAATCATCATCATTATCAATTTTAACGCGTGGTAAAACAACGAATTCGTTCAACTCATATTGTAGTCGCATCTGCATTTGCCTATTTGGCCACGAACTCATCAAAGTTTTTAGTTTAGGTGTCAACGCTCATCAGTTGACGGTATATCAGTGTCATGTGTGGCTACATCATTAGCATTAGTTCTACGTTGACCTATCTGAGATCTAAGATAGTTATCTGGCTTGAATTTATATACACATTTTGTGCCATTTGCCATATATGTACTTGTATAAGAAGAATTGTATGTTTGGGATGGTCTTAAGAGTATGTTAATTATATTATGTAGTAAAATAACTTACTTGTCCTATGTGTCTTCTTACTTCTTCTGTCTTCTGATCTCTGTGTGGGTTATCAAATCCGCAAAGACCGATTCTGGAAAGAAAGAGATGAAACCGTTAGGTACAAAATCACGAGTAAAATTTCAGATTTTGAGAGAAATTATGACACTAATTTCCATAAACGTGACCAAAATTTTCAAATTTGAATTAGGTACATGGTAATATGGATACACAATTTATAAAGATGCAACAAAAGCTGCTAGTACAAAATGACGATTTGTATGCAGCAGACATGGTCTATATTTTTTGATGCGATGATTTTTGCATAGCTGGAACTTTGCCAAGCGAATTTAGAATAACGTTGAATGTGAAAAAAGCAATTTTAATAAATAACATTGCATTGTTTACAGGCATTGGCAACCGCAAGCATAATTTGCATGTTTCTATAACATCATTCATAATATTGGTTTTTTTTACAGTGGGTGGTTTTCTAAGAATTGCATTTTTATCAGTGAAGTCTATAGGAGTTGTACTATTATGTACTGGTACATTATTTTGTAGGTTTTGTATTGTATATGAAATTGTAAAAAACTTGTCGAGGGTGCACTGTGAAAACCTGCTAAGTGCAGTGAATATAATTTTGTAATATTGAGTCTACGTTACGCCTATTTAATCATAGAAATTTCAGCCTTTTGATACTTCATCCAAGCTAAAGTGTGATTTTTATTTAAGAATACTAGGCGTAAACTTTTAAAACTTCATATTTCAAAAATAACTTCACTGCGCTTAGCTGCGTTTTGCAGTAAACCTTCGTTATGATGGTCTTTTGTTTCGTTTAGTGCTTGGCTGCATAGATTTAAAAGAATAGCTCTATTGTACTATTCCCATTTAGTTTTTTGGTGGTTTCCAACCTGTATTACGTATACAACATCTAGCCCGATGTTTGGTTCTCATGTGTCGAATTGAATAATGACGACATAGGAATTTGTCTTCATTTGTATTTTGTTAACGTACTATCGGAATATCGTTTTCTCAAAACCGTTCCTTGGCATTGCCCTGAGAATGTCCACATTGGTTTTTCATTGGTATTCAACTTTGTTACCAAGGTCTGGCTTTGTTTACTGATCGGGAATCGCTATTTGATTCTTTGGGTAATGTGTATATGTTGATTTCTATTCAATGGGTGAAACGATTAACTTTGATGGTGGTTTGAACGATGGCAAAGAAAACGTGTACGGTAGTTTCGCATCAAGAATTTATATTCCATTATTCGACGTGGAAAGTGAAAGATAGCGACGCTTTATGATTTTTAAGTTTATAGAAATGGTTTCCTATGTGTTGAGGAATGCTTTTCTTTAGACCGGTAGCAAGCGTGTGAAAAAACTTGACTACATACTTACTAACGATTTTCAATTTCGTCAAAGCACTTTTTGATTTGTTATTATTTTGTGAGCAAAATTTTTTTTGTATATTCCTATTCTAGGTATCGATATTGACATACATTGAAGTTATGATTGAAGGTGATAATTCAGTAGAACACAATGACACGATACAGCTGTACGTGCTCTAACAACACCATATAATTTTTCAATAAATGTATATTTTCATTTGACCTTTGTTGCATAGCGTGTTTGAAAAAAGACATGTGGGTCAAGTGTCTTTGTGAGTGATATTACCTACTATCATGTTACTAGGTTCATTTTATAATTATTACCTATGTTTCAGAGACAACATTTTTTACATTGAAGAAGGTCTGTATAGATATTTTAAAGAACTTTAAGGAGTGATTTGAGTTTTGTGAATTACTTACGTGTTATGTGAATTTATATTAGCATGAAATTGAGTGGTTGGTATACATTGAATGTAAAAATAACCTTTTCGGAAGAATTCTTTTGAAAACCTTTTATAGGCATACAGAACAATTCCGAACTTTATGGTCCCCACTTATGTATTCAACCTATGTGCGTGTTACATTTTATATTCAAATTATTTTTATAGCGAAATTTTATTTTAAGGAGTGCCTTGTCGAATTCAAATTTTTGAGGTAAAAGTACAATACTTTTTAGATTTAAAATATTCTGGCCAAATCAACAATGTGTCGAAGTATTTTACGATTATTTGTGATTGGGAATGTTCAAATGTCTCACAGTACCTATATTATTATATGGATACGGTAGTTGTCATTTTGAGCTGATACGGAATATTTTATCTATTAAGTACACATACATTCTGAATCCTAAACCAGGTTAGTAAAAACACATTGTCATTATTAGTATCATTACCTGAAATAAATTACTTCAAATACCTATGAATTATTTCGAACGTTTTCTCGGATTTCGCAGTTATTTGAACTCTGCAGATTGACACCACATAAATTAAAAAAATGTGTCAGAATTAGTATGTAATTATCTATGTATGGAACTAATCCAATGGTGATGTAACTGGCCGTTAGGGATATAACAGCTTCTCACATTATATATAAATTTTAATTACGTTTTTGTGTTCAATTCTTCGTATAGTCATCTTAATTATAATTTATAGAGTCCTTAGCAATATTAAAACGTTAAATTAATTAAATCATAATATTGAACAGATCGGTCGTCGAACCACTCGGCGGGAGTGAACAGTGAGCGGCGACCTTGGCGTGCGCGGGCGCGTGCCCCGTCACCGGCTACTGTGTCATTTCTCGCGCATGCGTGCCGCCCTCACTTTTGATTTGATGTTTTGCTTTAGTGTTTGTTGCACATCTTAGGGCCGCCGTAAGATCAATCGTAGCCTAAACCACGAAAGAGAGTTAGTCTCCCGTCTTCCATTGTTTTCTAATACAAAAATCCAAAGAAACAATCGAAGACGGGAGATTAAACTCTCTTCTGTGGTTTAAACTACGATTGATCTTACGGCCCTTAGTATGGTGAATAGTTGGGGTTTTCTTTTACCAAGGGGTTTTGCTTAGGCATTTACCCCGTTACTTATAAACGCATCTTAATTTACCTAACCACTGATAAAATTATACAACTATCCTTGTCATTTGTATGAAAATGAATAGAGACGACATTTGACTTTAGAGCTATTTAATTGAATCATCGTCTATAAGTTAAAAATATCGCACTTTCGCTCAAATAGTATCACAACTCAATTTTTTTTTAAAGTAGGTACCTAAAAAGTTAAGAAATAAATAAGAATACATTTGAAAGCCCTTTTTCTTTTATATATTTTATTTTTGTGACTTATGAAGTTATGACACTATTTGAGCGGAGGTGCGATAGGTATATTAAAATCCTACAGAAACACCAACCAAACTACACCACCAAAATCTAATTCAGGTTTGGATTACCGACTACCTAAAGGTTTCTATTACTAAAGTAATAAAAATATGTCAGATCTCAGATGTAAGACAGTCGTGCCCGTTCCGGGTAAAATATAAAAAAAAATCTTTAGATTTTTTAATTTTACAGAACTGTAGAGGTAGACAGAAACCTGTTCTTTATTCTGTACATTACACAGATAAGGCTACCTCTCTCATTAAATATCCCAACTGTACCGAGAACACCCACGCACACCTAAGATTTCTATATTAAGGACATTCGTGACTTCAGCCAAGGCCACGTCAATTGTTTTAATGAAATACTATCTTGTACCAACTGATACTGTTCCGTTATCTAATTTAATTATGTATCATTTCGTCATTATGGTCAGTCACGAGTTACTTGACGTTGAGTTTGGAATGCAATGTTAATTATAGAGTACTTTGATTAGGGAACTCAATTTTGATATGGTCAATAATGAGGCACGCATAGCTCTATCATTTCATATAATTTCAGTAGCAGTAAATTAAAATAGCAGAACTAATAATGCTGAAAAATATGAAGATCAAGAAGAAACAAATGACAGAATAATATTGATTGAAACAATAATTTGTGAACAAATAAACACTGATAATGATGATGAATAAAGGCACGAAAATGGTAATAATTTTGTGAAGCCGTGACAAATTCGGAGGGCGTAAATAATTGGCATCGCTTAATGTAGTTTTTGTGTTAAGTGATTCAGAGATTTACTACGTATCTGAGTTCAATGGATGAACTTGTCATTATGGTAAGTAAATAACCCTCGATATGTCACATTTAAAAAATCCGCCTCATTCAGGTCGAAATCAATTGTGTCTGTCAAGTGCGACAGACGAACGATCAAATTATAAGTAACATCTCATAATAATTCAGAGACGAAAGCTATACATATATACCGTTATAGTCAAAGTCAAATAATTTATTTCAATTATACCTTATCCGTGGACAGTAGACACCTTCGATTTGTTATTTTAAAAGTAAAAGATGTAGGTAGTGAAAAATATTTTATTATACCTTTGTTTTTAAATTAAGGGATGACTTCCAAAAATACTAGTGTAGGTGTAAGGGGACACCAATACCATATTCTAATACGGACTATGCAAGTACGACATTGAAATATAGCAATTATTCTAATTTGAACATTTTATTACTAAATGATTAAAACGTATTCTTAGTATCATTGTCTACTGCCCTTATAAGTAACTATATTGTTGCAATTACAGGCGTGCTTTAAATAATAATATTATATTATACTTAATTTAAAGAAAACAAAATTACTTCGTTACTTAGTCATCCAGGTAGGAAAACCAAAATATTTTTTCTACGACTCTACAGTAACGGAAAATGCAACATAGCAACCAATAGATTTTCGCCAAGAACAAAAGCTTCGGGAAAGCAGCCAAGTGGCCATGTCCAGCAAGTTCATGGTCCAAGGTGTGGTGAGGAACTGAGGTTCAACGCCCACGTAATCTGGAGGAAAGCCATTGTTTGTTCTACCAAAGAAATAAATGTTTCAGTTGATTTGCTTTCTAGTCGTATTGATTCCGAAAAGATCGCTGTCAGAATAGTCCCTAGTTCAATACTAGATATTATTTTATATTTGTTGCAACAGGTACTGGATAAGCGAGTTGGTAAAACACGTGACATAAAATAATAATAAACAGTGGAACTTAAATGGTTACTAAGACTGACCTTTTGGCATTTTTTAGTGCCAAATCTATTAAAACATTAACAGGTTTTTCTTAAATATTTTTTCCTCTTCAGCAGATCTCCAAATGACGAACAACGTGGTTGCAGTTCTAATTAGCCGATTTTATTTGTACTGAGTGGGCCAACTTGGGCAATTATGTTCAATAGCAATACGTTATCACACTTGTTTGAGGTTAAAGATTACGCCTGTGCATGCACCTTCATCAAAAGCGCAATCGGTTTCCTCGTTAAAACTGTTTTTATCGATAAAATAGGTAAAAAGTGAAATTATTTGCGCATACAGATACTTATTTCATATAATGCGTCGTACGCATGAGTGTTTGAAGAAGAAAGTTTTGCTGTCATTGATCAGCATACCCGATGATAAACTGTTGGTAGTGGTGCGAATATGTCGTTTGTGATTATTATCGATGTTTTAGCATGCGTATGGGACATTAAATTGAATTTTATTTATTGTAATGATCGGTAATTTTATTGTTACTATGAAAATATTATGTTAGTCATTATTTTGAAGTATTCAACTGATCAATCGAATCGAAAATGATTATTTTTGAGAATAATAAGAAATATATTATTTTCGCAAACCTTTTAATATGTCCCTATGCTACAATAAGTTAGGTCATAGTCTAAATACATTATAACCACGGTTTTTTGTCGTGGCTCCACTGAACGCGGAACTGAAATGGATTTAATGCAAAAAAATATCGTGATCAATTATTTATAGAAAAGGTTTTTGACGCTATAGATGGAGTCAGTTTTTGCATGTAAAAACCATAGTTATCTTATCGCATTGACTATAAAATATTAGTTTTAGCCTATAACGTATCATTATACGTAACTCAACTGTGGTTTTTAGTTATGATTACAATCTAATTGTTGGAACATCTTTGATTAACTGACTAGACAAGCAAAAAAACTGTGTATTTTATATTGGATTGGACTTTGGAAGTTAATTTAAAAAGAAAATAACAATAACAAATTTTGATCTACATGTATCGCCAAAATGAGTTACGGAGGCAGATTTTCATTAAAAACAAAAGTTAAAAAAATATATCGATGTCGATAAAAAATCCGCGGCTATTACCGAAGCACTTTCGTTCGCGGAAGCAACGCAGGCGCAGTCTCATTGAAAGTAAAAGCTGATTGGTGGGTACCGGATTTACCTACTTATACATAGTTTACGTTCAATCAGCCACTGATATACTGCTAGATTTAATCCTTATGTTATATTGCTTAAGGTAGTTGTCATGTTTTTTTATAATTTGGAGGTACCTACATACATCATCAAAGAGCATTGTATTCTTGAGTAGGTATCCATATATTTCTTCAGATGTGGAACTAACTACGACACGGCTTGTATACTTTGAATTTGGAACAGTTATAGAAATTATACAACAGAAGACTAATCAAACAAACAAACCAATAGGTTTCCATATTTTACGATTATGACAATTTATAAAATCAGTCATATACAACAAAAAGTACCTAAATAATCCGAAACGATATTACCAGTCATTGACATTTAATTTAAGTTTAAATACTAATTAACATTTACAATACAACATAAACAATGCTAAAGTAGTAACTGTTAATAACTTTGTTTACGTAGACAAAAGGTCACCTCCACTCACTTTGTGATACTCGAATCATGGGATTATCTTTGTTTAAGTAAAATTATCAACAATGACGATTGATCAAACACCGTAATTATATTCAATGAATTGATAAAACAGTGACTGATTAAGCAATTTGTGTTAATTGAATTTCACCTTGCAATGTGTCAGAAATTATCATGTTTGGTTTTAAAGTGAACGTAAATGAGGCAATAAATTCTTGAAAGCTATAAAAAAAATTGATTATTGATTTATTGTGTCATTTTAGAAAAATTAAGACAGATCGAAAGAAAAATAACAATTTCTGGCTAAATATGAAAGATATAATCAGGAAGCGTAATTAACCACTAGTGAAATATTTTTGCACATGCCAAAAAAAATTACACCGATAGTGTTTTGATTTAAATACTTATTTAATTTCTGAATTCATTTGTTTCAAAACTTTGACGTAAATTGAACTCAAGCTTATAGCTCATTTAAGTACATATGTATGTAAAGTAAGCGATTCACCATGAATGGTAATATCAATAGCTATTCTCGATTCTTGTGTAAACTCCTTGTTTGTGGCTTGTCTTATTCAAGTTCCATAGAAACGGCTGAATACAACGGAATCCCTTTCATAGTGTCTGTTGCAAAAATATGCGTTGATTTAGATGCAATATCTTTAGAGAAGGATGATGTTCTATTTTATGGTACTAAGTATTTCATAGGCAAAGTGAATACAATGGCTGGTGTGTAATTAAAGCTAAATGATAGCGGTTTCGGTTAGTATTTTATTTAAAACAAAACGATTGTACCTACTTGTATCAGCAGCTGTAAGTGCATTAGTGCACAAGCTGTGATTAGTTCTTAATGAGGTTCTTTACCATCATAAAAGGTTTCATGTTTACAGCTGGATGAATTCCTCTATTTAATAGTGCGGCGAACAACCTTCATTTGCAGCATTATGATTTACGTAGGTACATTGGTGGGTGCTATTACCCATCCCATTACAAACCATTAATGACTGATGCAACTATTGCTTCGTAGGAGTCACCTACGAACCCCGTGGGTGTCATCGGAAGTAATAGCAAAAAGCATGAATTAAACTCCACCCAACATCAAACATGATGATACTGCTTTATGACGTCATAAAAAGGTAACGATGGAAAGTCTATTAGAAATTCTACAGATACAAAAACAAAACTGTCTACATACAAAAGAGGTTCTGTTAACAATAGCTTTCTTCTACATAACACGTGTAAACGAGTTATAAACCAAGTCGCCGCGGGACCTAGTGATGAATTATCTCTAAGCAGATTTCATAATATGTCTACAAGACATTTTTAAGATATATTTATTGGTAGAAAGTGAGTTACTAATATCAGTTGCTAGTAAATTAATTTAGTAAGTGCAAAGTATCAGTATAATCTAATCTAATATTAATGTTGCGACAACTTAATCAGCTTTTATAATAATTTATTAGTGAATAGGTTTTGGTAAAGTGAAATTATCGTAAAGGTCAAACTTTTTTAACCTTTACTTTAGGTTAAATGTAGATACGTTTTGTCAAAAAGTACCTAACTTGATCCTCTCTACTTGTATTGGATCAGGCAATAAAGATATTATAGTAGGTGCAGTAGCATCTATACAAATTACCTAAGAGCTGCTTTACAAATATCACGTTCACCAACGTAAGAGTCTCAAGACTCATGTCACTGGTCCATGTTATACTTTTTATTAGATCCCATTTGCATGCTTACTCACTTCCCAACAATACCACCAACATTCTTCCATTTGATTCCCATCTCACACAAAATTCCTTCACAATGCAAATTCGATATTAACATTCCGAACCATTCTATCGAGCCCTCCACAAATCCACTCTTACGCATCATAAAGATGTTCGTTGTAGGTCAACATTGTCTATTAAACAACAATAGGTCCTGTGATGTGATCCATGGAAGTGTATTCGTTCTGTGCCAAGGACCGAGGTGATCGGATGCGCACCGCTCTGTCGCCTTGCCTTCGAAATCGGGTCGATTGAACCGATCGCGATGTGCACGAATATATTTTGCTGTGTGAACATTCACATTCAGATTAAGGTTGAAAGGAAATGTATGTTTAGTAATATATTAAATTATCGTTATTAAATTATCACGTAATTAAGACTAATACTAATTTGAATACAATATTTAATGACAGAGACCTAACGCCTTCAATATTAAAATAACTTATACACATAATAATACAAATTGAAATGCTATCAAAAAATGTATAATGTTAATTTAACAAGAAATCATAATAATTTATGATACTAAACGAACCATTGCAGGAATATGCTACTATTTATTTACATCAAGTGAAAATGGATAAAGAATTTTATGCAGATTACGACTCTATTTACAATAAGTAAAAGATTGAAAATTGAATGGTATTAAACGACAATAGGATTATTAAAAATAAACGCTTCCGCTGTGAAGCTTTCGGTATTGGTATCGGACTATCGACAATCGATTACGTACCATGCGTAAAATCGATTACAGCACGGAGAATTACTTTCTTTTAATCTATATCTGTTGTATTAACACCGCTCTGTTTATCATCTGTTATACTTTTATTAGGAGCAATGTCAATAATTCCACTTTCTTTTTCTTTAATTTCATTTGTTTAACTATCATTAAATCTTGGCCCTTCGTTTCTTGTTTTATTTTTGGCTCACTATTGAAATTAAAAAAAAAAAACATTACAAGCACTTATCTAATTCTATTGTCTTAGCTGGTAATAGATATTACTCAGCTATTTTAATGTTTGCTATTACTAATCTGAAATTATGTCAGAACTTCGCGCTATAATCTAAGATTAACATCATTAAGCTTTCCTTCATATTACTTAACGCAATCATTATTGCTGCTAAGTTTATAGTTGCCGTTTTGTAAGAGCTAACTGATCTAGTACAAAACGAAGTGTTTCAACCGAGGCATGCTATAGGCTATTGCAAAATGACTTTAGACTGAAGTATCTAAGCCTTCCTGTTTGAGGTTTGCTAGAGAAATACTTTTACTTGTACAAGTACAAATCAAGGTTTATTTTACAGAAACGAGTAGAGGTAAGTATATGGTGTAGATAAGTAGGTACGAATTATAGATGATATGTTAAAAAGAGAAAATTATCCTAATACAGATATAAATTAAGAGGCTTAGAAGACCCAATTTTATCGATTCATACAATTCCCGCCCGTAAAAGCTGATACGCACGGGTCACAATAGAGTGAACGGAAAACTGTCAAAACGTGTTCAAAAAGTGGGGAAAATTTATAATTGCGGCGAAAATATTAACTTTATGAGAAATCTAACACAGTATTACGTTAGTATGTAGCTTGTAGAATAATCTGACAAAAAATAGATATATTGCATGTATATTATTATGGTTTTTATTCGTTAAAAGAAGTTTTAGAGGTATCTTCGTGTTTTTTTTTCTATCGAGCAAAAATAATGGAATCGTGTTTTCAGCACAGTACTTAACTAGCATATATCGTAAAGAAAATCATATATTTTTTGATATTTTTTTCTGCAGTGGATCATATATTTTAAGGCCTTATAAAATTTGCGTTTAGGTCCTGTAGTCGCCTTAAGGCAAATTAGTAAATCACTTGAAAACTGATATTCCAAATCCATATTGTCAAACATCCATCTAAAATAGAAATAATTTGGGGAAATTGTCTTGTCTTGATTAAAATGCTGTTAGAAAGTCTCTTTTTCCAACTGATTGTTAATATCTCGCTATATTATCGTCAAGCTTGCGAAGTTGAGAGATTTTTTTTCATAATAATTTATGCAAGAATGTGACACAGCGCCTATATTTAAATTTACGAAACAGGTTTTACCAAAACGAAATGGATTTTTTTGCTTCAAGCGGGAAACATTATGACATATTTTGGATTTTCTTGGGTTTATTAAGATTTTTTTGGTACCTACCTACATAGGTGGTTCCACCAAATTATGAAATATTAGGATATTCACTTTAGAAACTAAGTCTTATTCATCAATCCTGTAGTCTGACATTAACCAAGATTATTCCATGAGTAATGCCTCAATAACTCATTGTTCTTACCAAACAGTCAGCGATCTAGCATTTCGTACGATTTAGTACTAAAGTTCAGGCCAGGCATAAATTATTGGAACTGCACCCAGTTGTTATGATTTACTGGAGCTGGTATCATTTTTGGGTGATCGATTGGTGATGGTTGTAAAATAAAAAGGAAATCATCGATTTTAGAAAATAGATATCATTAAAAATATTCAATTCACCAACCTAAAGCTGTCTTCAGACTACGCTATACTATATGGTATAGCGTATGCTATATAGTATAGCGCGCCATACAAAGCCATACTATATATGTATAGCACAGTGTGAACGTGTCCATAACAATGTATGGTGCGTGATATTGTCGTGCTATGAGCTATATGCTATAATGCTATATAGTATAGCGTAGTCTGAAGACAGCTTAATGTTTTATTGAACTCTAATATTGCTAGGGTTTGGCTTAGTCGATGTGTTTTTGTTTATTTGTAAGTCTTTAGCATACTACTGCTTGATTATTGAAAGAAACTTACATTTTGCACTACAGCTCAATCGATACTAGAAGTTATTTAATCTTATTGATCTTCATTTACATCATTCTCTTTTTCATTGGAGTCCAGTTGATCTATTGTAATATATGAAACCTAAACAACAAAATACTTATCTTTATTAGCATGTTTATTATACATTGCCAAGTTCTACATTAAATACGATGGATTCACGCCAATTATTCACGAGTAGCGAGTAGATGGCGCCATTAATCACCATGTGACCATGTTGCGGGCATTACACTCGAATAATTGATTGTCGAATATTTTTTACACATGTCTTTAGCAACATCTTTATTCCGTATGATGTCAGTAATATAATATCATAGAAAAACGAATTGAAAGATACGAGTCAATATGTTTTGATATGTTCTTCCGTGTATACCGATGACAGATGACACATTGTGCTAAAATTAGATGCAAATTAATTTTGAACAATTCGTGTAATCTTACTGGTAATCTTTTTTGTTAGGTGCTACTAGTGACTTATAGCTGTGATTTTTGTTGTGTTCTGAACTGTGAATAGCATCATCGTTTAATTCAAATACCTACACGAATATTGATGTTTCGAAAACTTCTGCAAATAGAATGAATTGCCATGTATACGCATTGACCTATATGTGACCCTAGACAAGCAGTTCCGAACAAAAATCATGCCCCACACGCGGGTACTTGTCTGTTGCTCACCGCATCAAACGCCAAAGTGAATGTGAGGCTTTTGTTGTGCCCGCACAAAACTTGAGTGTGACATGTTTAATGTTCGGAACTGCTTGTCTAGACATATACAATACGATACGATGTTGCCAATCTCTCACGTGACTCTTCACATATAGTGATCATTACGAAGCTTGCTATACCTATAGGTACCTAATGCTCATAATAATATTTATGTTTCTAATAGTAGATTTCTTTCCTTGAGTCAATTGCTATAATTTCCTATATCAACAACTTTGTGTTCGAGATCAAGCATTGTTACCGCGGTCTCTCTGTAATGTTTGGCTCTCTGTAATGTTCATAGTAATATTTCTATGTTTCTAATAGTAGATTCCTTCCAATCATAACTATCCTTGATTCAATTGCTATTATTTCACTATATCAACAACATTGTGTTCGAGATCAAGCATTGTTTTGTTACCCGTCTCTTTGTAATGTTCAGCTCTCTGTAATGTTCATAATTATATTTCTATGTTTGTAATAGTGGATTTCTTTTAATCATAACTTTCCTTGATTCAATTGCTATTATTTCACTATATTTACAACATTGTGTTCGAGATCAAGCATTGTTACCGGTCGGCCTTCGTCACACCTACTGAACCATTGGCACCAGGATGTCGGCTGCACGACATTTTCGACTCAGATTTACATTCATTTACTGTCTACAGAGATGCCACTTTTTGTCACATAAGTTTGTCATTATAGGTCTTAAAAATATTTCATTCAACCCGGTTTGTAAAACATAAGGTCAAATACCATGAGATAATTCACTTATACATTGATACGATGTTAAAGTAGATTTCAGCCAGTATTTTTTTATTAATAACGAAAATATCGTAAGCGTAGCGGTAAATGTAGGTCATGTTACGCAGAATATAAACCAAAAGGAAGAATCGCATTTTGATCTTAACACTCTCACCGCTACCCATGTATAAAATTTTTCAGTGCAGCAAGCCGTGCGGTCTGCCGGCGGGTCGCAGATTTGCCTACCAGTGCAGGCCGCGGCGAAAAATCTATAGCGGGTTTAGCAGGCCATACGGTCTGCCGGCGGGCTCATTGTGTATTTTTACTAGCAGGCCGTGCGGTCCGCTACGACCTCGCAATTTCATATTAATTTTATAGCGCGTGGCCTGCTGTTTCAGAAAATTGAAGCTATCAGGTGTAAAATTTACTTAAATACCCACAATTTAAAAAAAAAATGGTTGCTCTATCTTTAAATTTATAGGGTAACTAGAGGGTTAATTACCCCCTAGCGTGGCCCCATCCGGCGGCTGACATAAAAGGAATTTCCCTTGAGTGGCCGCTGCCAATCGCCGGAAAAGCCAAGTTGAGCCCCGATACAGCGCACCGCGCGGTACAAAGTCGGGTATTACTTTGTCTATGCATGTGCGATCTCTTTCCTTTATACCTTAAAATGTTCGTGAAAGACCAGGCTACCAATAATTCCATACATCCACTAATGCTTCAGATGACATTATATTCTTGTACTCGAACAAAAAATCGGACTTGACATTTCGAACAAGAATCAAGTTGTCACACGTCAACGGAATTTCCGCCGGTCGGTGCTAGTTTTGGTTAGGGCTCCATATATTAATGTTTATTGTGATATCGTGAGCTTATTATATTCCCCGGCGATTGATATGACTTTCATCAGTAAATTCGAAGGTTTCCGTGTATATTTAGAGCTCTCAAGTGGACGTGGTGAAAACGAACAAAACGCGTGAAAAATGTGTTCTCTTATTTTTATCTTTTTTATTATTTATCCAAATTACATGAAACTTACACAGCGTATAGAAAATATTATATAGATTGTAAATATACGGTTTTACATAGGTCGTTTATCGAAATAGCGAGTTATAGTGTTTTTAACGGAAGTGCAAAAATAGTGCGAAATATGTGCGAAAATGCTCAAAAATGGGTGCGAATTTGGCCACTTTAGGGTTTTTCACGGTGCGAATTTTGGCCACGTGAGGGGTTACAGGAATTAAAAAGCAGTTTTAAATGAAATAAACTTAGTTTTATTAGTGAATTAACATCATTATTGCCTTTTATATTATACTCTGAGGTCTTGTGGCTTCAGACGAATGTTGATGTTGGTTTCTGTTAGAAGTAGGTAATTCTACGCTTTCTTCAGAAAGTGCATCAGAGTTTTTGCTCAGGCTCACCGATTCTTCGTCTGTAGACGGCTGGTAATCTGGGTCATCCTCTGAGTCCGACATAATGCTAAAAATTCCGCACAAGAAACAAAAACTAGAAGAAAGTAGTGAAATTACACTAAAAGCGCGCGAAAATGCAACCGTTGCAAGCCATGCGGGCGCCCGGCGGCCTAATGATTGATTATTATGAGTGGCGTGACAGACTTGATATTTTTCGTAAATAATAACGGAAATTTGGTTACATATTGGCGCGAAAGATACGGTACGCCCGGCGGCCCGTACGGCCTGCTGATCTCGGTTAGTGTAACTTAAAGGTGGCGTGCCTTACTCGAAAACATACGTCCCGCTGGCGGACCGTATGGCGATGAGAGTGTTAATATCCACACCGCTCACTTCTAATTTACCAGTAATTCTGTGGCTCTAGATAAATACGTACGTGACAGCTGAACTCCTCACGATTAATAATATAACTTGACTTTGTTCTTACCTGTAAAGAAAGAAAACATATTTCAAGCATACGATTTGAATTGCGAATTCGACGACTACTACTCCAGTCAAAATGAAATATTTAAGTATAAGTTTTGGAAGAAGTTATCTAACTCCTATTGAGAATGAACATTGGATTGCAATATTTAACAAACAAACTCCTTAACATAAATGCCTTAGACACATTTGTATACAAATATCGACCTAACCTCGAATACTTGCTCAACGTAAGTCAACGGAACTCAACTTACTAACATACAAGTTACCTTAGTCAATACATTTAGCATTTGGCCGGCAATTAGCTCTTAATTTAGACTAACATCCTGCAATCGGCGAATTAGAGGCAACGAACTCAAAATGGTGATGGCAAAAGGTCAAATGAGCAATTTAGAGGGTCCGACACGATACTGTTTCGACACCGATGGCGCATCTCATGAGGCTGATTTAGATGAAATTGAATGTTGTGAAGTGAATGTAATTTAAGTGGTTAAAAATAAACAAATTAACATTATTCAAGACGTAAGAAATAAAATATACTAAGTACATAGTTCATATGTTTTTAGTTTAGTTGTAGATTCTTCTTTAGTGTAACTTAATAATTTTGAACAAAAAAGTGATAAAGGTTTATTAAAGTGATAATCGCAGGAAAGATTCTTGATATTATGAAAACTGTTTTTAAGTAGGTGAGATAGTCGGTAAAAAACAAGGAATGGTACATTTACTTAAGCATAATACTACAAGGAACATATTTGATAGAAAAATTGAACTCACTAAAGCAGTATGTAAAAGTAGCCGGGAGGGTTTCAGAAACTTAGATTGACCTATCACGATTAGGTTCCTAAGTAAATATAACGTCAGACATCGTCATATAAAATAAATTATGCTACATACAGTAAGTAATTTAATTTACGAAAGGCGTTCCCTTTAACCGGTAATAGGTAGGTACTATATTATCATCAATACATACAAAAAAATATATTCATATCTAAAACAAAAATGATTTAGTTTGTAAATATTATAAATAAATAATAATTGGATATGTACAAGAAAGATACATGCGCAAAATGTTTTTATTTTTAAATATCTATCATGAAAAATCTATAAAAATAATAAACGGAATCGTAAAAGACACATCCTTACATGCGCACTTAACTTTCATTGTAAAAAAAACTTCAAGAAAGTCAAGTGCGCATGTAAGCATGTTTTTATGATATTTTAATTATTTTTTTTTTGGTGGTTCGTGTGTATCGATGCTACAGTATTACCACTTACCACTTAAAACAGGGTTTCTTAAAGTGGGGTCCACAGACCCCTAGTAGGGGTCCGTGACACGAGTGTGAGTGGTCTACTCAGTTCACTCATTACATTTATGATATTTTAATTATTATTTTTTTTTGGTGGTAGGTGTGTATCGATGCTACAATATTACCACTTACCACTTAAAACAGGGTTTCTTAAAGTGGGGTCCACAGACCCCTAGTAGGGGTCCGTGACACGAGTGTGAGTGGTCTACTCAGTTCACTCATTACATATTTATTAGGAAAATTAGATATGCAGTAATTCACGCATCGTTTGTTTGACCCACGGAGTAAATGACCACTCGCTCGTATTAAAATCCAATATAAAAGGTTAGTTTTAACAATAATATATAATTATGCTTTGTTTTTTTTTCAATTTTTTTTTCGACAGAAGTCCGTGGAAATTTTTAAATTCTGAAAGTGGTCCGTGCACGGCTACAATAAGTTCTGAGTTAAAGGGAACGCCTTTCGTTAATTAACATACTGTGTGAAGATGAAGGATGAATATTACAAAAATAAATTAGTAACTTGGAGAAATAGGATTATGAGAGGTGGTGTAATATTTATTAAAGTACCTAACTAATGTTCATTAATATCGAACGAAAATGAATTCAATAATAGTAAAAGTATTTATAATGGAAAATATTTAATTCCTATGCTATCAATCTAATGAATATTCGTGTACAATAAACACGCATAGAAATCTTATGTTAAATAATTAATGCTATTAATTTTCTATCATAGGTAATTGTTAGAATTAGAATCGATTTATTCACGTGTTTAACATAAGAAATAAAATTTTAGTTTCAATTTTCAATTAATTCAACTTTGAAAATGCAATAAACATTTAAAATAAATTAGTCAGTTACAGAGTCGTAAATATTAAATAATGTGTTAAAGATTAGGGTCAAGTGCTCTTTTATAAAGTTATGGTTCCGTATTCAATCGGAAATAAACTACTTATTATAAAAAAATTATGTCAGTATCATAATCTGCATTATTTATTATTATGATTATGATGGCATTACATCACACAAACACAATGTATCACAATTACATAATAATATTCTAACAATCAGGGTCACTAACCTCATTTTCAGTTTTCATAAATATTAAATTATTATTTTTTTCTCTATTTTTTCAATTTTGATTAAAGTTATAATTAAAATGCAACTCTGAAACTGATGCTAGGTACATTAGAACTGCGTTACATAGTAAGATAAGCGATTGAAACAACTTCATATTATTCACAATCATGTGCACATTCTACACTGCACGCTAAATATCGCTAGCAATCTTTTTCCGACATTGTGCGTAGGTATAGCCGATGCGCGATGGGTGATTTGATGACAGTTTAAGTTTTTATAATGAGCCACGTGATCGCCGCATTTTCGCGTATAATTTAGCCATACCTCTTTATCTAGATATGTTCTGAAAACGCATCGTAAATCGGCCTTATGGTACGAGTTCGTAGCCGATTACAGACAGCAACAGCAGGCGACGTGTCGCCGCAACAGTACTGGTTTCTATGTATTTTTTTTATGAAGAGGACGTGTCGTTAGCTACGCAAGGTATTTCATAGAAATACATTGAAACTAGTAGTCGCAGCGACACGTCGCCTGCTGCTGCTGTCTGTAGTCAGCAACGAACTTGTACCTTTATACAGGGTGGCAGGTTAGACACTGGAAATATTTGAAGTGGTCATTCTACTCATCATTATGAATAACTTTTACGGTGGGACCAACCTTGAAATCGCGAAAAAAAAATCAGCTGTTCCATACATTTTGTTGAGTTATGTGAACGTAAATGTATGGAACAGCTGATTTTTTTTTCGCGATTTCATGGGTGGTCCCATAGTAAAAGTTGTTCATAATTATGAGTACAATGACCCCTTAAAATATTTCCACTGTCTAACCTGCCACCCTGTATAGCATCAGCCTAACGCAATATGATTAAAATCGCTACTCGCTCCGCCACTCTAATGCATCCACATCCAAGGTCGTCCAAGGCCGTCATTTAGAAAAGTTTACTTGTTGCCTGAGGCTGTTTATGCCGTGATAAAGCACATTTTGGTATCTACAACAACCATTTAATTTTGATGATAATAAATTATCTAGCCATTACACCACTAATTGATGTACCTTTAAGTTTCGAAATATATTTTTTTAGGTTTGTTTTTTTTTGTAAGTAACTTTTTTCAGATCAGTTTTTATTCATTTTGGATTAGTTTTTAAACTTAAATCTATTGCAATTAAAGTTCATACAAAATGACGACTTTACGTTGACGTTCTTATACTGCTTGATATAGATGAATCTATACAATTGGTATGTTTTAAATTGGACTAAAATAACTGTCATATAAAGTTGATATTTCGTCCCGTATAAATAGGCTTTAAACAGGTAGTAAAAGATAAGTAGGTACCTAGGTAACCCAGAAAAAAATTTAAATATAACTTTCGATTAAAGCTAAATTTCGTACAATTTGATTTAAAAAATCTGTAAATACTATCTTCAAGTTGATTTACACAATAAACTCATCGGTTGATACAAATAAATACGGAAAAAAGTTATGAAAAGCTTATATAATGAAAAAATGTATGGTTATACAGACGTTATTCCCTGCATAAGTTTATTCCGTGTTCATTTGTACCTACCAGACGTAGACTCCAAAAGATTTTAAATGCATTTTAATTTAAAGCTGTTTATGCATAGCCTTTAGATTTAGAACTTTAGACAACCTAGCAATCCTAGCCACTTACGACACTTAAATGTCATTTGTATAATTTTCCTTCATAAAATGCAAATAAATGTTGAAATAGCCTTTAATTAAGTAAGAGCATGTAAGGTATTTTGTTATTTTTATAAATTGCATCTCCCGATGTCATGCTGAATTTTTTTGGATTCCTGATGACAGGTAGGTAGCTTTTTTTTTTTCATTTTGGCAAAGGTATCAAGATGTGCGCATCTTAGATTTCAAGAAATGATTGCAAATGTAAACAACCTTATGATTTGAAATCTAAAAGAGGTTGCTCAAGTAGATCTTTTTATCGAAAACATTAAATAAATAAAATAGTTCTCAAGGTTTATCTTTAGTTCTAAAAATCAGTAGGTACCTATTTGTCATTAAAAAGAAGCTAGGAAATTAACCTAAATGACTAAAGTTGTGACGAAGTGATTCTTCTTCATCAATATTTCATTACTTAGTTAGGTACTGGCAATCTTTCATCACGGCCACTTCATGCTTCTAAATTCAATTTAAATTTAGAACGTTGCACTGATTAATGCATTTGTTTTCTTGTTTTTCTGCATTGTTTTTACGTCACCCAAAGCTGCAGGTTGTGCACCGCTGTTTAGAAATATTACAATCAATTATAAATCATGTGTTGAATGTTATTATCTGTACTTAATCAAAATCGTGTAAATGTATATTTCTTGTGAATTTGAAACATGTCAAAGCCTTGTTATGCTTCTCTTATGTTATTACCTCATTCGGTTATTTGATTTTTGAAAATCTCTTATAGCTATATTTAATAACAAAATCGTGTAAATTGTTGCTTAAATGTTATTCTTTATACAGTTGTATTTTTGAAACAGTGCAAAAGTGAAAATAACTATCTTTTAGGTATGTACAATACACACCTATATACTTCTCCTTGCAAGTTGTTTCACTTCTCAAGTTGCACCCGGAGGTTCCCTCAGAGCTAGCTGAGGACCAAGAGGGAGTGACTCCGGGACAAGGTTAATCTAGGTTTCGAATAAATCGTTAATTATCTAATACAACACGAGCGATGACCTAAAAATCAAACTGATTGATTGCGAACCCGAAACAATCAACTTCAAAGAACAAGGTCGACATAATCGATTCGGTATTCGATATTTTATCGATGCATGAATTGTCAGAAACAATAGTAAGTTGATGATCTTAATTGATTTAGGTCAAGACGGTAATGTTTGGGATCATTGTTATTGATAGTACCTATTTAAAATATTAATGGTTTTAATGAGTTTGTACAGGCTACCGATGAGGATTATTGTGATAACAATAAATAGTACAGCGAAAAAATATAATGATATACCTAAATAAGATTGCAACGTTTGGGGTATCTTCGCCGAATATTGGTAATTATTAAAATGAATAAAATTTCCCGCGACCCTTCGCCTCATACTAATTTATATGAGGTAAGCATAAACGCACAGCATATCCTTCTTTTCTACTCATCTCTATCAGCCGTCGGATTTCACTATTAACCCCCTCTCTAGCATTATCGTTAACACAATCCCTTCATTGTTTCCTTAGTTTTCCTCTGTACCCCTATCATGAGTTTTTTTGACGTATAGTTTCGTTAATGTAAGCTTATTTTGAATTGAAAATATACGTTTGCTACACAATATTTAAATAAGTTAAATACTTAATTAATTTCTCTGTATTTTTTTAAATGTGCAAATTGTATTAAATTTTAACAAAATGTTCTAGGACTGTTATATTTTAGATTCAAATTATGCTTACATTAACGAAACTATACGTCAAAAAAACTCATGATCGGGGTACACTGTTCTTATTCTTTGTCTGTTTATATTAATTCCCGAATATTTCAACAACAACAGTAACGTAACAAAAAACCCAGTAATAAAATTTTACTACGTTGCGATTAAGTTGTTCATGAATATGCATTTAAAACAATTAAGACCACGTACACTATTACAAAATTTGGATTTTTTTGAATATTTCATAATTCTGCTTCGTTTTATGGAGATACTTACAATATAGTCACAATTAAATAAACAAAAATTATTATGTTACAGATATTCAAAACAACCAATTATAATCAACACAAATCAATATAATTTAGTCACTATTACACAATAGGCCGGGCGTTTCGGGTCGCGTGCGCATTTATCGCTTATAGCGAGATGCGCGTGAGATCCCCAGATTACATTGTCACTGCGTAGGGCCCACTTTCACTTCGTCATTTTCACACCGTCTTCGAGCGTGTACAGACGCGTTTGATAGCATCTTTATTGCCCGTGTAACACGGAATTGCCTAGTTCTATAGCTTTTTTATTTGCAGAATTAGAGCAAAGGTTGGTTTTGTAATGTTTGTAGTAAAAGTTATTTGCGAAGAAAGAAAAACCATGACGTAATGTTTTATGTAAATATTTGTTTAACATATTATTTACTTCTTTCAGATTTTATTATAAAAAATATTAGACAATTTGTTCTAACCTCTTAACTCAAATCTCTATATTATTAACCTGAATTTATAATTCAAATTATTTATAAATAACACTAAAATAAATACCTGAAACTAAATTGAAAACAGCGTTAAACTAAAACAATACAAATGTCACAGAAAGTTGTAGCTCATGTCAAATTCATGATGGCGGCCGCAAGCGCGAAATTCACATCAAATAGCTACGTCTAACAAAACATGTGACATTCATCTCTAAACAAGCGACTAGCAACAAGAAATACGAGTTCACGTTGAGGTGAATACACATTTGTATTGCTGTTTCTGTGTTGGACATCGCGATAATAGTTTTCCATTATACATATTTTGGTTTCAGGTAAAGGAAGATAAATTCTGGATTCCTAAATGTTAATATTATCAAATTCGCCATAAAAATTCTTTTGTCATCGCATTTCAAATCTTTTTCTAGGTTGTTCTGGCTAAAACTTATGCACATCAACTCCTTATCAGGGAAGATAGTATTTCACCCATATTATCACAAATTCTTACACAGCTTTTTCATTTTAAGGCAGTACCTATCTGAAAACGCAATAGCTGTTCTGCACCTTCCCTAACAGTTTGAAATTCTAGTCCACAACTTGTGTATCCAGGAACAGAAACACGGAACGCGCCTCCGTGGGTCGAATCAACACCACTAATCTTTTTATTAAACGACAGAAGCGACTTAAACTAACCCACGTGCGCCCGAACATCAGATATGCGCCATATTTGCATATATTGACAGTTTAGATCAGCGTAGAAAAGTCAATGTACGTGTCCACACATCAAACTGATTTGTTGTTCGAATTGTTCGTTAAGTA
This sequence comes from Thalpophila matura, assembly GCA_948465475.1. Taxonomy (NCBI): domain Eukaryota; kingdom Metazoa; phylum Arthropoda; class Insecta; order Lepidoptera; family Noctuidae; genus Thalpophila; species Thalpophila matura. Next base: position 16,850,708 of record OX419177.1, read on the forward strand.
CACGCAGTTAGTGCTTTTTAATTTATTTTTATTTGACTTCACACATACAATTCTAAAGATACTGACTTTGTCTTATTGTTTTCGTGATTATCTTTGATGCGATCGTGAATCTGGTGAAACGCTTCAAATGAATCAACTGCTTGAAATTATAATAACAGATCAACTTTTTTAACCTTATCAGCGTTTGAGACATCTGGGGCTTTTATTGTAGTTGTACAAACTTTAGAAGGGATCGTGATGTTACGTCTGGTAGCCGTAAGAGGCAATTAAGTCAGTGTCAATCAAAATATTGTGAATGTTGCCCAGCATCCTCTGCGGTGATAGACATTGATGAATAGACTTGGCAGCAGTAGCGCATATGTTATGTCCGACTGGATAATTGGTGATTCCGGTTACCATTCTCAGGGCATGCACGATTTCACTAAAGGGAAATTTTTAAAAATGAAATAGAATTTTGTCAGATGGAATGATAAACTTGAAAACCTCTTTATCAAAAACGTAAAATGAGATTCGACTATAACATTCCTGAAGCGTTTCACTATCGTCAACGTTAATTATATTTACATTAAAATGCCGTTTGCCGAGTATATTTTTAGTTAATCAGTGTTAGGCGTCAAGAAGCCAGCTCTCGCAAGTTTAAAATCTTAATTGAGTTCTTACGAGTTGTTAGAATTGCAATTGCTTGGCGGCCATTTTTATAAATTAGATCTAGCACGCGACTGCGATTTAAGTAAGTAAAGTGGATAATTTAAATTGTTAAAGGTCGATTAATGAAAGTGAGCCTTTTCGTGTAAAAGGAACTGGTTTTGCTTGTAAAGCTGGTGGACTTAGGAATAGGAATGTTTGCTAATTCTTGCAGGCAGGTACGATATACTGTAGGTAGTGTAGTACTATATCTGGGTCTACAAAAGAAACTGTGAATTTATAGGTTTCAATAGGTATTTGGTGATTGATATCGAAGAGTTGAAAAAATTGTGAGTTGAATAAGTACCATAAATATAAACTGACAGTTTTTATCAAAACTTTATCAAAATTAAATCGCTATTCATCTCGTAATTTCTGTTACAAACTTTATTACATAAACCACACCTAAAATAACTGATGATTCGATTTCAATAAATAAAATCAAAGATTTAGGTTTGTTTAAATTAAAAGTTAACTTATTAAAACCAAGATTATTGTATCAAATGTTAATCTAAAAGTAATAAATCTAGAACTTCCTGAATCTATTATAGCTCGTTGTTAACACGCTATAAAACCTTTTCAAGAACAATAGCTTCCTTTGATAGTTTTAGAACGATCATAATCAGTTATCGATACTCTACTTCAGCAAGATAATGCTGTTAATTGATATTTATGGTATCAATTATGTTTTTATTCATCAGTAACGGTCTTTTATGGTCTAGGTGGAGTTCCGAGCGGTGTTTCTCACGATTTGGTTTTTAGTTTGTCATGAACGTTAACGTTTTGTAGTGTTTGTGTGACAGATGGAGGTAACTAGGATCAGGATTTTGTTGTAAATAACTAAGTAATAAAGATTTCGTCTCGAAGGACAATATTAAAAATTCTGACGGATTTAAAAGGATTTGTTCGAGAATGTTAACAAAATTCGTATTCACGAAGACGATTTTTGGTAACATTTGCAGCAGCAAAAAAAAAAATTATTTCTTCAACTTTTAAGAACTTGACATTTTCTTTTAAAGCCTTAACCGGCCAACTAATCAAGTAAATCATAAAAATCTAGGAACAAATTACACTTGTGGTCAGGATTCTGTCGAGATGCCATATAGATTTCTCCTATTCCAATCTAAGTATGGTTGGTGAAAATAGGTTGAGTTAGCACAACCACGTTACGCAAAAGCTGTAAAACCACATCTGGGGTTTAGGTCTACATGGAGCTTAAGACAAAGTCTTGATGACGTAACTACGTAACAAGACAATACATAAATCTGTTACCTAGCACGTTTCAACGAAATTTAATGAATAAATGAAATTTATTGGCAGATGATTAGAGGACCAAAAATTATTTTGGTCCAACCTTGATGCATATGAAAGAAAAAATATGAAATAAGGTGTATCTAAAGATGTCAATAGTTAATTATGTTACGACAGTTTCTTGTTTTATAATATCAAATATTCAACCGAAAGTGAAAAATTTATAATAATTACATATAATAAAAGAAACACTAAAATCAGCATTAAACCATTCAATGTTTACAATATCTTTTGATGCTCATCTCAATTTCGTAATCTTTTAACTTTTGCAACGGACTCTACAATTAAAAAGTGATATTCAATTTGTAAAATCATAACCGCACAAGTGTTTGCGTAATGTCTGAAACAAATTCATTGACACTGACCAACGCGATCTCTTACAAAAGCCTACCTCAATGCCGCCCTACTTTCCAAAAGTATCTACAGCTACAATTATGTGGACAATATAACAAACAAACAATTATATCACACAGTATACCACGTTACATTTGCTGTCCATGCAATTCAAAAGCTTCCTTAGATCCACACACTAAAGTTCATAATAGTAAACCCTAAGATTTGAGAGCAGCAAATATAGTTGTTGCTATCGACGAAGACAATAGAATCGAGGACATTAAGTTCGTGCAAAATGTTTCTGGAATGGCACATATTCCAATCGCTGAATATTCTATTGCAGGTCTTGGGGGATTAAAATAGAGTTCAGATTAATTTGCAGTATTGAAGAATCAGGATATAGGCCCAGTCGGCGCCACAGTGTACTTTTGGTAGTTGGTATTATGAGGACAATTACGAAACTGAAGTTGGTGGGCGTTGGATCTGATCTAGATCTATGGTTACAGCAATTGAGCTAAATGCTAGTGAACTGTGGTAAATTTGTCTGTCATTATAAAATTACTGGTTCAGTAGTTACAACATTCTACTTGATTATCTTTTGTAACAAAGGGCTTCCAAGATTTCTATGGACTGGAGTTATCATGTTCTTTTTTCACATAATCGTTTTTAATGTTTATTAAAGTTTTTATATCACTGACAAGATTTACCAATTTAAGGGTGATTTTGCATTACTTTACTTCAATATGTAGTTACTACTATATTATTACATCTAGATGCAATCAGCAATAATGCACTGGACTAAAAGATTGTAAAACAATTTAACGACTATTCAACCGTCTGCAGTAATTGCCTCATTAGGTTTATGTGAGAATCTACGAGTATGTATGTTGGTATTAAATTATGTTATAGTATTAATAGCAATTTATTATAAACCCCAAAATATCAAGTAACCAAGTAAAATTACTGTGGTATAGGTATTTTTAGTTTAGTGTGTCTGTAATTTTTTACACCAAATTAAGCAACGTCGCCTTTGAGGTTAAAACAACAAAACGCTACAAAAGAAATGAAAAACGGTAAAGTCACACTATTTCTGTAGACATATTGTTTAAAACCCGTTTATTTAATGTATATCGTCAGTTGTTTGGTGAAAAATATACAATTTCATGTGTAAAACCGCTGCATTTTAAAAGTTTCTTGCGAATTTGTCTACACTTTGATCTGTAAAATGTTCATTTAAATGTCGCTCGTGTGGGCATTGACCATTTCATATTTAGGTTCCAGTTAAAAGATTTTATTAATTTATCCGTGAAATGTGAACATGTGTTGCTATGTAATTATATCCAATTCCGCTTAAGTTCCTTTTTTTATTTTTTCAATATATTCAGTTTTTAAGTCACCTATTTTAATTGGCATCAAAATACAATGAATGAAAAATTGATCTTTCTGTACATAGTTGATCCTAATCAACATTTCATTTACAAATATTATCGCAGATAATTCCTTAGTGATCCAGAAATAAAACTTAATAAAATTATTTGTCTAGCTACAAATAAATCATAGCAGCTTCTTTACCATAACATGACCTACCCAAAACTACAGTATGGTTCCACAAAAACCAAGGTTCCCCACCCATTGTGCACTGACACACTGGTTCCATACAAAGAACATATCGATAAGAACACAATAAACAATAACGTTCGTGTATTGCGATTACGACACTGTTATGCGACTAACGATTGTAGGATTGTTTGGACTTACGATTAAGCTACTTTTTCCCGATGTTATGTCAGACATTCTTGGGACTAATTGAATGGAATAGTATATCCAGTTTGACGGTTTGATGTTAAAGTTTTGCTTGTAAAAAACTTTAAATTTTTGAGGTCGAAAACATTTCCGAAGTTTTATATAGATGTAGAGAAAACCCAATTGAGAAAAACAATGAAAAAGCAATTGAAACTAAACCTGAAAATGCAATTATCGGATAACAATCAACAAATGATTATAAATCTTGGTAGGACAGATTCACCAAAACAATCATTTTCGAGCGACAAATCGCTACACATGAAATATGACAGCTCGTTGCGAATTATGACAGTAACGGTCGCGTCGATAGACGATCTAGTTTATCGACGGGGCGTCGTGGTCGGTAACTGGGTCGAAGTGCCAGGTGGGTTCGTCGGTCGCAGTATTTGGAAACACTGTGCCAATGATATTTAACTCTTCAATTCCCATGCCTTTGTTATTGAAAAAAGAACTCATCTCTTCTACTAAATATTATAAATACATTTGGGACAACAAGAAAACAAAAAAAAAAAAAGAACTACCCCACGCTTTTTTTGTGGAGGAATTCGACAAATGACGTATAAGTAGTACCTAAACGTCGTATTAGATGCTACCCAGTTATAGGCTTTTTATCAAAATAGTAGGATTCAAAAATAAAATTGTGTAGTCGAAAAAAAATTATAAACAGCTGTCACCTACAGGTGACACTGGGAATTCACGGGTTAAATATGTATTACGTTTATTTCTATAGTTTGATCATAATTTTAATGTAATGGTATTTTTTTTTACTTAGAGTATTTTTAAATACAGTTACCATAGTGTTTTGTTTTATCAAATTTACATTGTGTCTAGTGATAATTTTATCATTTGAGTCGCCTTTGTCTAAAAAGTTTACCGCTTTATAAATATATTTGTGACCAAAAAAGTTAATGTTACTTCTTATTATTCGCCGTAACAATTGTTAGATTCAAAACTGTACTATATTAAATTTTTTATCCATGATTCAATTTCTTCAGAAGTTCTATTTTTACAAAAACTTAGCTTCAGAAAATTCAACTCGTAAATAACTCAATTGAAACATCTTTATCATACAAAATCAATATCGACTATCTTATTCGAAGCCGAGACCGCGTGGTAGTCATTTTACTCTATTTTTGCGTAAAATACCGCGACAAGGGAGGCCATTCTCTTACATTGTAAGTAGATCAATTGTTAGCGTTAAACGTAGCTTTGATTTTATTTATCGCCTATTTTCTGTAGTACTGGGGTTGTTGACTGCCGACTAGTTCCTTGTCTAGGTTTGATTGTTTATTACTTTTGATTGTTAAAGGCTTAAGTACAGAAAATGTATACCTACGGGATGTAAGTGACAGTGCACAGTGTTTTTTTGACCCAAAAAAAGTGACATTCGCTTTTTATTGAAGATTTATACTAAATACATCATTCCAAATGCAAGAGTAGAACACCCAGGTGTCAATTTCCCATACTTTATTTTTTAAAAAATATTTTAGTTTTCGTGACCTTCTCACTGAAAATACTAAAAATGATTCGTAAAAAAAAAATCTATACATATTTTTTTGTTTTTTGTATTTAAGTTTTATAAAGCATTTTTTGGTGCACATTATCCAGTTTATATTTATTCAAAAATGTTGACAAAACCTTCCGAAAATTAAAATATTTTTTTAAAAATAAAGTATGGGAAATTGACACCTGGGTGTTCTACTCTTGCATTTGGAATGATGTATTTAGTATAAATCTTCAATAAAAAGCGAATGTCACTTTTTTTGGGTCAAAAAAACACTGTGCAGTGTAACGAAAAATGTTTTTTTTTTATGTTAAACATCTAAATGGACAATGAAAGTCGTTTGAACAGGAGTGAAGCATTTTTATGGGTCGGCTCCTTCCATTATTACTGATAAAATAATTAAGTGCATTGATATTTTATAAATCTGATTTTTGTGTATTTTTTTTCGTTTTTATTAAGATATTCATATTTCAATATAAAAATATGATTTTTAGATGTTTCACATCTGCCAGGCGGCCCACGACATCTCACATTTAATATATGTAGGTACTATTAATATTTCATGAGTGTTGTCAGTCGCAAAAGTCAATTGGGTAGGTAAAACACTAAATAGTCTATACCAAACATTACACCAGTATAAAAAAAACAAATGTTTTAAAACCAATGTAACCCGTACAAGGCACTATCAAAAGGCTAATCCTTTAAACAGAAACATAACAATTATATCTTACGTCCTTTTATTTTTCCCCAGCCCGGTAGCGCAAGTGCACAAACCCCACTTCCTACAAGATAGGTCCAATTAATTCACATAAAATTAGAAGCCGGCTCACTATCAGTAGGTTGCAGTCCTAATTATTAGAGGGAATGTTCGATCTTTATTGTTCGCTGTTAGCCCGAGCTTACATTAGATCTGGACTAATTAAATGCTAGTGTAAGAGCTGGGTTTCATTAAAATGGCGATTTTCGTGTGTGTGGATCAGATAGCGCGTGCGCCAGCGGCGACACTTCCTACTTGTAGCCAGTGTAAAAACTGGAGGTGCAAATCTTGCTTTAAATAAATCCTGGATTAAAGGGACTTCTGGGTATTAAGGTAAATGTTTAAAAGAAAATTATGGTATGTGCTTTGGTCTTAAGCAAATGTAAATTGCTATAAATAGTGATTTTGTAACAGCAATTAAGCTTTGAGGTAACATTTTTGGTCTTGTGAGAGAATTTGGAAGCAGCTGATAACGTGCACATAAAAGTTCGTTCTACTCATTATTAGGTTACAAGATTACTTTCGCCAACGAGATTAAATAAACTCCATCATGAAACAAAGATTAAAATCTTCTCAACAACTCAAAAAAGAAAATATACGTCCAACATTCCGAAACAACGTACTTTACAACACAATACTTACGTATAGTAGAATTGTATAAAATCACAGCGAACACGGACAGTAGGTACGCGATGATCTACGACGCGACAGACTTCCGTATCATTACGGGTTGGAGGGAGTGCAGCACCGGCGCGCGCGCAGATCACATCGGCACGCGCCTCCACTCTTATCATCTTAATTTTATGTATTTATTCAATATCCAGTGAATAGACAAAGAATGAAGGAGTCATTATGGATTTTGTTTTTGAATACCGTACTTTATTTTGTGATTTTAACATGTGAGTTAATATATAGTTAAATACCTATTTACAACATATTTTTTTTTATAAAACGGTAAAAACATTCAGACTGTTTATGCGTATAACTGTTTATTTTATATAAAAAACGTCGTACTTAACCACCATATAAGTGGCGGATGGTATGGGGAGGGTAATAGAGCGTGACGGTTGACATACATTCCTAACAACCTGGGGATAAAAGGGAAATGCAATTCAGTGCAAATTCTTAGCATTTGTATGGAACTTGTTGCTTCTATAGATAAAAGAGAGTTTATGCAAGTACAATGTCCTTAGCTATGACTATAAAGAAGGCAGTTAATAACACAAAAATAACCGCAGCAACAAATTTCGTTAACAAGTGTAATTAGTAGCATGGGAAAGAAACAAAGTTTGGTAACATTACGCACAAACATTTCCACACATAAATATATTTATTACCAACCATTAAAACAGCTATAACCGACACTAAACGAACCGCAATCATTTTGTTTTCAACAGCTCAATCTGTCATAGCTTAAAGGAAACTCATAGTATCTCTCATTTTCACCGTATCGTTAGTAGCCAGGTCACGAACTATTAGTAGTAACTAGTAGATCATGTTTATGTCTATCTATAACTAGTTAATGTCCGGTGACAGCTGAACGAGGAATGAGCGAGGGCGTTTGTTTTAGTATTAATTGGCACACGATCACCCATCAGCTCACTCAGTGTAGTAATTATCTATGGTTCCGGTGATACATATTTTGTGTTTTGGTTGGACCAGCAAGAGAGCAGTAAATTTTATGAGCTGAAATAATGAAAAACAATGTGCTCAAACGATATTATAAAGCTTTCATAGAAGTCAACCAAGTTATCATTGTTGCTTCAAACAATTACTCCATTGATGACATGAACAGTTTCGTTTCATCAAAATCATTAAAGTATTTTTACTCGTACAAGATAAGCTGAGCAGAAAACAGCTCTTGTCGAAACCTGCCTGTTAACGTATCAATCCTCGTAACCTCAATGTGTGTTGGCCACACTGTTAGGCAATTGATTGCCATAATCAAAACGTTATCGACGTTTTCGCACGCGAGGTTGCCTAACGCTGCTTTACCTCCATAAAGGGATAGGTGAGACTATGATAATATACTATGTTTACAATTACTGATTTTGTTGAACAAGAGGCTTGTTACTGCAGACTCCATATACTAAGGATAATTGGACAATCAGTGCGCTTGAAAGGAGACGGGTTTGTACTCAATGATTGTAAGGTAGATCTAAAGACTAGTTACTGCTTCGGTATTATTGCAAATTTTGTGACGACACAATTTAGTCGGGGTCCTACGAGATTGAATAAAAAAAAAATTGAAAAATATTGTAGACATAGAACCAATATAAAGCTATATTAGCAATAACATTGTATTTTATTAAATACTTATAAGATTTAAACAAAACCCTGTATTTTGTACAACGGTTTTGTTTACTTCTATTTATTATAGAAGCCAAGTTCAGTAGAACCTACTATTTAATATTCTATTATAGTCAATTTGTACAGTATTAATATTTTACAAATTTGTTCTCTCCGCCCATTTATCATAATTATCATTTATCAACGCTTGTTCAACACCTACCAACACAACGCAAAACTTTCACTATCACGCGTGCTGACACAAATTATGATCTTGATAAGTTTATTCTTTACTAAAACAGGTGAAACTACAGTTACTATCGTTGTCGTAACCTTGCTTGGACCACGCTTCGTTGACTCCGTGTCTTTTGTTAGCGCTTACATCGGTATCTATATATAATTCACACCATTCATTGGCGCTAAAAATGTTAGCGTTATTGGCCTTTTTTTGTCAGAAATACGCATGTCTATTTTGTGTGTTTAAAATTATTTGATTTATTGTTAGATACGTATTGTAACTTGATTGGATAAAATGATAAGTGAAACTATAACAATGATGGAAGGATGTTGATAATTATTCAAGTACAAGATTTGATTGTTTACGTATATGCAAGAAACCTTTATGGAAATTGAATATAATTTTGAATTAGCCTTGAAACACCTTTGCTTGTCAATATGTAAGAATATTTAATCGATGAACTTGATTTAGAGCTCATTAAACATTTATCGATTAATAAACTATTTGACCTACGAACTGGTAATATGGTAGGGAGGTATAGTTCTAACCATTCCATAATTAAAACTCCAACTAATACAAATAAGGTCACCGAACAGACAACTGACGAAAACGAATGACAAAGCCGCATTCACACTGGTAAAATAATGAGCTGAATGTCTCGTTCTAATCGATAAGCGAAACGTATCACGACTACGTGACTCCAACAGGTCCTAATGTAAGTGAACCAGAAATAGTTTCACAATAGTAATTATATTGAGAAACATTTACCATAACGATAATGGTAAACAATTAAAAATACAAGTAGCTAATCCCATTGACATAGAAACGAATTAAGGTGATTGAGTGTTTATGGGACTTAACAAGATTGGATTGGTCGAAGAAATTTCAAATAAAGTTATGGTTGTGAACAACTTACAAAATGTTAAATTACAATTGCTTATAATTCGTTTTTAAGCAATATCAAACCAAGCAATGATTTTTTATTTAGTTAAACAAGATACGCAATTACGGCAACCAAGAGCAGTGTCCTCTTCAGAGCAGTATCCTATTTCATTCTCATCTTGAAGATAAATTGAATCCTAAGAATGAAATAGGATCAAAGTCAACATTGTATTAAACTATCAACTTAAATAAGCTAGCAAACTCAAATAAATTGAAATCGACAATTCATTAATAAGTATTACAATACACAGCTGAAACTAAAGAAGAAATTGTTATCGAAAACTTTAACCTGACAGTTATTGATAAGATACAAGAAATTAATATGTCGGCAGCTAATAAACGGGATTGTTCAGAATTTAGAGCACCCACGTGCCACAATGGAGTCGGCTAAGTAGTTAGCAATGCAGACATTTCGCAATTATTATGCTGAGATTAGTTGCAAGTTGATTTATAATTAAAACTAGGTGCGTTTGTAAACTAGATTGAGAAATATCTGGTGCGGCTGCGTTAGATATTGGCTAATTTTGAAATTGTTGAAGGAAATATAATCAGAACCAGTTCGGCATTACGATTTGATTTGTTCATGAGACATTCTCGTTATTGGGGTACCAAGAATAATGAATTAGTCATCTTAATTTTCTTCCTGTGATTACTGTGCGATTATTTTTGATTAAGGGTGTATTGTTGTGCATTCTTTGATTTCAGAATCATAATTGTCTGCAAATTTATTACACGATTAGTGTAAACATTTCTGAATACTTAAGTGGCTTAAAATTCCTTTACGGTATTTAAAATGTTTCCTTACCTCATGCCGTCAAATCCGTCGTCTGAGCCGTTGATAGTGAGCACAGGCGCACGCGCATACGCTTTGGCAACGCGTCTGTTCCTCTCGAACACTATCACCTTCGCCCATATCTCGTCGTCTATCTGTGTCCATTTGTCCAGTACTTCTTGTATGTGTTCCTGTGTACAAAAATTAGAGTTTAATAAAAAAATATTTATTAATGATTGTGACTTTAATTTAACTTTGATCCATAATTAAAGGCACATTCAATTTCCTTTTGTATAACTGCCCAATATGACTGCAATTTATCAATAGGTAATTTATTGACCTATGATATGCACTCAGATCATAGAAACAAGGAGATGTGCCAAGGCGCTATCGAGCTTGATGCCTGATCTTGAGCAAATTGCTCATATTAAAAACGTACGCGCTGGCGACGAACCGAACACGATCGATAAATATAGTGTTTTAGTTTAGTGCTAGTGTTGAGTGACGATCAACAGTGTTAGATTGAGGGTGTGCGGAATGTTTAATGCGTGGGAGATCATTTTATTCACAAGGAGCTCTTAATTATGCGCGTAATTGTGTCGAAAAATGTACTAAAAGTGGCATCAGTTGTTCCCGTACTAATTTGCTATGATGGCATATCTCCTTGTTTCTATGATCTGAGGATATGCATATGAGACACCGATGCTACGGTAACTATAATGCTATGTCCGAGAATAACATTTCTCATCTCGCATTTATCAATAGCATGTTATAATACATTAACACTTTCATTCATAAACGATTATGTGGGTCTTTGTTTTCTATTTCCACAACCTTCATTATTTGCGCCAACAATAAAAACAAGATTTTACACGACTTTGATTTCATTACACACATTTTGAACAGCAGTTTCATTACGCTCATTTACCAAAACGTTTTCATTCATATTGTCTTGCAAAACGTCTGTTTAAGGACGACCTTGCTTTGCGTTACTTTTGTAAGCTATGATTACTGAAGTTTAGATATTAATCCTAATGTGGCAATGTTGTTGTAATCAGATGACATCGTCGCGGGCGCAACATGAGTTCCGCTCTACTAACCGACACAGTTTTCCTTCTAGTGTAGTTTACATGTTGTGAAGTGTTTTATGTCCAACAACTTCATAAGTAGCATTTTCTGGGACGCAATGATGTTTTCTACTATAGATACTAGTATTATTGAATAAATTGAGGTAAGCAATAAAAGAGAAGTGTTTGTTAGGGCCAGTTTCACTGACAACTTTATCAAAGGATTAATTATACATTTTTGATTTTCTATACAAAATTTGTCAAATCTTAACTTTATTCCTTGGATAAATAGTGATGATTGTGAAATCGGCTCTCATGTCATTCGCGAAATTGTAATGATTAGGGGTTTTATAAAAGCATTTTTTTTTATAAAAAACGTATAATTTTAGGCATATAATTTGAAGAACAATAAATAAAAGAAATAAAGTGTATCAACATAGCATCACGACTGTATTCTTTGAAAGATTAGCCAGAGGTGAACGCACACATATCGCTATATAATTTAAGTAGTTTAAGTCTTATGTTAATAGGGGCAAGCCTATTGCAATAAACTAGACACAAATTCAGACACCGCGCTGCTACTAAAAAGCTGCTAAAAGTAGCAGCTTCTTAGTAAGTTCTTCGGGGACCGAACCCAGGACAGTCAGTTCATCCACCACTAGACTAGACAGAAAAAAGATAAATGTTATGTATTTTATATTTGTAAGTAGGTATATAATAAAACGTAAGTATTACTGTAAAGTCGTGGGTGACCAATTCATGATTGTAATTGCTTTTGATTTCTTTACAATATTCACGAGGATATGAATGACTCAAATACAGAACACGATGACGGATGAGTATTTATCGTAATTACTGACTTCGCAAAAAATCGACACAAAGAATATGATGACGTCATAATACAATCAATCAATATTGCGATGATTTATAATAATAAAAATTCGGATACTATAGATACTGATACTATAGATTTTGTTAACAAGGAAGAGATTTGTATGGGAAACAGTTGAAAATCAAATTTCTACTTTATTGAAGGAGATATTAAGATTATTTTCCTATGGAATTTGGTTGGATTCTCTAACGATGTGAACGGGCATCGGGCTGTGTAAACGCTACACTGTTTTTGCTCACATGTAACAATAACTAGGCAATTCTGCTACTAAACGCTGCTTCCAAATAGACCGTTACTTGTATAAAAAGTTTTGTAATGATTCTGGCAGCCGCATTCACTGCCTAGGGTTGGAACTTTCAGCATTTATTATAATTAGTGAATTATTGTTATGTTTTGTTGCTATAGGTAACTGTTCTCTGGATAAAGTTCTTTTTATAACGTGATCTGATCATACATGCGTTATTATGATAATGTATTTCAAAGGTTGTGTACTGATTATGTATTTAGAAATGACATTTTGCCTTTAAAAACTAGTTTTTTAATTTCCTACGTGTATTATAATCTTATCTGTGCCTAATGTTATTCTTAATTAAAAGTCGATTAAAAATCAATTTTCGGTTTTTATTATCTATCACGAAAATAGAAAAGTAAGTTACAACTAATACAAAAAATATAATAAAACAAAATTTGTCAACGAAATTTTCAATGAGCATGTTCCCAGTAAATGACAACCCTAACAAAAAATTTGAATATCCGTCATAATTATCACGAGTTTATCCGTATTTACAATTATTTCTTGTATAATCACTATCATGGTCTAACCATTTTAAAAATTTTGGCTAACCATAGAAATCGAGTCCGAATAACTTTCGGTTTCATGTGATATGCGATGATTATAGCAATTGTGTTACTGTTACAGCGAAATTAGCTTTTACTTTCAATGTTATTTGAAGAGTTGTCTATTACGAGTAATACGAGTTTTATATTTTTTTAATCGTGTGTGTAAATCGTTTTTGACTATATTTTACTTTATAAAATGAATGTTTTGAATCATAAAGGGTATGTATTGTAACTAGTACATTTCTGTCTTTTGATGAAAGATCGTAATGAAATGCCATCAGCTTTTGAAGTCCCAACAAATAAAGCCAAACCAAATGAAATAAAAACGAAAGATAAATTAACTCCAAGTACCTTTGTACTGTCCAGCTTAGCTATTCACGCAGTTAAAAACATCTAAGGCCATTAGCCAAATGATCCAATTACTGGACGTCTTCATGTAATAATAGAACAGTCTAACGACTCATTCACTGCACTAAATCAAATTAACAATCGCTAACTTTCTCTTCATTACCGTATCTCTTCATCAAATCCTAATCAGAATCAATCATGTGCATCTGGCATGCATTGCCATAAATAGGGACTATTGAATCAAAAGTATCGATATTGTACTCATTAGTAGTGTTGTAACCAAAGTATCGAGTATTTTGTTCCACTGATGTGTAAAATCTAGAAAAGCTCAACCACTCACAAAATCATTTTTGTTAAGATGATTGAGTTGCAAATAAGCAGACGTCCCATCTGATGGTAAGTAATCATCGTCGCCTATAGACATCTGCAATACCAGAAGCATTGCAGATACGTCGTCCACCTTAGAAACAAACTTGAAATATCATATGTGTCTGTTTTATTTTTTAATTACACCGGAACATAGCAGTATTCCCAGACGAGCTCTATTTTCAAAAAGCTTTAGTTCCTAGTCCTGAATCGCTTCAAACAATCGAGTACCCTAAAATGCTAAGTATCGATACTACTCAGGTATCGGATCTCTAACCATAAATGCATTTGCAATATCTAGTAATGTGCAATTCGTGGCGTCATCCTTCTCATAATCTAGCCTCATATTGTCATATTCAGTTCGTTATATGCCCTGAATAGCCTTCGTTAGTGCCATTTTGTTATTATTCGCAAATGGACAGTCAGTCATGCTTAATCATTCGGCTGATTTATAGTTGCTGAGGATAGCATATTGTTGTATCATGATAAGGTTAGTTTGCGATGTTTTAGCATTTCCCTCTGGTTGGCATGACGTTGACATTTGTGAAGTACAATAGACAGTAAATGATATTGTATTGAAAGTAATGGTGAGGCTCTGTGGTTATGACAAGATAATACCCATGTTAGTTGCTATTTTGTTTGTATCATTGGTTTGTTTTTTGAATGAGGTCGGTTAGATAACAATATGTGGATTATAGCTGCTAATAAACAAATTGATGAGTTGACATACACACATAGAGAGCAAGCCTGGTGAACCATACTCAATTTTTTTCCCTGCAATTAAAAAATTGCAGGACGATTGCATCTCAGGATGACTTGTCATCAATGTCGATCTAATTTCAGCAAATATGGGTTAAAAATAAACATTTGTAATTTTCATTTTCATTGTTGCTTCTTCTTTACGTGCATGCACGTCATCTATTTTGTTCTAAGCTACTTTTAATCTATGCCAGCCAATAAACTTATCGTTTATATTAGCCTCTGCACTTGATTTAACATTTTAAATATGGTAAGGTGCGAACAACGGTGTCGACTATGCAAGGTTAGCCACACCTCGATCGCCTTAAGCTATTTATGTTACAACTACATAGGCTACTTACATTTTGTCATATTTATATTGTTTTATATCCTTACTAGACTTTTGCCCGCGACTCCGTCCGCGTGGACTACCTATAATGAACTGACCAGTTTAAATGACCTCCGTAGTGTAGGTTGGCTAGTACTACCAAGAGGTCAAGCTATATCTCTGGTTTTTTTCAGCGGAATCAGATAAAACGTAGCTAAGATTTTAAGTTGGACCATAAGCTATCGAACTGATGAAAACCGAATCAAAATCCGTTCAGTAGTTTTCGCGTGATGCGCGCACAAACAGACAAACAGACAAACAACAGATAAACAGACAGACAAAAATTTTAAAAAAAATCTTTTCGGGTATAGTTACGTCCCAGTACCCTATACCGACTGTTTTTTCTGGAATATCTTCAATGTACAGACACGGCTCTTTTACAATTTTATAATAGTATAGATGCACTTGTTTGAAATTGAGAGCATCTACAAGAGCTACAACAGTTTTGTTTTAAGAATGTCGATCGACTGTTTAACTAATGATAATAATCAAGTGTGCCATTTATTTACATAATTATGTATTGTTACATAGTGACTAGATTGATTAAAAGCATAATTATTATAGTTAGTAAAAGGTTTTTCACTCAAAATTGTTATACTGTTAAAACTATTTTTAACATTCTTTGAATTTACATACACAACAAATTGGATAAGTTTTTGTACAACTCCATTTCTAATATTGACGAAAAGGTCATATTTTACCAACATTTGTTTTCTTATCAGTTTGCTAACAGAAATGCCTTTCTTTTCAATACAGCTGTTATTTGATCATTAAACATGAAAAGTGAGATCTCTTTTGCGTTATATACTACACTAATACACAATACTTTTTGTGATCACGATGTACATTTCGTAACAGTTACGAGATTGCATGCTAACATTTAGCGTGCTTCACTTGTTTAGTTAAGCAAAACACTATTTATGTAATTAATAGGTTTTACGTCTGCAAATATCAGCATTTACATCTTAAGTGCGATTAAGAAATGTTTTATTAGAGATAATTTTATTGTAATTACTGATATATCTATCCCTTGTTCAGGGTATTAAAGTCTAAGTACGATTGCAAAAAGCATTCCAGAGAATGAATAATCTGTGTTCTAAGCCTTTACAGTTACGCTTACGTATTGGCACAACATTTTAATGGCCATTGATACAACTGATGGACCTCTTGTAACAAATGAGACGTTAGGAGATAAAGGATAATGATAATAATTGATACACATTCATACAATTTCGTACATTTGAATTGTCTTATTCAAACGCTTTATACCTACATTTAAAAAGGTCGGAATGACTCTTGGACCAAAAATCAATAAAGGACAGTATTATAAAAAGGAAGATGATGTCATTCGGTAACATTTCTAAATATATTTTAAGAATATTTAATTTAAGCACTAAAACGTGAGGTTTCTACCTGAGACCTGTCGCTTTTTCCTTAAATTTTGGGACGTTGACCTCGAAAACTTTTTATTGCTAACCAGAACACTTTCAGTGATAATAATTAATTGCTAAAAGGTCCTAAATTATGTGCTTTAAATCACTCTTAATTAGAATACGCCTAAACACCTCTATACAATTTAATTTTAAAATAAGTCGAGATTGACTGATCTCTGTCTTTGTTTTATATTAATCTTGAAAGAATAACGGAACCTAGTAAATCTAAAGTAGGTGCAAAATGCACAAAATGGGACCCAGTTTTTATACAACTGCACAGAAAAACCGACCATTAAATATAAATAAGCAGTCAACCAAAAAAGAGATAGCAAAAGAAGAACTCTAAAAACTGCAGCGGTTTTGAGGCGAGATAAAACAGTATAAAAGAAAAAAAATGATATTATTAAACGTTCTAAACATAAAGAAGGTTAGGTCATTGCCAAAATTAGATACAGCGTCCCGCTGAGAACTTTAATATTCATCCTGATATGTCAAAAAGCTACAAAGGTACCGAGCTACCGAGGGTGAGGATCTCAAACTTTAGGTTCCATAAAAAGTGAATTGAATGCTGTTAATACGACTTTGAACAGTTTAAACCAAGCTTAGGTATTTTGAAAGTTAAGTATTATTTACAAACTCTTTAAGCCTTACTAAGAGAAGTAACGACATTTCTTCAAAATCACACTAATATTATAAATGCGAAAGTTTGTGTGTGTGCGGGGGTGTGTGGCTGTGTGTGGGGGTGTGTGTGTGTGTGTATATTTGTTACTTCTTCACGCTGAAACGGCTGGACGGATTTGGATGAAATTTGATACACACAGATAGATTATAGTCTGGAATAACACATAGGCTACATTTTATGCCGAAAAACGCGGGCCAAGCTGCGGGCGGAAGCTAGTGACTTATAAAATCATTAATATATCTTTTCACAAATCAAATCAACCACTGTTTTGAGACAGTCAATTAAAAAGCTACCGAATTGAGTACATTTTGACAGTTGATTAAAATGATGATGAAAATAAGTTCACCATCGAAGAGTCTTATCACGAAATATTGAGTAATGTGTATCACATAACTAATAATAAGTTGCATGAAATGCGTGCGTTAGACCATATACGAACAATCACAAATTGCGATACATTACCACCTTGTGGAGGTCGAAAGCAAAGTATTGTAAAATTATACATTCTTCACACTATCGTTTAGAAGTGGCATTCCATGCCCTTGCTTTGGAATAAATAATGACTGGAAGTAGTATGGCAAAGATTATAATGTAATAGAATAAATTAATGAAGCAAATAAAGTTGTCTATAAGAAGATTTTGATAGTTCAAAGTTATCAATATTTTAAGACTAATACATAACTCATTATTTTATATACACAACAAAATTAAAAGAAAATACAAAAAGAAAAAAAGAATAGACATTATTATTGATTATTTCAGCTGTAACTACATTCCAATCTACCTAGATGCACAAAAAAAATAATACCACACTAGACAAATCATGTCTATAAATAGATTCTATATAATTATGAACATTCTGCACATTCAATAATACTCCACTCAAATTACATCTTTAAATTCTTACTATTAAAATTCACTATTGCAATGCACCGGTCATTTGTCTACATACGCAAGTAACAGTACAGCGGCCTTGCAGGGTCATGTTTCCTGCATTCTAGGATATACTGGTCCTAATAGTGACAAATACATATTTTCATGTCGAATTAGATGAAATTTATAAACTATTGAGGTTTACTAAAGATAATTTTGAAGTAAGTAATGACGGTAAAGCAAAATCAAAGTTTGATAAATTGGCCAATTATATTTGAAAATCAAAATATGTTATCACAGACATAATAACAATTGGTTGCAATATTAACTTTTTTAACAACTTAAAACAAAAATAAAGAACACTGAAAATAATTCTTATACTTATAAATAAATTCAATAATCATTATTCATAAAAATAAAAATAAAAACACATGAAGTCAAATTGCAAATTGACTAAGTGAGGTATTTATTGTATTCGGCAATTTATTCTTTAGCTCTTTCACATTTATATGTATTCAGTTGTCATAATATTTTTCGAAGTCCCTTTTGTTGTCATGTTTTCTAATAACCAGATATCGCTAAAATATTTTTAAAGTATATTTCGTACTTGCGATAAAGTCCTTTTTTGTCAGTAACAAGTAAGTTTAAAAGATTCCATTTCATTAATAATGTCGATGATAAATCTTACTTTTGGTCCGACATGCGTATCTTTGAAATGCGTATCTTTTTATTTATATTTTTAAGCTAAATTCAATTTCTGTATGTTTCGTCTTGAGCGTGTTGTGAAGTTGAACCATTAACCTTTTTTGGGAGTGGTTTTAGGGATTGTTAATTAACGTTAACTTTTTTTAGGTAGGGTTCTCTTCCTTGGGCTGGATTCTGGTTTTCTTACTTTTGGTTATTTCTTTTTATACATAGTTTAACCGTCTAAACACTTGTACATATTCGGCATACTTTTCGATTCCAAAAACTCAATTTAAGTATATCTAAGTCTACCTTATCTTCAATTTGACTATCAAAATACTGATGCTGTCAGCACACTCTAAAAATATTCAATAAAAAAATCTATATAATGTAACTGCGGCTATCAATAAAGCCGTAAACAAAGAAGCTTTTAGTCACATCGATGCCATAATATATTCAGTATTTCAACATACACCAATAAAGCCCAAGCAACTACAACCAGTACCGCTAAAGACTTAATCCTAAGATGAAATGAATAAAACATAGCTAACATGTCGTCTGCTTAATTGCGCTGAGCTGATTTATTCCATCAACCTGCAGCTATGTGGAGCAGCCTTGGTCATCTCTTGTCGACCTTTGATAGAATGCAAGCCGTTTATGACGGTGAATGGCAATGTTGAGCTTTTCTAGGAAAACGTAGGCTTTGATTTAATTTTATGCTAGTGTTGATCAAGGGAATATGTATGGCTGATATAATGCGAAGCTAGGATTAGTATCTAATAAATTTTGTTGAAGGTTTGCTTAACATTTGCAGGATATTTAAAACTTAAATGTTTGTTTAATTTTGTGTGAATTTGTTTGTCAGATATTAATATAGGATTTTGAAGGTTTTGACTATCGCGCGTCATCTTCTTCTGTTTTTCTTTTTTTTTATGGTAATTGCAGTGGCTGGACAGAAGTTGATAAGCAAACACCTAATTGATCGTATCCACCTGTTTTAGTTTTATTTTCGCAATGACATAGAAACTGTATCATTAATGACCTTTGTAGTCAGAATAATGTTAGTATTTAAATCAGTTACCCTATTTGGTTACCAGAATGACTCAACACACATTTCAAAGTTTATGGACAAAATCAAAACAAACTATAGATATAAATCTGTATAATCTTATTTTAATCTGAATTTGATTTAATAGAGCGTACGTAAAGCAATAATATAATGGCGTATTCTGACCTCTGACGGAGGCGAGTCACGAATTGGCAAATGTAATAAATTCTTCGATTGAGTCGTTATTTCATTGAAAGTGAACGTTATACGAATTTTGTCTTAGCTATAAATGCAGGATACAGCAATTTGTATATTGAGCAAAATTCAAGTCACGATTTTCCTCTAGTTTTGAAGCTATTTTAAAAATCATAACTTTTTTATCTGGTATAATTACCAGAGTAGGTACCTACTAGGAATGACATGAAATTCTTTAGGAGATGCTTCTAAATTCAAAGTAATTTAAAAGAATTTGTTGAAAAAAAATGTTGAAATGAGCGAATGAAATAATGTCATAATAGCTGCAAATGCCTCCTAAATTTAGGCTGGAATATGTAGTAACTGTCGTAATAATTGACAATAAATGTCGTGATACAATCTAAGAATACTACAAGTGAGAAAAACTTGGATCAAAACAATGAAATCTATTTTCATTACAGTTTCGTGACTCTTAAAGGTGAAGTGAGAATTTAGTAAAAGGAAAAAAATAGACCATAAGAATTAGAGATAAATAATCTAACATCCATTATATCGTGAAAAGTGTTAACAAAATGAAGTAAAAAATATGCTTACTGAGATGTTACCTACATTTAACGGCTAGCACGCACTTTGCTAGTTGCCTAATAATTCATTCAATTGTTTGAAACTAAATTGCTGTACACATCAGATTGGCTAATAATAAAGTGAACCAATTCATGCTTATATAAGTAATTGAAACTTAAAGATGAGCAGACATTTTAAATTAAGTACCTACTCACGCAGTGTTTTGTTTTGTAGGTGTTGCTTCTTTATCTCTTTACTAATGTAACCTTTCGTCAACATTCATTTGTTTATTATTTTTCTGACTGATAAATTAGGTATATTCTTACTTTGAATTACATTTCTCATCAAGTAGATTATAGGTGCCTCTGTAATCAATTCATTTAAGGTGCAATCTGCTTATGTCGCAATATGTGAAAACATCGAAGTTTCTATGCTGTATCGGAGTTAAATATTAACGTATTATACACATAAACATTTCGGAATAAATTCTCTAAATGGTGGGGAAAACTGCATTAAAATCTATTATACAGGGTGGCAGGTTAGACAGTGGAAATATTTTAAGGGGTCATTGTACTCATCATTATAAACAACTTTTACTATGGGACCAACCCTGAAATCGCGAAAAAAAAATCAGCTGTTCCATACAATTTATGTTCACATGACTCAAGAAAATGTATGGAACAGCTGATTTTTTTTTGCTATTTCAGGATTGGTCCCATAGTAAAAGTTGTTCATAATGATGAGTACAATGACCCCTTAAAATATTTCCACTGTCTAACCTGCCACCCTGTATAGTTAAGAAGGGTTAAATGTATAAACAGACGGATACGAAAAGCGACTTTGTTTTATACTATTTATAGAAATATTCCTCAGGCTCTTTATGTAGTAATCTGATTACAAGTTATATGAAAACAAAAATAGTGCAAGTAACTAATTCTCTTGGTGCATTTGAACACGGGCTTAAGCCGAACAATTTTGGTATAAACCCCAGAACTATGGAGTTCAATGAATTGGGATATTATTTCATCGTCACTCAATGAGGTGGATGACGCAAGACCATTCATGACTTCAGAAGAGTTAAACAGGTGTTCGCGTCACTAATACCAACTGTATCTTTTCTAACAACCTTAAATCTGCCCTTGGATTTTGAACCTTAAAGCAAAGTAAGAAGAGCTATTTGGTTTGAAGGGATGGTGAAATAAATTATAGTCAAACGATGGCTTGGCTTTTTAATAGACACGTGTGATAGATGAGTCAATACTGTTGTGAGATTGTTTATGATTAATGATTCGTAGTCAAATGATGAGGATGACTAGAGTGACGCAATTTATAAATAACTGTTAAGTAACAATTTTTTTACGTAATAATCATATACTTTAAGAATGGTACATACAGATAATCATACCAAAATTGTCCGAAACATTCGCTTTTTACATAATCAGTCTATAATATTCCCACTGCTGGGACTCAGGTCTTCTCTCTGTTAGAAGAAGTGAACCGTAATCCAGAAAACATCGCGAGATATTCGCTTTTTGCCTTTTATTAATATTTTATGTTATTTTTATTTATTGGATTTAGTTATCAACAGCTTTAACATCTACCTATCTTTCGTCTTATTGAAGATACACAGAATCTTTGCCTGAACCATCAACCGTTCACGTTTTTCAAATTCCAAACGACTTAATTGCGTTCTTGCATAATGACGTGTGTGGTCGAAGAACCGTCTGTCTATAATCCCAATAGGCTTAAGAACAAGTGTTTCTGTCTTGTAAAAATGCCACAATAGTTGATTAATTGCTGGACGACAAACCTGCTGTAGCTGACAAACTACGTGACTGACGACCTCAGATCATAGAAAAAGGAGATATCATAGCAAATTAGTACGGGAACAACTGATGCCACTTTTAGTACATTTTTCGACACAATTACGCGCATAATTATCGCTCCTTGTGAATAAAAAGATCTCCCACGCATTGAACATTCCGCACATCCTTAATCTAACACTGTTAATCGTCACTCAACACTAGCACTAAACTGAAACACTGTATTTATACCATCGATCGTGTTCGGTTCGTCGCCAGCGCGTACGTTTTTAATATGAGCAATTTGCTCAAGATCGGGCATCAAGCTCGATAGCGCCTTGGCACATCTCCTTGTTTCTATGATCTGAGCTGACGACTGACAGAACACGGTTGGGAGTGTCCGACTATTTCCGGTACTCTGTAAGTGCGTGAATGCTAAAAAAAATTGTGGCGAAGTTTCCTTGTATGGTTATATGATCAGACAGAGCTAATCAGGATCTTTACAGTTTTTGTTGTCAGAATGTCATGCAGATGAAACAAAAAAATCCGATATTTAAAATAAATATCAAAATATCCGATATTTGACGACATTTTATAAGTGGTATTACCGTTTCTATATCGTTTAATAAAACGTAAAGATTATTAATAGACTTGTTTATTTTAGAAAAATTGACGAAAAGCAATTTCGTATTATATAATTTGATCATTATAGGTAAGTAGGTATGTCTTTTTCTTCCATTCATCTCTATCAGACATCACTTCCAGATTCACTTTTTTCACATTCATGTCATGTTTCACACAGTCCATCCATCTTTTCTTTGGTTTACCTCTTTTATAGCCATCAACATATAAATTGATGATATAAATCACTATAAATATAAATTGATATATATCATGATATATATCAGCGAACCCTGGAAACAATAGATAGGAGTCAATATTCAAAGCAAACATTCTAAATCGTATTCACTTGATTCAAATATTTGCACGACAAGCATAAAAATCTACAGATGATTGGGCTACAATATATAGCATTGTATTTGAAAGCTTTGGTTGTGAAGTTTATATAGAAACATTAACCATACCAAATGACATAACAAAGTTCAAAGATAGCGCCACTACTGTAAATTATCGTAAACATCTTCCAACAACAAACAGCATCGTGTGAGAATCTCTGCACACATTACATGCACGCATAGTCGTGAGCGAAAGTCTATAAGGGGTATTACGTAAAATTTTAGGTGTTGCTTACCATATAATTTGAATATATTGTACTTTAGCCAAATTAGAAATAACATTTGGCAAGGTACAAAAAGGTAAATAGGTGTGAAGGTCAGAATAAAATAGTACTCATGGGATGATATTTATTGTATGCATGTGTCGTCATAGCCTTTGATCTTACAGAATGAGTGATCTTTGAGAAACCAAATTGCGTTACTACCGTTTAAATCCCCATACAAAAGTTAGTTAGCTGAAACTAACGGCAAATAGCGTGTATTTATATTATTTAAGTATAACGAATATGTCATATCATAGGTATATATCATAGTTATAGGACCTATAGAAAATATTAATAGTTCCCGACTCATAAAAATAAGAAACTCCCATAAAAACAAATAAAACCATAAATAATATGAATCGTGAGGGATCACTGACCATCATCTGACTATTTCTACCTTTCGATCAAAAATCAACTTTATCTTATTGAAAATGAAGTCGACTATCATAAGAGATAAAAACTGCATATAAAAGCTGCAGAACAAGACAGGTGTGTGAAAACGAAAGTTGTTCTCTTCCTGCTCACCCGTTCGCCTCGACTTGAAACCAGGTATGGGTATAACTATTTAGACTTTGATATGCAAGGACGATACAAATATGCAGTAAAATATCAATGATAACGATGTATGGAAAAGTGGCATTGTTGATGTTATAATAGACGAAGTCATGATTGATAATGATTGCAGTGATGAGGTACTTGAAGATACAGTTCGCTGTAAATGTGGTCAAGAGATCAATACGAGTTTATTAAATATCAACGTAAATTATTGAACGCGTTGTTGCTTTTTTATCTAACGATACGCAATCTTTTGAATGGTACAGTATCCAATATTGTTTTGATGTTAATTTGCTTCGGAAAGTTAATGAGCGTCAACTGTACAAATATTTTACAGAAGCAGATTAACATACACGTAATAATGTAAAACGGAAACAAATAAGCATCATTAAACAAAAATAAGACCAATTTAATGTCGCAATCTAGAGATGTAAATAAAACAATTAAACACGCGTGAACCATTAAATCATTGAACGACCATAATAAAGACATGTACAGGAAACATATCAGGTTGATTTTATAATTTTATGATACGGCACGAGACGTATGAAAGGAAGAGTTGGGAGTTCGAATCAACTACTTTCACTGAACAGACGCTAAAAAGTGAAACTGGAATCGGTGTAGGCAACGGAATGCTGGCTAACCGTGATAATGATGACGTAGAAAATCATAAAGAATTGTTCATATGTGTTGTGGAAAGTTTTGTAGTAATAGTGTGTATATAGAACAGTCAGCGACAGAAGTAGATGAACAAAATCAAAAATGAACACGCCAATTTTAGGAAAAATTGTTCTTAAAACATTGGAGTTTATAATTTGACAGCATAAACAATTTATACAATTTTATGATTCGAATAACCTCATTATGAAAATTTATTTTTAATGTATATGTTACGGGCAATTTGATAAATCCGGTCACTATTAATAATGACCAGTCCGTATTAATAAAGCTCTTATCAATTGGGCCATGTGATAAAAATTGCATGATTTATCACTTTTCCCGGTCATTATGAATAATGACCACCCTGTCTTGGGCAAAATAATAAAACCGATGAATTGTTGTGTTTTTAGGGGGCTAAGGGGTCTTGGTCTCGGTCTCCGTCCCGGTCTCGGTCTCGGTCTCGGTCTTGGTCTTGGTCTTGGTGCTGGGGGCTTGAGGGTAAGGGGAGCTGGGGGAAGGGATTGCCCTTCCCCCAGCTCCCCTTACCCTCAGCGGGGCTCCTATTTCTGTCTGCATGGTTAAAAGTAAACTAAACACGAAGGGGTTGATGGGGGCTTCGTTCGCTCGCTTTGCTCGCTCACTGAAGCCCCCGTCTACCCTTTCGAACCTAAGCTGTCCGTGTCGGGGTGCCACAAGATCCCGAGCTCGCTTCGCTCGCTCCTGCGTCCAAGTGATAAATTCAAGCCATCTCTAACCTTAATTTATTAAATGGACCACGGGCCCTCGAGCCTTATTAATAATGGCTGGTCAAAGTAATAAATTTATCACTTTGCCCGACGCTCTTTGTCATTATTAATAATGACTGGTCCTTATTAATACAGCCCGATTAATCAAAGTGCCCGTAACATATATATATATATATAGCCTGTATAAGCTGGTAATTTTTGTAATGAAAATGAAACTTCTTACAATCCTTTTATCGGTTTAGCCTATTGCAATTCATTGCTGGACATAAGCCCCTCCCAAGTTGCAAAACTTAATTAGTGTTTAATATACTGGATAGGACTATACTAGGATACGGATACCGATCGCAACATATCGTAATAATGATATCCATAACGTTAACTTGCAAGCTGTTTATAATGCAAGTCTCTAGACTACTTGAAAAACTAGATTGTAGAGCACATATTATGTTTACAGCAAAAAGTTGTCAATAAGTACGTTATAGTTGCAAAAATGAACTAAAATGAAACAGCTGCTGACGAGAAGTTTGGAGGTCGTCCAGTTAACGTAATGAGGGAAAGGGAAGGACGTAAGGATATAATTACAGCACATCATGCAATTCGAGAACCTCGATTTGAAAATCAACAAACTGTTAAGCGAAACGTAAATATCCTAATATTCGATTTAGTTGTTGAACATCGGATCGTTTGCATTATATTCCACGAATTCGGTATAAAATGGAACGTAATTACCGATATCTCGATACTTATATCGAAATGAAGGCTGAACTTTGCAGAGAGGTCGAAGTTAACGAAATGTCAATTGGCTGGAATGGTGCGTTGTTTGCACTACATACAGATTTTCGTGAGATTGATGTTAATCAAACATTTGATAATTACACAGAGTATGAGTAACATTGTAATTAGGTTGTTTGTTTCAATCTCAGAGATTAAGTACGATTTGCAGGGTCATGTCCGAAATTGAGTCACGATGTTAGAACAAATGAAAGTGGGTGTGAAGAATTACAACAGGAGTAACATTTTATTGCTAAAGGTGTGTACGTAAAGGCACGACTAAACCCTTATATGGAACTTTACTAAGGATTGGCACAAATTACGCAAAATGTACTAGGGACACGAATTTTGAGGATAACTCCTATTTGTACTTTTATATATAGTATACTTCTTTATTTTTGATATAGTATTCCTGTATATATTATACATTACTCAGCTTATTTGATACAAAGGATTTTGAAATTAATCATGACATTATTGCAAATAAGCAGACAGTTCGAGGAATGAAAGAACTTGGATGTCTTAAAGATTTGATTAAAAAAATGCATGTCATCCTGTGGGTCGATATTTTGTGAAGGGTATAAAAATGAGAATCGATTCATGCAATGCAGGTATTGTGAATTTCAATTCAAGTTTGCCTTACACTGGAATAATTACAGTCTGATATTATTATAAGCTTACCAAAAGAAAATACCATAAGTTCTTTGTGTCAGTAGAGTACAATAAAATTGTAATGCTTTTTACATTATTGTTCGGGTATTTTGTTTGGTGACTGTCCCTAAACTACTTTTTGATGGTACCTACTACCTGTCTCGTAATTTATAAATAATATCGGCCCGCCGGATGTAGGGTGTCTGCCTGCGAGTGTCTTTATTTTCAAGGACATGCCGAATACCAACTGTTCCCACGTTAAAAGGGCATCGGGGACTTTTCCGCTTTCAAAGTTTTTTGTTTTTGGAGTATCCTTTATTTAGGCATGTAAATTACATTGTGTTCTTCATTATAGCAAGATGTGTTGGTAAATGAGAATCTTCATTGACGCATTTAGATATTAACCGGATGGATGATTCTTTTTTCTTGTTTCTCATAATATGCGAATGACGTCATCACTGTCAATTCAATTGTAGTGTTTTGTGAATGAATCAGTAATATCAGTATAACAAAACCGTTGAACTAATTTATGTAAATTAAGTTTGAGCTTGCATTGAGTAACTTATCTTTGTAATTTTTTTCCACATCAGTGGGGGAGCAAAATAATAAAAACCTTACAATAATCTTGTTCATATCTAATTAGAAGCCTAATAGCTAACTTAGGTGTTGCAGTAATGATGCAAATCTATCAATCTGTGTAAGACCTAGCATGAAGCAAGATACCTACATCATTAAATTCAAACGCACGACAATCTAATCTTCAATTACTACCACCAGTGACCTTTCTAACGCGCAATTATACTGCACGCAACTAAATATCAAGCATACAAGTGACAACTGTAAACTTTCGTAAGACTGGCTTGCAGAGACCACGTCCTTACGTCATTTTACTTTTAGCCGCCTTATTTAAATGTCAAATATTGACCCATGACATGCACACCGCCACTAGTCTTATTATCCGTCAAAATTCCGGAGACCAGCAAAAGTTCTTCTGAATTAAGGTAATAAATGTCATTTGATTTGACAGCGTGTTTTGAATTTCAAAATACTTGTCACTGTGTAATGAAGTTGATAGAAATATTTGATTGTATTTCATATATGGCAGAATAGGATAGTAATCTAAAATTAACGAAGCTTCATTGATGTTAAACGAATGTTACGTGTCGTGGTTATTGTTGCTATATTCGATAACGTTTGTTATTAAATTGGCATCTAAGAGGTTGTTACACGCGAAATTAAAAGATGAAGTAAATAGGATTGATTAGATAAAATAGTTAATGAATTAACTTATGTGGTATTGGCTCAGTATAGAAAAAAACCGGCCAAGTGTGACTCGTACTCGCGCACCGAGGGTTCCGTATCAGTTTTGGACGTATAAAGTGAAAAAAACCGGACCGCATAATTAAGTTTGTTTGTCAAGGAATTTTGATGATTTTGAAAAAACTGTAATAGGAACATCGTTTTATTTTTGGTGCAATATTTGGGTCAATTCCTATCAACTGTAATTATTTCAGATTTTTCGCTCCGCAAACTTCGGAGATAAGGGGGGGGGGGGAATGGTATTTTTTCAGATATTTTTCAGTCGAAAACTGTGAGACATAAAATAAAATGAAAATATATTTTGTAATGTGCAAATCAAGCCCTTTTATATGATATGTCATTTGACCTAGTAACCTCTCTTTAACATTTCGGACCCCCACTCCGGCCCCTTTTACAATGAAAATAAAAATATTTTTTGATATTTTTCATTTGCAATAATGTTCGGCAAGCATTTTCTATAACTGTTCCAAATTTCAAGTCGATAGCTTTAGTAGTTGCTGAAATAAGTAGGTGTGACAGACAGACGAAGTCGCACCATAAGGGTTCCTTTTTTACCATTTTGGTACGGAACCCTAAAAATCGATTTATGGTACAAAAGCATTTACTGTGTTGAATTTGATGTCATAAGCATTAGTTAGGTAAGCGTTAGCACTTAATCTTTGCAATCATAAGTAGCTCATGAAGTTGATTTGGAAAAAGCAACTCATTTAAATACAGTAATCACAGCAGAAATAGATTTCCAAACACAAAATTGCAGAAAAAGAAAAAACTTCTTGTGTCTTTGTTTATATTTCTTCTAAGTACACGTTTTCACTTTCATTACATACGTATGTAGTGTGTCGTGCTCTTCAGATCGTTGAACGTCACGCGGATCGTGATCTCAGCACAATTAAAGTGTCCAAAACAATTACTATCACAGAATGATGATGGGGGAAATGTTGGTTATGTAAAACAGAATGTGGATAGGAATTTCTTTGAAGATGTTTCTAGAATTTTGTTTTATGGTGAATTTGTGTGTAGCGCAGTATTTGAACGGACTAGTTTTTTTTATAAAATTAATAATAATGACATAAAAGAAGATCAAAAATATAAAGTAAAACTGCGAGTTTATTAATAGTTTATAAAAATATATAAAATGCCAATTAAATACAACAAAAAGTCTGGTTAACAATAAATAATTAAAAAACGTTAATAAAATGTAACATTTCTGCAAATCTTGTGCAACATACCAACGCGCGACGTATTGAATATTAATATGCAGTTAATAATTTTTATTGTAAAATCACTACTAGACAGACAGTTAGGTTGGCCAATAACAAGTGTCAGGTGGGGTTGCGACACTGCGCAAGCGCAGACCGCTGTAGGCTGTAATAAGGACACTGTTGTATCAATCGACAACTGATTAGAGCCTTTTGGTAAGGCGCTATGAGATGAATGTTTGAAATGTTATGTTAAATATAAGTTACGAGAAGAATATGTTAGAGAATAAATTCTGAAAAGCATACTAATAATGTAACAAAGCAAGTTTAATACAAACTAAAGAACAAAAAAAATATAATGGCTAAGCAACATTATATTGCTACCAAAAATATTCTTAAGCTAACACTAGTAGCCATGTAGAATAAAAAAACTCATTAAATAACTAAGAATGAATGATAAATCTTCTGAAACTAGACATTAAAACTGACATCAAAAGACCAAACTCGTGGATCTGCAACATGAA
This sequence comes from Thalpophila matura, assembly GCA_948465475.1. Taxonomy (NCBI): domain Eukaryota; kingdom Metazoa; phylum Arthropoda; class Insecta; order Lepidoptera; family Noctuidae; genus Thalpophila; species Thalpophila matura. The sequence continues at coordinate 16,880,966 of OX419177.1, forward strand.
TGGAATAATTTTCATATTCGAAATTATAACGACTATTTTACATTTCTGTGTAAGAAACACTCAAAGTAGAATTCAGTGTAACCTTGAACTAGTTTTGAGTTGCATTCATTTCTTAATTTCGGTACGGTTTTTGGAGCCTTGATATTAAAATCATAGTTTGGCGTCAGTTGAGATTCGTGATTCGTTCATTGTAATGCACTTGCAAAATGTTAGAGTAACGCAAGTCATACGTCAGGCTGTTCAATAGTGGCGGATGATAAAATTGTTGAGATTAAAAAGGGTAAGGTTAGATCTTCTACTAGGTAATATTATTTTAATAAATTGTGTTGATTTCAAAACATGATAAGCTTATAATATTATAGTATTATTTTAAAAAGCAGTATACAACGTCAAAATTATTATAACATCATTAAGAATGAATTATCAAATGATAATCATGTAGCGGGATTAAAGGTAAAAGAAATAAAGAATGGAATCAATCAACTCGATACTTGACAATCTGCATCATCATGAATAACATTTAGTACAACAAAGCACAAATTCGAATGATCTGTAAAATTTTAATCAGTGTTTTGCTGAACTGGACTGTTGAGGTCAATTTGACGCTCTCACTGTCATGTCAGATCAATGCCCTCAGATATATCCGGCAATACTTAGGTTGATATAATTATTTGCACTTGAAATCTTAAGATGGCGGCATTCGTTATAGAGTGTTATTGAAGGATTTAATTTAAATGAACTCAAACGACAATTCCTCCAACGCCCTTTTCATCTAAAATGTATGTGTATGCGTGTTGGACACCCGTGTACCCGGCTATTGCACGTAACGTTAGAACAAGTGCTTAATCACAAAAAAATCCGATGTTCGATTTTAAGTGAAATTGAAATTGAAATTGAAATCATTTATTCTGCAAATAGGTTACTAATAACACTTTTACAAGTCAAATGAGTTTTTCTTTTAAAACTAGATGAGGTCGGTGTTTCCTATCTGACTACCTTTGAGAAGAAACACCGAAACAAACTCAAAGGTCAAGGTCTCTTTTAAAGTCCAGACAATAAAAAATAAACTATGTAAGAACCATGCAGGTTAGTCTGGAATGGCCTTTAGAGGAAAGAGCCATACAGATTTGAGTGGACCTGTCCTTATTGTGCACGCATGTGCCGAGTATCGTAGTAGCTCAACCCAGACTTAGGGAGCTCAACGACTCGACGAACATTACCATCAGAAAAGGACATTTGGGTAGGCCCCATAAAGTACTCAAACTGTCAGACTGAACTTCAGATCTGGGACTGTAACATAATAACCCACATAGTACTCACATTTACAATTATAATTAAAATAGTAATGTCACATTGAATGTCATTATGTATAAGTATAATTATTTCAAAAGAAAACATTTCATGTCAAAGTTTCATGTCATATTGTAAACAAAATAATAAAAAAAAAACCATAAAAAGTAATAATTTAAGTATCATTATTGGCCCATGTAAATATTGTTTACTTAGACAGTCAGGAGATGACCAGTACCAACTGACAGCGCCCGTTCACGAACATGACACGCGCATCAGCACCGTTCAACTCAACCATTTTGGAGGGAATCGAACGATCCAATACACATGTCACCATCAGCGGTACATCTAAGCGAGCATGACATGCTCCCAACTGCCATACTAAACACAAGGTTAAAACTTAATAAAGGGCTACAAAGTACTCACATGTACAATACTGAAATAATGATACTGAAATGAAATATGTAATCCAATTGGTATTAAATTGAGAATGATAAAAAAAAATAAAAATTAAATCATTATAATGTCAAGGTTTTATGTCATGTGATCATTATGTCAAAATGCTAGTCAAAGTTAAAAAAAATAAAATAATACAATTGTAATTTTATTACATATGCAAAGGAATACTCACATAGCTTAATTAAGCGAGCAGCTCAATCCCAAGCGTTTTTATCATTTAAATAATCAGAGATTTTGTAATACCCTCTTTTACAAAGTTTGGTTTTAATGCAATTTTTAAATTTCCTGATGGGTAAATTTCTAATATCAATGGGAAGCTTGTTGTAAAAGCGTATACATTGACCCATGAATGAGTTGCTTACTCTGTGGAGGCGAGTGGCATGAACAGCAAGATTATGTTTATTCCTGGTATTCAAGCTATGTACATCAGACATTTTAATAAAATTTGATATGTTTTTGTGTACATACATCAAGTTTTCGAAAATATATTGTGAAGCTACAGTCAGAATATTTATCTCTTTGAATTTCTCTCTAAGAGAAACTCTTGGGCCTAAGTTGTAGATGGCTCGAACAGCTCTTTTCTGCAAAATGAAGATAGTACTAATGTCTGCACAGGTTCCCCATAGAAGAATCCCATAAGACATGATACTATGAAAATAACTGAAATACACTATTCTGGCTGTATCCACATCAGTAAGTTGTCTAATTTTTTTAACAGCGTAAGCGGCCGAACTTAGTCTTCCTGACAATTTGTCTATGTGCGGGCCCCATTGTAATTTGGCATCAATAGTTATTCCAAGAAAAACTGTTGACTCAACAGGGTCCAACCCTACTCCATTAATTTGTACATTGGTACTTAGCTGCCTGACATTTGGCGTTGAAAATTTTATAAGTTTCGTCTTTTTTTCATTCAAAAGAAGATTATTTACATTAAACCAATGGACAATTTTAGCGAGTAGATTGTTAACTTCATCGAAATTATCTAATTGACGTTTGATTTTAAAAACGAGTGAAGTATCATCCGCGAACAATACAATCTTGTGATTATCCCTTACGTGGTAAGGTAAGTCATTTATATATATAAGAAACAGAAAAGGACCTAGAATTGAACCCTGCGGAACGCCCATGGTGACCGTAGATCCTGCTGATCGCTTGCCATTAACATCCACCCTCTGAATTCTGTTGGACAGATAAGAAGTCAGAAGGTCGAGAGCTTTGTCTCTTATACCGTAGTGGTATAATTTCCTGATGAGTGTATCATGATGTACACAATCGAAGGCCTTGGATAAGTCGCAGAAGACGCCAAGAGCATCCTGCGAATCCTCCCAGGCCTCAAATATGTTTTTCAGCAATTCCACGCCCGCATCTGTAGTTGAGCGACCTTTAGTAAATCCAAATTGTTTCTTATGAAATATATTATGTTGACTGAAGTGTCTTAACATTTGGCTTAAAATCAATTTTTCAAAAATTTTACTCAATGTGGGCAGTATCGAAATGGGCCGAAAGTTCGTCGGATCAGATGTGCTCCCAGATTTGAACAGTGGAATTACTTTGCTTAGTTTCATCAAGTCAGGAAATACACCGGATGCGACACAAGAGTTGAACACAATTGCTAAGAATGGTGAAATAACATCAATTATTGTTGAGATGATATGTACTGATAATCCCCAAAGATCAGCAGTTTTTTTTATCTCGAGATCCTTAAAAGAATCCATAATGTCTTTAGCATTAACAACTGCAAATTCAAAACCTGTGCCACATTCAGCTACACATTCTTTAAGTATGGCGAAAGCAGAAGTAGAAGATGACAACAGAGTTTTAGTTGTTATAATGGGAATATTAGTGAAGAAATTTTGAAGTTATACAATCCCTTCTCTAAAGTTTATGGATAGGTACCATACATAAAATTCAATTATTTTACCATCCCAAAAGGATGTTATCTAAAAGACCATCGTCATAAAAAGTAAGAAATAAACGATGTCTATTTTAATCTATATTGGTGCCGATTCTGTTGTTTACGAACTAAACTAATTTAGTCTAATTACGATTACGAGTATGTCTCTTTCTAACAAAAATATGAAAAAGGAATAGAAAATATTTAATACGCTCAAATTAGTCCACTTGCATAGTTTTAATGTCAATTTAGTTGTCATTCCAATAGGCCACGACAATTTTCCCGTTAATGACGAGGCCGTAGACTAATTTGACAGTTCTTAATATTTTTTGTCCGTGTTTAATGATATAAGAAAGAGATAAAGTGTGAAAAAAATAGTTTAGTGCGATGTACAATAGAATCAGCACCATTAACTAATGCAAAATAACTGTTCCTTCTTTGTTTCCAGTACTTCTCGTGATTCCAGTAAATGCTTCAATAAATCACTTGCAATTTGACATTGCATAGCTATAAGGTCAAAAGTGTACGCGACCAGATGTTTTCCGGCCAATTTACTATGCTGTAACTTGTTCATTGTTAGTCATCGGTCACGATCGCGATCAATGGGTCAGAGTTGACCGTTCAGCGATAGACAGACAAGCAAACATTGCGAAAAATACTTTCGCTGAGTAATGTTTGTTTTGCAAATGGTTTGGCATTAAACGTGGCTAAATACCAAGGGTTTCTTGAGAAATGTTTACCATAATTCGAAAACCTGCAATTCTAGTCGATTCATTTACTTCACTTTACGAAATACAGAAATGAATTCTGGGATCTTCATTAAAGTTTCAAGAGGTTTTAAGTAAGAAATTAAGAGTAAACCTAAACCTTACGATATTCCGCGGTTTGTTTCCATTTAGGATTACGTAATTAGTTATTCATGGCATAACTGAAGAAACAACGAAATTCTGCGATAAATCACAGAGACTGAAGATAACTATTGTTGATTTGTTCCAGTGATTTTGCATACAGATAGTAATCAAACAGATGGTAAGGGGTAATTAGTAAGGGATGACAAAGAAATAACAGTAATAGAGGAGAAAAAAGGGAAAATAACTTTTAGCCACAACCACAGGAATCAATAGAAAAATCTATCAATAACAATGTTTTGATTGAATGTGGCATTTGTGATTCTAGGCTTTCACTGTCAACCGCAGATATTATATCCGCGAAAGCTTTAACAAAAACTATAAATGGAGGCATCGAACAAACAATATTGTGAGAGTCAATCGAGACACTATTGTGTGGCTGTTACGTCATTAGACAATCAAAGACATTTCAATACAATGCTACTGAATTTAGTGCACGCATGAATGTTATCTGTTCTCAGTTGTCGATGGATATCGAAATAGCGATGGTATCGTTTGTAATGTTGAAGCTAAATGAAACGAGGTAAGTGTTGGAGTCAGTATATAGTACGGCGTGTTCTCACGTCCTTAATAACTGTAAGCAGTCGGAAACGGTTACAAAAACGTAACCAAAGACAAAGGAAAGGAAAACGTAATATGCACGCGGAACAACTATGGGAGACAGTAGTGTTTAAGTTGCAAATTAAGTTAATTAATTTCAATTTGTACTGATTGTGTAAGACGAAATGATGTTACAAAATGTAGGTACTTTCGCGAAAACCAACAAATTACTATAAACAAAATAGGAGGTATAGGTAGAACTTTAATTTATATTTGGAGTGAGTATAAATTATCTTCAACATAACGCTTTTTAAACAATATCGAGTAATATCACTTGCGGCTAAGTGGACACACGTAAAAGTCCTAATTTGTGGAAAGTCAAAGATTTCACTTTGACAAATGTTCATAATGGTTTCTCCTATGATCTGTCATTTACCACTGCTATTATAGCAGTGACTGTGTGAACTGAGCCGTGAACATTACTTACATCGGCTCGATGACCTCGTGATTGATGCATAGAAAGTTTAAATACCAATTTGGGTATCGTTCGCTTATTATGATTTGATTGCCTACTCATTAGTCTTTGATACAATGGCAGGAAACAGTTTGGTGCCTATAAATTGCTAGAGGTTGCGGTTTTAGGAAACCTGAGAAAAAATATTGTTTCCTATAGATTTTTTGGTTCTGTTGCAAGCCTAGTTAATTTTCGGAATCTATAAGATGAATGTCATGCAAAAAAAGCAAAATATCAAGTTTTATAAAGTAAAAGAATATTTTTTGGTCAACATTTTTTCTAAGCACCCTTCTATCTATGTTGGTTTTAGTCTCTAAATACTCGATCTATGACTTTATTATGCAAATTCACATTGCAATAGTGAGGAAACAGACAGGCATATTCCGACAGCCGTCAGCAACTCAGATCATAGAAACAAGGAGATGTGCCAAGGCGCTATCTAGCTTGATGCCTGATCTTGAGCAAATTGCTCATATTAAAAACGTACGCGCTGGCGACGAACCGAACACGATCGATGGTATAAATACAGTGTTTTAGTTTAGTGCTAGTGTTGAGTGACGATTAACAGTGTTAGATTAAGGGTGTGCGGAATGTTCAATGCGTGGGAGATCTTTTTATTCACAAGGAGCGCTTAATTATGCGCGTAATTGTGTCGAAAAATGAACTAAAAGTGGCATCAGTTGTTCCCGTACTAATTTGCTATGATATCTGATATCTCCTTGTTTCTATGATCTGAGGTCAGCAACGTCACGTTTGTAACATCTTCAGAATGGTGCTATGAATGCTTACAGTGTAACTAACAAAATTACTTTGGAATGTACGAGATTAAGCTTTAAAATCAATATCAAATCGAGTTAAGGCTAGGTAAAGATATAAATTCATTAAAATAAAAGTTAAGACATAAATTCTTAAAAAATATATATAAGAATTTGTACTTCTACTTAGTACCTACAATTTACACTAGAGAGTTCCCCAGGGTAGAATACTGGGACCCAAATTATTTTAATCCATAACAACACTTTTAGTTGAATGATTTTAACCGCAACTTAGTTACCGTTAGCGTTATAGATTTATGGAAAAGGACATAGGTACCTTTCATCCAGAAAAAGTACTGTTCCCGAGGGAAAGAACCATAGCTTTCGATGGTCACAGTTGCTTTAGGACGCTAGATGGCGCTACGTGTAGGACGCTTGGACAAGGTTGCGGGTAAACTGCTAGTCTATTATAATTAACTAGCTTCCGCCCGCGGCTTCGCTCGCGTTTTTCGGGATAAAATGTAGCCTATGTGCTATTCCAGACTATAATCTATCTCTGTACCAAATTTCATCCAGATCCGTTTAGCCGTTCTGGCGTGATTGAGTAACAAACATCCATCCATCCATCCATCCAAACTTTCGCATTAATAATATTAGTATATGTAGATTGACTTACCTTATAAAGTTTATCCTTTTGATACCATACATCCTCCTCTTCCTCTACGGGCGCTGCGAACGCTTGCGTTAGATCATCGCGGGAACGCGAAAGTATTCGACGTCGTGACACCATCTCGCCACCTGCAGCCGCCTCGAACGGAACTAGGCTGAAACAAAAAGAACCTATTAGATATTTGTCAAATACAGATTCCTGTGTGTTTTATTAGGATAACAGTAGTGATCACGAAGTTGAACCAAGAGCACTTTTGAGCCCCAAGCCTGCTATAGCAATTGTCGTAATCGTATCTTGAAGCTTGAAAATCATCGCGCGATCACAGCAAAAGTAGGAACTTATTTTCATCGCACGACGAAATCGCATCGTACAATCGTACGATCGTTAGCCAATTAGGACGACGCCATACTCTAAGCCAATGACCAAAGGTTTTGACAAAGGTTTTGACAGTTAAAATGTCATTATGAGACCATTCTTACACAATTGCAATAGCAAACTTGGGCCCTGATTGTCTGGCAAGCATTGTGCTTTTAAAAACAGGTGACACAGCTTTAAAGCCTTCGTTTAATCTTAACTAATTAGAAAGAGAGAGTGCGAATTTTGTGAGTTTGTATATTATTATGGAAATCTCCGGAATTATTGATTTCATTATTAAAATTCGTTCACTAATATTGAAAGCTACCTTGTCTTTGAGTGTTATACTACTTACTACTATACTATACTACTGCTACTTTTTATCTCGAAAAAGTGCACAGTCCCTATAGGTTACGTAGATGAAGTCTCGGCCAAAGTGCTGTTATAAATAATTGTAAATTTAATGACTTTATAACGCAATATTCGAGATCGCTTAATCATAATAAAATTACATAGTTTATCATAAGCACTGCTATATTTTATGGAATTTTCAGAATGATGAATCTATTTGGATAGAATATAATCAAGTTGACGATCAATGATTATTTATGAGTCATTGTGAAACTATGCAAATCCCACAAAAAAAATATTGGAATGACCTTAGTGGATTATTTGACTCAACTGGAACAAATTCCCTTTCCGATACAATAAAAGACATCACAGCACGTAACTCAATATTATGATCATATCAATACAAATGATACAATTGTTGAACTTTCTATAAAAGATTAAAGTTGTAGCTACATAATAGTGTTATGAAACAAAAGGTGTAGCGAAAGCTTATATCGCCATCCATGTTTGTATGGCTTTTAGCTTCATTGATGTTATTCAAAATAAATGACATCCTATTAGGAGTATAGAAGCCTTGTTTTAATGTCTATTGAAGTTTATCTTCGACCTTTATATTCGTATAGCGTACATAGACGTTATGTAATAAGTGAAGTATCTTCATCTGCCTTCAGAATTCATTAAGTGAGTTTATTTTTCTAACACTGGCACTAATAAGCGGAACCACATTACATATGGCAGTTTTTTTTTATTAGCAATTGCTGTGATTCATGTTATTTCACTCATCATCTTTTTTTCCTTTGCCGCTATTTTCACATTATAACACTTTAAGATGTCTCCTTCAACGCGCACTTTAAGTCAATCATCATTATGTCAATCATTCTTCCCCAATTGAGTATTTACAGCAAACAAACTTATAAAAACACTCAAGAGCTTAATTTCTCTAAGCACACAGTCAAACATCTTATCGTAGGTTCTTAACAGTATACAAAGCGTCGATTCACTTGCTTCCTTCCGACAGCTAACAATGTGTGGCATTGGATTCGACATTGGGGCTCGCACTGCGTGTCTAATGATCGCCTCCGACTGTTCCTCCCATTCATTTGATACCCACTATGTTTGTCTTACTTGGGCTTGGTGTTGAGATTTTGGATCGTCTTTCAAATATTATTCAAACTTAGGTTTGTATGTCTTTCCATATCGTAAGATAATAGTTGATGTTATGTTGTTAGTAGTGTCATTAGCGAATAACTTACTACACACTCTTTTGTGAAGATTAGAGAGAAAATAACATTAAGCGCTTATCCGACTACAACATGGTTCACAATGGTATTGTTTATAATATTAATAAATCATTTTTATTAATGTGATCGTAAAATTGCTAACTCGTAGAAACTAAATGTAAGCCACAAAGTTATCTATTTACCAGTTAATTTGTAAAGCTCGTAAACGTTTTATATTGAAAACGCTAGAGCCTATTATGTGTACTTTCTTTATTTTCCAGTATAATATCAGTAAATCCATTGAACACACCACAGCGATTCTAAAACCCATTAACATCAATTGCTGGAAAGTCGAAAGTACTTTTCTTCACGTGATTTTCACTGAATCTAAAGCTATTCAGTCTCGTTTGATACTGGCTTTATTTATTCAAATTAATGTACTCTCACGCTTATTTTGTTTGATTCATCTCTTTTATTCACATTTGTGAAATCTGTATTTATTATAATTGCAGTTTTATTTACACTTAAAATATAAACATTATTCTAGTTTCGTCTAGTTTCAGGCTGCTTAGTTTTTAATAAATGGTCTGGTAAAAGCATTTCAAAGTCTTTGTCTCTCAAGTGATGCCATTTACACGTGCTTTTACTAAGTTGTAGGAAGTTACGTAAAGAGTCCACTGTCTTTAAGTATCCTTTTAACAAATTTAAAATATTTGCGACAAAAGCACCGCGTAAAAAAAAAAATAAAAAGCGAGACTTAAGTTCGTACAGTCAGTGGGTCAGTACTTTCACACTTTATTTACTTTGCTCTAAATAAGTATCGCAATGCCTGTTACGACACCTGATCGAGATACGTTTGTTCGATCTCGAGCGATTCTGAGATAGCGCAAACGCAACAGCTTAGAATAACAGATAGAACTGGTGTATTTCATGTTATCGATTCATATCGCCAGGAATCTAGAACATTTCGACATGATAAATGTAACTACTATATTATTTATAACCAACGTTTACATTGTATGTATTATTTGTTTCGAGTTTAAAGTTACAAACAAAAGGCATTCATCACTCAACTACGCTGACAGTTCGCACCCAAGTTATGAGTAGGTATTTTTTTTTAATTTGCCTATTAAAATGTTTTAATTTATTCCTATAATATCATTTTTATACGTAACGTTCCATTAAATCAGCATTGATTGATTGATTCAGGCTGATTCAGATATTTACTATTTTTTAAATAATATTAATACTGTTAACTTGTATCGAATGCAATGCACGCACTTTGGCATACCTTTCGAGTCAATGATCGTGTCGCGCGCTCAATTCGCAATCGCATTGGGTGAACGTCTAGAGATTTATGAATATATTTCTCCTTAAATATTAATTAAATGTAGAAATATGGCAATCACACAAAGTGACGATGTTTTTTCCTAAGGTCTATGAGGCATACATCACGTGTATGTATTCCTATGTAACAGGATTTTTTTTATTTCTGCAGCAGTTCTTGATTCTGTTATCTTCTTCAATTCTCCATTAATTGATTCTACCTACACTAATTTTTAAAATATATTTTTTATCTCTTAAGCTTTCATAAGAAAGATAAATCACAATTTTCCCACGATCCCTATACGAACATGTGACGTAATACTCCGTCCAGTGCAAACGTCTGCAACAGTACATCGTAAAGGATGATCATAAAACGCTACACCTGTAGACGTCACAGGACCCGTTTGTAGCACGCTGACCCATATCCAGGGGTGAACGCTTCAGAGACAAGTGCGGTGATCGAGGACCTATCGATTTCGAATCGAACGATTGTTTTTCGAAAGGAATTTTTCGCGAGCTACTACATTCTATTATCATAGTAACTGCCGTAATTATTAAATTCTAAAAGAACTATCTAATTAAAACAGGGTGTCAATTGGTTTCTAAAATGTTCACATCATTGCGGTGAAAGAAGGCACGTGTTTCTTTGTTCACATTACCACGTTTTGACATTTCACGTAGCGATGATTAGTTATGGCATAGAATACTAGTTATGGTCTCTTACAACATGTTAGGTACGTACATAAGAATTTGGCTAATAGGTATATTGACATTATGTAATTAAGAACGGTCAGTTAAGTAGAAACTTGTCATATTTAAACACGATTACCTTCTAAGTTTCCGCATTCCAGCATAAAAAAAATGAGAGTTATTATTTTTGATCAGTAATTAATTGCAGCAGGTTAAGTCTCGTAAACAAAAAATATGCTTAAAGGTTACGAGGAAATAATCGTTTGCGTAAATTGTCGTATCGATTTTACTATCGATATGTCGATAGCCTAGTGGGTCCCGCTAACCCGCTAGAGCTAGTCATTACGGGAGTCTCTTAGCGGAACGGGTTTACACTTTTATTTTCTTTTTACATACGTGAAGGCATCCCCGCGCAGGCGCAATTACTACGGTACATTTAGGGTTGTACACTGTCCCCATGTCTGGAGACATTGGATTTTGAAATTAAAATTATGTTAATTACGAACATGACTGTATATTTTGTTAAATAAGTAGTAGAACAAGTATAATATTATTTAAATAGATGCATGCCTGAGAGTTCTCCATAAAGTTCTTGAAGGTGTGTGAAGTCTGCCAACCCGCACTTGGCCAACATGGTGGACTATGGCCTATCCCTTCTCATTCTGAGAGGAGGCCCGTGCCCAGCAGTGGGACAGTTTCTATACAGGGCTGATATTATTATTTATTATTATAGATGTAAACGGTATGTTTACCAATTAGCACGTTACGATGTGATACAGCTTTTTTTTTTTTTTTTTTTTTTTTTTTTTTTTTTTTTTTTTTTTTTTTTTTTTTTGGGGATGGGAAATCATCAAATGACCCCTCCCGCTCTGCTCTGGGCGGAGCGGAAGGGAGTGTCAGACTCTTACTGACTAAAACCCACCCATGTTCCTTCCTTAGCCCTTTTGTCCGGGTCAGCGGTATCCCTTCCGGACGATCCCGCTTTCCCGGCAGGCTTGGGCCCTAATGGGCCCCCTCTCTGATGCTGACATCTCTTTGAGGCGCGCGTGGAACACGTACGCGCCGTTCGGCACGGGCCTGGTCCTGATCGGACGGTGAGCTACCCATTACTCACCGCCCGCAGGCCCGCGCCTACGGTGGCCGGGAGTCGTCACGCGGCTCCCGACGCCCGGAGCGTCTACCGCGGCGGCTTGGACGGGAGAATCTCTCCCTCTCCCGTCCCGCCGCCTCCTTCACTAGCATGACTGCTTCGCAGAAGGAGGCGACTGCCTCCCACTCCCCCTCGCCCCGGACCATGGCTTGAACCAGGGCCGGGCGCGAGAGGTCGCCGCCGCTGCCGATCGCCTCTACGAGGACACGGCGGTGCTCCGCCCATGCAGGGCAGACCCCCACCGTGTGCTCCACCGTGTCCTCAGGGCGATCAACGCAGTGATGACACCCGGGCGTTTCCTCCCGCCCGATGATGTGCAGGTACCTCCCGAAACTTCCGTGTCCGGTGAGGACCTGCGTCAGGCGGTAGGTGAGGACGCCGTGACGTCTCCCTAGCCACTCCTCAAAGAGGGGTCTTACCGCCGCTATTGCGGCGTGCCCTGCGCTGGGTTGCGAAAGTCGTTCCTTCCATGCCACCATGAGATCGCGCCGGAGGTCCGTCCGCTCCGCCGCAATTTGCCGCGGAAGCGGGGTTTCCCCCCGACGTAGTGCCTCCGCGCGCCACTCATACAGGCGCGCGAGGACTATCGCCTCCAGATCCCACGGTGGCAGTCCGGCAAGGAGGCTTGCCGCCTCGCCCGAGATCGTGCGGTAGCCCCGGATCAGCCTTACGGCTACCACCTTTTGGGGCGCGTTCAGATAGTGGGCGGCTCTCCGCCGCAGTGAACGCGCCCACACCGGGGCCCCATATGTGGCCATGGACCGCACGACCCCAGCGTAAAGCCTCCGGCAGGAGGCGTTTGGACCCCTCAGGTTAGGTAGGAGCCGCTTGAGAGCGGCCCCAGTCCGTTCCAGTTTGGGGGCCAAACGTCGGAAGTGCTCCACGAAGTTCCACCGGCTATCGAGCACGAGTCCCAGGTACTTCATCGTGGACTCGACGCCGATGTGAACCCCTCCTACCGTTAGTTGGGATCCCGATGGTGGCCTGTTCCGAGGCCCATGAAAGGACATGGCCTCGGACTTATGCAGTGCCACCTCGAGACCCAACTGCCGATGTGATACAGCTTGGCTTTACACTGCTATGAGTTGAGTCTCACTTGACTCTAGAGATGTCATACCTCCCTACAGACGCGTAAAATTAGGAACAATAACTTTTTAATTATAGTAAGATAAGTTGTAACTAATTTAAAAATACTACCGTACCTGAGTTTTAACCCATCAAATCCCAGCTAATGAGACACAATTAATAAACAATAAAATTGTTCTAGACTCACTGGTAGGTCTGCGGGACTTGCCAGGTTAAGTAAGATAGCATTATAGTTCGTTAAATTTCAAAAACTGAGTCATAATCTATATATTAAAAGAATAAGAATAATACGCTCTTAAATAAGAGCGTATTTTTTAATTATACGTATTATGGACAAAACGCTGCGGACCAGCACGGGTTTCTCATTAAAATAAATTTAATTCTGAATTTAAAAAATTGAAGATGTTCACGGGCAACCCTGGATGCATTACATCTGGATAGCACGCGCCATGATGTAATCGTTTGATAGTTTGTTGACTCGCAACCGTTCAACGTAATTGTTGTTTATGAGAAAAAATGTGAATCTCGCTTTTATTTTATTGATCGGTGTGTGGAGGGTTAAGAGAGAGATTCCATGAGAATTAGAAATTGTATTAGAACGTTATAAATGTATATTTTTGCGAATTTTAAACATGTTAACGCCATATTATGCTTATTTAATGTTATTAAATATAAAAGAGATTCCCAAAAACAACTGACACAGGCAGGATCCTGCCTATATTTAATAACATTGTATTAGAACGGTTTTGTATGAATGATAATCGAATATTAGTGGTGAACTAATTACTAATAAAAGTTCAGAATTTGGATGCTTTTGTCAATAGCTCTGTGATAATTTACCATGAATTTGGAAATAATACAAATGAAACAGTGTTTCACTGCAATCGTGACTGTAGAACAGGTAGTTATAATTTCTCAAAAATATTACACAACTTGTAAACTACATAACTTTCAGAATGGCAGGCAAATTATTTATATCTGCTTGCTTATTTGTCATTATAATTATGACATAACTACGAGTATAATTTACTTTTACGACATTTACCTGAGATTTTAAATTCAGATAAGATTTTAAAATTAAATCTGATCTGAATTTAAAATCTCCTTTGGTGCAAAAACCGTAATTGTGGCACATATGATTAAATATGTGAGTACCATAACTAACGTATGTTGAAAAAGCGGCTTGAAATACATTAGATATTAGTATTTATGTTACTTAGATTATTCTGTTACCTATACCTAGAAAAAAATCAGGCCAGATTCTGATACTGTCTTGTCAAAAAAAAATAGATAAGTAATATATATTACTGGTAGCTATAGCACTATTTATTACAGTTACCAACGCATTACGAAATGTACTGTTCAAAATTCAGTAGAAATTGTATAGCTCGCATTCTTCTGAACTGCTTTCCAAGTCAAATGACAACGTGGTCGCGATTCTAATTACAAGTGACTATTATGTGTCTTGGAAACAAAAACGAACATCTCAGCTAGCAAGCGTAAATCTTCACTTCTCTTAACTCTTATGTTCAGAGAGTTAGGATTTAAAATGGATTGGTTTCTGGTCCTTTGAACTTAGTCTTTTCGTCGCAGTAAATTTTAAAAGGTCTGCCCCTATTGACGATTTGATGCGTCCCATTTTTAAGACACGTTTCTGTTTGACAAAACATATTTTCGCAATCTGTTTCGAGAATGTGTTGTTGGCAGGTCGCGCGCTTATTAAATGTTACGGAACCATTCATCTTGTTACTGATTACTATGAGACGTCAATATTTTAGACAGCATTGTGAATAACCCGGCCCTTATTTTATTTAAGTTCTCTCTCAGTCCATCCATCGCTATCAGCAATAAGACCCTTAGAATTAACAATCTATAATCTGTACTAATATTAAATATAAAGCTGATAATTTTGTTTGTTTGTGTGTTTTTGAATGCGCTAATCTCTGGAACTACCAGTTGGATTTGAAAAAATATTTTTGTATATGATAGCCAGATTTATGAAGAATAGTATCCGCTATTTAACATCACGCTACGACCCTTAGGAGCCCAGTAACGGGGGTGAAACCTCGGAGCACAGCTTGTATCTTAATACGAGCTATGCTACAATTATGGCGTAGATACAATAAAGTACTAACTATCTATCTCTAAACTTATCTAATTCTAGTTCAAATCATCTCAAGCTTTTTGGAAATGAAGCCAATGGGCAAAATAGAGCTAACGTGTGCTTTTAGAAACAGGCTTAGTTTCTAACCTGTTATTAAGATTACAGAGGTTTACATAACAATTAATATTACATAACAACTACTACTGGCCTTCCTTAATCACATTTATACCTACGACTAATTTTAGACCTATCACCAACAACAATCGCTAAACTGTATTAATTAAATCATACATTACAATTTACAAACCAGTATTTCTTATAACTGCAGACGATCAATCTTACATAGTTCTACCAATTAAGATTATGCAGGCACACCACTAAATCTACAAGCAATTATAACGAGAACTTTCTCTCACGCAAATTTTTGACGCACATTATTCATCTTTTTTTAGTGCTGTTTTCATAATTAGTTATAAGTATATTTCTAACCGTTTGCATAAAATAAATAGATACAGAAAGCCAGCTCCGTAAAACGAGTGACAAAAAGCGCACGCACACATACACGCGAGATCGCCATACGCACACGGCGGTCTCAAACTATCTCAAACGAATGCACGTCGCGAGTGCGCTTGCACTCGCTGTACGAAGACGCGTATGTGTGCGTGCCTTTTCGCTCGTTGATTATAGCCGGCCCTCGTCATTTGGTAAGTCAGTAATCAGTATGTCAGTATTGAATTGTCATTCAGGCATGTTTGACGATTAGATACCTACAGAGTACAGACACGTAATCCTGATGATACAATTGGTCCTTAGGATCTGTCAATCATCATCACCATCAGTGTCATCTGTCAACAGCAGCCTACGGCTACACATAGGTCTTTCTAATCGTCACTGAACTCATATTCGACTGTTCTCATCCACCTTTTTGTATAGTAAAGACAAACAATAATAATATGGTCCTTTTTTCAAAAATTAATCTTTAAAAAATCATTTATCATTAGAAAGTTTACCCCTTAAGCTGGAATACATCATTTTACCTTAGTAAAAGCAATATAAATTATCAATGAATGTTATGTGTTAATAATGCATATAGTGATACCAATTAATATTCTGCTCATCAAGAGAAAACCGCTAGACGATACACGTAGACTGTTCGATTTCAATGTCAAAGCATATCGATTCAATAGTCGATTATCTATCGAGTCGCGTGGCGTGGGCGCCTACCTGTTAGAAACGGCAGTCAATCTGACTGAATACAAAGAGTTCCACACCCACATAGCTAAACAAATCGTTATAAACGTGTACCTATAGATAATGCTAATAAACTGTGAAACGTTCTGCCTAAACTTTCACATAAGGATTTGATAAAAGACTGCTTTGGTTTTATGCGGAAAATCGACCGGACCGTATATCTCTTACTTATAAACGCCTCTTAATTTAACCACTGATTAAATATACAACTGTCCTTGTCATTTGCGTGACAATTAATATGACATAAGAGGTGTATAGTTTAATCACCGTTAATAAGTAAGGTGAATAAACAGCGTCTCTAATTACGATTACGTACTGACTTACAAATAAGTTCTATTCTTCTAATTTGTGCAACTATCGCACATCGATTAATTGCAAGTGTGTGTTTCATCTCTTAAGGCAACCTTTTTAAGTTACAATGATGATTAACATAATACATAACCGAACTGTTAATCTAACGATATTTTTATTGCACGCTCGGTCCTCGCCATAGGCGTACCTGTCCAAACCGAAATAATAAATCATATCACAATAAATTGCATCACAGACCCACTAAATCATTTAATCGATTATCTATATATAACAACACATTATATCAGTACTTATATGCAGTTCCAGTGAAATATTGAGTAACAAAACCCTCTGGTAACGTTACGTTCCGTCAGTTATCCAATCTATGTCACAATGTCTACATTAGGCGGTACGAATGATCAGTAACTTGTAAAACATACGTTCGGACAAGTCATGTGGTTTGTAATGTGTGGACACGATGTTGGACTGTTGTATGCAAATATTTGCCGTATGAATTTAATATGATGCCGTGAAAAGTGAAATTATTTGTAAGTTATGGCCGCGACACACGTTAACGGTCTAATTTGCATGATTCTTGGGCTTGATCTAATTTGCAGGTCGTCCTTAATTTTTGCCTGTCTTTACTGTCACTTGTAATTAATCGTTGTGCGATAGTTGCACTTGTCAAAGAAAAGCATGGATATTAAATATGTAGGTGCGCGCAATCTTGGAATAAGTTGCAAAGTGATTATTCTTTAACTTTCCTTTTATCGCACAACGATTAATTGCAAGTGTTTCCTGCTCTTTTAAAATTCTTATTAAAAAACGTGCTAGATATGTAACTACACTGATACATATTAAGACATTTTTCATGTTTAAAGAACGAAATTATTTTCTAACGAATTTTTATTTTCGTTAATTTATGTTTCTGAATTATACGATAGGTAAATGCAGAATTTTCCAGAAAAGCCACGTTTTCCCGAAAAATCCCGAATGGAGCCGAAGTAGTATTTGACCAAGATTTTACAAAGATATCAAGAAAATCTAACATATGAAGGTAACTAACCTTTTGACGTATTTTAAATTACCACCTTTGCATGGAGCCCGCACGGTTACGTAACGCCAAAGGTCATTATGTCTAAGTGTGGGAGTACCACCATAATGTGGTGTTAGTAATAGTTATAATACCTGTTCATTATGTATTGCAACGTTTCAAGATAATCGCATGATATGGTATCTTTACCCTCTGTTTCTACCAAGAAATGTCTGGAATGTAGTTTAATTTTTACTGTAACTGTAATTGAGATTTGAAATATCCAATGTGCAATATAATGACCAATCAATCCGTATTTTTTTTGTAATATAGGTATTTTAAGTTCTGTTGTTGGTAACAAGCTCAGCTTGTAGAAACAAGGATATATATTTATTATCATAGCAAAATAATACAGGAAGCGCTGCCGCTGTTTTAGAGCAGTGGTGATGAAATAAATTGCACAAAGTGTGAGCCTGCTTGAGTTTTGAACCCACGACTAGGGTATGAATATCGGAATCTCGAAATATCGGAATCACGGATGATTTTTTCTGTTATTTCAATTCCGATATTGAGTAGTCCAATATCGGAATCTCGGAATGAGAAAAATATAATTAAAAAACGTCTTGTCTTGCTCAGCGCTCACTCGTGCACGCATTGTATGGCCACGACCCTACGACTTGTAACTTGTACCTAAGTCGGGGTCGCAACAGTGGATCGCAAAAAATAATAAAGTTACACCTTCATCATCATCATCCGCCTAGCCTTTTCCCAAACATGATTGGGGTCGGCTTCCAGTCTAACTGGTTGCGGCTGAATATCGATATTTTACATGGAGCGACTGCCATCTGACCTCCACAACTCAATTATTGGGGAATACCGGTATTCGAATGTTAGACCAGTTGTCAGACTTTTGGGCTCCTGACTACCCGTAACGACTGTCAAAGATATTCCTATGACCACCGGGACCGACTGCTTAACGTGCTCTCCGAGGCACGGAGGGGTCTCGATGTGTTAAGAACGGTCACCCATCTAAGGACTGACCGCGGCAAGCGCAGCTTAACCTCGCAGATCGATCGATCAGCGCGGCTATCATTTAGCCACGAGCCCCTCTCAATAAAGTTACACCTTGTCTACCCATAATGTTGTAAAAAACGGAAAAGTGCGAGTACGACTCGCGCCTTGAGGGTTCCGAAATATATATAGGTATGCCGCTTATACACCATAGTAGATAGGT
Source organism: Thalpophila matura (assembly GCA_948465475.1). Lineage (NCBI taxonomy): Eukaryota > Metazoa > Arthropoda > Insecta > Lepidoptera > Noctuidae > Thalpophila > Thalpophila matura. The sequence continues at coordinate 16,900,086 of OX419177.1, forward strand.
ACATCATAATATCTTGATCAAAGATGGCGCTATTGCATACTTCTAGTAGTGCCATCTATGAGCAGATGGCTCCACTCATGGTCATGACTCATGACAGACGGTCAACAAAGTGATCCTAAAGGGGTTCCGTTTTTCTTTTTGAGGTACGAAACCCTAAAAAGCAACTGATTGACCAAGTTACGTGGATGTGACTTTAAGTCAATGGCGCAACTGTGATTTGCAATGTGTAGGCAATTCTCGTAATGAACTGAACTGGGTACTGACTAATGAATTAGTATGAATAGTTAAAAGACCTAGTGATCAATCTAAGTTTATGCAAAGACCCAATGACTATTTGCCTTGGTTGGAAAGCGAAATAAAGATCTTAGCAGCCATCTTTGGGTTTTTTAAAAGCAAAAATTACCTATAGGTACAGTCTTGATGAGTTTTAAAATCTGGAGAGTTGATCGTACTTTCGTATCAAGTTTGACAATATGAATGAAAACCTTTTTAAATTTATGAATGACAGTAACCAGCCTAACACCTACGCTAACACCGATAAGGGAATCTTTTCATACAACAACAGCTAAGAAACACGAAATATGGTCATATCTGACCAAAACCTTGCCGGTCTTAAATCGCTCACTTTTATAGATCATGCCATTTTCAGCTCTATGAAAAGGTAATAAAACACACAATGACATGTTCTATTTCAACAGATGTTATCTATAAAAGTGTAGCCGAAATGTCGTCTAGACACGTCTATCTAGCTACTTTAAGTAACCTAGGCAGAAACAATTGTCGGACGCCTTATGATCTGGTTTATGTGCTAAGTTTTAAGCGAGAAAAGTAGACTAGAATAGGAGATAAAAAACTTAACTCAGATGATGTTGCGGTTTATATTTCCTTATTGTTTTGGGATTCGTTGCATCTGCACAGAAAATAAGCTTATATAATAAATATAAGATTCAGAACAAAGCTGACATAATAAAGGAAGTAAATGGACATTAAATTCGAGAAAAGAAATCAGCTGATCTAAACACAGACACGTATTCAACTAAAATATAACGTTTTTTCACAAATTTCACGCATCTCTAAAATAACAGCAACGGTCACTAAAGTACATGCACTTCTTGCTACATTTCCGGATCGCTAATTTAATAAAACGGTGAAAAGTCACTCAAAAATTAATCTGACAAAACCGAGAGTCACAAAAAAATTTTTCGCTTATCACTCGCCGCGCATCGCTTATTAAATCGCAATATCACAGTCATAAAATAAGAGACGCACGTTATAACGGTACCTCGTACAAGTCATATCGCTTTACTTCGCATGACTAATGTTCTGGGTCTTACACAGAATACTAAGGGTTCCGTTCATCTTTTAAAGGTCATAATACTGATGACCTATGGACGGTTAGTTCGGGATTTTTGGGAACGTGATGCGAGTACAAATGGTATAGAATATTCTAGTATTTTTGGAAAGAAAAGTGGGTGCGATGAACTGGGGGTCAAACATAATGTTGCAGCTGATACAATGTCTTTAGAATTACTTTTTAATTATGTGAATGATACAAATAAAGAGCACGTTAACTAACATTCTCACGATGGTTGTAAAAGTGAAAGAAGGGAAGACATTGCCCATATGCTGCAAGTTTTAATACGTATACAATTTTAAAGCCTCAATTTCTTTTAGTTTAAGATTTTCATAAAGAACGATGGTGATAGTAGAGATAAAGATGTAAAACTCTTTTAGGTAAGGTTAAGTTTGCTAAGTTATTCCTAGTTCAACAAAGTTTATTTCCAAAGATGGTTATCATAGTAATAAGAGACTGGACCAAAGAAGTAAAAATTAAATTTTGATAATTATTTTCTCTATAATATTATGAAGACTTTAAACAAGTAAACTTGACAAGTTAGATGTCAATTTGCATAACGTGCCATACTTTAAGAATGAACTGGAAATAGGCCTCAAGTTCCGTGCCATATTTAAACAAGTGAACTTGTAGATGTCAGTTTGCATGACGATACTATTTGAATAAACTGAAAATTGGATCAAGCCTAACCCAAGTTCCATGCAATTGTGACAGTATACTTGATCATGTGTGGGGACTATTCGAGTGCCAAAAATGAGTGTCCTCACAAACCGCTATGCGATACCACAACAAACCTATTTACGTATGTTAGTTCTTATCTGCCGTTAACATCGGATCACATTCCGTGGTTTGCAATTTTTTTATGCGTGATCCGCTTTGCTCCAAATGTAGTGTGTCCAATTATCTCTAGTACTTTTGTTATTGTTGTTGGTAACAAAAGAGGAAATGTCAAGGGTATGTTATTTTGTAACGATGAAATACTTCGTGGACATACAGTAGTGTGTTGTAAAATTGTAAAATTAATACTAGTACATGAAGGGTATAATACTGATGGATGTAAAATATAAAATTACGTAGATAGTAAAGTTTCAGATTCGTGAATAAATAGGCGTATGCAAGATATTATTTTTGTGTTGTAGTTTATTGTATAGTAGTATTATTGTATTTTAGGTAGTATAGTATTGTAGTTGACAATAATTTAATCACTTAGAAGATTATTAAAATGATGATAAAAGTTGGTTAACCCATCACATCAAATTAGAAATTAGGCTCGATTCTAGAAATGCGTTCAGGGCTGGGATAATGAAGTTTCCCTAGTTGGCAGAATATCAAAAGAGTCGAATCCTAAACTTAAACTAGGTAAATCTTCTAAATCAAGTTATCCTAGATGTATGGTAAACCTAATTTCACTTAAAGCATTTTAACCTTAGAAATTTCACTATGCAGTGGCTAGATATAATCTATGGTATCGTTTCCAAACACGTTGTACCCCATTCAACTATTAATAACAATGTCATACAAAGATAAATAAAACATTACAAACAAAAATAACATAAAACACTTGACAGTTGATGTTTTCATTTAGTATACAGATCTGTGATACTTTTGTAGGTACTTATCTTTATGTGTTTCGTCTGCAGAATAAGTAGTATAAAGAGCAGTATGAAGTTTTTTTTATCATGTTTAATTCAGGCATGCGCTCAAATGAACAGCTGTTACCTGTCTGCTTATATGTACAGCCAACAGAATAATTCAAAGACATTTTCAAACTATTTAAATATTTTAATTTTAGACTTTAAAGTCTAATACCGTTTATCTTAAATATGCACAAAATATTAGCAAGTTTTTGCAGATAGTACCTCCATTTTTTGAAACCTCAAACAATTATATTTTACTATTGATGTTGACTGTACCTTTGAACCAAGTGAATAAATATTTATTAAATCACATCCTCCAATACTCGTGCGAATTAAAAAAAAAACAATTCCCAACTGGATGTCTAGAAAAAAAAACAGCGGATGCAAAAACATTTCGTTCAATACTCCCAAATTATAAAAACATTAAATGTAAAAATATCCTAAAAATTCATACAGTTTCCGCTGAATTTTATAACATTATTTCTAATATGGCACCAGACTGTGCGACTAGACTCGACATGCCGTTCACGCAATCTACAATTATACCTACGACCAAAGTGACTTCTGCCTAAAATGGACATTACCGGCTAGAATTGTATTTTTTATCTTACATGGTCGTGAGAACTGTCTAAGACTATAAGAATAAATTATATATTTTAAGGCTAAAATCAATGTTAGTCGTTCATTAGTGATTTTGTTGAGTGCTAAACATTTTAGTAGGTAAATGAGTGTGTTTGTACTGTCTTGATAAAATGAACACGACCGTGTGCGCGTCAATTTGCATGACAACTAAACTTAAAGACAAATTTGACAATTGACAAGCCGAAATTGACCGAGCCGACTAGGTGTAAACACTGTCAGGCGATTCACATGCCTTCAGCAAGCGACGGTCGACTGAACCGAGCTTCAAATAGTGTCGCGGTGACAACTGGGCACCAAGTCTACTGCAATGTGTCTTAATTGTGTCAGAATGGTCTCACATTGACGTTATTGTTGGTTTTGACTTAAGTTTGATAGTTATGTACCATTCTGACACAATTAGAAAACAATTTCAATAGTAGACTCGGGGCCCTGTTCGCGCCGATCTTTGGCAGAAGGCGACAATCGACTTGGTATAAACAGCGCTTCGTCCAGCGCTTAAAACTTCGACAAGCCGAAGTCGCTTGCCGAAGGTGGTAGTCGATCTAGCCTAAGAGTGCCTTAATACGTCTGACCCTCAGATCATAGAAACAAGGAGATAGGCCATCATAGCAAATTAGTACGGGAACAACTGATGCCACTTTTAGTACATTTTTCGACACAATTACGCGCATAATTAAGCGCTCCTTGTGAATAAAAAGATCTCCCACGTATTTAACATTCCGCACACCCTCAATCTAACACTGTTAATCGTCACTCAACACTAGCACTAAACTAAAACACTGTATTTATACCATCGATCGTGTTCGGTTCGTCGCTAGCGCGTACTTTTTTATTATGAGCAATTTGCTCAAGATCAGGCATCAAGCTCGATAGCGCCTTGGCACATCTCCCTTGTTTCTATGATCTGAGATCTGACCCATGTTTTCGAATAAAGTTTTAAACGCCGGATGTGAATAAACGGAAAATACGCAACTTTCAGTTAATTATTTAAATGAGTGGACGGATAATAAACATTAACATAGAATGGCGCAAAACTAATCAGGTTAAATAAATCGTGGATTCTAATCAGTACCTATTAATTAACATTAGAAACCGTACAGCTTTTCCTAATAAAATATTAAATAAATTAAGGAAATTTATAATTTAGGAATATCTTTAATTTAGGAATTGTTTGGTTTTATGGGAACAGCTTATCTGTGCTGGAATGAATTTTTGTATCTTCATTTTTAACGATATTTGTTGACATCTATACCCTATCCGTTTTACCAAAAAATAAAATGTAAACAAACAAACCAATGGTTCTCAAATAGCTTTGAGATATCCCCATGATCTCCGCAGTTTTATCGGCTATGTCGTAGTTGTAAGCATAGGAATCCTTAAGCCACGTCTCTTCTACATGCTTATAGACGTTGATAAGGGTCTTCTTAACCACTGAACCCATCACTGTCCTCTTGGACCGCTTTTTTTTCGGTGATGAAAAAGTGCAAATATTGCCCAGGTTCACTCATTTTACAAAACAAAATCAATAAAAAAAAGAGTAACAAAGAAGACAAACTCAACAAAATCAGTAACTTAACGAATAATAACGAAAACACAACGAAATATCGAATAATAACACGGTGGCATCAACGAGTTCAATCAGAGCTGTAAACAAAACATGGCGGTCATAATCCGACCGAATTAAGAAACACTCGTTCCAATGTAAAATAGTCAGTTATAAAGTACACTTTAAATTACCAGCGTATAAAATGAAATACAGATTAGGAAACCTTGCCATTTTAGTTTCTTTATAAGGTAAGTTAGTTATTCGTATTATTTTTGTATTAATAAAAATTTTATACGTATTAATATTGGTATCAATAATAATTGTAAAATCTAAGATTTTATGTTTTTTTATAAATGTAAAGAGTTTAAGGTGGTATTTGAAATAAATAATTAAATTTTGCTATAGTAATGCCAATATTAACTTTATCATTGTAAATGCGACATCTAAACAACCCTTTTTATGGTTTGTTTACATTTTATTTTTTGGTAAAACGGATAGGGTATAAGGTAGGATTTAAAGTAAATCGTGATAACAAGCCTAACAACTTTTATACTATGGAAAACTGCAATACGCCTAACAACATTTCACTATTCCTAAATAAAAAGGCAAAATATATAATTTATGCTTCTAATATTATGATGCAATACTAAACAAATATTCGTTGACGCCGCATTTGACATTTAAATCTCATGAAATTACGAAATTATTAACGTCAAGTAATAATTTATTTTACTGATGAGATGGACATCAGAGATCGTAGTTGTTTTAAAATAGATAATAACAGAATGCTGCAGGTGCAGGATCTGGGTAGATTTTCATGTTTTTTAGACTCTAAACAACAGGAAAAAATATTATTTTTTTGTTTAGAACGCATACTTATATTTTATTGTAGCATTAAACTAGAAGGGCTTCATATCATAAAATGTATTAGCTTTTCGCTTGCTTGATGCACTTAAACATAGGATAATCTTGATTAAAATTTGGGATATGCTATGGCAAAATGTATGACAAACAGACAAAATGTACTAGATTTTTGCCTAGAGTAACGCCTACTTATCTATTTTGGACATAGAGCCAAGTATATCCTATTTTATATGCCTTATTATGCCAAGGCTTCCCTAAAAACTTAATAGCAATCACACGAAACATAGGTACCCTAAAGGTCGTACACAGCACAGTATAAATAAAACAAATGAACACTATCACAGGTGGAAGCCGTTAAGTAAGTAATTGCCACACGTCAATTACACAATTATCCAACATGTAAGCATTAAGATATCTGAGCGTGCTAATAGAATAAACGGGAAAGTTTGTTTGTTCGTTATCATGGTCATGGTTTGAGGCTCTAGCTGATATTTAAAAAAAAAACGACTACTTTTACTAGATTTTTTTAAAAAACATATATAAATCTTTGAGTTCGTTTTCGTTCTAACTGCATACTGCTGGTCTCAATTTTGTTAACTGCTTTCTGAATTTTTTGACGTGTGAAAAACTTATGAATATTTTCCGTTCTGGAAAGATAGATGGTCATGTCGACTTCCTACCAAGTAGACCCTAAGGAAAATTGTGGGCATACTGGTTTTTAAGGTCAGATCAGGTGAAGTCAACGGGTAAAGTTAGTTAATCTAATGCGCTTACGTACAACGTGGCTTAGTAAAAATGAGGCAGCGATTGTTATGACATGTTTGTGAGAACATTTTTTTATTGAGGAAACATCTTGTATTGAAGTGTCAATCTTTAGCAGTGTTTATTCTTTTTTATTTACAAAAGAGTAAACGTAATTTGTCATAGTACTTTTTGCATTTAGAATGGAAATTAAATTACCTACATACATTTTAATGTAAGTGTTAAAATTGACGTATTATTTGTTCTAAATCACGATCACGATCGTGTTTATGAAAACCCGTTTAATATGAAGTTTGTAGCCGGAAAACGAGAAAATTGGCGCTAATTAAGCGCTTTAATTGCTTTATTGCTTTATTCGGTATCTAGGAATAGTGTATCAAAATTATTTGTTTTCATATTTGCCATAGAAGAAAGAGCGTAGGTGACTAACACTTACCACTAAAAAGCAAAATGCTATAATAGGAAAACTTAATGACTATTAACCTTTTCGAATTTTAATTAAAACAACAATTTCCTGACTCCATATATCACAGACGCTATCAAACGAAATAAATTGGTTCAATCAAAATCAAAGATAATTCCCATTTATATTGAATATTTTTTTAATAAAATAAGTTATAATGAATGATTCGAATTTATGCAAATCACATAAAGCCTTAACATTTAGAAACTCATCATTTTTCATTTATTTTACTGTCCTTCAACTTATGAGACGTTGATATAAACTAAATTATTTACATTTGTGGCATTAGTGGAGACGATAAGACTTTAATTAGCTCTTGTGAGAATTATTTTGAGTTGAGTGTAAAAGTTTTTCCTATATGAATAGAAATAAATAGAGTTTTTGTGCATATACTACGCGCAAAATGGTTTCAGTATTATTCTCCGGTAGGCTTTTTCTTTTAATGGGTTTTAATTATGGTAGGTATTTCATTTAATAATTATACTGTTGTTTGAATTGTATGGAAACCATTTTGCGCGTAGCATATGCAGTCTTACCCGACACGCGTCTAGAAACATAGTTTTATGCAAAACGATGCTTTTGGCATTGAATCTGAAGTCAGCTTAAGACGAAATAAACCAAAAATAACTTAAATAATGTTCCGAGATTCATTTACGTTATACTATACAACTATAATGCAATCGATATTGCTACTGAAATTACAAAACTAATATAAAAAAACAGTACTTTTTATAAAAAAATAAAAATTTTACTCCTTTATAATATAAATTGTAGCCATTGATGTCAATGTTATGATTGACAGCTCGACAGCCTTACTTACTGCTAAGCTACCGTGAAAATTGAAAAAAAAAAAACAAACGTGCTGAAGTAATATTTGTATTAACTTTTTTTATAGAAGAACTATTACTTTTTATAGAACAACTATTACTTTTCTTTGTAGTAAATAATTATTTAGATTGGAAATTTTGTTTTGAAACATTTTTTCTGAAGTTTAAAATAATAAAGAAAAATGGCGATGACTGAGAGATGATGAGAATGAAAAAACAACCTTATTTTCTTACAGAATAAGTCGTAAGTCGTATCTTAGCAAAGCAAAAAATAATATCTCGATAAATGAGACAATTCTAATTCTGAATTGAAATATAAATTGAATAAGTAGTCAGGTACATAATTTATCTTTTTTTTTATGTATACTATAAATAACTAGTTTTTCTGTTATTTGTATCAATATTCACGCGGCAATGTCGTGAACTAAGGTGTCAAGCAAGTTCACGACCGCCATGTATAGAATTCGCCAAATGTCATATCTATAGGTAATTCGTAAACGAGTTTGTAATAAAAAAAAATATTAATGTTCTTATACAAATAGAAAAAAACGTACAAGATTGTAAATATTCTTAAATAAAACAATAAACAAGACATCAAAATACACAAAAACATATTTAATGTTTGTTGAGGAATAATCAAAGTTTGACAAGACTCTAAGGTTTTGGTTACGGTTTGCATAAAAATCTGTAAACACTTTTTTGCGTTATCAAAAGTTTATTTAAGTACAAGTTCTGCATTTTTTTCCGTGTATTATATTGAATATTTAAGTGTGGAATATACATTCGGCATACAACGGCATTATTCAGATGGCTTTTAGAAAAATCATTTTATTCTGTGAACGAGTATCTAAACCTTAAAGATTAACGTTGACATTTCCCTAAGATTAATTTATTGGAAAATTATTGACATTCATATTATTATAACATAGGTACCTATTATTTTAAATTCAATTATTGTATTAATGTGTTCTCAATTTTGCATGCTAGTTTTAGCGAATTGTGTGAGCAACTATAAAAAAAACTCGACCATCTATATTGCACTACTACAATTCTAGCAAATAAATAAATTTCATTTCAATTTCATTTCATTTCGTGATTAATTCTTTAAAGTCTCATCTTAATTCGTCCAACAAAAGTATTTTTAATTAATTTTAAACACAGGCTAATAAAGAGATTTTTTGAATGTGTTTATTACATAAACTCATTAGATAGACGCATTATGCGTGGTTCCTAAAAATGAAAGTTATTTTTAAGCAAATAAGATACGCACTTTGCTTCTTAGGTAAGTTTTAGATTTGTTTGTACAGTACAATCACCAAAAAAGATAAGAATACAGGCAGCTAACTTTAACTGATTTTTAACCAATGTTGTACGTGTATTAAGTAGTCATATCTTTGCCTTCGTTTGTCTGACTACCTATATCTTGTTTAAATAGTTAAAACTCACGCAAAAACAAAGAATATTGCTTACGTGCAAATATATTTTTGCCTGTATACTTGATTACTTTGTTGACTCTACAAACTCATGGCGTAAAAATGTGGAGAAAGCAGAATTAACACCATATTATGGTTTATATACATATTTTCGATATCTAGGTACAAACCTACCTACTAACCTAATGATAAATAGATTAAATACACTTGTTTTATAAGACACGCCTCTGCTATTCATCATAATGCATGTCAATCAGCATTGTCATTGTCATATTTACATGTTATCGACGACATTTCAGTAGTAATTAATATTACAAATTCTCCACACTAAGCATCATCAATGAGCATGAGCAAAAAAAAGCAACACGAACCAACCTTGGTGTAGAAACAGACGAAGAGCGCGACAAATTCGGTTTCTTCTGCTTAAACAATTTATGATTCCTCAAATCCATTTTAAATTTCGAAATTTCACCAAAAAAATAAATAAAAAAAAACTAAACACAAAATGCACGACCACTCACAAACTTCTGACACTGGCAACTAGCATATTAATTAGAACATACTATTGCAATCTAATTATCATAAAATTTCAGGTTTTAGCCTTAACGAAGTCGTTAGAAACGAATTGCATTGTAACTTTGTTGGCAAATCTTACTCCGGCGTGTCGGCTATTCATATGAGAGAAGGAGACGGCGATAGTATCGTCTGAGTGACAGAAAGAGACAGCGATGTGTCGTAACTCAACTGTCGTAAGCGCATGCTTCTTCTAATTAAAATATGGGTTTTAGTTGTAATGTTTGCGGATTTGTAATTGATGTGAATAAAATTTAATTTGAGGAAGATTTTCTCGCAAAAGAAATTGATGAAATAAGTAGGTCAATAATAGGCAAGAATGATTAAGGACCAGGGAAGAGAACTTTCTCAGTTTTGATTCTGATTTTTTTTTGTACTTATGCTTTTAATATAGGTAATTTTAATACAAAAGGCGTTAGTATCTCTGCTTCAACAAACATTAGGATTGCTAAATCTGAGGAATAAAAATTTATTCATCTCTTAAATTAGCAATGCAAATATAATTTCGCAAAGGTCATTTTAAATTAATGAAAATGCTTCATTCTATGAAACTTTAACTTAAACTAAAACAATTCTCCAATGTCAAATATACTGGGTGACAGGTTACATTATTATAGATATATTGAAGGAGGGATTTTCGATACTAATTCAATCACGAAAACGCTATTTTTTTCGAGTGATATGACATTTTAGTAATGGAACAGTTGATTTTCTTCACGATTTCAAGGTTAGTTCCGTAGTAGGTAGTATCGAATACTGGATCTGGATACCCTCTTTCAGTATGTCCTTGCTTAACCCGTCACCGAGTATTTGATAAACAATCTCACCGGTTATTCATTTTATCATGCGGTTTATTTTTTTGTTTAATGACACCTAAGTCGGCAGATCAATTTTCAAAGGGACCGTGCAGGCCTTATTTTGTTCACATTTGGCTTGAAATGTATCATGTTATGCTGATACAGCCTAATTGAAAAGTAGGAAGTGTTCCCGAGTTGATCTGAGAGATCTAAGGCTGTGTTATCGGTAGTAGCGGCAGTGGCGTCCCTAGGGCAAGTCCGTTGCTTTTTTTTTTGTTTTAGAGAATATTTATGTTAATTTTTCATGAATTTAAGAGTTATTGTCGTTATTTAAGCAATACGTACATTAAAAATCAATTACCTAAATTCATGAAAAATTAACATAAAATTAAAAAACTACTACTCTGTAAAACTAAAAAAATGCATCGGGCTTGCCCTCTAGGCACGCCACTGGTAGCGGGGTTAAATAAAATTAGCGGAATTTCATTTTTAAATGGTTTGATAATAAACACAGGCGACGAGCAAACAATAGATTTTGTTTTTATTGTCTATCTTACGTTGCTTGATAGGTCAAATTGCTCAATACTCAGTGTCTCGTCATTAATCTGTGTTAAATCTGTAGCTTTCTAGTGTTGAATCCGTGTTCAAAGGTGAGCAATTCAGATATCGAGTTCAAAATGTTTAAAAGTATTATCTGCAGTAAATTGATGTTTTACGGTTAGAGCAATATTATCCTTTTTTAAATCATGATCAATAATGAAAAAGTGTTTACAACGACAAAACGCTGTTGTAATCAGATGACATTATAATTATAAAGTTTCTAATAAAAAATCTCTGAAAACATAGCTATACAAAAGTGAATCAATTGTAAAAAAATCCGTGCTCATTTTCATTTTAATCGCTATCAATCAATACCAAAAATATTCAACTGTAACGCTGATTTTCCCGCTTTTCCCTGCTGTAAAATGTGAAGTATCATAAAATAATTTCTCATGAAATGAAAAACGTGGGGCGCACATATTTTAAGTAAGATTCACCCCACGTTTTTCATTTCATCAGTTTTTTATTTTACTTTTTAGTTTCAAAAACGTGGTTTTAATAAAACTTTTTTTTTTCAAATAATATTTTTTTTCTTGTTAGTCCATATTATTGCATTGTCATCCAAATTACATAGTTAAGTACGGCTTAGTCCGATGACAGGAAGTGCTTGAAAATTAATTGCAAAATTTGTACCGAACAGACAAACAGAAAGACAGACAAAAAGCAAGTTAATAAAAACGTGGTAATAATAAAAATATTCAACTATATCATTGATTTTGCCGCTTTTTCCTACTGTAACCTCAGCCTAAACATAACAAATAGGAGTTAACTAGCGATCCACGTCACAGATAGAAGGCGGCGAGCGCTTTACCGCGTCACGCGTTATAAATGTGACCATGCGTTTAGAATATCCTTCTACTTGGTACAGTTACCGTCGCAAATGCTAACGTTATCTATTGTAACGGTGAATTTGCTATGAAACATAATACACTGGGATTTTCGCGTTGTTTTTCCTTGAAGGGTTTGCAGAGTTGTTTGTTAGTTGGGCATTACTGTTTTTATCCGACGTCAAAAAATAAGGAGGTTCTCAATTCAACTACATTTATAATATTTTATTTTTGTAGTAGGTAAATAAACATTTTCTTAATCTAAATTTATGTAAGTGGCCTTTGGCTACAGTAAAATTTAAATAATAATAATTTTAGTAATACAGTAACATTTTCGCTATAGAACTGCACTACAAAAAATTACAATAGCCTAGATTTACCTACAAATGTCTTCATTTTTTTGTAGACCATTTTGTATGACAAAGATTTTCTTTCTGGTGTTAACAAAGCAATTACTGAAAAATATTGGTACCTATTTTTTTCAGCAATTTGAACGCAGTTACGCGGCTGAAAAGCCATTTTTTGTCGAATAGCGAAACGTTTCATGGGCTTTAATAAATTGCAATTTCCACATAAATTACATTTACTATGTTTCAATTATCTATTGCACAACTTTAATAGATCGGCCTCAGTTCACTAAGCTAAAAATAAAACAAATCAATTCCATTACAGTTCAGTACGCAAGTGGATTAAGCTTTGCTTAATCCACTTGCTTTGCTTTGCTTTTTCAAAATCTGAGATTAGTTTAAGCAATTTTGATGTAACGAAATAGTAGATTTATGTAACAAATATAAAATTGTATAATGCATCATAATTTTGTGTCCGACTGTATGTGGTCACTTGTGTGAATTATGATTTATTCGCTAGATGTAGTTGAAACTTTTGATATTAAAAAAAAAAAATCTTCAAAATGTAAATTAATATTAAAATCATGGCATTTAATAAATTTTGTTTAGCAATACCGAGTTGATTACATGTAAAACATAAACTACTGTAACCTTTAAAGGAAATAGTAAAACTGACGAATGTTCGCTATGTCTCAACACATAATTATACGCACATTCTATTCAAATGACTATTTAATATTCCCGTAATTTCTTATTGATCAATACCTATTCAGTAGATATTCTAACTCTGAACAAAATAAATGATCACATAAAACAGCAAATAAGTTCCCATCATCAATAAAAATTAGAGTGACCCTTCATAAAATCTTATTTTTTGTTAGTCTAGTGCAGGGGTCACCAAATTGCGGGCCGCAGTCCAGATCCGGTTCGCAAAGCTATTTTGTGCAACCTTAACATAATCAATTATGACCTTTTTTATTTATGTTAACAGATCGAAGAAAATAAAATTAAAATGTACAATTGGCAATTTTATTTAGTCTGTGCTTTGTCTTTTCTGCCGTTCGGGATTATATCAATAGAACCACAACGACGACGACATTGTTTCATAGTTTTCAAAAGAGCCCTCAATAAAACTAGTTGGTGATCCCTGATCTAGTGCATAAAAAACAAGTTTGATGCAATTTAAAATATCAACCAGTTGCTAAATACGTATCTACTTCTCCTTGACAACGATTGGCAAGGGCATCCTAGCTTATAAAACTATTTGTATGAAGATGTTAAGTTTTTCCTCAAAAGATTTGATTTTTTAATGGTTGGTGCCAATTAAAAATTAAATGCACGTGTTAGATATACGTTTAAATTACCTAATAATAAAATAAATTTATAGTCTAAAAATGATTGGGACACAACGTAAATTTTAAAACAATGTCAAAAAAAGAGGACAATTTCAATTCTACTGTATTTTTTATCTGAATAAATGTGACAACAATCTAGAAGTGAAATAGGTATCTACATTATTTATTTATCTATCAGGTCTATTTATTTTTATCTATTTAGGAGGAATATAAATAAATGTGATATATGTATACCTACAGCCAAAATTTTGATGTTTCAACGAACTCTTGTGTGGATTAAAAAAAATCAATGGTAAAAAAGGAACCCTTATGGTGCGACTTCGTCTGTCTGTCTGTCTGTCACACCTGATTATTTCAGCAACTACTTATGCTATCGACTTGAATTTGGAACAGTTATAAAGAATGCTTGTTTAACTTTATTGCAAATGAAAAAAGTACAAAAATATTTTTATTTTCATTGCAAAAGGGGCTGGAGTGGGGGTTCAAAATTTTAAAGTGGGGTTACTAGGTCAAGTGACATATCATATGAAAGGGCTTGATCTGCACATTTCAAAATACATTTTTATTTTATTTTATGTCTCACAGATTTCGACATATGATGAAAAATGTCCAAAAAAATACCATTCCCCCCCCCTTATCTCCGAAGTTTACCAGGCGAAAAATCTGAAATAATTAGAGCTGATAGAAATTGACCCAAATATGGCACCAAAAATAAAACGATGTTCCTAACTAGTACAGTTTTTTCAAAATCATCAAAATTCCTTCACAAACAAAATTTGTTATGCGGTCCGGTTTTTTTCACTTTATACGTCCAAAAATGATACGGAACCCTCGGTGCGTGAGTACGACTCGCACTTGGCCGGTTTTTTTATTGCCCATTTGCATATTATTATGATATTATTATTCTTTGTTGTTATTAATTCGTTGCCATGCACTAAGAATTACATCTGTAGGTATCGTTGCTGCTTTTACAGACACAAATATCATCATACTTAAATGCAAAAACACTGACCCATTTTGTTTTACGCTTACATTTTCCACTTAAAAAACCTATTGATACTAAAGAAACATAATAAACGAAACAATTTATATGTTTCAACGAACTCTTGTGTGGATTAAAAAAAATCACAATTATCAATACATTTTTTAATGTCCATTTGCATATTATTATGATATTAATATCTTTTTTTATTCTTTGCCATGTACTAGAAATTACATCTGTATCGTTGCTGCTTTTACAGACACGAGTATTATTATAATGCAAAAACACTGACCCATTTCGTTTTATATTAATTTATCCTTACTTTTACTACTTAAAAAAAAACCTATTGATACTAAAGTTAACATACAAACCAAACTGGGCAGTAACCCGCGTGACGACGTTTCGGTACCGCACCGTTATTGCGCGCATGTCGTGCATACGTAATGCGACCATTGATAGGTTACTATTGAACGTAACTGTACTTAGTATACTTAGATATTTACTGAATGAAAATGTTTAAAGAAGAACAAAAAGTTATATTTATTATTATTGCGGCTAATATAAATAAAGCGTTTTCAGCTTAGTTTTTACCTGAGCATAAACTGTAAGCACTAATTCATACTTCAATTTATTTGTTTATATTTTTTTACAACAAACAAGTAGGTAGGTACGTGTATGGTTAAA
Organism: Thalpophila matura; assembly: GCA_948465475.1. NCBI lineage: Eukaryota > Metazoa > Arthropoda > Insecta > Lepidoptera > Noctuidae > Thalpophila > Thalpophila matura. The sequence continues at coordinate 16,915,779 of OX419177.1, forward strand.
ATATGTACAATGACAGAAATTGCCACAGATTACCAGTTGTAAATGACAGAGCACGCAAAATAGAAATGAAACAACAATTCCATATTTATGGCAAATATGTCGCAGATTCTTTATCAACGTCGTCAATAATAATGAACCGATTAATGATAAATGAGTGGGAAACCTTAATAAATTCAGTTGATATAAAACCCCTCAAAGAAACCAGGACTTTCCAAACAGCACAATAATTGAACTTTAATATTTCAGTCATCAATTTAAAAATAGCTTTGAATAATACCCTCTTAAAGTTATTTTTGAATAGTTTTTTCCAACACTTCACTGCAATCAACAATGACCTTGATTATTGTACTTTCCTTATAAAGTATGAATGAGTGCAGATCACGTGTATATAATTAGTTAGTATTAAGTATTACCTCAGCCGATGACATTACTGTATGTTATTTACAATGAGAACCATACTAAGAATGTCGCCGATGTAGGAGCTCATAACACACATAGCGCACAAGTGATGTGTTGGGAAAATGAGTGTGAATATCAGTGGAACAATTATTATTAAAAACATTATTAATCCTACTGTGTCGTATTGTAATGCAGGCGAAATAATTAGTTGAAGACACGGCTCCACTTATTATTAAAACCGGTAACGGTAATACGGTAACTTGTTATTCTATAGACGATAATTATTGTTGAATGCAGTCTGTCTGCGTAAAACTACAGGAAAGGTCTTGTATTTAAGCTTTAATGATAGAAAAAGAAGAGTATTGAAGAATTAAAAATATTTCTTATACTTAAATCAAAGAAGATTCTTCCAATAAAATAGGTAAGTATAACAAACTTGAAAACAAGAACATGAGTTTCAAAACGTGAATTCATTGCTTGTTCTACTAGGTAGTAGAACAAGCAATGAATTAATTCAAGTAGAAAAGGATAATTCTTTTTAGATACTATTAATTTGTACGTACAAATAGTATTTCAAAAGAATTATCCTTTTCTATAGTTACTGTAAAAAAGTATTCAAAATGTACCTACTGGACCACTTAATTTTACCTCTCTTGTACCTACAACATGTACTCCTAATGAAGTTGCAACTGACCTTTATATAGTACTGTTCCATTTTAATCAGCAATGAATTAACTCCTACTTTGTCGCCTACAGATTTTTAACTCGCCATTTAGGATCGCGTGGAGAGATCAGTTTGAAAAAACCTGAATTGTACTTTTAGTAGGACAACATCTTGTATCTGTCTGCTAGATAAGTGATTGTATCAATTGTTTTACACGCAATTAATGAATATTAATGAGGGTGTTTTACATCCGAATTTATTAGTCCTTTGTTAAAGACACATGTTTTTTAGGAATGCTTTTGAAAAGCGTAGGAGTGCTACATCTTTGGTGGCAGAAAAAATCGACGAATTGTTTAATTTTTTTTGGCATTCATCATTTGCATCTGATTCCTTTTTTTTTGTCAAGACAAGTAACAAGTGTAACAAGCGGTAGAGTGCGTAGCAGGGACTAAAATGTGAGAGTAAAAGTGGCTATTGGAAAAAAGGTTTTGGAAGAGATTATTTTGTTTGTTATTTTTTTATTAAGCTAGAGACTTGAGATACCTACACAAAGGAACTTTATTTAGAATTAAAATACATAATCTAGTTCGTTCAAAAACCTTCTAGACGTCGATATCCTGTTAGCAATCACCTCATTTTTATATATAACACAAATTTCACCTGATTGGCATGCAGATGGCATCCTGACACGTGTGTTTGTGTGAGTGCGTATGCCTGTCATGTCATCAAACGTCACGATACGCACACAGAGTTAGATAAGAATTTAATTTTGTAACGTGCGTAACTTTACTATGGTATCGTCGTTTTGTTATTTAGTGTCAAAATATTTAAAGATTTTCAACTATACTGGGCCCCAATTTTGCTATTTGAATAGTGTAAGAATGGTGTCATAATGACACTATTACTATCAAAACCTAAGCGGTAATTGGCTTAGAGTAAGACTAACTCTTTCGTCATTGGTCAAAACGATGCCATTGAGACACTATTCTGACACGATTATAACAATTGCATTAGCAGACTTGGGGCCCTGATGTAGACAACTCAATTAATTAAATTGATGAAATCATCGAGAATTGACTTGAAGGCATCGTTAATTTTTTGTGCTCATATTTTGTTTTTATATTTTCATAAGTCAGGCGTAACAATCGATATAACACCTAGAATCAACATTCATGCATTCTCGCTATTCGATTCAATTGTTTTATGACCAATTGAATTTTCATTCCCCTCGTAAAACACTATTGCACTCGTCTACCGTCTGTACTACGAAGTACAGTCAATCACACAAGCCGTTCCCCGAACTGTCAGAACATTAGACTGTTTATATTCAGAGTGCATCGGTGCATCGATATCGAAGGGTGGTTCCCTTTGGCGGCCATTTTAGTGGCTCGACAGTACTTCCTTAGTGCTAGGTGTTACCAGTATTCTGAGAAAAGGTGATATGTACCTGGAACAAATAAGGGGAATTCATTAGTATTTTGCTAACGAAATTGTAGTTTTTGACGTTTATTACACATTGTGAATGTTATGTTTGAAAATACAATAGTAGAATTGCATCGATAAAAACAGTATACTACTGCGTTTAAGAATTTAATACTTATTAACTGTCGATATATATAAATAGAAACGTGATTGCACTAAGCAATAGAATTGTTCGTGCATAGGTAATAAGAAAAAATACTGCAACTATTTACATAACAAACCAAACTAGGAACTTTCAAAAGACAATAATAAATAACAGATAACGAAAGTGTCGCTTGTTAGCATAAATCACAGAAATCAAAAAGTCGTATCTTTAATGCATCAATCGATATAGAATGCTAATAAACACAGGCTAGTTGATAGTCGTAAATCTTTCATATATTATTATGCAACGAAGCATCATAACCAAATTATGCTCATGAATCGATCGACAAGATACTTTCACCGAAACACAGGCACGGATTTGGTTGTGGGATGTATGCCAATGAAGCAATTATTTAAATGTTCATGTAATTTTCGAAGCATGGGCATACAGCGGCGTAAGAGAGGCAAGCTAGAGGCTATGATAGCATTAAAAGTTGTGTTTAATTTACGCCCTATTTTATGATAGGTACGAGAAAAATATGTATTAATCTTGATGTGTTTTGGAGTAATGCTCAGGTTTGCTTAATTTCATTACAGTTAGATTTTTGGACTATCCACAAATGGTAAATATTTTTCGACAAATAAGGATTTCTACAATATTCTGATATGTCATAAATCTCGTAAGTATCGTTAAAAATTTAGACTCAACAGTTCATACCCAAATCCCTGCCTGCATAAACAACAAAATTGACGCTTCGTCTATAAACCGGCCAATTTGAGATAAATAGCTTATCGTACACCCGAAAACAGTAATCAGGTATCATCTCAAACTATCCACTTGTTAATTTTTTTCTCATAATGGTGTCCATCACACGTCACGCCTGGCTATGGAATGATTTATTAAGGGATTATCAATCAATTATACACTTTGTACCTATCAGAATAGGGTTCCAATTCAATTGTAGTATTTACGATTAGATGTTTTTGTACAATAGTTCGATAAGTTTGATGTGTGAGATCAATCGGGCCGTGAAAGCTGGTTCGATTTCATTTGTATTTTTTTGTTTTAAATAATATAGCTATCTTTGAAAATTTTGAAAGTTTGATACATTTCTCCACATATATACCACTTCATATTCAAAAAGCCTATAGGTACTTTTTCATGTCGCATAGAAAACAACCTAGACTATTCCCATCATCTTTCATCCTGTTTAGAGACTGCACCGTTTATGGAATCCATATTTCAGCAGGATCAGAGCACATTTTTTCTGAAAATCCTTTGAATATTCGGTAGAATACGTCACCATGACAACCATGAATCACAATCCAATAAAAGTACTTTCTTTCATCACAAGCTGTGTCCCCAATTCACACAAAAGCACCATCGATCCGAATCATTCCCATCGCAGTCACGTCGCTTCATGACCCGAGTTTAGTTCCGGCGTCCACTTCCTCTGCGTTGATTGACATTACTTAATAAACGATCGATTATTGAGTCATCAATCTATACTTTATGGGACTCATAACATAAAATCACGCCTGCATACTTCTAATAGCCGGCAATACCATATATTGAAAATTTCTTAATAGAGAATTTCAATAGCTTTGCCCAACCCGGGGACCAAACTCAGAATCCCACGATCAGCAGTCACGTTTGCGACCACTAGACTAACAAGGCAGTCTTTAAGGGCTCATCAATATAATAGTGATTAAATTTGTGTTATTAGTTTATTGTATTGCTTGGTCCAGTGATAGGAGAGCACAAGTAGTATGTGAAAAAATTAGTAAATCATCTACATACACTGAGTCGAAATTAATATTTTATATTTATAAATTTTTTATCATCACCCACAGAATAACAAGACTCATAAAGAGAGGCAAACATTAGACTACTATTGTATTTTTATTATAAACTCCTTAAAAAGCCGTATTTCACGCTAAGTACTTGCTGCATTGTCAGAGTTTAATATTATTAATAAAACATCAGCGCATGTCACTTACGCAACACTCCCGACAGACGGTCAGACAAACTAATCCCTCACTGACAAATCGGCCGCCGGCTCAAAGACGATTAATAAATCATTTTGAACAGTTTTTGGTATCAAAAAAGAAATAGAATAACCGTTTTGTTTATACAAATATACTTTTTGATTATACATTTCTATACTTAGTGAAAAGAAAGATACATTTGAAGTATGATGTATGGCATTTTAAAAAGTATTTTTGTTTAAGTACTGATAAATATTTAATATAACAAAAATTTTGGATAAAACGAGTTATTGTCTTCAGGCTTTTGTAATCAAGTCCCTAGTAGTTAACTCAATTTATGGAGACACGAACAGATAACAGAAAAAATGATTGAAAAATTTTTTTTTTTAACATGACCAATCTTTTTATATGTTTTCAATTGCAAAACTTTTTATTTGAGTTTTAAAGTCAAATTGTCCTCTCGAATTAAATTAATATAAAAACATTTTGAGCAATCGTGACTTTTGAGAGCACGTCAAAACGATAAGCAAAGAGCGTATATAACTCAGTAATAAAATGTCATAAGTCAATATTATGTCACTAGTGATTCACAGAAACAATAAGGTATAGTCGCGGATTGCGTAAGGATGCACCTTTCACCTATACATGCAGTTCTTCGTGACTGTACCGACTGTTATTACAGTTAGGTACCATACCATCATGTTTGGTATTTAAATAGGATTTGAGAAATGAAATTTATTTTAATGTGGAACTTTTTGTCTGTTGTAATCAATGTTCTTGATCCGTCAAACTTTTTAATAGATTACATTTATTTATTTATAAAAAAAAACACTAATAGATTTATTAGCGAATGTTATTGTCAACCTCGAACAATATTTAATTGGAATTAAGACTTAACAATCAAGAAACTCTACTAATTTGTTTTCCCACTAGATCGTACAAGTAAATGGTAGTATTTTTGTAGACCAATTAACGTAAAAAATAAAAAGGGTTATGTTGCTGCGCAAAACAAACGCGCAATAACATTAGGTACCGTACACAATTTCAAAAATAAAATAAAAAAGACATCGAAAAAGCTATAAATAGTTCCTATTTCTACTTTTGCGATTGCAAAGAAACTTACGTCAAAAAAGGCTAAGACGACTCAGTCTCACGCACACCAAAAAAAAAACCTTAAAATGGTACTACAAAAAGAACAAGCACTACATTTTTGTGCATCCCAAAATGTTCACAGTAACTGAATTACAATGGCTTTCTTCAAAAGGATGAAAGTGTCGACATAAATTGGACACGAGCGTTTCGACACAGTGGGAACTTCAAAACGTTTGATAAAAGATTCTGTCGTGACAGACTGTCACATTTTATGTGATTTTTTGTCGGTCATCAGGTCGAGATTCGTCTCACCGTGCAATGGAATAATTTCTATTGAATTGTGCTAATTTATTTTATATCGACGTGCCTATGTTTTTCGAATGAGTGATAATATGGTAGTAGGTTTAAGTCTCATGCAAGGGTGAAACCAAATTAGCGTTTACAAGGATCCAATTCTGGCTACTGCTCCGAATTTCTTCATTCCTGGCCTAGGAATTGAATCCAAGATCTTATTAAGTACCGTGTTTGCAACATACAATCAAACCCATGAGCATTTTTGGAAGTTACTGCTTGCTAATCTCTACAATAAAAACTCATTCCTAATTATTAATTATCTTTTTAAAAATACAATCAGATTTTAATGTAATTTTGATGCATTGCTCTATTATACGCATGTTAAACAAGCCAAGAAAATATTTATGTATCGAAAAATAAATTCGCAATAAAATAATAATTACCGCTTACATATTTTTAGACTTTCTTGTTTACGTTCTTCAAACCTCATAACCAATTTATACTCTATAACGTTGTCATTAAGGTTTACAATTATTTGTACACGACCGTTACGGTCTATGCGTCCATACAACACGACATTTGTATTTAGACGTGAATTTCTCGACTTTTCTCTTACTTTCCAAGTTGAATAACCCGGGTTAGCGCATCTCACGGAATTACGTCAATATGAATATTTATATCTAACTATTTTTAGATGAATATTATGTCATACTAGGCGGTTTCACCGACATTTAATCTCATTTATCTGTTTTAATTTACTTTAAGAATGTGCAAATTAATTCTTAGGTTGATTTATTGGCTAATTAATAACTACTGTCAGTTATGGCCGTGTTAGAACAGCAGGAGGCAGCATCAGTATTAGGGTTGCTCAAATGCAAGACCAAGACGAGTCTAATCCAGTCTTTGGTCTCGGTCTCACATCAGTACAAAATGGTCGTGGTCTTGGTCTTGCGAAAATGATTGATGCAAGCCCGATTTGGGCAACACTAATCAGTATTGAATGCATTTGACAAATGCTAAATCAATAGGAAAAAAAATTGGGTTTGCCAGACGTCTTATATAGAATTCGGCGTATAGATAGAGAAACGATATTTATGATGCTAAAAGACTAACGTAATTAATTGTCTTACGGCTTTTATATAAACCCTTTTAGCCCTTAACATAATTATACGAAAGGCGTTATGATAATAAAAAAATACACGTATTAAATACGAAGCGTAAGAAATTTCGTTCCTGACGGGGGTCTTACGACCACACACGTTTTTTTTTTGTGATTTCAATGTTGGGCCCGTAATTAATTGAACTAACATCGAAAAGGTACTAAATAAATACCCTTTTTCTATATCTCTCTCATTTAACCTGTCACTATGTCAGCTATAACATATTTCAATAATTACAATATCAATTGGACCACAGTAAGTACATCAGCCAGTAATCTGAACTCATCAGATGCACTGGGCCAAGGCGGCTATCATACATCACGGCAACCACAGCTTAACCTCTGAATCTAGACCGACTGAATATAGTAACATACAATCACTTTTACATGCAAATAGATCTAAAGTGCGGTCTGGAATTGTTTGCCTTTTAGTCATTTTGATGTATAGGGCCAGAGGATTCAATTCTCAGATTGCAAATGTTTTTTTGTTTAGACTTTATGTAAAAAAAATATTTTCTGTGGAATGCAGGCAATCATTTTAATTTTTTTGTAATTCGAAAAGTTTAAAAGTTTACTTGTCGATTAAAATCTGTGCCTGAGTGTACTTTCATAATACTTTTGTAAAATGACAAAAATAAAATCGTTTAGAAATAGATAAATATATTTTAATGTAAGTATGCCTAATTTTTTTATTATTTCAAAAACGATCACTGGGTTTTTGAAATTATAAAACATTAAAATATATCTTTCACATTTAGAACGGAAGTATTTAATTTTATAAAAAATAAACGGATATAGGCTGTTACGAAAGAAACGCTGTTTTAAAGCTATAATAATTTGTTAAATGACTTGAATGTTATATCATCTTTAAAATGTATACTAGTTTAAAATTGTTTCTAAAATACATATAAAGATTCATGATTAATTAGTTCCTAAAAATATTATTGATTAATTTATTATGCTCACACGCATTCAACCAATACTAACACGTGATAATAAAACGCGGAACTCACTTTTACACAACACCACACAACTAAGACTGGGCCCAATGTTGGCATACAATACAAGTAATATAACAAGACCACTCAACCAAGACTGGTCCCAATGTCGGCATACAAATAATATAAATAAATAAAAAAATCATATCACAGCAAACCAATAAGTAAGTCCAACATTGGTTCCAATACATGCATATTAATTGAAAAATATCCGATAGTAGCATTCCGTTTTACTGGCGACCGGAGGCCGCCGCAAAGGTCGTCAGGTGTTGCCAAAATAAGAATAACGAGTTCTTAATGTCACACAAACATAAAATTGTTCGATTAATTTTAGTGCGGAACCGTACCGGTGTGTGACACCTAGCAACCATTTTATTTTGAATTAAGAACTTTTATTTTTTAACTAGCCGGAATCTGAATTGCCAGGATTGGCTAGTACATTTTTTTGCACTAATCCTTTTTTCGAATAATACTTTATTTGATTTTTTGTGATTAATCAGTGTACAGGATAGTTTCTTATAAGAAGATATTAAATACCTGTAGGCAGTCTTCGGATTTTGGTCTGTGATTGCCGATTTGTCTTGCATTGGTGATGCGAATACCTACTTGATGATGAATGCATGCTATTTTATCGACTACGTCCTGTTTACATTTTAACTTTGTAGAAATATGGTATGTAATTGTAGTATAGAATAGACATATAGACAAACACTATTTTATTAATGAAGGCTGTTATTGATACATATGAAATTTTATATTCAATGAATGCAGTTTATAAAATGATTTAATTATGTGTTGTATTTAATTCTAAATAACTTTTATTCTATGTTGAACAGATTGTTAATAACGTGAATATAACGTCATTCTTTATGCTAATCTCATGTTTAGCGTCAAAAGTTTTGTAATAATCATTTATTATGTAAATAATACTCATTTACAATTGTTTTTTTTTTCAAGTTGTTCAAAATTGGTAATAAGTTCTGTAACCATATTGTGATGATTTATTTATTGGTTAATGATAACAATAAAAAAAAGTTGTTAACTATAATTTTTAATAACCATTTTTATATAGGTCTCTACTGCGGAACATAGATTTTATCATAAACACAGACATAGGCAGAACTGACTTTTACAAATTTCTATTATAATAAGATAGTAGGTAATTAAGATAACAAATCTACCAACATAATTTTCTTGTAACTTTCCATTCATTAAAATAACTTCAAAAAATACTAATCACTTTACATTTTTTATGACAATTAAAATATTTCCTATTATTAATCACATCTAATTTCTTGTATACAAAACGAAAACGATTCTTTTCGTATGAGCCCAAAGGCGTGTAGGTTTCAAATCAAACATATTGACAATCACTTTCGTCATAATAAGGCTTGAACCGGTTTCGAACGTAATGCGAGCTTTAAATTATACATTTGATTAATTACAATCGAATGGACATTAGGTATCGATATTTCGGGATCAACTTTTAATTAAATTTTTATATCGATAGCTGCATTTCCGTCGTTAGTAATGAGAGTGAAAATGTTTAATTAGGTACATATTAATGTTATTAAATATTAAGACATTCCAAAAACAATTGACACAGGCGGGACTTGAACCCGCGACCTCTGCCGAACCGTGGCTAGCACTCTCACCAACTGAGCTACTGTGTCTTCGCCTGAATCAATTGAAATTAAATAAATAAAAATAAGATAAGCATAACATGGCTTTAACATGTTTAAAATTCGCAAAAATATACATGTATAGGTACATATTATTATTTTAAGATGCAAGATGAATTATTGGTGGTGATCAATATCAAAGTCGCCTCGTGTGAAACGCACGACGGACGGTGAAAGGGCTAATTTTAGCTGGACAAGATATTTAATTTTAAAAATTAGTTCTGAATAATTATAGACTACAATTACATGTCATAAAGGTGATAACTGAATAAGGCGAACTAAGAGCATTAAATAGTTTTTTTTTTTTTTATAAGTATAAGAATCAGCACCTTATTAAACTACAATTTATTAATCAATGCAAATACATGCGTGTTAAAATACAATAAAACACATTATACAAATTCTTGAGATCATTCAACGAGTGCGTGATTATTATAGATTATGCTAATTATGCCGAAGTTCGAATAATTTCGTTCCGATTATTTGAGATCATTATGTTAAACTGAATAGATCGGGTAAACGTCTACATTGGTATAATTATTGTTAATCTAAAAATAAAGATTTTGACATCAATTTAAAATTGAAGTGTCAATATAATTGATGACATTATACAGATTTTTAATGAGGATGTTTTGATTTTATTACTGCTAAATCAATAATGTTTTTTTAATTAAATAGACATTTAAGAGATTTCAAAAATCAAATGAAGCGAGCGAGAGAATTTTGAATTAGGCTAATACTACATTTCACTAGTAGGTACCTAATATTCTCCCTTACTTAAAAACGCCTCTTAATTTAACTACTGATTAAATATACAATTATCCTTGTCATTTCTATGCCAAAGAATAGAGATGGTTGATTTATGAGCTCTTTAATTTTATCATCGTCTATTTAAGGGTTAGTTTTGAGCTCTTTTCATAAATATGATTTTTGATTATTCTGGCATTTTAATTCATTTTAGGCCCTATTTTTGGCTTCATTTCAACATCATTGAATGAATGAATGATGACTGCACCCGTGCGATGCATCGCACGGGTGCAGTCTACTAATGTGACGCCATGTTAATACATCGAGCTGTGTCTAAATTAAATTAACATATTATACACAAATAAACCTTTCGGAATAAATTCTCCGTAAAAAAGTGATGAAAACCGCATAAACATCCATTGTGTAGTTTAAAAGAGCTTTTCGTGTGAGTCTGTTTGTCCGTTTAGTTCTTCTAAATGGACAAACAGACTCACACGAAAAGCGATTTAGTTTTATACTATTTATACACTAAACAAGCACAACCAAACTGAATTATTTAACCCAATGATGTTTTGATTCTACGTTAATGTGATGGATTTTGATTCATGGGACATATTCATTTATTAAGTGTCGGCACCATGTAATCCTCTTACGGGAAAACCACAACTTTATATAGAAAATTTAAAGTACAACTTAACTGTTCTTTAAAAAAATCGGTCTGAGGATAAACCTTGTAGATGAGGGTAAAAAAAAATTGAATATCACTAAAAACGTGCCAAAAAGCACTGCCATATTTTCATAACTTTGAAACGAAAATTTATTGAATTTTATACTATAAAGAACAGAGAATCCGCAATTTTTTTCTGTTTCCCATACCAATGTTTCCGTTTAGTTTAAAAAAATCGCAATTTCTTTAAATTTTTTGCCCGAAATATCCATAAAAATTATAATTCAGAAAAATTCAGCAAGTTTGCGATTTTTTCACAAAGAACAGAAGTATTGTATATGGAAAAAGAAAACTATTAGCGGGTACTCTGTTCTTTGAAGCCTTTAATTAAGTAAATTTAATTAAATGTTCGTTTTCATTTACGCTAAAGTTATGTTTTTACGGCAGTGCTTTTTCCACATTTTCAATATTTAATTTATTTAAAAGGTATATCCTCAATACGATTTCATTAGCCACTAGTGCAACTCTTTAGCTAGTCAGACATTACTAGCTAATGAGACAGACACGTAGCTACAGCTTTATGTTTTCTATAGAAAGTTATATTTTCCCCATAAGACTTTTCAGGGTGCTGACCCTTAAGTCATTCTTATATTTATAGCAGCGAATTTGAGGGTTCTTCTCATCCATTCCGACCTCGCCGACGAGGCCCGTCGCGACGTCCCCATCATGACCCGAGTCCGCCGACGCGTATGACTCAGTCCCCTTTTTTTTTTTTTTTTTTTGAGGATGGGAAATCATCAAATGACCCCTCCCGCTCTGGGCGGAGCGGAAGGGAGTGTCAGACTCTTACTGACTAAAACCCACCTTTGTTCCTTCGTTAGCCCTTTTGTCCGGGTCAGCGGTATCCCTTCCGGACAATCCCGCTTTCCCGGCAGGCTTGGGCCCTAATGGGCCCCCTCTCTGATGCTGACATCTCTTTGAGGCGCGCGTGGAACACGTACGCGCCGTTCGGCACGGGCCTGGTCCTGATCGGACGGTGAGCTACCCATTACTCACCGCCCGCAGGCCCGCGCCTTCGGTGGCCGGGAGTCGTCACGCGGCTCCCGACGCCCGGAGCGTCTACCGCGGCGGCTTGGACGGGAGAATCTCTCCCTCTCCCGTCCCGCCGCCTCCTTCACTAGCATGACTGCTTCGCAGAAGGAGGCGACTGCCTCCCACTCCCCCTCGCCCCGGACCATGGCTTGAACCAGGGCCGGGCGCGAGAGGTCGCCGCCGCTGCCGATCGCCTCTTCGAGGACACGGCGGTGCTCCGCCCATGCAGGGCAGGCCCCCACCGTGTGCTCCACCGTGTCCTCGGGGCGATCAACGCAGTGATGACACCCGGGCGTTTCCTCCCGCCCGATGATGTGCAGGTACCTCCCGAAACTTCCGTGTCCGGTGAGGACCTGCGTCAGGCGGTAGGTGAGGACGCCGTGACGTCTCCCTAGCCACTCCTCAAAGAGGGGTCTTACCGCCGCTATTGCGGCGTGCCCTGCGCTGGGTTGCGAAAGTCGCTCCTTCCATGCCACCATGAGATCGCGCCGGAGGTCCGTCCGCTCCGCCGCAATTTGCCGCGGAAGCGGGGTTTCCCCCCGACGTAGTGCCTCCGCGCGCCACTCATACAGGCGCGCGAGAATATCGCCTCCAGATCCCACGGTGGCATGACTCAGTCCCCTAACCGACCCTTGCTCGAGCCAGCCCGCGCTGAGCCTGTAGATTTAAATTCGACCCAAAATAATGAACCGATCCAGCTAGTAGTCCCTCCCTCTAGTTGCCCTCCCCCCAGCGACGCCCTAAGCCGAGGCCCGTACCCCAGTAGCGGGTGCCCTTAGCGTGTGGTCGCTTAGTTTGTAGTTTTATTTAGTTTTAAGCCTGGCTGGAGGCATTTGTAAGTCCTCACCAGATGACCGGTTAAGCAGTGACGGCTGTTAGAAGCCAACTGCGAGGGCCATTCAAAAAAAAAAAAAGGGTTCTTCTCATTACGTAAAGTTATAATTTATTTTCTAAAGTATGTTATTAGTTAAATTCATTTCGGTGGCGGCTTTTTTATATTAATATTCAAAAATGTCGCAATCGTATCGAAGGCTGTTTGATGATCCAAACAAGGACTGGTTTAGAGATCCGGGTGATGACGATTATAAATAAAACTAGGTACCTATCTTCTTAATATGTCTGATTTATAGTATTACTAGCTTTATCCTGCGACTTCACCCGCGTGGAGGTCGGAAATTATCCGACGGGAACATACTACCGGGATAAAAAGTAGCCTATGTCACTCTTCTTTAAGGTTCCGTAACCAAATGCCAAAAAAAAACCCTTATAATTGCGTCCTGTCTGTCTATCCGTCCGTCCCGTCCGTCACAGCCATTTAACTCGAAAACTAAATATAGAAACTTCGCAGATAGCACTCTCCAGCCTAAAAATCATGTTGATTCGTTGCTCCGTTGCTGTGTGAAAGAAGTACAAACAAACACACTTACGCATTCATAATATTAGTAGGGAGTAGGGATATAATTTATGTACTAATAATTATAGTCTAATTTATTCCTGAATTTTAACGTGTTCTAGATACTTAAAATTCTTTATTATTTTCGCGATTGCTTCCTTGGCTGTTACGTCAAATAATTATAATTATATTCGAATTTTAAAACTATCATGTGTTTTACGTTACTTATCTGTGATAGGTAATTAATTACATCCCACGCCTTATTTACAATATAAATAAACATAATAAGTAGTATTATACAATATTTATGACCTTTTTGAGGACTGTCTGTACTTTGTATAATTATGTCTCATCCCGATATTATTATAAAATATAATAATAGGTATATATTCTGTAATTGAGTTGTGAAAATTTGCTTATCAAACAGACTTGTGTTTATAATATTGTTTGTCAGGATGAGTCATAGATTTACCTACAAAATATCGGTCAATTAATTAACACATTTCATTGCCATGTGTACAAATAGCTATATGTAGGTACATTGTACGGTCATCGAAAAAAGCTTGGTAACATTGTAACTTGCACATAACACCTAAATGAATAATTTAGTAAAATGGGCATTATAATTAAAAAAAATCCCGGAGACGTATCCACACTAAAATAATGATTAAGGTCGTTAACCCTAAATTGCACTACCTATTCCTATCACTGGTAGTGTAGTGTACTATATTAGGCTGTTTATGTTGTACACTTGTGCCTTTTAAGAATAAATAAATTGACATAAACTCATTCGAATCCCTACTTTCCATAATTTCATGTAATAGTCAAGAATTTGCTTTATTCTTATAATTGTGTTGTATGATTTAAAAAACTGTAATGGAAATGAACTTTGGCGCTGACTGTACACAAGGACACACAATTTCCTTACACGACACAGTTCAACATGTTCAAGATCACTTCAGCTTCCGATTTGTTCAGTTCCTACATTGAATAATTTACTCGTTTTTCGGAATAATGGTTTTATTAGGAAGTGGTGTGCTGTAATGTTAGCTTGAGTTATATGTGATTGTGTATGTGGTATGTGTTTCTGGTATCTTATTTTATTTTTTCTTTCACCTTGTATAAAAAAGACACTAAGCGTCGCCGCACAGCGGCCACTTGTGGCGCCACAAGTGGCCCGTGTGCGGGAGGGAGCCCTAAGTAGAAAGACGAACTAAGTATTTTTTTTACGTTCAGATTGTTGTATGATTTTTATTAAAACTGCATAAAAAGCTGTGCTTTAAAAAAAAGCTCTCCCACTAAACATATTTATTCTTAAAATGTAATTAATTGTGATTCCTAATGTATTTCTATGTAATGTGAATCCGTTTGCTATTTAGAGCAATAAAGCATAGAAAACGCTAGAAAATGCTGTCATCGTGCTAATATTTCACATTGACAGGTGCTCAATAAGAAAAATCTGAAATATGAATAAAAAAAAAATATGATGTATAATTTTTTTAAATACTTCTTTTTTTCTTTGAGGCGTTGAGTAATAAATCTGTTGAAGTTTTAACCCACAATAAAATGAGATTAGTTGTGTTTCAAAACATTTACGAAACAAGATTAATTCTAAAAAATAACTCCATGTATCGACTTATAATGACTACAAAGCTATTTTAATTAAAAATCGATTGCGTCTCGCTATTCCAACACGAGTAGCTATCGAACTATTAACTTCTAACGATTGTAATATATTTTATGACGGTAACTATTCAATATATTTTGTAGTTTACAAAGTTATTAAAGGGAGTTTATATCTATCATATTCATATGATTTTATGATTTAACAAGTGTTATTCAAAATCGTATAAATAGAATTAGATACTAAACAAACATCTGCAATTTAATGAATTGAAGAGATTTTAAGTTTGTTATATCAAAACTTTGTAATGATCAATGATCAACCCGTATGATTATCCTGAAAGTGTCATGCAAAAATAATTAAATAAATGCCTTGAAAATCATTCATAAATAAATTATTCATACAGTTAAAATTACATTACGAAACTGTGTCGTGAAACTGTAGCTCAACAACTACAGGTCCTGAGTTCCTGACCAGCATTAAATGATTCTAATAGGGGTTAAAGTGGTTGATCTACAAACTGGACAAATTGTTATGTATTCAGCTAAACAATTTTTCTTTTGTAGCCCGCTACTAAAACCATTGTCACGCGTGTATCATGTTTCAAGTTATCAGGCTATAGTTTCAGTATATACAGGGTGTCCCAGAAATCAACGTCAAGCCGAAATCGAGCATTAGGCCAAGTCGTAACAGTTATCAGAAAAATATGAAAAAAAATCTTGATCATGTACTTTTCAAATTATATGTATTCAAAAATAAATCTTAAAAACTGACACCCTGTGATGATCTTTCAAGTCCTGTGACTGCAAATATTAACTTTTCGTCATTTTTTTTTCTACCGTATAACTATGAATAACCCTTCTGTCAAACACAGTTAAAAGTTAGAATATAACTGCCTCAGTTTCAAATAAAAAGTTAGATTTTTGCCCAACATTGAATGCAAAATAATTACATTACTCAACTTTAACTTTAAATTTTAATTTGAAAAGTACATGACCAAGATTTTTTTTCATATTTTTCTGATAACTGTTACGACTTGGCCTAATGCTCGATTTCGGCTTGACGTTGATTTCTGGGACACCCTGTATAGTCCTCCTTATCGATTTCGATAACGGCGACCCCCTGAAATTATTTCCTTGCGTGTGCCCTAATGTGACTTGCTAGGCCGGACTTGGTTTTAAACACCCGGTTACAGCTGTAGCAATAGAGTTGGCCTGCAGAATTATAGATGAATGAGTAGGAGGGCTTCGGTCTCTCTTTTCGTATTTGGCGCTTTTCGGCAGTTATTTCGAGACGCTTTTCTTCGAACTTCTTTACTCTTCTATAGATAGTAGTGCGCCAAGATGATCACTGTGCAGCAAGTTTCAGTAGGTACAGTTGCTTTGTAATGTAATGGGAACTTAGAGACTACTCTATCTAGATACTCAAAGTTTTGTAGGTATTTTGATAAATAGAAAAGTACATCAAAAATAGGCACCAGCTAAAAGAAACCCACCATAAATAACATTTTATCAACAACATAAAATGCAAGTGGCCAATGTTTACACAACAGACTACGAATATTTTAATATGATACGTTGATATTGCGCTTTCAATGGTCGGGCGTCGTCGGCAAATGTCGTCAGTGAGCAGCGCTTGGTGTCGTAAGCGGCGCGTGCGTCGCTAATTGTAATGTCGAAAGCAAACAGGTGCCTACTGTGTGTTTTATTCATTTATATACAGATGCTAGCTTCATCTATTGTATAGAGTACTAAAAATTGTAAGGGCTTAAGTTTTTATAATGTTTATTTAAAATTTTATGTGTTAAGGTGTCACATTTTTGTTTGTTTAAAGTTTTTATACAGGGAGGTGTTAAATGAAGTTACTACTACTACTGGGTATGACATATTAATTAAAAAGCGTGGTTTAGTCAATCTGTTTCTATTTTTTCCTTATTACAGATTACAGTGATTTATGGCAAATAAAACTATGGTTTTCTTTTCGAAAATTCCTGAAATAATATTATTTATATGTACTGTCAGTTTAAATTATTCCACTGTTGGGCAAATGCATGCGTCCATGAATTACAATCCATTTATATCTATGTAAACATTATATATAAATAAAATCTTCATTTTCTAATGTGTGTCATGAATACGGTATTTGTGTCATCTCGTGACTGCATCAGGGAAATCAGCGACGCTACAAAAAATGACACCGCCAAGCGATCGCTTACTTTATATGTATAAATCACTGACTTCATAGCGTCATACATTATTTCTCTGAAAAGTTACAGGCACAACCGCTTTCTTTAAAAAGTTAATCTTAAAATAAATATTAAAAATAATTAAAATATTTTATTTTTTTTAACTCTGCAATTCCCATGTCTTTGTTAATTAAAAAGAAATAATCTCTTCTACTAAATATAATAGAGATACATTTGGGACAAGAAGAAAACAAAAAAAAAAAAAAAAGCTACGTAAATACGTCAGACGTGTCATCAGAATTTATAAAGTGAAATAAAATGCATTCTTATAATTTTGTACAAAACCACCACTGTGGGACAAATGTCGTACGGTCGTGAACTCGTGGTACAATTTGGAGAACGACACATTAAAACTTTATCATACTTTGTACAACTCTTTGCAATTAGCCAAAACGTACAGAAAGACGAGATTACGAAACAAAACAGTAATATAACTTGTATATTTTTTATTACAACTGTTTTGGTATACAATTTCAATGAAAGAGCAGCAGTTTAAATCTAGCAATTTCACACATTTGGCAGTTTTTCAATTAACTTTAGTTGAGCAATTTATACATAAATTGCACATTTCGTTAACTTTCAAAATGTTAATTCGCATAAAATTTTACAGTCCTACCTGTGTTAGTTAAAGCGCAAATACAGCAGTTACATTGTTGCTTTATACTGGAGCTAAACTAAGGTCAAGCCGCGAACGATAAGGTAATAAACACATAATAATGTTAAAAACAATCCACAACACGCAAAACTATCAATCAGTCAGTTTCATAAGGCAAAATTAATTTTATAACAATCGATTTTGTGAAACATTGAAAAATCATCCTAATGAACTTTATATACAGTTCATTGATTTCCACGAACTTAAGAATATTTTCATGGAATGTGATAAGGTTCAATTTTGTGTGGAACAAAATCTTGTTCATATCCTACCGGAATAAGCGTTTCTAGCGAATCGGAAAAGATAATAGTTGAAAAGATACACAGAAATAATGTTCTTCCGTCGACCTTAATAGACGTATTCGGAAATGTTCGGGTAAAACAATGCGTGTTCGCTTACTTACTACAGTCGACAAGAAAAGCCTTAAAACATTATATTGATATCTTTTTGAAAAACACACATTAATAACACACATTACTATAACGGTGAAGGTCTAAACCGTGACCTTTGGGAGAAATAGGGTGATGATAAAAACCTTAGCAGTAAAGGTGCCTATTATAGGTAACCGATCAAACTTACTAAATTCACTGATTTGTCGACAAGGTTCTAAAATACTTTATAATATGCGACAGTCACTTATTAAAAGTCATACGAGATATACCTATATTATGTTCAGCGACTCATGTTGCTGACTGTACACAGTGAGTTGTTGTATTTTGTTTAAACGAATACCGAAAATATTTCAGGTAATTAATTAATAATGTAACAGTGGCTTTAATTAATTGTTTGTGTTACAGATATGTGTGTAAAAATTTAATTACATACGTAATATATTTTGTAGTGGTATTTGAACGTGTTAGGCTTATTTTATTTTGTCCAATTCAGACAGGATTTAAACTTATCAGCATATAATTAAAAAGAGATAATATTAATATAAAATATCAAAGTCATTAAATGTTGAGACGGTCACCCCTACTTCTATTTACACTAATATAATGTTTTTTTCTTTGGATTTTTGTTTGTAATGAATATAATCATAAACTACTGGCCTGATTTTAAAAATTATTTTACCAGTAAAAACTACATTATTACCGGGTAGCTTTTGTCCCAAAAAATGCACAGTTCCCGTGAGTCATGCAGACGAAATTGCGGGCCAAGTGCTAATTTATTTTATTTTATCACAATATGTATAATTGTATAACGTAATACTTGCAGAGAATTTTCAATATAAACTGCATAAGCAGGTGCAACATAAAAAACTCAAATAAACATACTCATTGACCAACAAACAATCAATTGACAATACAGTTATAAGGACACATTAACTGATATATGACGAGTGTTCTACATCGCTACTGTGAGTGTACCTACACATATAGACACAACACACACACTCATGCACATGTGATCATGTTACACAACCTGACGACCTGTCATTGTTGGAGTCAACAATATGGTATAAGGATAGGGTTGACTGTATATTTATTAGATTTATTAACAATTTTAGATAGACAAAACAAATACCTTATTTATTTGTTTAAGTAGGTAATCGGCTTATTAACTAACTCTATATATTTAAAGAAACTAACATTATTTCTAAATAAACTTATATAGGTAATTATTTTAGTTAGTAAGTACCTATATAAAAATTATAGCAATTTAGATTTTTTTTATACCATTCAAATGTTTGTCTACGAAATTTTACACTAAATAGTAACTTTGACATTTTATCCGTTATTTTAGTAATTATAAAAGTCTAACAAAACACTTTATTACATCAACAAAATATCACAATCACAGTTAAGAAAAATAACAAAAACGCACTGAACAAACAATTGCTAAATACTATCACCGACAAAGTTACAAAATTTCTCCGTTCGCTAACCCTAAATAGTAACGTTATTTGTAATCCATAACAAAGCGGTTAACCGGACCATTAGTTCTTTTGTAAGCTATAAAATTATTGTAGCTTGAACTTTACCAAGTCACTATTGTGTTAATTTTTTGTACAAAAAAGTGATATATTGTAATGTTTATTTGACTGGGTGCGGCGTGGGATCACTGTGTATACTGTCACATTCTGTCACCCTATTTTATTTGATGACACACATTTTGCATTAAGCGTGACGTGTGTCGTGTGTCGCGTGTATATTTTTTTCCAGAAAAAGTGTTAAGTTGCAACACTGTGTTTGTATTAAGCTTTCTTTCATGTTCGTTGTCAATTTCTATTTATAAAACACTTTTAGTAGGCGTAAAGATATTATTTTTAAGTAAGTAGGTAAGCTCTTTTCCATATAAGTATACCACAGTGTTACTAAATGGATTTATGGTAGCCTAATTTATGTCAAGGAAAAAATAAATAGGTTTTTTTTTTATATTACATTGTAAGAAAACTTGCCTTTGCCCATACATGTATTTTTGTTTGTACAAAGTTTATCAAGTTACGTTGGCAACTATCGATGTCAAATACAGCCAATGTGTTGGTGTTTAATCACAATATTGCATCAGAAATTATCGTCTCTTGTACTGCACAACAGTGAGTGTTGTAGGTTTATTATTGCCTCCTATTTAGGAACAGCCAATGTTCAGCAATGGACTATGATAGGCTGAATAATTAAAACAATGAAGACAGGCAGAGGCGTATAATAGCTCCACCGCAGTTTTCCTCAGAGCATGTAAAATATACATATTTCATCTTAGGCTGTGATAAAAATATTTATTTTAGTTTAATTACTTTATGTTTACTAAAATGCCGATTTTATGTCTCACACCTAAAGATGAAAAACTCTTAAATGATAATTTATTTTACGAGTGATAAAGCAAGTTTTTCCTATATTACATTAATTGAATAAAAACTTTAGAATTTAATCAAAGGCGTTTTTGTAGTTATTTTAATTAAATTCAATCATAATATTACAAATCAAATGAATCTATAAACTGCAGATGACATAATCTTTGAGCCGAGTTTCCTAAGACCTGTCGTAACTCTGTTTTGGGAACCTTGACGCGAGTACATACACGTTGCATACATTATACAATACATTTGCATACTCCTGAACTTAAGTAAAGCTGTATTTATACGTAAATAATAATTATTTCCTATGTTTGAAGTTCCTTTATTCGATGGTTTTTTTTGTGTGTGTAAAATCTTTTAATTTTATTTTAAACTGTTTGTTTATGAAAATTATACTATTAGGTTTACTACGTGTTTGATAAAAAAAAACTGCCTTACATTTTAATTTGGTGGTAGGTACCTAAAATAATTTGATTAAACCGTAGAGGCTGCACTGCCCCTTAAGTACTATTGACCTAACTATTATTGTTAGTCAGAGCAATGGTCACAAAAGCCGTTTGTAGATTGAGCCGCTTGTACTGTTAATAGTGTAGCGATTATTCGTCGTTGCATTTTTCTCCATTAATAAAAAATGTTTGATTTCAGTCTCTTTAAATTGTTTTAAGTGGCAGCCCTGTAAAAATCTAGTCTACTATTAATAGTTTTTGTGCAACAAACATTCTAGATTCTTGAATTATGGTTTTATGAATTTCTTCAAAAGAAGCAGCAATTAATTTTAACCATATTTCATCCTCCTGTGTCTTTAATACCTAGAATTTTACGACTAGCTGTTACATGACAAAATTCTAAATTGCCGGCAATAAAATTTGTATTGTGCTTACGTCTGACCTCTACGCAGCCTGTTTGCCTAAAAGGAAAATTGTCTAGCCAGATTTTCAATTTTTTGCACAATATAATAAATTCTGTAGTATAATTTGTTGTTTATTTTTGAAGCTTTATTTTACCTATAAATCATCAAATAAAAATGTCGGTAAGATCTTAAGATGACTATCACACGCAAGAAATATTAATGCGAGAGTATGATAGGATTGCGTGCGGCTGCGAGAAAACGCAACGAACGCGCGACTCAGTCGTAATATACGCGAAGCCGCTACACTTTCGTAGCTCCGCGCTACGCATACAAAAGACATCAACGAGCGTCTTGAAATGTTCCTATATATTTTCATTCAAACTTTTACTAAAGAAAATTGTTCTACGAATACTGCCGTGTAGACTTTTAATTTTATGACTAGTTTTCTCATTTGCACAATGTTAAAGCAGTTCCTACAAAAGAAACAATTTCGAAATTGTTTCCGCGCGTCGCGAAACGAGACGACATTGTGTAACACACCAAACTGCGAACAATTACGCGACGTCTGATTAAAATAAGCGAAAAAACACTCACCGCTTGCAAAAACTGTTTGGTTATAAGTGAAAGTCGCTCCCGTAGACGCGACTAGGGGGATTTTATCAACACTTTATTAGCACACAACACTGATTGGATCACTTTTGGGGGCATAGAAGCACACTTTTGGGTGTTTTTGGGGGTGGAGTTCGTTGGTCCTTGGGTTTGAATTTGGCGCGGTAGTGCGCTCTTCGGCGCGGGCGCACAGGACGGCTGGCGGCAAGAGACTGCGCGCGCAACTCCCACCATCGCCGCCCGAAATACTAATCACCTTGCTATCGAGACTGTGATTGAGGTACGTGTGATAAGAGATGGCGAGTGATAAACGCAGGAAAACCGTCTAGTAAAAGGGTTTTTCCATTAAAAAACCCATCATTATGATTTAGTAGTACCTTATATTTTTTTAGAAAGGTGAGTTTGTACATTTCCTTTCTTATACTATATGAGTTTTTTAAATTATTATGCCATATAAAATGCTGGATCGTTTTAACTAGATTTTTTACACCGATTAATTTTATTTGTACAAAATACAGCAATCGCGTAAAAATATTATTTTAACAATATTAATAACAATTGTAAAATGAATTCCTTAAATAATAAAAACCTAGGCATTTCTGATACAAATATATTACAAAAAAAAACTTGATTCCCAAAGTCGTATACGATATACCTGTCACCTTAAAACCTCTTTCACCTATCTTTTGTACCACATCACATACAAGGTGAGACGGATCTAGATACAGCGTGTCATTTCTTCCACAACCTATCAAAGGCTAAGTGACCATCTGAGGTCGAGGGGATAGGAAACCGTGACGTCATTAACACCAGCCTCCAATACCATTGCCGTATTCGTCATTTACCAAAGTCTTTGGTTGACCTTGACAAAAATCTATTGATGACGCGTAAATTTTCTAGTCTTACATGCAGCAGGTCAGGTAGCATAATTAATTTGCTCACATTTTTGTGACCACAACTATAATAGTACTAATCTATGAATGAAAATTATTGTTGTCAGTTCATTCATATTTATACCAAACCGTAAATATTTATACTAAATTCAAACTTTAGATAATGGCGAGATTTACCTAGTTCAGAAAATAAGGGCCGTTTTTTTCTAAGAGTTTTACCCCATTACTATAGTAAGTATCTTCTTTCTAGTTTTCTACCATGGTTTTGCTACAAAACAAACTTGTCTTGTTCGATGTATAGCATGGGAGGAAGAGCAGCTAGATCAATTATTTTCAAATTTCAGATGAGTCGGGCGAGACCCGGTAGCTCAGTTGGTTCAGAGCACTAGCCACGGTTCGGCAGAGGTCGCGGGTTCAAATCCCGCTCGGGTCATATGATTTTTGAGAATCACTTATATATTTAATAACTCAATTATTTTCAATTCTAATTTTAGTATTTTTTACATGGCATCATCACACTAATATTTTATATGCAAAAGTTTGGGGGTGTGTGTGTGTGTATGTTTGTTACTCTTTCACGTTGAAACGATTTGAATGACATTTGACAAAGAAGTAGCCTGGGCTATGGAGAAGCACATGGCACATTCATCTATTTTCACACAGACAAAGTCGCGGGCAATAGCTAGTGTGGGATAATTAATTAATTATATAACAAAGATGATTGCTTTTTCTCTCCCATGCACTTGAAGATAATTATGTCTCTACTAGCTTCCGCCCGCGGCTTTGCCCGCGTTTTTCGGGATAAAAAGTAGTCTATGTGCTTTTTCAGACTATAATTTATCTCTGTGTCAAATTTCATTCAGATCCATTCAGCCGTTCTGACGTGATTGCTAACAAACATTCATCCATTCACCCAAACTTTCGCATAATTTACAATGTTAGTAATATAGATGTCAGCTACGAACAGTCATTGGATATTATAAAAGTGTAGGTCTGTACGTCACAGTTTCACTATCTAAGGTCGAGGAGACGGAACCCATTTTGTGACGTCACTTACACTGCCTTCCAATGTCGTGTTCGTTATCGATCACAGATTTCTTTGTAACTTAAAATCATTTGGAATTCGGGTATTTTTATTTGACTTTGAATATAATTGTATAGTTCGGTAATTCACAAGAAACATTGAAAAATGGTCTATAATGACCTTATATATTAGTAATCTCATGAAAATAATGATAAAGGATTCCATCAAAATCATTTACTTTGGAAATTCTTTCCTTTGAAAATTTTGGAAACTTTGGAAATTTTTTGACACTTCGCTTGTAATAAAAACAGGTGAAATGTTAACAATGAGGAACCATAGAATAATCACTGTATCGTACCACAAGAATCATATTCAAATCACTTCAACAAAGCGAATGCTGATATGAATGAAATTGATCTTATCGACAATTTGAGACGAACCGACAAAAACGGTTAACGCATCGCCGAATCAAATATAACGAGGGATCAATTTTAGCAACACGTCATTGCCATACATGCATAATGTCAAGAATGAAGACAAGGCATAGTGACAAATGATAGACAAATTTGTAAAACGAGACATACATAATATTTTTTGTTAAAGTCTTTGTTATGACGATGAAATAGACAGTTTTTTAATGTCAAGGCACAACTGTCGTTTGAAGACAGAATGACGGCTTAATTAACCAATGCGTGTGTTAGCATTAGACGGATCATTTAATTTATAAAATTTGAAATCATTTTTTACAATAACAGTCAGGAATTAACAATTTTGTCAATCTAGTAAAGATTGACAAAATTGTTAATTCCTGACTGATATTGTAAAAATTGATTCCAAATTTTAACAAAGCAAAGCATTCAATTATTTAAAAAATTCTTAACTTAGCCTCAAATAATGTTTGTTTGATATACGATATAACCGAAAGACACAGTTACAATTTACGCTAAAAAAAATACAATAATAATATTAGCATTGTAATAGCTATACCATTGATTGAAAATAACAATACATAGAGATCAAACATTCAAATGTCACGGACAATGTACCTACAGAAACGTGTACATGTCTTTTGTACTACAAATATTTTGCACGCATTGATACGGAAATCCTAATTGAAATCCGTCATTGTATAAGTTTGCAAAACTGTATCATTGTGAATGGGAATTACCAGAAATCGTTGCTCGCCGCTTCATATATAGGTATCATAGAGTCTTTAGTTCAGTTCGGCAAACCCCAACATTTTAACCCATCAATGCAGTAAAATGAGATATAATTACAATCCTATTGTTTATGGCCGCAGGGGGAAAATAAAATCTCCAAAAAATCTTGCTGACGAAAATTCTGAACCATCTGAATCATATATTAGGCTCCTAGCTCTTAATGGGTTCTACTTACCAGTGATGATCAATGAGACACATATCTTCGAAAACTTTGTATTTTCCTGGCTTGTCGAAATTCCTAGAAATTAATAAGCTGTATGATGATTGGGTCTTTTGTAAGCTATGGAAACAGCCCGAAGGTTCGATACAACGAAAGCCAAAACCTTCCATCGCTAAACTACCAATTTAATTGAAACTTGCATTGAATCAATGAAATGAAACGGAAACCGCAAATCATCCGAAAGTATTTCCACACAATTGATTCATAGAATCTGAATCAACAGACGGTGAAATTGCAGCGGCGATTCATTTCTGATCTCAAATTGTAACATTGACCTCGTTCACAGAAACCTTGACACGCTAACCTAGACAGCTTACTTCCTGAACTTTTTAATTCTTTCCGAATACAAATCTCATAGAAATTCTTGCAACGATCTGTCGAATCATTGTTGAGAACTTATTTCAAGAATGGTGTAATTTGTTCGTGATTTTCCGTCTCATGTGAGGTTTTCGTAATATTAAGGACGCTTTCTTTTTGAAACTCATGATGCAAGAGGATAATAAACCTCATTTAATCAACGGTCTGTTCTGCATTATTCAACTTTGAATAATACCCTATCAACGTTGGACTGAACATAAGTCCATGCAGATCGTTATAATGAACAATCCCGATTTTCTTTTTTTTATCAGAAATAACAGCTGACCTACTGAAGACTGAAGACTGCCTGAAATAGTTTCTTATTTTAAATTGCTTTTTGAATTCACTTAAAGTAACTATGAGATTTATATAATTATTTATCTCCACATAAGAGATAATTATGCGAAAAATGTAGGTACCTAAAGTAAAACAACATGTTTTTGTACAGACCGATTTATCAATAGATAAATACCTGTTTTGTTTATTTTTTTTATTTGATTGCAGGCTTTCGTTTAAACGCCATCTCGCCTGAATCAAGTCATAAAATTGTAATAATCATTACAAACTTTCTTTCTCACAATACAGCTATGATTAGTCTAACATCCAAATCTTGACATCAGACTCCTCCTTGATCATCCCACGCGTCTTTGAGGGCAATTATTAGACGCAGCTTCGTTTTCTCACACGTTGTGAAGTGTCAAATCGTAGGATGGTACAGACTAATGTTAAGGGCGTCTCAGATTGACATGACGCTACGGGTTGCTATTAATTAAGTAGACGTTTATTTACCGTTCAAAACGCAGATCAACATTGATCGAATTGATAAAATGTCAACCATTTTCATGCTTGTATACTTATTGGATCAAAGCAAGAGGTTTTACACTGAAAAAAATGATTTGTCGGATTTACCAAATTAGCAAAGGTTGGCTGAATTACATGGAAACTACGATAAATATAACAAAACCTCGCTATTGAAGTTACAAGACTAAAGAGGTTGAAGTTGGTACCAGAGTTTTGATGTAAATCAACAAAGAGTATTGTACATTTTACCAAACAAATCCATTGAATATAATAATAATGGTACAAAATATAGGTGTAATCTACCAAATAAATTTGGTAGAACACCAACTTAATATGTTTGGTAAAATCAATCAAAATTTGTGATAGGACCGAAATCAACCGCAATTTTGGTAACATTTACGCAGAATCTGTTAAATCCAACCTAACATTTTTTTCAGTGTATATTGTGTAATACCGTACTTTAAAAATGCAGCATTATAAACCACTGGATAACCAAAAGCTTTCCAATGTCCATAATAAATCATTTGAACTACCTAAACGAAAGATACAACATTGAATTTATAAGCCAAGTTATCTCTTCCCTATGTTTACATTATCGTAACAGCCTAACAAAATTGACGTAACATAACCACTAGGTGCTGTTCACGCGCGCATACGCACGTAGTCCTTCCTAACACGTTACGTATCAAGATCACTATTAAGGATTACAAACACGAAGTTATGAAAGGTTAACTGCATTATTACCCATTTCCCTGACTCGACCCTTGCTACTTTGGATCAGTACCTGAGTTTTTTTTTCTAATACGTTAAATTTTCATCCGAAATAGAGACTTAGTAGAGTCAGATAAAGTTCATATTAGAATGACATAATATGACATCTCTACGTGACGTATACAGCGTCACGCGTTGTTTGGTGCATGAAAGAATGAGATGTAATTTTTTGATTTTTAATAAAAAGACAAATTATCACTTCATTTTGGATAAAATCTACGGCTGTTTTTTCTAGGTTCTTGTGTAAAATCTTAGACATTTTTGGTGTCCATTGTCCGCTCTCTATAGAATACTATGTTTAGTATCGTCATCACAGCCATAACAAAATCGATCGATTAAATCGCAAGCATCTGTAAGCACCTTAAGTTTATCAACGTGTTCACTCGCGGCATTGACCCACATGTTAGTATCGATATTCGGTTACAACACTAGCACTCGGTGACGAATACACCTCTATAATTAACGTGTCATTTGTATATTTTAATTTTTACTCTGTGTCCTCGACATTATTGAAGCAGGTTTGTATCTTCTTGATTATATTTTGAATTAAAGTTAGGCCTTTTGTTTGGGAATAATGGGTACAATTAGGACATTAGCAAGTTAAGTAGCTAACATTTCAATTGGGCGAAGTAATGAGCTAAATACAACCTTATATATAGGAAGTATGATTGGAAATGGGATGTAAGTGTAATGGTTTTGTGACTTGTAAGAGGAAGCTATTAATCGATCTTTTAATTCGGAGGAAGTAGCTTAATAACATCTATTGATGTCATGTGTATAATTGAATAAAAAAACGAATCTAAATGTACGACTATAGCTTATTCATCAGTTAGTTTTAGATACCTAATAGTAAAAATAATTCAATCATCAGTTTTACCTAATAGATAAATAATTAAAACTAGGTACCCAGAAAAGTTCGTAGGGAAATAAGTTTTACAGAATTTCTCGCTCGTAAGTCGTAGTAGAAATAGTAGTTTTCACTCGTGTTTACTTCACAAAAATATTTTAACCGTAATAGCCGTAATAGGTAGGCCTGTATGTATGTCTATAAGTTGAGAACATTTTAATTGACTACTAATGTAAAGGTCTAAAATACATTGAAAACATAATCTTTTCTTTTAAACAAACTTGTAAATGTCTAAGCAATAGTATCATACTATTGCTTAGACAAAAGATGCAACCGATCAATGTGAAAACCTTCCGGAAATTCCACCAATATAACAAAAAAATAATCTCTCGTATTAAGTTACGAATCACAACCATACCTACTCAAGCCTATAATATAATGATGTCATGACAATGATCTCATACGAAATTAGGTATATATTTTTTATGGGGCGAGTCCACTACCTCATGAACCTGAGTCGGCACGTCATAATTAAATACCGGCCCACATATCACGCAAAAAGTATCGATGAGAAGGTTAAATTCGTACAGACATCCAAATTTCTACTTTGTGTCTGTCTTGATAAAGTGTGTTTTAGTTGTGACGATTAAGTGCTTTTTTTATTTTTTTTTACAGAATTGGCCAGCTTTTAATCTCCAACTTGCAATGGATGAGGTCTACAATGGAACGAGCGTAGATGCCTGTTCCCTCTTGCTTTGAAAACTGACGGGTTATAAGTATTATTTCTAGAACCCACGGTTCTGGAAGCCTATTTAAATCCCTTATTAGTGAATCTTATCTACTATTAAAGTTTATGATATTTGTTGTGAGTTTATCATGAGACATAAATTAACTTTTGTCACAATAAAGTATTCGACTTACCACTGCGAAGAAAATACTTATAATTAATTAAGATTTGTGGAAGTTTCAGAATTGATTTTAGAAGCTTCATTATAAAACCTTTTCACGATCGCAGCTAATCTGACCCACCTCACAGATTATATCGTCATTCAATAAAATAATAATGTTAATCCCTTTGGTATACTGTTAATTTTCCACACTGTGTCATAAATCTCCTACTCTGGGTAAAACCCATTCAGAAAGATCTGTGACGTGTCCATCAGGAGAGTGGACATCGCGATCTAAATCAAAATATCAACATTATTGCTAAGAATTAAGTCTTATATTTGCATGTATTTATAAGGAGGAACACTTCGACCTTGGGTAATCCTTTTTAAATCGATACTTAAGGTACAGTCATAGTTTATTTATGATAATTGAGAAGTTATTTAGTAAATGGTCAGTAACTATACATGTTGAAGGGTTATTTATAGAATTCTATCGTTCAATCACGTCTGCCAATTTAAAAATCTATTGGAAAGTAAGAGTAGAACCAATTTGCAGAGCACCAGACTTTTTTTATATACAAACGTGTGCTATTGGAGTCGAAATTACTATAATTGCTTTTAGTAATGTGTATGGCACGATTTAGTTTATTTAAGGAATAGTATAATATTCATTAGAATACTACGGTCTGAGCGGCTGTTTATTTATTTCTTTGTTTACTAGCTCCTGCCCGCGAATTCGTCGTAATGCGCCTGCCACACACTCGACGAGTGGCATGGGAAGTAGCGAGGAAAGGAGGCAGAGACATAGTGTGGCAACATTACTCGTCATGCCACACGTCATGCTCCTCGTCCTCTCTCTCTCTCTCTCTCTCGTCTCGTCCGGCAGAGAGGGCAACATCGCGGCAAATCACGGCAGCGCGAGGAGCATAGCGATGAGCAGCGCAAGGAGCATAGTCTGGCAGGCGCATTACATTAGGTGAGACTGTGAGATGGAGGCCAAACGCAAGCTTATTATTAAAAAAAAACAGACAGACAGACGAAGTCGCACCATAAGGGTTCCTTTTTTACCATTTTGGTACGGAACCCTAAAAAGATATCTACACTCTACACGTAAACAAAAACCCCCTGCTCAGTCAAACCCCAATATTAAATCCTCGAACTGAGCAGATATCCTTTTTTACATTGTATTATTACAGGTATTAAAGGATCTTATAAAAAAATGATGTGTCATTATTGACACATCATATTTTTAAAACTAAACTACTAACTAACGGGGAACTACCGCGGATATCCGAATAAGGCCGATAAAAAGTGAAGTCGGTAATATCGGTGTACCTAACTGGTTGGTTATACCTACGGTTTATATTAGTACATATAACATATCATCAAGATGTATTCCCCGAAAAGATAAGCAGAGATATAATAGTAAACTCGTGCGTTGACTTCAACTTCACACCTGCACCATGTTCCTGAAAAAGAGTCTTGACCTAGTTAAACAAGAAAGTGATTATATAAAGGTTTATTTTTTTTCCTTTTGACGTACGGAACCCTAAAACTGTGTACTGTGCACTAGTAGTAGTACTCTTCCAGTGTCGTCGTGGCGTTTCCTAATATTCAATTTCTTTACTTTCACCAATTGAATACAATAGAATACAATTCTATTCATAAAAGTAGCATTCCAAATCTAATCACAGAGCCGTCCTAATTGTTATCATGTCGGTCATTTATTTCACATTCAGATAGAGTTGCACCGACCAGCAATTGAAATCGAATTAATGAAATTGAGACTGCCGTTACTACTCGATACCTAATTAATGACGTAACTATCGATAAGCGGGATGTAATTTGGTTTCGAAATATCGATAGGCTGACGAGAAATTGAAAACATGACACGATGATTTTTTGTTCGATGTGAGATGTTGAGATTT
Organism: Thalpophila matura; assembly: GCA_948465475.1. Classification (NCBI taxonomy): domain Eukaryota; kingdom Metazoa; phylum Arthropoda; class Insecta; order Lepidoptera; family Noctuidae; genus Thalpophila; species Thalpophila matura. Next base: position 16,947,246 of record OX419177.1, read on the forward strand.
AAATGTCAATTGCTGTTGTGTGTGTAGGTAATCCATATAAATATATGAAACTCAGGGCCGTAGCCAGAGGTAGGGGAGGGGCGACCCCCCCCACCCGAAATCTCACATATCGAAATTACTTTTAAAATAATCTATTACACTTGTTCTTGAATTTTTGCTTATTTTCCATTAGCCCTCTATCTGTCGCGTTTGAAAAATCCTCCTCATTCAGGTCGAAGTCAATAATTGTGTCTATCAAGTACGACAGACGAACGAATTGTAGATTTTATATAATATTTTCTATAATAGGGATTATGAAGTCTGAATGCCCTACCTTCCATAACCGCATAATTAAAACCACACATTTTATTCTTCATAATTTTTTTAAATACATGCACATGATGACAGATACATAAAATTGCATGTTTATAACTCATAAAGTAATAAAAACAATTGACTTTTCCCAACGCAACAGTGCGAAAAAATATCTGGTGGTTTCCCATTTCCTATTCCGCAAAACACTTCTGCACTCCGTAGGTGGCTTTTACGCCAATATTATTTAATCATGATTTTTCATAAGGAAGCAGGTAAGAATGTTCATTTTTTCAATAAATGTTCAAATTACGTAAAATAAATGTCGAAACATTTAGATCGTAAACCGCTTTACGTGCGCTACGTGCGCTACAATTATACTGATTTATTTTAGCCCATAGCATAACATAGCATATGCATAGCATAGCATAATCGGCCTATAATGTTCCCACTGCTAGGACACAGGCCTCCTCTCTGTGAGAGGGAGTAGGCCGTAGTCCACCACGCGGGCCCAGTGCGGGTTGGTGGACATCGCATGTCTTGGAATTTTTGGTTCTAGGACATGCCGGTTTCCTCACGATGTTTTCCTTCACCGTTAAAGCTAGTGATAATTCATTTCTAATACGCACATCACTTCGAAAAGTCAGCGGTGCGTACCTCGGGATCGAACTCGAACCATTCGCCGTGGGAGGCACATGGTTACTAGGCTATCACTGCTATATTTTAGCCCAATTAATATATAAAAACATACCCCCATGGTAAAATCTTAATAACATACCCCCTTACTTAAATGATGATTAAATTAAACAGCTCTTTTGTTAATTGTCATCTCTATTAATTGTCATACAAATGACAAGGGTAGTTGTATATTTAATCAGTGTTTAGATTAAGAAGCGTTAATAAGTAAGGAAAAAAGTGTATAGTAAACCCACATTTCGCCAGTTATGTTTAAGTCCTATAGGGGCAAGTTCACCATCAACCGGGGTCCGAGGTCCCGCGCTGTCAACACAGCGCATCCTCAGAAGCTCTGGCGACCTTACACACCACTGGAACACAACACCACTGAAGATCAGAGTTATTTGGCTATTGTATTCTGTAAAGTGGAGATACTTCCCCAGCCGGGCAGAGGTCCTGTCCCTGTCCAAGTAGCTTTTCTGAGGCTCTAGACAAGTTGCTTTTCTGTTAGCGTTCACGCCAAACGATAAGCACAAAATGTATGGCAATGACATTACGTGCGGAAAAGTCACGTGACTCACAAATGTCATTTCCGTACATTTTATCCTTGTATAATATATATAACTTGTCTAGGGCCTCTGTTAGTGTTCACGCCAAACGATACAAAATTTATGGCAATGACATTACCTGCGGAAAAGTCACGTGACCTCACTAATGTCACTTTCAGTGGCGAAGGGTCTCTACAATACGATTCCTACCGGCTTCCCTTTGAAAAATAGCACAGGCAGTATTGCCTACTTTTGTTAATTAGGTTTTCGTGGCCAGGTAAGCATTTGTAGCGCGGCTTACCTCATAAAAAAACTGGTCACTTCCATACATTTGGCGTACGTTTGGCGTAAACGCTAACAGAAAAGCAACTTTCGATAGGGTTCCAGTTCCGTTCCAGATTTAAGCAAGTTATCCCGCTATGGCCGCAATCTCACCTATTTGTACAAATAAAATCAACCTTAGTCCCAACAACATACAGTTGACGTATTTCGGAAGGTACCTACACAACTAATGTCCCTTTTATGGTGTTGTGGGTACTTAGTGTCGGTAAGTCGGTACGTTGACCCGTTAGATGTAATTTATCTTTTTTAGTCACTGTGACATCACGGTGTGTTCTTAAACCGTGAATTTTAAAACGATTTTGCATACCGATTTTATGGAACCGTAGTAGAGACGTGACGATAATCCAGTTAGTCGAGAAAATTGATTATCAATTTGATGGTCTCGAAAATAATTAATATCTTAAAATACAATGATAGTCTTAATTCTAGCAAAAAAATTCAATTGACACTTGAATTTTCGAAAATGAATTTGCGTTTTATTATAATTGTTCAGAAATATGACTATAAAACTAAATAAAATCACAAAAAAATACTCCTTATTTTCAAAATATATGGAGAAAAGGCGAATACGATACCTATTTTTCTGTATTTACTTGACACACTACCGTGTGACTGGACTACTTAAACATCTATTTTGCATTTCCATCAGGCACCTAGATTTGTTTTAGAACTCAAACTTTTATTGGCATTCTAATGTGATGAATTATTCTCGAATATTATTCATGAATAGAGTATTTGCACTACTCTATTATAATATTTTGCATACCTATTCCGTACACTCGCATTTATTGAACCAGCAAATAAATAAACGTGTTTCCATAGAAGCAAGATGTTTTTCCATATATAACCATTGGAAAACAAGTAAACTGTCCGATTTAGACTCGCACATTGTTAGGCATACTTTACAGTTATTTAGAGTAAGGTATCTCACCATTTTAGTATATTATTTAATTAATTAATTGGATATTTAATAATGTTGTTATTTGAATTATCTTGTTTGTGGCTTACTTAGGATTCATGCTGATCTAAATTAAAGGAATTTAAATTGTTTTTGGAATGTCTACTTAGCTTGGATTTCTAATTTAATTAAGGCGCTATTTGTGCATGAAAACTGTGGGCGCTGTGGCACCTTTGTTTATGTAGAAGACTACCCTTAAATTATTCAGTACTTAATTTTAAAAAAAAGATCTCGACGTTGCGTACCTATTCCTTATTCAAAAAAAAATCGATCGATTTTGTTTTTGTGAGATCGGGAAGTTGAACCTAAATGAGTAGGTACGGTATTTGTATGTTTGCATTAATCTCGAATCTGTTGGCCGATTATATTATACATATATACCTATTACCTACGTACGCCTAGGTACATGGTGATATTTGATAGTTTTTCTATCAAATATAGTGCACATTAGTATACATTTTTCATTTTTAACTCGATCGAAATATAACCGCATCTTGATGATAACCTTACAAAATTTCAAGGGTTTCCTCGAAGAGTTTAAGGAATTTGTTTTTATAAAATACCATTTTACAAGATGCTAATAATCGATAAGGTTCTTAAAATTAGCCCTTGGACGACGAATCGCGATCGAATTACCAAAGAGGCGTTGCTTTGATTCGCCTCACGTACGCACATAAATCACAATATCAATTAGAAACTTTCTTTCGAAAGAATAATTAATTAAAACTGCTTTATATTTTAATGTAGTTTGCAATGTTTTAGTAATCTGGGACCTGGGATCACTGTTTCACCTTTTTTATAAAAGTTTTTTTTTCTAATTTATATTTTTATTTTTTGTTTGATCAATCGAAATTTATAAAAATAAAAGAATAATAACACAAATAATTACAATGAAACAATATCACTAATCAAATAAAATATTAGTAAGTATATAGGTACTTACCTATTATTCTTCGAAAATAACGCATAGATATGGTTATACTTCTAAACTTCTAAAGTTTTGTTTCCTCAAGCTTACTCTCTACTACTACTCTAGCAACTTATAACCTTATCTACTTATTAATATGTTTTTATAAATTATTTTAAATTAGTTCAGTGAAACAAATCTTTGTACTTACCTACACAAAAACTTATTTTTGTCTATTTAGAATGTGTCGTAATGATTTTACGATGAATTTTCGTCAACTTAATGCAATCAATAAAATTAAATAAGTACAAGTCTGGTATTTCTCGCCATTTTTTTTGTGCTATATACCGAAACGGTTTTGAACGCATGCACTTTATATTACGAAATGCGTTTACGGAATACATTCGAGTACCTACATCCATATTCGCGTGATGTATGACCGCGGCGGGAGCGCATTTAAAAACCTATTACTCTCAACACGATCTCCAAATGAATCCTCAATTTGTTTAAAAAAAGAACGCGGAATCGATTAAATAATTTGAATTTGGGATATATTTAGCTTACACTGAGATACCCATAAAAGTAAGATTGCCGGATATTACGTTGTTACTGACATAAATCGCTTTGGAACTAGAAAAATGATACTGTTTAATATGTACCTACATGCATCAAACTTTCTTTGCCATTAAGAATTTAAGCTGTGCCCTGCATTTATATATACGAGGTTGCCAGGTTTTTGAGGTCTAATCCTACGTTATTCCAACGAAGGGATAATACGGGTAAAAGGAAAGTCACTCATTTGGATTATGACATACCTGTTCCTAAATTAGAACTTTTTCGGCGGAGCTGTGTTTACATGGTTCCCCTAATATATAACTCGCTTCCTAAGTCGATTACTCAACTACCCTTCAAAAAGTTTTCCTTTGCCTTACGAAAGTGGCTGTTACAAGAATGTTTCTATTCGATTGAAGAGTTCTTTATAAAATGTCCTTGCAAATTTTATGCTTATAAACAAGCAATAAGATATAGGCATAAGTAATAATTTTAGTAACTTAATTTAAATTATTATTTTGGAAGAATTTGATAATAGGTACTATTGCATGCTGTAGACCAGCCAAATATGTGAAACTTAGCTAATATTATAAGATCCATGTACCATATCTGCTGCAATAAATGATTTGATTTGATTTGATTTAAGATATTCATAATGCAATAAATAAAACATCACCATAGTAATAGTAATCATAATTATTTAAAACTACTTTGAAGTAGGTATAAATATAGGTATTTTTCTAGAACTTGCGAACTATGTAAACAATGTCAGTATGGCAAATTGTCAAAATTAAATTAATTTGTAATACAACGTTTGTTTACATAGTTCACAAGTTCTATTGGAATGAAGCTTAGGTACCTATTTAGTTTTGTATTAGATAATTGTTATTACAAACGCAACGTAATATAAATATATCAAAACATTATTATGATCGCAAATAAAAATCGCACCAGCTCCACCAAACGCGATGAAGCAATATTTCGTTATTAAACATTTGGTACCTTTTATTTTGTATTCACATAACAAATTGTAGCGCTTAATTTTGTTACGTTTCTGCTCTTTTGCAATCATTTTGAATTATGATTCGGTGTTTTCCTGTTCAATATTATAATCATTGCCAAAAAAAAACAAAAGACAGCTGTATTTTTTTTTTCATAACAGCCAGTACTGAAATATCGACCTGCTCTTAACGTGGATGTTATCTATACTTATAATAAGAATGTAAATTCCACGTGTCTGTATTGCATATATTTGTAAATATAATGTCGAGGAACTGTTTCAGAATCGCAAAATAAAACCAATCAGGTAGGAGAAATGAAATATTTTCTTCGAAAAAGATGCTAAAACAAAAAGTGTGGGTGTTCCGTTTGGATCATTGCAATACTTACAAGAAAGCGTCGCTCCAGGCGATTAACTGACATTTCGCAGGATTTAAATCAGTGCGAGTAAGCTTCGCGAGCCGACTGCCGATGCTTCCGCAAATCATCTGTCTTCCTCCCAAAGCTGATTGTGTAGGGTTGACACCAGTGGCTCGCCGTTTTAAAGAGTATATTCATTTTTCATGAATGTAAGTGATTTCAAAGGTACGTATTGCTTTAAAAACGACATTAATTCACTTAAATTAATTAACATAAATATCCGGTAAAACCAAAAAAATGCGTCGGGCTTGCCCTCTAGGCACGCTACTGGTTGTTTAGTGTTTTTGAGAAATTTTTAAATGAGTAACAGACAAACGGTCAACATAGAAAGGTTTTTGAAACAGGCCAGGAATAGTATGACAAAAAATGACGATGTTCCTGAAATTTTAGCTTAGGTAATTTTAAACAAAAAAAAGTCGCATGTTATAGGTATAACATGCGACTTTTTTTTTGTTTAAAATTAATAAATTAGGCATATTATTTATCTCTTTTTGTATAATTCATTCTTTTACTGTTTAGCGTGTAAATAATATTTATAAAGTGTAATTATTATACCTAATATTTGAGTTAAAAATTATGATAATAAAAAAATTGGTTTATATAATTCTGCGTTTACTTTCACCACCCCTGTGTTATTTCCACATAAAAATCAATTTATCATACCCTCACCTCATATTTCATTACCATTTCCTCACAGCCATGCCGACCCTGCCTTTCGTTACACTGCGAAACAAATTGCGAATAAGTTCTTAGAAACACAAATATCTGCCGAAAGAAAGTACACTACATAGTAATTAATTATTATCATATTTATCGTAAATAAATATTTATTGGTGACGTGAACTGAATTTATTGACTCTTAATACGGTAATGCTAGTGTTTGGTGCATAATGAAGATATTTATAATACGCTGTAAATCAAATATTTCGTACCCGAAATAATTGAATATTTATACGGGATTGCAAGTGTTGTCAGCGATTGATTAAGGAATATTTTTGCTGGCAATTTTGGATTGTAATATTATTAAAAGAGCGTTATACGTAATACTGTAATCAAGTTAATACACAACCTAAATACAAATTGAAAATGACAATTATTATGATCATCATCTGACATAACCAACATCCAAAATTCTGTGAAAAGACCGATTTCGGACAAACATAAGTAAAAAAAACCGGCCAAGTGCGAGTCGTACTCGCGCACCGAGGGTTCCGTATCATTTTTGGACGTAGGTATAAAGTGAAAAAATCCGGACCGCATAACTAATTTTGTTTGTGAAGGAATTTTGCTGATTTTGAAAAAACTGTACTAGTTAGGAACATTGTTTTATATTTGGTGCCATATTTGGGTCAATTCCTATCAACTCTAATTATTTCAGATTTTTCGCCCCGCAAACTTCGGAGATAAGGGGGGGGGAATGGTATTTCTTTGGACATTTTTCATCATATGTCGAAAACTGTGAAACATAAAATAAAATGAATATATATTTTGAAATGTGCAGATCAAGCCCTTTCATATGATATGTCACTTGACCTAGTATGTCCACTTTAAAATTTCGGACCCCCACTCCGGCCCCTTTTGCAATGAAAATAAAAATATTTTTGGACTTTTTTCATTTGCAATAAAGTTGAATAAGCATTCTTTATAACTGTTCCAAATTTCAAGTCGATAGCATAAGTAGTTGCTGAAATAATCAGGTGTGACAGACAGACAGACAGACAGACAGACAGACTGACAGACAGACAGACGAAGTCGCACCATCAGGGTTCCTTTTTTACCATTTTGGTGCGGAACCCTAAAAACGGTCATTTATTTTGCACTCACACATATAAATTAGGCAAGCAAATACAGAGAATTTTGTTGTATGCTTAACGGTTCATTGTTCACAAACTTAATGTACAAGACAAATAAGAAATTTTGGCTGCTTAACGTAGGAGGTAGGATTTTTGGGATGAATCTCAACAATCTTAATCATGCATTCGAAACAACATTTAATTCCTTAATGTTAAGGTTGATGTTTGATGATGTCAGCGATAAAAATGACGTTGCAAAGAAGTTTTTTTGTTTATTTATAAGGAAATGTAGTATTCGGTTACCAGCGCGGTATTTCGTGAGTCTTCATGATATTATTTCGCTGGTTACCGTTATCGAACGCTGGCCAGTTACAGGAGGCACGAGCTATTTATAGACGGTTAAATTTAAGCCAACGATTAAAGTCATTACTGATATTTTTGTTTTAGTTGATGCGAGTGAGGCCATTAATAATTCATCATAACGCAGAAGACCTCATACGGTTGGAAAGCAATAGAATTTTAATCGTCTCATTTTACCTTCCTTGATTAATTTAGATGTCATTTGGAACGTATCTGTTTCAATGTCTAGTCCGTAAAACCTAATTTATGGAGCAGTCTTTAAGTTTTTCATTGTTTTCCATGCTTATTTTAGTATTGCAATCAACAGTTTTTGCTCCAACCGCTGTCTCTGCATGATTCTAGTAATAACCTGCTTGATCACGATTCATTGTTTCGTCAAGGGACACACGTTTCAATTCTTTGGCGCCTATGAGCCCTTCTTGCGCCAGTCAGGTGTGATTTGGGTGTTAATTACTAATACGTGCAGTGTAGTAGGAAAACATTAGAATCATTGCTACAAACGGCGGCAACTCGATATGCGATGCATGTTTGGCATGTAACCAAATGCGCCACATGACTAACACATCATGTTTATTTACTTCTCATCCATATTCTTGCGACATATTGGATTTTAGTCTACCTTTTCTTTTTTATCATTAAAGACATCGAAGAAACTTATTTCAGCAAGTTTTCTTAAACTTCTATTCCATCCAATTACCATGCACTTTATCAACCAAAATACGGCTATTTCCCGTTGATCTAGTAATCATGAAATTTGGCCAAGGAGCAAAGTCTCACAGCAGAAATAAAGGAAAAACTCTGAGAATCGTCAATTTGTAGTTATTAACCGCAAATATAACAGTGAATAGCTTTGTAATATTATGAAATCCAAACTTATATTTGCGAACGGAAACTGAAATAAACCTTTTTCTTTTTACGGAATCCTACAGTGTGTGTGGTCCGATACGCACTTGTCTAATTTTTTTGTACTACGTAAGACTACAATGCCGTGATTTCATATAGCTTCTTTTTCTTCTCCAACAGATCTCATTTTATACTCCACAACTACTTTTTCAGCATTCTTATTATCCTTTACTACATCTATTTATCCTACTACAGGATTTCCACCATCAACATCAAATATAATTTTAATATTATCCGTTCATTAAACTATTATATCATCTCAAAACAGGTCAGTATCAAAGACTGATTTATATATTTATCCATTAAGTACCGTAAGACCGGAGTCGGTCAAAGTGTAACTGTGCCATACCACCCGGGGATCGCGATGTACGATCCCGCGAGACTAGTCGTAAATCCCGCGTTCCCGGTAACGTAACAGTATCTGAATGAGCCCGAATTATGTGCTGTGCCCGATGTGTGTGCTGACTTATTGGGGGATCGGTGTTGTAGTTTGTTGGTATGTTAGTAGTATTGTCAAATGAGGCTGTTTTAGAATTATTAATTTTTTTCAGGAATTTTTCGGAATAATATTCCTTTTTCTTAATTCTGTATCCGGCCAAGTTGAACTATCTACATGGCGAAATAAAAATATCTCTTTTCTAGATATATTTTCGCCATATTTAGGTAAATACCTAGACGTGGATTTTATTGTAGATTAATAATAAAAATGGAAGAAAAATTTAACAAATGCAAGACTAAATAAAATTTAAGTTCAAAAAAATTCAAATGTAACATTAAAACTTTATATTAGGTAACATACCGAAGTAACTTAACACTGCTTAGCACTATACAAAAGACTGCGTAATTCTCTACAGATACCCATGTTTTCCTATTTCTAGGACCTAAAGAAAAATTTTTTTTTAAATAATCTAAAACTAGAAACTCCATCACAACTGCGGAAAGTTCTGAAAATTTAAACACTACTTACTTGACCTCATTAAAATCTTAGTTTCGCGAACCTGCCTTGTACTGTATTCAGTGTATTACATACGTAATTTACGTATTGAGAATACCATCCCGTGACCAGTAATCGTACTCCAATGATACAGTAACAAGATTACGGTACCTCAAGTATTTATCACCGGCTTAATTTCGTTTAATAATAAATAAACCCACCCTTAAGTTCGTGACTCTCCCGGCTCACTGTCAAACTTATTGATTAATTTGACAGGGCTGTACCTTAAATAAAACATACTTATGTTCTGTTACGGGAAATCAGCAGTGCCATATTTAAGATATTGGCATTTGGCAAAAATTTTTTTTTTTCGAATTGTGACTATTTGAGCAGAGGTGCGATATATAGTAAATATTTATTAATTTATCTAATTTACATACTATTTAAATCAAATCTTTTTATTACAAACATGCTGTACGACTAGACAGTCGGTAGTTTACTTGTGGCTAAACACATATTGTAGTATAAGTTTAGAGCTTGGCGTAACGTAACATAAATATGTTTGTCTCCCAACAATGAAAAAATTCCTTTTAACCAATATCGGTAAGAATGGAAGTGACAAATGACTTCGATGAATTGGGAATACATAATATGGCATGTAATTACGTTGCCGTCTTGGCAAAATTACCGATAACGGTCCTATATTGCTAAATAGCATGACTAAATACTTTTTGCTTAGTCCTCATAAAAACTGAAACTTTTAAGTAAAATAAAGTAATAAATTTTCAGGTTGATGACACAGAATTTGAAATAAAAAGTGAACTAGGAGACTAACAGCTATCAGGTGACTGAACTGACTCTCCAAAGAAAGAGAGAGAAAAACATACAAAAGTAAACAAGAAGATATTTCCAAAGATAGGAAGGAGGAAAAAAACACAGGACTTGACTGCCTAATCTGAAATTATATTGACATTTAAAAATGGCAGGCAAAGCATATCTTGAATAACGAACTTAAAGGTAGAGCCTTGCTCGAGAGTAAGACGTAAAGGGATTTTTAAAAAATATTATTTTATTTGTATTTTATGATTTTTAACATTTATAAGCCATGTTAAGCTCATTCATTTATTTATTTAAATAAAAAATTTAAGAAATTGAGACTGATTGATCATGATTCATGACCCAAACAAAACCAAAATATTGTAGGAACATCAACGAGTCTGACTGAAAACATATGTCTTAAATCATTATATTCATTATAGTTTACACACTATACAGTGAAGGTAGATATTCTCAGCAGTGGATTCACGGACTGAAAGTATGATAAAAATAATGACAAAATCAATAAAAGCCTTCAATATAAGAACAAATCAATAACATTAAACAATCTCACATCTGAACATATCGAGTGCAAGTTTATAGAGAACACCGCACAGCACTATCAATCCGCATGTCGCACGTAAGTAAGTAGGTGTCGAGTCCACATATCGCGTTATTTATTACATTATAAACGATATCGAGGATCGCGCGCGTTTTGGACGCGCCCCGGGTATGTGATGACGTATCTCATATTTATGGGGCATACGCGTATTGTCCTGGCGTGTAGGTCGTGATGCATGGCCGCCGGCGCCGATGGATGTTACTTACCATGTGGCACCCTAGAGTGGGTGTGGACGTGAACTTATAGTAAGGGTTGGGAATGCGCCCTTTAGGTTTTGAGAAATGTAATAGTTTGGAATGTTTCTTGGTGTCTGTTTATGCTGGTATGCGGAAGAGTTCGATTTATGTGTGTGAAAGTTTTCAGGGTTTCTGTACGTTGCTTTCTTTATATGCCATTTTCTATTTTCGTACACTTTTCCATCTGATTTTCAATTGGAGAGAAAAATAACTTTGTCTCTTTTAGAAATATTTTTTAGTAATCTGTGGTATCAGCAAGTATAAAAAACCATACAAATAATATTTCAGTTGAATCTACGTTCAAGTGCAGTATTTTTTATTTATTTTCCATACTCATCACAAGATACCTACTGCGTTAAAATCTCATAAACTAACCCTTGAGAGTTAAAAAGAACCTTACATACTACTCTATCCATAAGAACCAATAAAAACCAACCACAAAATCAACATCTAAATCAATCGAAATTGAAAGGACACAAATAAGCTAACGCTTTGCATAACCTCGCGGTGTTAACACGAGACTTCAAAGTGCACAGGCGCGGCAGTTCAATACGATCTCATACAATACAGCCGCATCCAGTTGTCACTTGCACTCATTGAATGTATATCGCTGATGGACAAAGGTTTATTCTACAGGAGTTATTGGGTGCTTGCTTGAAAGAAATGGGTCAGTCGCCATTAATGGTTGTACAATTTATAGTTGTGAATATAAATGCTATAGTAAAGATGGGTTTTTGAAAAATCTATATGAAATAAATTGTTGCGTAATTATTTTTAATAAACATGAAACCTAAATTAACACCTCTTTAGTTTTAATTTTTCAACATGTAAAAATATGTGCCAAGAAAAACAAATCAACAAAATAATATATTAGGTGTTTCATTAAAAAACAATATAAACAACAACCATCTAGTATGGAAAATACCATTGAATTTCACATGCATTTCGATCAACAAAAATGTTAAGCCACAAAAGGCGAGCGAATAAGAAACAAAATCAAAATTTATTCCACATTACCTACTTTAAATATTTTTTATCTGGAAGTTCGGAAATAAATTGCAGCGCTCGTGCCACCCAAGAAACAGAAAACAAAACTCAATGTACTGTCGTCGGGCCCAGATATTCTATACACTAGAAATATTAACCGTCGCTACGAAAATGCCCCTCCAGTACCCCGATCATGAGATTTTTTGACGTGTAGTATCGTTAACGTAAGCATATTTTGAATTGAAAATACACGTTTGTTACACAATATTTGTATAAATTAAATACTTAATTAATTTCTCTGTATTTTTTAAAATGTGCAAATTGTATAAAATTTTATCAAAATGTTCCAGGACTGCTGTATTTTAAATTGAAAATATGCTTACGTTAACGAAACTATACGTCAAAAAAACTCATGATAGGGGTACAGAAAAGATATAAATAGATGAATAAAGTCAAAACACAATCAGCTTATGTTACAATCAAAACGTCATATTATCTAAAAAAAATGTTTTACAAATTAATAATGAAAAAGAAAACTGCAATGACCTACACAAGCGTCACAATGCCGTGACATAAGCTAAGTATGTTTTATACGAAATTCGAAAATCAAAAACCTTTCCCATCGATTTTCTCGAATCATTTTGACGTCACATCCTTTAGAGCGTAACCTAACCGTGTTTCCCTTAAGTCAGCTTCGCTTTCAGGCCGTATTCGTAGTCCGTTCTATTATATTGTCAATTCGGGACCTCCACGCACCGTATACAATTACAAGATGTGTTCATCCTGCCACAATCTGTCAGTTGGACCGCTCTGTCTCACAATAAATAAAGTGAATTTATTTGCGTGCACTTAATTTATAGCTATTTTGGACACAATGTAGCGATGTGATATCCTACGGTAGGAGCAAGTGCGGCTATTCAAGTCCCACGAGCCTGGCATTGTTGGTGAAATGTATGGCTTGATAAATATTCCTGTAACGATGGAAAGACTAGTCTAAAAAATAAACAAAGAAATTACAATTGCTTTGTAATTCATGAATATTTGTTGGATTTGCTTAAATGGCTACGAATTATCTTTGTAACAATATTTTTTGTTTTTTTATTTTCAAGAATTAGCCGTATGTGACTGCACTATAATTCTATGTTGACGTAGCTGAGATGACTGCCCAAAGTGCACTGAACGTATCTATTTATCTAAACAACGTCACATGTAGGTACAGCTTTTTTTAATGCACCCCTATCGAACAAACCGTATCAAAGCTCGTTCATTACTGAAAATGATATTATCCTTGACATATTTCAATAAAAAAACACACAAGAGAGCCACTTTTATCAAGCTTGTCAAAGAAATTACTGTTACTAGCGTACAGTTAGGTGCATAATTTTCTTTAGTTAGCAAAAATAGCAGACTAGTCTAGTTTTTGTACTGCCTAGCCTTCAAATGGCCACGAATATAATAAAGTCTATATAACATAAGGCTAAAAAGATTTTAGACTGACACGAAAAGCTAGTTTGTTTTATACTATCCATATACTATCAGAAACAGTATTTTTTTTTCTGAATGAAAGGTATGAAAGGTAATGAAAGGTATTTACCCCTGACAACGTCGGTATATGCAAAATTTCACGATGATCGGGTCAGTGGTTTAGGCGTGAAAGGGTAACAAACTTACTTTCGCATGTACCTATAATATTAGCTGGGATTAGTGCAGTTTTTTTGTGAAATACCTCGTCCGTAGAAGTACTTACTACACCCCATATCTAAATCCGCTGCTAATCAGCATTGTTGTATTTCAGTTTGAAGGGTATGGATGCCGGTGTAATTACTATCAAGCATTGTTGTATTTCAGTTTCAAGGGTAGGTATGGATGCCCGTGTAATTACTATGACAGACACAAACATTGTTGTATTTCAGTTTGAAGGGTATGGATGCCGGTGTAATTACTATTACAGACATAAGCATTGTTGTATTTCAGTTTGAAGGGTATAGATTCCGGTGTAATTACTATTACAGACACAAGCATTGTTGTATTTCAGTTTGAAGGGTATGGATGCCGGTGTAATTACTATTACAGACACAAGCATTGTTGTATTTCAGTTTGAAGGGTATGGATGCCGGTGTAAATACTATTACAGACACAAGCATTGTTGTATTTCAGTTTGAAGGGTATGGATGCCGGTGTAAATACTATTACAGACACAAGCATTGTTGTATTTCAGTTTGAAGGGTAGGTATGGATGCCGGTGTAATTGCAGGCACATGAGATATTTCAAATTTGTCTCTAGGGTAGACACAACACCTGCAATGCCTCTGGTATTGCAGATTTTAGGCAATGATGACCATTTACCATCAAATAGGCTGCCTTCATATTTGCTATTCAAAATCATAAACAAAAACCGAGAACCATTAATGAATTCAATCAGGAACATACAAAATTATCATAATCCACTTCCTAACTGTACCGCATTAATAAATACTTGATTGTAACTTACTGTTACATATTGTTTACAGTCCAACGGGTCCGCGTTAGTAACACTATCTGGCCAGTGATTTAGTGCACTCGCCTGTCCACTGGCGCAGTTTACTGGCGTGCCAGTATGTAATGACTTTAGATGTAAATACATTAAATTGATTTGTGTGTTTCGGTCTCGTAAAGCAGAAACAATAGGTGTCTGTTTTCTGTCCCGTATGTTATTTAGAGTCATCTGAGATTAATAGGTGCCTTATCAAAGATATACTACGTGGAGTATCGTTTTGTCTGTCCTATAATGAATAGCGAGCCTTATACTCCCGCTAGTGATGTACGGTGTAGAGACGCGAATACTAATACATTTAGACAAAGTTAAGCAGTTATTTACTTGGGTTTTTTTTGACAATATCCGAAATTAGGATGAAAATAACTGGAGTAACGAATGATTTAGTTTTCGGTGTTAAGAATATTGTTTTTTTGTTATATTTTGCAGTGTTTTCTATGCATTAATTTTAAATAAAATAATCTATTTCTACAAAAACAGTACCATGACTGACTGACAATATTCATTGAGTACTCTAGGGTACTCAATGAATATTGTCAGTCAGTGCACTAATGAGGGTATACCAAAGGACACTGGCAGACGCCCATAGAACGATGGGCTTCAGATTGTGTATGTCGGTACAGATATGAAATCAGTTTGGTGTGATCGAGTATTTCAAGAGTATTTAAATTAATTTTTTATTTGTTTTTGTACGTAATTGGGTTAAAGAGAAATCTTCGTATTTGTGACAGTGAGGTTAAGTATGCTGTGAATGATCCAATGAAGTACAGCCCGACTAATGAGTTCTCAATTCAAAGGTTTTAGTTGCTGTCGACATGATATTCTGTGGAGGTCCAATGAAGTACAGCCCGACTAATGAGTTCTCAAATCAAAGGTTTTAGTTGCTGTCGACATGATATTCTGTGGAGGCACGCGGCAGCCAGCATGCACCCGTTTTTTTTTTATTGGTTCTTTCAAAATGTCAACGGCATAATCATTTTATTTCTTATTGATTTCGATTTTTTATTTCAATTCTGAATCTCTAAGATAAATTAGGCACAGAACAATTAAAATATATTTTTATTTTTGGTTAAGCTTTTATTACTGAACCATTTAAGTCTAAAACTGCCAACGTCCTTTCAGCTTATTCCGATGCCAACAAGTGCTTGAAAAATGAATTGCATAATTTGTACCGAAGAATAGACAGACGGTCAGACAGACAAGAATGCGAGTTAATAAAAATGTGGTAAAAAAATGGAAATATGTAACAATTGTAATTGAAAAGCGGTCTATAGAATAATTTCGTGTCGATTTAGATGTTTTGTAAAAGCAATAGAGTTAACCAACATTCATTGGTGATCTATGTGAAATGCTTTGTCTATTAAAATGGAGATCAAACAATGCAAAAAAGCGGCAATATATAGATACCTATATATTGCCGCTTTCATCATAATTTTATTATCCTTATAGAGGTCACAAGAGATATTAATCAAGCCATATACTTGCAAACAACTACCAATCAATTTTAATTATAAACCATTGTTACACTATCATAGATAAAACAAAAAAAATAAACAAAAAAATGACCTCATAACTTAAAAAGTTGCTTAACGTTCAACACATACTTATCTTAGGGGTGTTATCCATGTCGCAAGATGCTTAAGCCAGCGCACGCGCCGATCTATAATGAAATCATAAGTCACGATCTTTCTACAAACGTTGGTTACCTGAAACAATTGAAAATGAACTTTAGGAAATGGAAAATAAGGTCGAATTTTCAGTTGTGTTAAGTATCTAAGGCTTGCTGCCCTATATAGAGTGGGTAGAATAGATTATTGCGAATTACAAAACATTGAATAGCTGCTGTTTAAGTTCATTATTTCTTTTCATTATAGATTTTTATTTTAGTTCTCATCTGGCTTAATGGCTTCTTGAGTTCTTTATGAGCCTCTAAATAGGTCGTTATAGTGTGTAAAATTATAGGTTTCGCAATTTGGTAGTAAAGTAGTTGAGTATTTTAATGTGACTTTTAAAGGCTTTATTTTCTATATTATCTATGATTAGTTAATCGTTAACCATGAGACTGCAATACCTATTGAGATTTAGGGCACTATACCAGTTTTCAGTAGACTAGTAAAAGCGAGATATTTACCTACTTACAAACATGAAAGTTAAACAACTTATAAGTACCCACAATTTAAGAGTGCGATAATAATAAGTTTTTGATTAAGATTCCCAAATGAATCCCAAATTCCCAGGGGTTCCCAAAGTGAGCGCTGCGATGCCGCAAAGCACCGTAGAAAGTAAGAAGGGGCGCCGCGAAGTCCTACCAGTTACGAACGACTCAACTTGAAGCCCGATCTACATATACAGTCAATCCGGCCGAGTCTCTACAGATTCGCACGTTACTATAAGCACAACTTACCTATTCACGTGCCAATCTGTTGAAACTCGACCGGATTGACTCTACAGATCGGTTTTCAAATTGAGTCGTTTATACGCACCTTAACTCCATAAACGGCATAAACTAAAAAAAAAAATTCGCACGCCTTATTATTGTCATTTCACACATATTTTGACAAGGGTACCGTGACAAAATACTATATTATTTTGTGCGCCGTAAACTAAAATAGTTTGGAAATCTTTGCAGCCCGATAAATTAGCAGACTGATACTCTATTACTTTAAATGGGCCACTCCTATCTTAGTATTCAGTCCCCAAAAAGGCTATATTAGTCACTTAGTCACTAATACATCGTATGATCAGTATCACATCTCAACAATAGGGGCAGAGTTCAAATTCCACAGAGGTGACATTCACACAGTATGAGACTAAAAAGTTCATTCATTGTATACTAATAATATGAAAAAGCTAAAGAGTTTGTTTGTTTGTTTGAACGCGGTAATCTCTAGAACTGCCAGTCAGATTCGATAAAATTTTTTTTTACCCGACTGCGGCGAAGCCCAAAAGGAGAGGTATAGTGTTTCACCTGTATGTTCGTATGTGTGTATGTATTTCCGTTTCTGTGTTCCCTCCTAGAGACTAAACGAGCTAACGGATTTTAACAAATGAGGTATCATTAGATTTGTATCGGCGTCGCGAGTAACATAGGCTATATAAATTTTGGTAAAAACCAACATGGCAGATTTTAGTCGCCATTAAGTGAAGTCGTAAAAAATAAAAAAATCTGACATGGTCTTGTGGGGTATCAAAATGAAGGGCTTAAAGAGACAATTACGAATATATATATAATTATCTTATAGGTAGGTACATTAAAAACTAAAAAGTGAAAAATAAAAATAGAATATTAAAATTTTTATAAAAACCCGACCACGGCTTGGCATACGTCTTATCTAGTGTTATAACACCACCAAAAAGAAAAGGAAAACAAGACATTGTAGTCGGGACCCAGTGTTCCCGGGTAATACTTAGTCATATAATGGGTCCCGATCCCGACTGCAATGTCTTGTTTTCCTTTTCTTTTTGGTGGTGTTATAACACTAGATAAGACGTATGCCAAACCGTGGTCGGGTTTTTATATTTTTCTTTTACTTATATGATAGCCAGATTCATGAAAAAGTGGCATCAGTTGTTCCCGTACTAATTTGCTATGATGGCATATCTCCTTGTTTCTATGATCTGAGGTAGATACCTACATTTCCTAAACTCCGCTAGTAGACATAGTATTTCGACCTTACAAAATATTCGAAGTATATCCGGTTGCGGATGTACCTACTACCTCAAGCAATGACGACATAAACTATACAGTTTAATCATTTTTTTTTTCTAGATATTAATAAGCTCATGCGCTATGTGTCATGGGTTCAATTTGAAAAATAATTGATAATGATAATTGATATTGATAAAGATAATTGATAATGTTTAATGTCTGGGTGTTGGGTGTATTTATGTCTAAAAGTCCTCTTACGATGCAGGCTACAACGTTTTAAAAAACTAGACTGCATAATAAAGTACCTATAATATATTAAAAACATTGAAAAGGCGTAAACCTATTGTAAAACTTTCGTTTCAAACATTGCGAACAACGTCTTCTCATAAAACATCACCTATTTGACCTTAAATCTGCACGCCTACCCTTCTATGAGTCAACGAGAAAATAATCTAGATTTTTTTCACCTCATAATTATTAACCCTACATTATAGGGTGTAGAAAATAACATTTGACTCAACTTTGCAACACTTAACCTACTTTACATAAATATCAGAGCTATTGTCTTTCAGTGTAAATACCATAACTGTCAGTGAGAAAGGTTCCAAGGGAATTGTGGGGTTGATATTCAGCAATCGATTTTCAACTCTAAGCTTCGGTAAAGAAAGTTGGATTTTCAATGCAGTGTTTTCATGTACACGTACAGTCCCTTTAAATAAAAAGAGCGCATCAAAAAGTTTGTTTTGCGCATTACTTTTGAAGTTTATCACTTTTATTGCCCATAAAGCGTGTTAATGGCAAGTTAGCCATAGTAAATCGCATTACCATTTTGAAGGAGAAGTCATCTGAAATTACTTTTGCATGTGATAACATGTAATGTTTGTAAGTAAGGACACCGCCTCATATTTATTGAGGTCATGTTGTTTTACATTTATTTATTGTTGTGAATTATTTTATTTAGCGAAATATATTGTTGTTCTTTTTTTCCCCTGAATGTGTCTCCAGGTTTATTTACGGATCTAGTAATAAAAAAAGCTCTTTATAAGTAACAGACTGATTTTTATTGGGTGCTATTTGAAATCTAATCCAAATCAGAAGATTTTTTTTATTTAATATTAGGGCTTGCGTTTGACCGCATCTCGCCTGATGTTAAGCGATGATGCGGTCCACGATGGAGTATGCCTGCCTAGAAGAAACCGATTCACTCGTGACTTGAAGACACCCAGATTCTAACCGAATAAGAACATTTTCACTGCACTTTTGGCAGCGTTCAAGGTTTTCCCGAGTATTCCAAAATAATGTTAAACTCAGCAAAATGTTGAACTAACAAGCAACTTAAGTATCCCAGATTAAACACTTTCCATTTAACTAAAAACTCCGTTGGTTTAGTGATCGCCAGCGCGACTGCTGAGCGTGGAGTCTTGGATTCAATCCCCGGGTCGGACAAAGTGGGTTTATTATTGGGTTTTTCCATTACAAAATTCCCAATAGCAGTCAGCCTGCTCCAAACTGCGGAAAAACCCATACAATACTATGTCTCTATCTATGGGGGTTCAACATAACAGGTAAAATGTGGGTGTACTACCTATAATATAATACATCTCATTGGCGTGGTGATGTAATATTAGGTATAATAAAAAAATAAAAAAAGTATATCAATAATCCCAAAAAAAAATATTATATAATAGTTAAGAATGAACTACAACTATCACAAAATACACATAATTTGGTGATATATACATAAAGACAATGTATAACGGTCCACGCTGCCAAAAGCACAGGGTTAGGCATAACAAAAAAAAAAAACATCAGCAAGTAGCCACTCCATCTTCTGAGATAAATGAACGAGATTACCGTAACAGCTGACAAATTTTAGGTACCTAACCGAAGAGTGACAACCCTATTTTGCATGTACAACATTTTTTACTATACAATTTTGAACCTTATATATTTTGTTTTGAAGTTCAAGTTTAATGTTCAATGTATGCAAAAATTGTTTGCACAAATGGACAACGCCCCGAGACAAGATCAGCAAAAATTAAAGTTACAAAAAATGTTTGAACAATGAGATGTTACTGTGTAAGTTCGCCTTGGCGCCGAGTCCTTGAAAAATAAAGATAGTATGATGAGCAAAAGATCTCATTATCATGTATGTAGGCTTTAACTTAGGTGAAGAAAACCAGCTACGGTAAGCCAGGTTCGACTGTTGTGCGTTTCACCCTTTCGACGCTATATTAGCTCTCCTGAATGTCAGTATAGCATAAGCATAGCATAATCGGCCTATAATGTTCCCACTGCTGGGACACAGGCCTCCTCTCTGTGAGAGGGAGTGGGCCGTAGTCCACCACGCAGGCCCAGTGCGGGTTGGTGGATGTCACTTGTCTTCGAATTTTTGGTTCTAGAACATGCCCGGTTTCCTCACGATGTTTTCCTTCACCGTTAAAGCAAGTGATAATTAATTTCTAATACGCACATGACTTCGAAAAGTCAGCGGTGCGTGCCTCGGGATCGATCTCGAACCATTCGCCGTGGGAGGCACACGGTTAAACCACTACGCTATCACTGCACTATGTCAGTATGTTACAACGTTTTTAACAGTGTTATCATTACTTTAGCACAACTTAAATCTAAAAATTATTTAAAAAAAAAACACGGTTTTAAAACGGACTAAAAAGTATAAAATAATTTCTGATAAAATGAAAAATGTGGGGTACATCTTATTATTTAGTATCTATTGCATGCGCCCGCATTTCATTTCATTAGAAATTATTTTACGCTTTTAGTCCGTTTTAAAATCATGTTTTTTTTAGCTTATTATTTTCCGAGTGACTAATAACTTAAAAGTCGACTAAATGTTTGCAACAAATAAAATAACTTGCCAGCGATTAAATATTTTCGCGACTATTATATTATGTAAGGTTCAAAATTAAAGGTGTTATAAAAACTAAAAACTAGCAGCTGCGTTTAGGTAGCAAATAAACTATACCAGTCAAATAAAATATTAGGCGAGGAGCTATAAATAATGACTTGGCGACTAATAATGTTAGTAGGGTGGCAAAGATAATTTATTACCAACTATTTCGTGCCGTCTAAAAACATACCTAACTAGGGTCCAAGAGCGAGCGAAGCGAGCTCGGGAACTTGGACACCCCGACACGGACAATTTAGGTTCGAAGGGGTTGACGGGGGCTTCAGTGAGCGAGCAAAGCGAGCGAACGAAGCCCTCGTCAACCCCTTCGTGTTAGGTTACTTTTAACCTTGCAGACGGAAATAGGAGCCCCGCGTAGCGGGGCTCCGTCGACAACCTCCCTCCCCCTTGTAAGTCCAAAAAAGTTATATTTTGTTTTACATTGACACTGTAATTAAAAGTCAGTCTAAGGTAGCTAATTCAACTTAAAACACGGCAACATTAATCTGCCGCTACGGTAGTTTGCAATTATTTTTTAAATAGAATCTGATTTATATTATTTATGAATGCCCATTTTCTATTTTATTTTCGCCATTAAGTTTCCGCTTAGATATTAATTCAGTTCCCAAAAGAAAAACTTGATGCTAGTTTAAATTAAAACGGAGCTTATTGCTGATATATTAATATGCTACCTATTACTTATTACGATACTCCTTATTAGCTGCCAACCCATTATATATGGTACCCACTCTATTTTTTTTTAAACCTATATTCATTTTACTTAGTTGCCGCATTTAATACATGCCGTTTTTTTTTCCAAATAAAATTGTTTTTCTTCCTTTCGGCTTCTTTTTCACACAGCCGAATGGTCAATTGATTGATCACATCGTCACGGCAGCGCGGCGTCGATAATCATCGATAATAATAAATATAATCATCGCCACCATGATTTCAGTATTACCTACCTCCGCTTATTCTTCGGGGTATTGATCTACCTAATTGAGAAGATTATTGGGAAGATCCATTAGGAATTAGGATATCTACAAAAATTCATGTTATTACAATAATCTGCCTACCAAAGAATGTTGTTTACGTCAGTAAAAAAAAAAACATTATCTTTGGCATCAGGAGAGGACAATGATCCATGGCATCTACAGGCTCCATAAACTTGAATGATGATTCACATTCAATACAATAGTCCCACATTTTGTATCAAATTATGCAGAGTGTAGATACAGTGTGTAGTGTCAAGACAAGATGTTTTAACCCAAGATGCTTTTTACTCGATTTATGATTGCAACTTGCAACGCTACGCTAGCCTATTATCAAAAAAAAATGCATAATTATTTCATTTGCTATCGATGTGATAATATTTTGTTATGCATTTCTAAAATACCAAGCGTATTAAGGTACATTGGCATTGCAATTTGGTGTTCAAGTTCATATTATTTTAAATACAAAGTGAATCTGTCTCTTTCGCTATCGCCATCATTTGTTTGGTGACAGCATTTTTTGATAAACTTTTCCTTATGTGGTGGTTTTTAGGAATTTCCGGCTAACGGGTGCAAGAAATTCTGAGGTCCCTGTTTGGTTTTTTGAGGTAATTTGTTAGACAGTGTTACAAGGGACAGTCAAGTACTAATCTCCAACTTTGTTTTTTATGATACTTATACAGCCTTTAGCAGTATTATTTTTGTTACACAATATATCTACTGTAACACAATTCTCGATTCACCAAAAACGTATTTATGTCATCTCTCAGAACAATAAGATAATTAATAGTCTGGATTTAGCGAAGATGTTGTCTACCAGCAGGATAGATGGCGCCACATGATTAGGAAAACCGACTCCCAACCCCGAATAAAGATTTTCATCAGATCAATAAAAAAATCTTAAAGGATTTACGTTTTTAAACTGCTAACAGCCATCAGCCATTTTTCGGAAAAACCGAAGACTATGGAGTTGAAATGTCTTAATATTTAATAACACTATGGAGTTCATTCGGTTTTTCCGAAAAACGTGTAGGTAACAACAAAATTCTTTAGGTACCTATCTAAAATATTTTGACCGCAGAACAACCGTTTTTAGTAAAATTACCATTACCAAACCCTTTAAATTCTTGAGATGACTCAATAAGGATATTGTTATAAACATTTTATTCTTAGATGTTTTAATGTTTCGCTAATGACTAGGTGTGGTATCCTATCATTCTTGAATGAATACACTGTCCCGTTAACGCGGCGGGGACGACCGGGGTAGATGGGAATTATTCCATTTAGTAATCAGCCCGCAAATTTCTATCATTACCTAATCATGGGGCATCCAAAGACTAAAGGAAGACTATGAGTGACTATGTCCCAGCAATCCCTGCATTGTAGGCTGAGTATATTTTTTTTTTTTTTAAACGGACATGTGCCAGTTATAGCCCTCGCGCCCTGAGGGTTCCGTACCAAGTTAATTATAGTATGTAAATATATAAAATAAAATATTCCACTAGAAAGATGCAATAGCGCCTTCAGCAGCAAGATGCCGCTATTACATACTTCTTCTAGTGGCGCCATCTATGAGCCGATGCCTCTGACTTGCCACTGCCAGACGGACGACAAAGTGATCCTATAAGGGTTCCATTTTTCCTTTTAGGTACGGAATCCCTTAAAATATATAGGCATGATTTCTTTTGAACCATCAAAATTCAGGTTCAATCGCACCCTTGAGTTCTTTGACCCAATCGTTAAAAGTGCTTTAAGGACTGATATGGTATCCTCAGGTCATTCGACAAATTGAATTTAGTATTCTTTTTTTTATTTATCGAAAGAAATTTAAAATTAGTCTCACCTTTATTTATACTTTTAATTAATTGAAAATTTATTTTTACTTTCGATTTGTGTTTCAGATTTTGAAGTAGGTAATGATTCTACTTTTTTTTTAATTGATAGGTATTTGTTGTTTCTTCCTCTTAATCAAAATTCATATTGAAGTTAGATGTCCAATGTTAATTACGAATACCTACATAATGAAAGTAAATACCAAATTAATTCGACGAGTGTCGGTTTCGGATACCGTCCCATCCGTTTCTTTTGCATGTCCATATTTTTGCAGGTGGGAAACACGTGGTAGGTACTTACTGCATTCCAGTTTCATAAGATATTACCGAAATTAATACTAGATACTTAAATTGTAACGTTGAATACAAAACTGCCTCGGGGCGGGCAGTTTTACTGGGTTTTCCCATTAGGAAAATTTTATGTTAAATTTTGAATGCTTTGGATTTCCGCAAAATAACGACTCATGATTATTATATATTGTCAAAACTATACATAACATATTCTTATTAGACTGATTTTTTTTATTAGAAATCTCGAACCAAATAACGAAATGATGAGCAATAGTGAAAACCGGACAAGTGCGAGTAAGACGCGCGCCTTGAGGATTCCGTACGAACTTAATTATACATAAGTAGATAATAAAATAAAATATTATTCTAGTGGCGACATCTAAGAGCAGATGCCTCCAACCGTTGTGGGTCTTGCCTCGGGCAGACGAACGACAAAGTGATCCTATAAGGGTTCCGCTTTTCCTTTTAACGTACGAACCCCTAAAATAGTGTTATTTACCTACACGCTTCCATATTTCAAATAATTATTATAATATATTATTATACAGTCTTTTGCCATTAATATTAAACACATAAAAACAGACATTACATAATTTTCGCACATAACTCTTGCTTGCATACCGTTTACGAGTTCGTAAATAAACAGACCCGCACTCTGGAATTCCGTCACGGATGCTTATGTCATGCGAAGAATGATGACACTAAGTATTGGTTCAAACTTTATACCTTTTTGCTTTTTTTTTACAATTTTGAAATGCAGAGAGAGAACACAGGAAAAGTAAGATAAAAAATATTTATAGATATATTATTTTAGGATATAGAGCAGCCTATTTTTTTAAATTTAATAAAGGCTTGCGTTTGACCACCATCTCGCCTGATGCGGTCTACGATGGAGCACGCTTGCCTAGAAGAGACCGATTCACTCGCGACTTGAAAACACTTAGTATCAACTCTTGGTACCTTTATAATAAAACAAATTTAAACGGATTAAATCGCGTATATATTACAGATTTTTACAGAGTTTTCCTGACGTTTCGAACGCTGCAAAGTGTTCGAAACGTCAGGAAAAATCTGTAATATACGCGATTTAATCCGTTTAAACTTGTTTTATTATAATGTGTAATAATCGCGAAAACCTAAGACATTATTAACTCTTGGTACCCTTTGGCATCTTCTTTTGCATGAGATGCATAAAATAAGTTGGGTATTGACAACTTCTGTAAATGAACTCATAACATTAAGGGTCTCTTTCACAGTCTCACAATTGGCAATGGCAAAAAAAGGGAAAACAATTTGTATGAAAATAAATTATCTGCCAAATAAGTTAAACGTAACTTAGCCAGAGGTTTTTTTTTAATAATGACATTCGCTTTTCTCTTGATTTAATAAATTAATTGATTCGTAAACAAACATGAAACATTCGTGTGTGACACAACATATAGGTAGGTACCTAAACCTTGTCATAATATCCTTATTTACCTTTTACCTTACGTTACGTAACGCACATGACAGCAATGTCAATGACTGACCACAGTGACCACTGACCAGGTAAACAGAAGGCCGGTATTAGGATTCATGAAACATTTCGCTCACAACCACTCTTTGTTGACAAGTTACGAATAATTCGAAGATCTGGAGAATCCTGATTTTACTAAAGTTGAATGTATCATATTTTTTAACTAAATAAAAGTGAGTCAAACTTTTTGGTTCTGGCATAAGTGCCAAATGAAACAGGGTATGTGCTTATCTGAATTTCAACCATTTTTAGGGTTCCGTACCTCAAAAGGAAAAACGGAAACCTTGTAGGATCACTTTGTTGTCCGTCTGTCACCGGCCTCTGTGACCATAAGTGGAGCAATCTGCTCATAGATGACGCCACTAGAAGTATGCAGTAGCGCCATCTATGATCACCATATCATAATATATCTACTATGATGTAATAGCGGCATAGATGGCGCTATTGCATACTTCGAAACCCTTAGGGTGCGAGTCGTACTCGCACTTGTCCGGTTTTTTGCCTATTAGTAATTCCTAGTGCGTATCCCTATAAAAACAAAAGAAACTCAATTGGCACTTTCATACCATTCTTATCACAGAACCCGAATACCGTTTTACAGAAACACGGTGCACCCGCAACTAGTAAGTAGTAGGTAAGTGCACTTTTACTAAAACGCGCTACAAAAATAAGAGAACTGTATTAAAACATAAATTCTCACTTAACCATCTTATCTTGACTATTGTTCAATTATGGGTTGTTATCTGACCGCCAATTAAAAATTAGTTATAGATAGCGAAAGTGCCCAGCGTTTAAAGGTGGTCTCTTCGCACTGAGCCGGAAAATTTGAATAAATACATAGAATAATTTTATTTGTTGTTTTGACGAAGTCAAAAAGTAAATAAGTGACGCGGAAAGATCGTACAGCATTACAATTTTTTGTTTTGCTCTAAAACTAACAAATCATCGAATATTTTGTAAAATTAAGTAGGTAGGTATATTGTTTACCATGAAATTTATTGTTAGTTTTAAAGTAAAACAAATACGCTAAAATTGTAGTTCTAATAGGTTACTCCCAAACTTTATCACATAGTTCCTTTTTACCGGACCAAAATAAAGAAAAATACTTTTGACGTGAAACATCTATTGACGCCATTGGAGGTAAGACCAACTCGTATGCCGTGACGGCAAACGGCGCGGCATGACTACCTCTTATGCCGTCGTCATGCCCCCTCTCCGTCACCGCTCTCTAACTTCATTGTGCGTTTCGATATTTCACATCAGCTGTCGACTTCCCATAACGGCCATATTTTATTTTAATTCCCCACCACAGTGCGAAGGAACCCCGTTAAGGCGCTGATATACGACTTTTAAAGATTTTAAAGTAAAGATCACGTCTAAACGAGTATTGTTAATGATTTGAAAAAAATATATGCTAAACTAGAGCATTTTCTTAATAATTTGATTAGAGTATATTTTAGATTACGTTTATCTATGTAGTGTAATTAATTTGTAAAATTAGGTCTAACGCGTTCAAAAAAGTGAAGATCGGCCGAAAACTATTGAGCGTATTTTTACGAAACTTTCACCATTTTAAAGATAATTTAACTATCTAACTTTTAGTTAGAGTGTTTTATTTTTAAATCAAATATTCAAAAATATATGCAAAAAAAATATATGAAAAAAATATATGCTAAACTAGAGCATTTTCTTAATAATTTGATTAGAGTATATTTTAGATTACGTTTATCTATGTAGTGTAATTAATTTGTTTTAGGTCTAACGCGTTCAAAAAAGTGAAGATCGGCCGAAAACTATTGAGCGTATTTTTACGAAACTTTCACCATTTTAAAGATAATTTAACTATCTAACTTTTAGTTAGAGTGTTTTATTTTTAAATCAAATATTCGTTACTAAAAAGTAATAATACGTCTAATTCGGCACAGCGCGCTCCTCGATAGGCGAGTCGTATTGCTCGGTGGACGTATGTTGGGTTGCGTGAGCTCAGCGCAGAACACGCAAGCTATACTGCCCAAATCACTCAAGGCCGCTGGCACTTAGTAGCGCCTTAAGGCGTGCATAAGTCGTTTGGTTTCTACGTTTTTATTGTGAATGTATTGGTATTCGGCGAAGAATTGGTTGGCCTTTGACTTTGCCGGCGATATTTGGACTATGCTAATTGCTAAGTGGGTTACATTTAGTGTTGAACTGCTAATTGCTGTTAGTTAGTGTAAAGACTTCACGGTATTTGATTATGTACTAACAAGATTTAAAAAAAACCGGTCAAGTGCGAGACGTACTCGCGCAACGAGGGTTCCGTATCATATTTGGACGTATAAAGTGAAAAAATCCGGACCGCATAACTAAGTTTGTTTGTGAAGGAATTTTGATGATTTTGAAAAAACTGTACTAGTTAGGAACATCGTTTTATTTTTGGTGCCATATTTGGGTCAATTCCTATCAACCCTAATTATTTCAGATTTTTCGCCCCGCAAACTTCGGAGATAAGGGGGGGGGAATGGTACTTTTTATATCATAAAATAAAATGAAAATATATTTTGAAACGTGCAGATCAAGCCCTTTCATATGATATGTCACTTGACTTAGTAACCCCACTTTGAAATTTTGGACCCCCACTCCGGCCCCTTTTGCAATGAAAATATAAATATTTTGGGTTTTTTTTTCATTTTCGATCAAGTTGAATAAGCTTTTTTTATAACTGTTCCAAATTTCAAGTCGATAGCATAAGTAGTTGCTGAAATAAGCAGGTGTGACAGACAGACAGACAGACAGACAGACAGACGAAGTCGCACCATAAGGGTTCCTTTTTTACCATTTTGGTACGGAACCCTAAAAAGATCATCTAATATTTTCTGGAATACGTACCTAGCTAATATCTATAAGTACGGTATCTAATACTAGTATTCAAGCATATTTGACTGTCGAGATTTTAACCGTCTCAAGATTCATTTTCAATTTCCAAGATCAAGTTTAGATGTACGGAACGATTGCAGTTTCTACCCGAAAATCGTCGGGTTACATTTATCACCAATTTTGTAGAAAAATATGTGTTGTGTAAGTATAAGGTGCATGGTGAACCTACCTACTGATGTAGTACATGACAGAAATGTAGGTATTTTTTTAAATAAAGTGCTCATAATTATCTGTTATGTAAGTACTTTGTTTGTGATCCGTTCCGTCTGTACTGTCCCACTTGTGGCCAAACCTTCCCCCATCCTTTTCCTAATAAGTATAATAAACAAAACAATTAGAAAAAAAAAACCGGGCAAGAGCGTGTCGGACCACGCACAGTCTAGGGTTCCGTAGCAAGAAGTATTTCAGTCTTCCGACCGCAAATATAAGTTTGAATTTCATATCATTATGAAATACAAAGTTAATTTTGCGGTTGTCAGAACTCAAAACTGAAAATAGTGAATATTTCAAAAAGTTATTAACGAATCTTGTTCAAACCAATTTTAATCGAGAGTATTTATTTGATGCCACAAGCTTAAATTTTTTCAGATTTTTGATACAGCGGTTGGAAAACTACAGGGGGGGGGCACATTGTTACCGACTTTGGGAGCTCCTAGTTCACTAAATATGCACTTAAACAAAAAAGTTATTTAGAAATCTTCATGTTATTTTCAAAGACCTATCCAACGATACCCCACATGATGGGGTGCGCGAAAATATTTATTTTCATCCCCCAGTTTCATGTATGGGAGCCCCCCCTAATTAATTTATTTTTCATAATTTTATTACAGGCCTTTATGGCGGCTCATAGAAGACATCTACCTGCGAAGTTTCATACAAATTGGTTATGAACTGTGGATTTGACGAGGGTGTGACAGACGGACAGACGGACAGACAGACGGACAGGACGAAACTATAAGGGTTCCTAGTTTTACTATACAGAACCCTAAAAAAACCCGATCGTAAGTGAAGTCTCCATGAAGCAAATTTTCCTATCTAAAATATTTAAAGTAAGTACTTCCCCTCCGTGTGGCATAGCCGTGGGACAACCTGTATACATACCTACACACAAAAAATATTACTCTGAAGCAGTCGGACAATAAGAAGATCGCGAATAAACCGTGAAAACCTTTAGTTTGAAAAACAATACAATTAGGTACTAAGTTCTACTGAAACAGGAGTTTTTATCTCATATTAGTGATAAGAAAAATAAATGCTAGATATTATCAACACCATACTCAAATACATATCCAACAGTTGTTGTAGCGACGCCCACGGGGCAGCTAACTGCTTGCGCAACCAGTTGCAGCTCTGCAACCGATTGCTTCGCCGTTGTTCGCCGTAGATGGACATGTTGCCGAGGTATTTATAATAAATCCTGCCAGCAAGAAGATCGTTGGAAAAGTAGGGATTCGAATACCACACGGTATTGGTTTCATTAATTTTACTTTACTTCAGCATGTTACATTACAACACAACTGATGACTCTTGAACGATTTTTTATGGACTCCTAAACTATTATATAAATAAAGAAAAACCAGGTTCTATTTGGTGGACCACCATACGAAATACCATAGCCAAATAACGCTATTATCCGGAAGTGTTGTCCCGTGGTGATTGAAGGTCGCTAGAGGATGCGCTGTGTTGACAGCGGGGGACCTACTTGTCACATACGTACACAGGTAATCCTCATTTTAAAGGGTCGGCAACGTGCATGTGATACTCGGTGTTGCAACTGCTTACCATCAGGTGGGCCGCACCCTCAGATCATAGAAACAAGGGAGATGTGCCAAGGCGCTATCGAGCTTGATGCCTGATTTTGAGCAAATTGCTCATACTAAAAACGTACGCGCTGGCGACGAACCGAACACGATCGATGGTATAAATACAGTGTTTTAGTTCAGTGCTAGTGTTGAGTGACGATTAACAGTGTTAGATTGAGGGTGTGCGGAATGTTTAATGCGTGGGAGATCTTTTTATGCACAAGGAGCGCTTAATTATGCGCGTAATTGTGTCGAAAAATGTACTAAAAGTGGCATCAGTTGTTCCTGTACTAATTTGCTATGATGGCATATCTCCTTGTTTCTATGATCTGAGGCCGTACCTATGCCTGTTTGCCACCATGCCGCCATTGTCGGATAAAAAAAAAACAACAGAACATTTTGAGCTCAGTAGGTACTAAAGCATTCCTATTAAAACAAAAAAAAAACTTTCAAAAACTACACAAAAGACTATCAAATAAAAGAAAATGTTAGACTTCCATAAATAAAAATCTAAATGTAAATTGAAGTCGGCGGATGTCAGGTTTTTGCCACTCAGCCTTCGAGCAGGAATCGAATGCATAACCTCCTACTTTTTTGGAAGTCAGACAAAAATACCCCAGGATAAGTCCATACAATCTTACGATATCTTCACACCATACCATTTTTACCAACGTGCAAATCAGAACTGTCAAATTAACTGCTTCACACACGGCACATTCTGACATCATTTACGAAAAACATGCGAGTACTCTCATGGATGAAGCCATCGCCGTGTTTTCAGCCATAACTAGCCCCCATAGTCGTAACGTGGGTGTTGCCAACATGCAAAATACTAATATTGCAGTATAAATTGGCTGTTTAGTGCAATAGTGTGAAATACATAGCTGTTTAAAGTTGCGCTTGCTAAATATAGAATTGTTATTGTTAACTTTAGAGACTACTGTTGCTTATTTGACAACAAGAAAAAAAAATGTTTTTTAGATTGCTCTTATTAAAACTTAGGTAGGTACCTACCAATGTACCATAACATTATGTCATAGCACAGATAATACAATACTACGCGTACAGATGCCTCATCTCATACAAAAAAATGTGACCGCCGCCATAACGCGGGCTATCGGGCCATACATTTTTTCGTAACTAAACGATTTTTTAAAATTTGAACGAATATTTATATTTGTCTAATTGTTCATGTTCTACATTTTACACAAACTTCAATAACAAATCGATACGTATAACGCCATCTATTAAGAGTTATTTGAACAAATGTTCCTTTGTTCCTGATGAGACCCCGTGGTCATAGTATACCTATATTTCGCTAGTTAAGTCTCGTGTAATAGGGGACTAACCATTTTCCATTAACTGGGCATAAATCCAGACTCCATGCTGCTACTGAAAATTTCCCTATAATACTACCCAACCTAGGAATTAAACTCACGAACACACGCTTAGTAGTACCTATAAGCCTACGCGAGTAAAACAGGGTGTTGTTTTATAATTGCAAACAAAATCGCCGCTGAAAAGGCCAACATTTTAAAAACCAACGACAGTGATATTTCAAGAATTTTAATTATTGCTCAAACCTCAGATCATAGAAACAAGGGAGATGTGCCAAGGCCCTATTGAGCTTGATGCCACATTGGGCGTAGTACAAAAGTACACGCTAGCGACGAACCGAACACGATCGATGATATAAATACAGTGTAGTTTAGTGCTAGTGTTGAATGACAATTAACAGTGTTAGATTGAGGGTGTGCGGAATATTTATTGTGTGGGAGATCTTTATATTCACGAGGGGCGCTTGTAATGGCATGTCTGCTTGTTTCTATGATCTGAGGCCCAAACCAACCATGACATAACACAACAGTTAATTAACGTCACCTCAGTCACAAATTAACGTGACAAAAATATATGACTGTAAAACGTTCTCATCCACGTCTCAATAATTTGGGTATTCAATATGTGATGTGATGATGTCACTAATATTCCCACATAATAAGAAGACTTGCCATGCTGTATATTTTTAAATTAAATGACATAAACGTACAAGTTTTGCATTTGAAATGACAAATTTTGTGAAATAATTATTTGATAATAAGAGGTGAGATGTGCCAAGGTGCTATCGAGCTTGATGCCTGATCTTGAGCAAATTGCTCATATTAAAAACGTACGCGCTGGCGACGAACCGAACACGATTCCCGTACTAATTTGCTATGATGGCATATCTCCTTGTTTCTATGATCTGAGTTTAGCGCTAATAAATATGCTAACCGATAAACGTGTTTTCGAAGACATGGGGTGGAGACAAATCTATACATAATAATTAAACTGGATACAGATGACGTTAAATATTACATTAAATAGTACAGCGGCTAAAATACAAGTTAAACGTAGAAAATGTCCCACCACTAAAATATTAAGGATCAATTTCACCAAGCTCTATTAAGTTACTAAAACTCACAAAGAAATTCAATAGGTAATAAATAATTTGACAAAATATTTTTTGTAGGTATAACTTTTAACTTCATGCACCCTGAAACAATAGCTTTCAAAAATGATAGATTTGCTTCGGTTTTCCCCTTAATGGGTATTTTTTATGACTTAGGTAGGTATACTTCTGCGGACAATACAAACATTTATCAACATGCATTACCTATATCAAAGCTATTAGTGTCGTTTAGAGAAAATGTTTTATGATAGGTAACCACAAATGACGGGCTCAGCTGGTGAAGATTATAATTTGCGGAATACCTATACCTACCTATTTTTTTAGATACATATTAGGATGTCTGACCTATCTTTACAATATCTTTCACGTCCCCCATGTTTCATGAAACCCATAAGACTGAAAACAGTCACAGTGTACACACCTTAAGTATGTTTTTTAAGCACACTTACATACATACATAATGCCTGATATAAAATAGTGGTACACCAACTACCAATAAAAAGTAGCTGCTTTTATATGCCCCTCAAAACGCCATCAAACAATCAATTTAACTTGACATTTATTCGTGGACTGACACTGCAAGGCATGCCATAAATTATTACTTGCATTGTACTCAGGGATGCACCTCGCACGTTAACGACAACCCAATTTAACTCGATCATCGAGATTTTATGACTCGATTCAATCGCTCGGTGAATGCTAATCGAGAAGACAGCATTGGGAATTTTTGGCAGCAATGTATGACTCAGTACGATGTGTATTTGTTTCGAATAGCTTGAAAAATAAAAATAAAAAATTGAGCTGTCGTGGGTCGTGGGACATTTTTCTATTTCAAAATTAATTAACTATGTAAGTACGAGTAGATATAATTTGTAAAGATCTTTCAGTATGAGGAAACACCTCCTCTTTTAAACTATGTAGGTATGCATTCTAAGACAGAAAGCATTACTTACTTTTTATCATTTAGAAAAAAACAATAACAAATTTTCATCGACTTCCCAAAGTCAGTGCACACCACAGGACATCTAAAATATCTCTTTAAGTGCTAACGAGGAAACAATGTCAGCAACCACATCATACCTACTTATTAGTCCGTAGGAAACCAACATAACATCTATGTATCTTCCATAGTAGGAAGGGGTTCCCTTCCTACTAGAGAAGTTTCCCAATCTATACTTATAATAAATCTGTAGAGAGGTCATTTCTGTACATGAAATATATTTTCAAAATATTGGTGGTGGGGGCGATTAGTGATCGATACTGATGCCAAAAATGCAATCAGTAAAATTTTTGTCTGTCTGTCTGTCTGTCTGTCTGTCTGTCTGTCTGTCTGTCTGTATGTTCCTTATAGAAACAAAAACTACTCGACGGATTTTAACGAAACAATCTGTCTGTTACATCAAAACCATTGAACCGTGAAGAAGGACATACCTACGCTACTTTTTTACGAAAAACGACGGAAACGCGGACGAAGTCGCGGGCAAAAGCTAGTCAAGAATAAATCGCACGTAACTTATCTCCAGACATCAAAGAACCTTCAGATTATGAACAAAATACTAATGAATTTGCCCTTTGCATGTACCCGGAATATTAACAGTTCTTGTAAGAATATCGTATATCAAACTGCTGGACGTCGAAAATAACATCACGTTGTAATGGATACCTTTCAACACAAACGTCTAATGATCAGACAACATGAAAAACAATTGATTGATTGTAGACTGGTGGTAATTAGTACCTATCCACCTTGAACTCAGTCAGTCCTAAATGAAATATGTCTAAGTTTAAAGTGAATTTGCTTCAGTAGTGTTCCGTATTTTTCGATTGACAAGGACATAGCAAGTTTAAATAGAAGTTTCGTTGAATAAAATAAGAAAACAGCTATTAAGAAATAAAAACTTGTTTCTAATGATATGTATTTTACACCAGAGTATACAGGTTGATTGTCAAATTAGGAACTTATTGAAGGGGGGAATTCAGAGTATAGGTACCTAGATAGCCACGAGCCTCACACCCTCTTATCCTTCGGATAACTTAAACGGAATTAATACAGAGATAGTTTAATAAGCCCTAAGGATCCGTGGAGATAATTGTCAATAGAAAGTCTATCTGTTAAATTGGTGAAACGGTAAATAGTATAGTGCTCAGTATAAACTACAAAAAACCATGAGATACTCATTTAAACGGTTAACTGCTCCTCAATCCATCAGTTTCATAACTAGACGTCCTAATCTACAATCAAGCGCAGAACAAAAGTAATAATTTTCTCGCAAAAACATAATTGAGTTACGTCTATGTGTTTTTTAATTAAGATGCTAAAACTATCTGTCAGTTACTGCTTATGATCTTAGATAATATGATGGGCAGTTTAAAGTTTATTAACCTTTTGAATATGGTAAAGAGTATCTTCAGAAAAAAATACTGAGAATCCATTGTGGTAACAAAGTTTGTCGTATTGATCGCGTTGTATCCTTTTTATGACGTGAAATAAATTATTATCTTTCTGTGATATTATTTTGAACAGTAGGTACTACTAGGTACATACTATGCGATCAAATTAGGAATAGGACTGACTTTGCGCCATATTGTGACGTTTTGTATTGAAAATTTAGCTGTATTGTATTAAAAAAATTATTAGGTACAATAGATTTCGTAAATCAAAGACTCAGTTAAATATTGTTGAAAAAACAAATGTTATTGATTCGCAAATAAATTTTCTTTGTAAGACTTACTTTTAAAGTGATAGTTGACAGTTCGAGGTCATTGACGAGGTCCTATTGTTATCGGGATCGAATAGTACCTATACCGGATGAGTTTTTTTACCGTCTGGAAAATAATATGGAGTGCTGTATAAGTAGAATAGAAGCCATACACGAAAGTATTTGCTTAATACCACTGAGATTTTAAAATTTTCGAATATCCAAAAAAAACATGAATCCTACGGCACGTGCATAAAACTAAAATGGTCTCAATAGTTAACGAGCCATGAATTCAACAATAACTGCCGCGCGTAGATTAGGGTGCATTTATGATTTAAATATCGATATTTTTTTATCGACTTTTTATTTTATTTCCTGTTTTATTGTTTTAATTCATAAAAAGTTTTCTTCAAATTAGTAGGTAGTATTTATCGAAACATCAATTTCATAATTTTATTACGTTGACGAAAAAAATTTTTTTTGTTTATACATTTTCATGCCATAGGATTCTGTAGCGACCAACACCGTTGCACTATGCAATGCTAGCTGCCATGCAAGAACGCCATCTACTGTTAGAGCGCCGAACTATCTATCAAGCGTCAAGTGTAAAGTAAAAGTGAGACGTTGCAGTCGGTTTCGATAAGTCCCGTTAGTTATACAGCGGCGCCGCGCCGCGGAGCTGCATGCGCGGGCGCAGATGTACGCTGGACATCATTGACGATCGACCACTTTTCACCCTTATTACTAAGAACATAAGGGTGAAAATTATTCGACCATCAATGATGTCGGTTGTACGTATGTATGATGTAGGTACGCTTGATATTGGTATCTATATGAACTTTCCTTTCCTTCGCTATGAACTCCTGTAAAATTTTTCATTTGTTGTTAGGGGATTGTACGTAGGGACCGTCGAAATAAAATAAGAAATATCATACCTTTCCCGTTTCTTCCTCTTCATAGTGCTGGTACCTTTGATGGTTCTGTACAGGGTCATCATCTTGACTGCAATCACAAGTACTCACTCAAAACTCACAACACTATTACGATTCATCCACACAACTATTATGCACTAATAACACTTATTATTAACATTATATAACACTTCACGTAGTTTTATTCACTGCACAGGAGTTTATCTGAAACAATAAATAAATAATAATGTTAAAATATGGGGGTACACAAAAAAAAATCGGCCAAGTGCGAGTCATACTCGCGCACCGAGGGTTCCGTTATTCCGTATCATTTTTGGACGTATAAAGTGAAAAAAACCGGACCGCATAACTAAGTTTGTTTGTGAAGGAATTTTGATGATTTTGAAAAAACTGTTAGGAACATTGTTTTATTTTTGGTGCAATATTTGGGTCAATTCCTATCAGCTCTAATTATTTCAGATTTTTCGCTCCGCAAACTTCGGAGATAAGGGGGGGGGGAATGGTATTTTTTCAAACATTTTTCAAAATATGTCGAAAACTGTGAGACATAGAATAAAATAAAAATATATTTTGAAATGTGCAGATCAAGCCCTTTTATATGCTGCTTTGATATGCCACTTAACCTAGTAACCCCACTTTAAATTTTCGGACCCCCACTCCGGCCCCTTTTGCAATGAAAATAAAAATATTTTTTGACTTTTTTCATTTGCAATAAAATTGGGCAAGCATTCTTTATAACTGTTCCAAATTTCAAGTCGATATCATTATTAGTTGCTGAAATAAGCAGGTGTGACAGACAGACAGACAGACAGACGAAGTCGCACCATAAGGGTTCCTTTTTTACTATTTTGGTACGGAACCCTAAAAACAGTAATAAAGCCTGTGTTACACACACCATCAGAAGCATGAAAGTACGCTAATATTAGGGATCTTGAATTATTTCGAGGCGGGGCACAAACTGAAAAATGCCGCCCCCGCTCGACAATATTATATTTTTACCTGTATCACCATCGTCACCATAACACGCCGACTGATGCTGATGGATAGGCCTCCTCTAAAGAACGCCACAACGACCGGTCGCAGACGCTTGGTAGACGAATACACTAGATGACTAGATGCTCAGTGTATTCGTTTACCAAGCTTGAATTTGCCGCCCTCTGAATTTGCCGCCCGGGGCACGGGCCCCGGCTAGTCCCTCCCTAGATCCGGGGCTGGCTAATATCTAATATCAAGCATAATTATGTGCATAGCAATAGCAAGCACGTGCTAAGCAAAAACGTGCTTATTTTGAGAGTAATGTACGCAAACAAACTATAGACTATAGAGCGTTTTACATGTCCCTTCGACGCTATATGTATAGGGCTCCCCTGTCTGTCAACTCCTGTTTTTACTTATCCCCAAAAACAAACCATAAAAACAGGTTTATTGGGCTTTATTTAGATTAAGATATTAGAATACGATCAGCCTAAACTAATTTAGGATTACTACACACCTCACACACAACGAGCAATGTTTTACGAAACCCCATACAAAGTTACCTCAGAATTTTATGATCGATTATAACAACCATTAAATAGCTTATGAACAACTGCAAGCTGTATAATTGCAGCTTATTAAGCTGTTATTTATGTTATGTTACAAAACCAATAGTGGATAAATGCGAGTCTAAGCGTACTTAATTGGTTGTTTTAAAACTCGTAATTGATAGTAAATATTATCTTATTATGATTTTGATGTGTCGGAATTTTCGAAATATTACTCAATGGATGCTTGAAAATCGGAATCAACGTGTATTCTGAAATAGCTGTATATTTCATATTTCCTATCTATGTAGGTATATGGGAAATATTAAATGACCATTTGCAAAAATAAGAGTAGGTACAGAAATAACATCTTGAAAAATTACCTTGACGCGCAGTAGTAGTCAAATTTTCTTTTGGCCTCAGTTTCAGGAGCAAAAACGGATTTCGTTGAATTTTGGTCATAAAGTTGTGAGAATTGATTGCGAAGAATACGTTACGCGGTTACGACATTGATTCTTTGAATAAAAAACCAGAATTTTTAATTTGTTTAATATTTGAATAAATTCAAAGTCAAGATCAAAATATTCGCGAAAGCCACTGAGCAGCTTTTATAAAATATCAGAAAAAGAAAGTTAATCAATTACTATGATATGGATTTTATGGTCATTTTGGATTTGCACACATTAATCAAGATTTTTCTTTTCTATTTAAGTGGTCGATATTTATTTTCTATTTAAGTGGTCGATATTTCTTTTCTATATAAGTGGTCGCACTTTTTCTATCAATTCGAAAAACCGACGTCATAGGTATTTATGATCTAAATGGATTTTTCTTCCTGCATAAGTACATTTTTTTATTTATTACTAGCTATTTATACTTAATACTAGCTGTTGCGGCTTTCCTAGTTTGCAGTAAAATATCTATTATCTTAACTTCGATTAATTCTTCATATTATTTCCAAGCACAACTGTACTAAAAGTAAAAAATGTGCCAATTGCCTACTACATACTTTTGGAGTTGTCGATTCGCATATTTCGCGCGAGTTCCATTCGTGCACATCATCCAATAACCCCACAAGCATAGCTCTCACATCGCAGCAGTCCAACTTCAACCACAAAAAAGACACGCGTTAAACGCGAATGCTACCAAAAATAATACGCACTTGTTTTAGCACTAACTTGTCTAACAAGTGTGTATTATTTTTGGTAGCATTCGCGTTTATCGCGTGTCTATCTTTTTTGTGGTAAGGGTGAAAACGTCTAAATTGAAAGAGCCCTTAAACACATATCGTAAAGACATCAACTACTCGCTTATTATATGTAGGAATGCGTTAGTAGGGCGGTGCGACCGACCCGACCGGTTGTCTGACTTACTAACCGAATGCCGTCTCATTTACATATCGAGTGTTCATATTAATTCGTCAGTGTTGATGGCCTTTTCCTTTCGTTGAAGGTGAAGAAATTAATTAGTATCTTTATGGTAATTTTGGGGAGAGAATTTAGTTGTTCGGTCTCACGTACTCCGCGTAGCACCAGTGTGCCCGGCTCTCTTGCGGAGCTCTGTTTTACGTCATATAATTCAAAGCAAGGATGATATTATACGAGTATTTACTGAATAATAATATTAATAATATTCAAAACTATATCAATCGTCTATCATTATCGTTTATTCATTAGTCAGAACATACGAGTTGTATTTATGATTTTTATTTTATTTTAGAGCATCCCCCTTAAGTGGGCACAAATCAAGACTTCGACTTATTACTGTCAATTTCTTAATCAACTCACTTTGCCTAAACTGGGAATCGAACCCTCACGCAGTTGTGCTTGCGATCACTAAATCATCGAGGCAGTCTTTCCACTTATCATAAACTGTATTACCAATATCCTCACATCAACGCGTTACCATTAAGTTTTACCACCTGATTTCATAATTTCCCGCCACACTTACTCACTCCCACACATAACTAACACATACGCACCTCTCACTCACACTGTCACGCATGCTATTACCGTATGTTATTAATTTAATATTGCATATCCGTTGCAATGCATTTCACTTATAAAATATTCATTCTAAGTCACATGAGAGGAACAATAATTGTGGTAGCAGAGTTAGCTTACGTTATGCCATATTGATAGTTGACATAACTTATTTGAATGAATTTTGCTAAAATCGAGCAAAATTAACATTAAGCAGTCCTCCATCTTCATAGTTTCTATAAGAGTTTGTAGCTAACAACAAACAAATATAAATTAGGTGCAACCAAATGAAAAAATTCAAATGACAATTTATTTTATAACTTAAATAAGATACCATAACTGCATTTGTGATTCTATGCTTTCCAACACTTTTGTTGGGCCTCAAACTAGCTAAAACACTTCGTTCTCATGTAGTCGCGCAAAAAGGACGTCATCAGTTAGAGCCCCAAATTAACGATCACACAAAAGCCAGAAGGTTTTATCTATTGTTTAATGTGACATAACCTAAGCATGCTACACGTAGCCGGCGTGTGCGCGTATTAAAATAAATACCAGCGCGTACGCATCAATGAAACAACACGTTCTAGAGTGGAGTAATGTTACACTCTAGCGATTCAATCGCATCTATTAGCAGGTAAAAGTAAAAAGCTAGATTAGTATGTTAATGAGGTTTCACTATGGTGATCTGCGATCTTAGAGCATCGCTTACGAGATAATTATTCTGTCATGGTTACTCATGAATCATCAGTCATGATTCGAGAAGAATAAAGATGCCGAACAAGTTATATTATTTTCTTTTTTTACTTTTGCTTTAATTTTTGAGATACAGCAATCTTTTTCAAAACCAATCGCCAATTCTTAGCGATTTGATTTTCATTGCTTTTACTGGGGACATAAACGGTTCCCTAATATATTTATTTATTGATTAATTTAACTTTGTTCGGCTTTAGTAACGGGAATGCTATTTGTTGTAAGCCATTTTTATCAAATTACATGAGGCGGTATCATATTTTTAGCGTCCTCCACACGAAATTAATAAGATAATCTAAACAGACCTATGGTGATAATGCTCGAACCATCGTAGGTCTTTTTATTTAGCCCTGGGACATTCCACTAGAGATCACTAATACTATCCCGTCCTCCCATAAGTCACCTAGCCACCTTAAGGTTTTTAGTAAGACTGAGCTCAACCCCTTCATCTTTCTATTACAATCTGTGGTATATTCAGCCAATTGAATGAATAATGCTTAACTTGTCAACTACCCAAAATCAACGTTACGTTATAGATATGTCTAGGGTAGGTACCGAGACAGACTGATGAGAACCAAACCACAATACAAATGCAATTAATAACGCAGTTACAAAACCAGCGAACATTCCAGCAGTTCCTATAATTACTAAAGCTAGGTATTCAATGTCGTAACGGCGTCCGTCAATAATAGCTCAGTCAATGGTCAAACCGGTACCCGATGACGTATAGCCTTCGCTTTGTCTTAAATATTGTATTGATTTCCGTGAAGTTGTGGATTCGGATAGTGATGGGCTGAATATTCGGTTCGAACTAGTCGGCTTTGGCTGAATATTCGGGTATTCGGTATATTCATGGCGTACTGTTTATTTGTTATTGGATCAATGTTTGGCACAAGATATTTTTGGTAATTATGGTAATTAATGAGTACCTAAATGAGTACAAGTCGAAAGTTTTACCTACTTCATAAGATGAATATCTTATACTTAATTAAAAGTAACAAACTACGATCATAAACACACAAACTTCCGCCTCATCAAACAAGATTGAAGATAGTTAAAATATGTATTTAGTAAATTAGAAGACGTTGACGTTGATATTTCAACATCTAGTAGATACCTACCTAATGAACAATTTCATAACAAATATATTAGTATTACACATACTAATATATCCGAATATTATATTATATATTTTAACCGAATACTTTTTGTTCCTATGTTATTGAATGGCAAACAAGAAGACCTACCCGGTGGTAAGTGGTCACCACCCCTTCAAGATATCTACAATACTAGAGGTATCGCAGAGGCGTTGTCCACCTTAAAGACAAAATCGTAGTGCTCCATGTGCCTGTAATAACTCCTGCAACCATACCCTTCAAAGAAGAACACAGCAATGCGTCCAACTCGCAATGGGTCTGATTGAGAACCAGCGCTAGGCACTAGTAGTCCGACATTTATGCTGAACTGGACCTATTTGGCACAACATCTAGACAAACAGCACCTTTGTTATTAATAAATTTGATTTTCTGTATCACATTTATCTGCGTGTCTGTCTGTTTTGTCAAAAAGAGCTCTACTATTCATCAAGCAGAATATTCAGCCTAGGTAACTGATAACAGGAGCCAATTCATCCCACCTCTAGTTCCACAGTTTCTCATAGCATTTAGGTCGTCACAGTACGGTATGTAAATATAAAATATTACAATGTTCCTTTTGGCTCGCCTTGTTAGTTTTAGTCTAAAGTAGCTTGGCTAATATAATATCCATGCAATTTTAGTATTGAATATTTTAAAACTGTTAGAACTTTCGCTTCGCCTGCATATATGAAGTATCATCGGATTTTTGACCGGTTATGGAATTTTTATTATTTCCGATTCAGAATAACTTTATTAGTCAGTCTTTTCTATTTTTTTATGATCCACAATGCTCTTCATATTGTCCTATATTTATTTAGTTTTAGTGAATTAAAATTAAGAATACTAGAGTCTTCTATTCGATCCTATTAACTTTATTATAATGTAGTGTTGCATTTCTCGACCGTGCGTCAATCCTTGTAATTTAAACCTTATGTTAGTATTCATAGCAACAGCTATAACACAAATTTAGTCTGCAAAAAAAGGTTATACCCTTTTTCGATATCCCCTGGTTTCTTTTAAGGTACCTATGCCTCAATTATTATTAAAACTTGTCAAAAACTCGAAAACTGTTAAAACTTGTTGATACGAACAAACTGATATGAAATCAATCAGCACACAGACTTATTGCCATACTCTAAGCATACTAATAAAATCTTCATTTATATTCGTCAAATATATCATAATTAGTATTGGCCTCTAGGAGAGCGTTGAGTACGGTAAGTACCTAAATGAACGAGGTAAAGGCGAGTTTGCAGGCACGGGCAACAAGCAGGTACAGCAAAAAGCCTGTGTTCTCTTATACAGCTATAATTGTTAGGCAAGAATAGCTGGGATAACTCCACATGAAGCTCTGGTGCTACAATTTTACCATGTTCTAGTGGTTAGCTATTTAGGACTTAGCTTATAGTAGGACTTAGCTATTTAGCAATCGATATAACTGTTAAGTTATATCGATTGCTAAATAGCTAAGTCCTACAAAATTACACTTCGTTTTGCTCGGTACAAAATGCTGATGAAGACAATTGACGTCACATTAGGTCCTCATAAGTTCATAAAAAATTCTGAACATAATGTCGTGTACCTACGAAAGACCACTACCGGTCACGTCCAGAATAAATATTAGCAGTACCTACTATATTCACACGTTACAACATAATATGTTGTAACGTGTGAATATATATATATATATATAATATTATTTATACATAATATTATTATGTATAAATAGGTTCCCATAGTTCCCCAAAACCAATCCACTACCATCCCATCACAATAGCCCAAGTAGTTTTTCTCCACATGTTTGCAATAGTTCTGCACAGCTGGAGTTTGTCCTTGGGTGCATTTATATATGTAGTGCATACAGGGATAATCGCCAGCTGTGTCACCATTACATTTTATATATTTTAAGTTTGTTGTAAAGGGCCTCTACGTGTTGGCTTCGGCCCCACGCACGCCTTCGAAAGGTCCGGGACTTTGTAAAGTCCTGTGCAACAAAAATAAAATTATGTATAAATAATGTACATGTTACATGTCCATCATTTATGACAGAACTTCTAACACTTTATCCTCATAATTATAATAAAATTCTTCACTGGTATTTTACTCAACTTTAGCGTGGAATTCTGGACTTTAGATGGCGTAGATATAGGTGCTTCCAACACGACAATAGTTCATATTTATCACTCTGTGTATTCAATTTTCTCCACGATTAACCACAGACTTTTGGAGTCTACTTACTTAATATTGGAGCTCAATAGGTAGGTACTTTATTCTTTCTTTGCTACGGAGAGCTATTTCACTTTTAATTATTTTTTTCTTTCCCTTTTGCAAGAACCGGTCATTTACCGAAGAAGTACATTTCCTAGGAACCAATATAAAGAAATCAAAGCAATTTTAATCATTTTACCAACACCAAATTCTGAGTAAATTGGTATTAGGTAGTGTTAATTACATTAATC
Organism: Thalpophila matura; assembly: GCA_948465475.1. Taxonomy (NCBI): domain Eukaryota; kingdom Metazoa; phylum Arthropoda; class Insecta; order Lepidoptera; family Noctuidae; genus Thalpophila; species Thalpophila matura. The sequence goes on from OX419177.1 coordinate 16,991,955, forward strand.
ACTTTACGGACCGTAACACATCGATCAGTGTTGATACAGTTAGCCGCTGTACACCAATTTTTACTGGCAATTATTTGAATTATCATGCAGAAAAAATACGGCAAACAATGTTGCTAAATATCGTATGCAATGTACAGGTACCCCTTCGAATTTAGCTTGCAGACTTTATAAAACGAATCTAGTTAGACTCAGAGCTGAACCTAAAAGGATGTTCCGGTAAAGAACTATCAATTTATTTATTGTTGGCAAACTTACACAAATAATACCGCCCAAAAAATATTTAGTTCCGCCAATACACATCTGCAATATAAAGGATTTTTCTTTACATTGCTAACATAAGCAAAAATGTTGCAAATGTCTCATATAAGTACCTATCCATAATTTTTCTGATATCGGATCATACCAAAGTTGCTTAGCAAGCAAATGTTTTTAAATGATCCTCACGAAGTGGAAGTGGCTTGGTGGATCCTGGAAATAAGAGTGGCTTATACAGGTAGATAGATTTAAAGAAACAGGTGGAAAGACGTTGCGAAAACCGATGTAAGGCAATAGTTTGATAGCAAAGGTTTTTAGATTACAAAACGCAACAGACTTGGAAGCCAGCCAATTCTGTACTGCCTTTAATAGCTTAAAATGTTGTTACGGTTGTTACGAATATTGTTACGGGCCATAACATGCCACAATTTACACCACAATTACCAAAATTGCATCCAACTAACCCTTTCGCAACTGCAGTGAGTAACTAAAGTTTTGCAAGAAAGTGGTCGCCATGACTCACGAACATACCCGAACCTTACCGGACCTTACCGAATCCAAAATGATAAAATATTGACAACATTATTACTCAGATATGCGCAAAATTCTACTGGTTCAACCGGTTTTATGATGTTTATTCGGCACTATTTTTATAGATGTTGCGATGGGAGCACAATGTCCCATACTTAATGTGATATGCGGAAGATTATATTAATATATGGATAAGTAATTTGTTTGTTCGTTTTTTGTTGTTACACAAAGTAATTGGTGGTCGTATAATTTGCATACATACCTATGGGACTATAAGACTTCCAATTTCAGTAGGCCATGCACAACAAAAATAAACGTAATATTTTGGTATGAAAAATAAAGGGCGTCGTCCATTTAACGCCTCAGCACCAGACCAACACTGCCTCGCCTCACAATAGACTATTCAAAAACGGACTATAAGCTGTCCGAACCCGCGATACGTCGCGCAGCAGTCAATCGCTCAGCCACTGCGACATCCATGCCGCCTGCGACAGTTGACAACTTGTTGAAACCTCGTTCAATATTCTATTGTCAGGCGAGGTGGTGGTCAGCACCAGCTGAGGCATTAAATGGATGACAAACTGAAAGCTTTTCAAAATTCCATAAACTATCTATTATGAAAGTGTAATTTATAGGTATACTAGAAAGCTGAGCTATGAATAAAATACCCGTTTTTTTTTATAAGTAACACAAATCTCTTGCCTCCTCAAAGAAAGCTATTTAGGCTATAGCTATTTATACCTCTGCAATTTTTCTATTAAACCAACTTAAAAAAAAGAGGAGGTAAAATATTAAATGTGTATTTTTGTACATAAATAACCCTTTTTCTCTGTAGGTTTCTCTCTTTAGAGCTGATAATGTTGGTTTCAAAAATATTAATTTAAATCGTTTTTTACTGATGTATGTACTACAATCGCCTAAAGCAAGACCCAATACATTTTGTTGACGTCAATTTATCATAAATACTAAGTGGGCGAGACACGCAATGCTATTGACCGAAAGCTAGAGCCACTGACCCCATAACTAGGAAAAACAATACTATTATAAACAATAACCTGTTTTTCTAGGAACCCTCAAATTACTGCACGTATGAAGCCCTAGAGGCCAATTTAGTATGTCGCTTTTAACATTCGGCCCACATCCTCGCCATGATTGGAATATAATTGAACGCCCAACATCCCATGACCTGCCTTGTCAAGTAAAATGTTTGGTTTGACAGGTCTATGTTGGTAGTCCATTGCATCATGATTAAGGAAATGAAGGTTGATTTTTATAAGTTAAGGATGTTATTCGATGTATTGCGTAAGACCTGGGCCCCAAGTCTGCTAATGCAATTGTTATAATCGTGTCAGAATAGTGTCTCAATGGCATCGTTTTGACCAATGACGAAAGAGTTAGTCTTACTCTAAGCCAATGACCGCTTAGGTTTTGATAGTAATGGTGTCGTTATGACACCATTCTTACACTATTCAAATAGCAGAATTGGGGCCCTGTAATCCTGTGTAATCAATTATAGTCGTACATCAGATTATTAACTATAGCTGTTGCCCTCGGTTTCAGCCCCATTGCTCAGCTCCTAAGGGTTGTAGCGTGATGTTAAATAACCTATACTATTCCTCATAAATCAGGCTATCATATACAAAAATATTTTTTCGAATCCGACTGGTAGTTCCAGAGATTAGCGCGTCCAAACAAACTCTTCAGATTATGTATTAGTAGCATAAATTAACTTCTAGTGACTAAATGACAACGCACAGCCGAAACCGGTGGACCTATAGATTTGTTTTGAGTGAGTTGAGAGTGTACCTACTAAGAAGGGGTGAAAATAAAGTTACAAAAGTGGCACAAACAAAAAGTATAAATTAACATAGTAGACCATAATAAAAAAGCTACGTCGCATCACAAGATTACCTCAATCACCTTATTAACTCGCAAACTAAACCACGTAATACACGCAAATTTTCGCTTTCAACATCTCCATCAAATTACGAGTAATATTGTGTGCATATGGCAAATAAATCGCTGTCATCTGAGCGATTTCGTAGAGTTACGTACGGATTGCAAGTCAGTCGCGTGAGCTCCGAATAATGGCCGAAATATAGGAATATTGGTACACACGCGATCTTATGATGTGTACCGCAATGTAATGGGAATTTGGTGTGGTCTCGGTTTCAGAGAAACCAGTGTTCATACAATTTTTTTTTAAATCTCTTGACAAAATGTTCTTATTGACTTCTTTGCTCGTGACTGAAGAAATTAGACGACTTAGGAATTAGGTCAAAAGAATGGCAAAATATGTAGGTAACTGCTATCACCAATATGTACCTATTTATTTATTTATATACTCTTTATTGTACACCACTAGTAACAATATAGAACAAGGCTTAAAAATAATAATGTACAATGGGCGGTCTTATCGCACAAGGCGATCTCTTCCAGACAACCTTTGGATGGACTGAATGATAGGAGAAGATAATGGGCTATTGACTGGATTGGTCGTCAGGATCACCAAAGATATAAAGAGATAGAGTTGTCACTTAGTTTAAATACTCATCTACTAAACGTGGTGACATTATTATAATATATAATTAATTTAATTTTATAATAAAAGTTTTATTGATGAAAAGACGAATGAGGTTTGGTAACATGATCAAAAGAAGTTTATAATTTGATAACATGATCATTTGACGTTTACGGTTTAATATCGTGATAAAAATGAAATAATGATTGTTAATGTATGGTGATACCATCCATTCATGAGATGAGATTGGTGATATATAGCGGTAACTAAGCGGCAATTTAATACTAAAAGGTATACGAACTTTTGATTATCCTTTTCCTTCTCAGGGCTACTAAATGATTTAATTGTAAACTGCTTGTTAGTAAATTAATTGATTTCAACCGCCGAGAGCACTTAGTGGATGATTTGGTTATTATTTATTGTAGAATAGAAAACTTAAATCATCGCTTGTTTTTTAATGGTCAGATTTTACTAAGTAGTAGTTTTACTGTAGTACCAAAAGTATCTTTAATAATAGGAATATGTATAAAATTGCATTCGCATATTTTCTAAAATAAAACATTCATTGGTCAAAATAATAATTAAAACCTAAGTACTTACATAATTATTTAATATCTTTTGTTTTTATACATACCTACATATATCGTCGTCGTCGTTTTATAATTAAAAAAAAATACTTTTGAAATCGATGCTATTCTTATAAAATCTTTATTTATCATTTCGAAATTTCATACAATTGGGATGTTGAATATATTTTTTTTATTGTGAATCTGTAAACTATTTGAAAAAAGATAATTAACACCAAAAAAGCCGATGAAATATCTACAAAATTGGCAAAGTTATAAGCGTTTTAAAATGATTTGCTAGACACGGACGGCATGCATGATAAGTGACGTAACACCACCTATGTCCGCTTCGCGCGACAAAGACGGAGCGATACTCCCTCCAAAAACTTTAAAAGCGTCTATGTTTTCCATTTTGTGATAATATTTTTTTTTTACTTTTTTGTTATTCCTATTCCTTCTTTGGAATAAAATAATTTATTTGTACTTTTTTAATAGTAGTCCACCACCATATTACTTGCATGCAATATAGTCCATTACTATGAATTTCTAATAGAAAACGGAAATCAAATTCTAGGCTACCATGTCGTGTCTTAGATTCTAGATCGGATTTCAACTAAATGACGCAACTGTGCAGTCGAAATAAAACCAATAAATATAAATGCTACTGATGAAATTACTATAAAAAATAATGGTCTTGAAATATAAATCCAAATTCAGCTAGTTCTGCCAAAAACAATGAACGTTAAACGAATATTGGATAATATTATGCGACATCTTTGTTCTCCAAATGTTCTCTACTGATATAATTTAGAAGCATGGCTTTAAACATCAAGCGCTTTTCTTAGACTCTTTATATTTCTTTAAGATAAATACAACACAATCCTAAAGGAATCTAAATATCGATTTCTGTGAAAGATACAATATGAAAGAAAGATGTATTGTGTATTGTATGTACTCATTTGCCTAGCAACAACAGCAGTATTCTAAGATTAGGGGCCGTACCATGACGTGTTAAAACCATCATTGTTCCACTGTAAACAAGGGATAGCGCTATTCGTGCTGTATCGTGCCATCCCTCTCTCACAGCGGAATAATTATGGCAATAACACGTCGTGGTACGACCCCACCAATTGTCAGTGTTGTCTACTAAACACTCGTAAAAGGAACGTGACTGTATTTATATTTTTAAACAAGATAACTGTTTTACTGTTTTGCTGTGGAAGTTGCCACGATTATTTTTTCTATAACGTAAACTAGATTGATAAACGAGATGTCCAAATTAAGCAAAATTGGGAAAATATTCTCCGAAACAGAAGAAAGTGTGTGGGAAGAAGAATAACTTGCATAAAAATAAGGTTTTATGCAAATCCGACAAATATTTGAATGAAAAAAAATACGAAATCGTGTCGATGATATTATATCTTCAAACAAAACAAAATCTCACACCCATCTCTCTATTTTTAGTACCTACCTACTACATATATAAACACATTATAGCGTGGACGATTCTCGCGAATTTCTCAATAAAATTCTACGTAGTTTTGACGCTCAAAACAAATGTTAATGACATAAATCTGGTTATAGCAATTATAAAAACGTTCACACCATTAGAATGCAATAAAACCATGATATTTATGATTTAATCAACAATCGTATATCAAGGTGGGATGTTTCCCGGGTGATAAGACCGATGAAGACCAGAAGGAGATTGAAGAAGACTGAGTATGGGAGAAAATAAACTATAATAGGTGGTAGATACTTAAGACTAAGTAAGTACCTTTTAAACTACAGTATTTAGAGCTGTTAAAGATGATAAAAGTCATCATGAAGCAAGTAAGCCTAGCTCTGTAAAGTCTGCCAGAAATGAATTTGCTAATCTTGCGTAGTCTAGATCTCAATAGATGCGTGGAGGTAAAATAAATGCATATGAATCTCGGACCTATCTATATAGTTCAGATTTTCATTCAGGCAAAGATCATAAGAACAAAGGAGATTAATACTTTCTTTAATGAAAAATCAAACAAAATTAAACAATTTTCTTTTCACTTTACTTCTAGAAGGTCTCAAAGTATAATTCCTCCTAGCTGATGACAGGCAGCTGACATATCATGGAATGCATGAAAGCAGTACCTCTTGTTCATCGAGCATGAAATACCGAAGCGATATGGATACATCAAACGTTCATCGCAATAACTGTCTCATAATTAACTATTACGTTCCGCGAGGAACTAATTAACACAGGTATGTTATATATACAAAGTAATAATTTACCTTTAATGAACAAACTTGCAATATTGATTGCTGGCCGCTCCCAAAAGCTGCTACCAAAGGATGCTTTCGAAGCTGGGTGCTATTCTCTCAACACGCATAGATCCATCCAACCACATCATATAGAGATAGTCTCGATACCCCAAAAGAAAGAAGGAACGGTTTGTAATTTTAATAGGGGTAGGTAAGTGACGGTTATGTTGTGTAGAGCCAAGTTCACTGACAAGATAACAGTTTGATATATTAAAAACGGCCGTTTAGCATGCCTTTTTATAAAGAAGAAGATAAGTTATACGACCGTTTTCAATTCATCGGACTGTTATCTTGTTGGTGAACTTGGCGATTACACAAGTATGAGGTAGGTAATTTAACTGATTCCTTAACTTTGACACTAAACAGCGCTGAATTTTATTTGATAATTCGCTAATGTTTTATTCCTAGAATCAATATACAATGAAGACATCCTTGAATCAACGTGTACATCTGACCGATTAAATAGCAAGCTGTAGGTACTTAATATAATGCAAAAAAGCCCACAATATTAAAAAAACATGAATCACAAAAAACACATACAGAAATAAAACTGTACACAAACATGGATATGGATAGTGTACCGGTGCGGACGGTACAATCGTCACGGCAGCTCATCGCCGGTCACTTTCGATGTTCTTGCGCAAGCGCATCTGTCCGAGCATTCCGTACGTCTCGTACCATTTTCTAATTCGTCATGTGCAACTGTTGTTTATTTAAATGTCAGATTGTTAATTGCTATTGTCAAGTTTACGCTGATTTTTTGTTGTAAAAGTCTTTTTTGGAAGTTTTATTTTAGAATAATTTGCAATAGGAGTACAGGATATTGATTGGTTTATTTTAGTACAATCATTTAAAAAGGTTTATAGTGATTTTTGGCCATGGCCAGTCCAATTAAATCTGTTTATTTGACATTATGATTCGATTTTAAAATTAAAAGACTTTTCTTCATATTTTTTTTATCAATTTAGGTACTATCCGCTTTTATGAAATAAGCTAAAAGTATCTGTGAGTTCAGGAATTTAACCTTAGTATTAAGACTAGATATATACCTACTTCATTTGAAAGAGTTTTTGGGATAGTTAATTATAAACATCAATATTTCATCAAACATTTACTTACAAATCGCTGCAAATAAACCAATGTTTTTGTTTGTTTAAGTCCTCCATAGTCATAAATTCTCCTTGAAGCCCAGACACGGCTCATTTAACATTTCAAAACTAAGACTGACCCGGCCTTGGTTGCCATATATTTGCCGAAGGCAGTGCCATACTTGTACAGAGGCAATCTCAACAAGTTAGGTAAACAGTTACACGATGATATTCGTCAGCTATTCAATGATATCTGTGAAAAGAAACTTACTATTGTATGAAAAGTCACGCCCGGCTCGCCGGATGGTCAGCGCTTACCATAGTACCCTATGAAACGCTTGTAACACTGAGGCTGAGATTGGTTAACGTTACTTAGCACGTAATTTGGCGTAGATCTATTCCGGCTCTATCGTGCACTTGTAGTTTGACAGATGTGCGACAATAACGGGAACATAATTATCTAAGCCAAAGTACGTGGTAAGTAACATTTATTAATCTCGGCCTGAGTAGGTACCTATCACATGTGCGTTGCCAATTCCCTTTAAAAAGAGGACAGCTTAGAGGACAAGCAAGCCCCCCGCTGTCAACGCAGCGCATCCTCAGGAGCTCTGGCGATCTTACTCGACACAGTAACAAAAATTAGCGAAGAGTATTTTTTCCTTCGGCATAATAGTAAATGTGAATTCCTAGATTATTAAAAATAAAATTGATTTTTCTTGCATGAAATCTAACTGGAATCAAAAGTATAATTTATTTTTTGAAAAAAATCTAGGCAATGCTCATGATTTTTTCAGATGAATAAACTTAACTGACGTTCTAATCGGGACTGGCTTATTTAATAAAAACTCTAGACGAAATAATTTATTGTTATACTCAGAAAAATATTATTTCGTTTTTGTTGAAGAATTAAAAGTTTTATCTATCGAAAAAGTAGTAGGTACTTACCTACATACTCGTAGTTGTAAAAACATATTTTATGTTTTTTTTTTGTCTTGATTTTGCCGCCTCTAGATAAGTTCCGTTTAACTTAGTGGGCAGACTTTAAAGTATTATAATTTTTTCAAAATGTTTTGAAATATTGTGAACGTCGTGTTCGGATAAGTTCAGATAAATAAAAAAAAATATCTGGTAAATAAAGGCAATCCATAGGAGCCATAGGTCGAGATTAATAAACGTTACCCAGCATGTGCTAACCCGTTGTCCTAAGTCAGCGACGCGACGCGTAGACTGATAAACACGACAACGTAGGCCACAATTACATACAACGACTACTTCATAATAATTTCGCGTTGCCGCGTCTGTCGTTCACCTAGGACAACGTCTTAGAATCATTCCTGTCAGTGTCGCACAACTGTCAAACTACAAGTGCAAGATAGACACGGGAATTACATCTAAGCCAAAGACATGCTAAGTAAAGTTTATTAATCTTGGCCTTAGGGCTTAGACTGTGAAATTGACTTATAAAATATTTTTTTTATTTAAATTCGTCGAAGCGAGAAGTAAGTGAGTTCCAACTCACGTCTACTCATCAAATAAGTCCCATAGTAACTTGTCACACTGTTTACATAGCTTCGCGGTCATTTTGTAATACCCACAGTAATGCTGTTACATTCAGCTTCTAACTGTTAACTATTATGAGATTTTTAACACTATACTGAGCATTGTTAGTGCAGCTTTGAAGATAATTTAGAATGATAATTGTTTTTTGTAGCTTCTTGTATTATTATGGGTATAGTGATGGCAAAGTTAACTATTTATTTTAGATGACTGAGGACGACAGTTACTATGGACCTATCTATAATTTTACCGGTACCTACTTTTTTAACCCCTTAAAACTGCAACACCTCGACTTCTGTTGTCGCGTGATCAACTGATCACATTCTATGTCTTCAGCTAACCTTTTCATTAAACTTAAACTAACAATCAGATCGTCACAATAGTTCAAAGGGGTCGCTTCTGTCACGATTTCCTAATAGCACATAAGTCTACGAGTATTTCGAATATTAACAGCTATACTGTATTTTCAAGAATATGGTTGACTAAAATTTTCTTAATTATTCAATTCGATGTGCTAATTTAGACCGTATGGTGTAAGATACATAGTCCTTTACAATTAAAGATTTAGTTTACCTACATTACCCAACATTAACCCTGTTTCTGAGAGTTTCTGAAAGGCTATTCAATTGAATGTTGTCAAATCTCTTGTCAACCAATTACAACAGCGGGGAACCTAGTAGAATAATAATCATTAAAATCATCATTAAAACTCTCTAAATTCTAATTGATCTCAAGTATGAATATTTCATGAAGTATACTTAAGTATACTTCAAATTATTATGATAATGATAGACGATTGATGTAATTTCGAATATTATTTAGTAAATAATATATCATCTTTACAGTCGTTATTCGTATTTTGACGAAAATACGACGTAAAACAGAGGAGGGGCTCGTGGCTAAATGACAGCCGTGCTGATCGATCGATCTGCGAGGTTAAGCTGCGCTTGCCGCAGTCAGTCCTTGGATGGATGACCGTTCTTTACACATCGAGACCCCTCCGAGCCTCGGAGAGCACGTTAAACAGTCGGTCCCGGTTGTCATAGGAATATCTTTGACAGTCGTTACAGGTAGTCAGGAGCCCGAAAGTCTGACAACTAGTCTAACATTCGAATATCGGTATTACCCAATAATTGGGTTGTGGAGGTCAGATGGCTCTACGTAAAATACTACTCATCCGCAACTAGTTATACTGGAAGCCGACCCCAATCTAATTTGGGAAAAGGCTAGACGGATGATGATGATACGATGTAAAATAGTGCCGCAGTTTTCAAAAACTAAAGAAAATTTAAAATTCGCTGATTACATGAGCGCATCTAGGTATCTTAAGAAATATTAATTAAAATATTCAAATGAAACTCTTACGGGATAGTGAAAGGCGTTGACTATTAATTTCTACAAACATTGTAACATAACTTCCTACACTTGCGCAAGTGAAGTGATATTGTTTAACGATGGAGTCATACGGTTATTGGCGAGTTACCATTAACTAATGATGGTAATGTTACCTACTCCAGTTTATTTGATAGCGAGACCATTTCCTAACGTTATGTAATTGATCAATTTATCTACTATAATTATTTTATTATGTCGTAAAACAATTAATGTAATGTACTATAAGTTGTTACTTTCGAAGTATTTTCTTATAAAAGATAAAATTTAATTTCTGCGATTTCGGCGTTTAAACTTTCTTTCTATGAAAGATTTAATTTGTCGTCTTTACATAATTGACGATGCGATTCAAGGGAATGAAAGATGGCACCCATCTGTTGACATGGAATTACCATAACATATACAAATTAACGGTCAAGGTCAATTGTAATAGCTTTTTTAGCAAACATTTTTTCTCATGTGGCCTATTACATGAAATCAATACCATTATTAATACAAATAGGTACCTACTATGCAATTATTTTTCTGTAGGTAATTAACCATTATTTAATTCAAGAAATCGACATGCCACGAAATTAGTAATTTTTATTTTTTCCGTGTTTTTAATAAAAATGTCTGTAATTTTCTCCGGATTTTCTTTTTATTGAACTGCATGGTAACATAAGTTTACAACAAGGTGTGCAATTGGAGAGTCTTTTAACCAGCAATGAACTGCTACTGGCCGATAATAAGCACATGCTATTTTCGTCTTTCCTAGAAAGTAGCATAATCGGCCTATAATGTTCCCACTGCTGGGACACAGGCCGTCTCTCTGTGAGAGGGAGTGGGCCGTAGTCCACCGCGCGGGCCCAGTGCGGGTTGGTGGACGTCACATGTCTTCGAATTTTTGGTTCTAAGACATGCCGGTTTCCTCACGATGTTTTCCTTCACCGTTAAAGCAAGTGATAATTAATTTCTAATACGCACATGACTTCGAAAAGTCAGCGGTGCGTGCCTCGGGATCGAACTCGAACCATTCGCCGTGGGAGGCACATGGTCAAACCACGGCTATCACTGCATTACTATACTTTCCTAGAAAGTAGAACTATTGAAAACTAGTCCGTTATTAAAAGCTGACAAACATTGCATAGGCGATTAGATAATCAAGCGATGATTACAGATGGCCGACACTTACCTAATGACATGATTGATTCCTCGCTAATTAACTACGGGTAGTTTGGTAATGTGTTGCTATGTAGTGTGAGACGTTTCGTTTTCAAACGATCGGTTTAAATGATTTAGAAATGCTATGAAACTTGTAGGTTAATGTGGTTGATTTGATCATGATTATTAATGTTTAGATGTTCGCTGATCTGTCACAATTAAAATCGGCCTAATATCAATTTGAGATCAGAAGGCCAATTCTCGTAAATAAAAAGGTACCGTATGATAGTAGTCGAATGCAATTTACATACAAAAAAGATTTTAGTTTTTCACATTAACAGAACAGAATTAAGAGTCTAAGATAACATTTCTCTGTGAACGTCTAATAATTTCTAACAAACTATGCCACCACACTCCATTTATTTCACGTAACTCATGGGAGTCGTAACATAAAATGATACCATTTACCTTATTAGATATATGTACTTGTAGTTATATACAGTTTATGAAATCGTTTGTTTACATAACGATCGGTTGGCTCAATGGGAGTATAATATCTTCCTATATCACAACGTAACGAGATTGAAAGTGTGCACCGATGGCGTTGATGACTCTGCCATGCAGTGGCGTAGTTAGGTAACCAAAGGCCCTGGGGCAAAAAATTTACTAGGGCCCCAACTAAACTATTTAAAATAGTTTGTTCCGAATTCGTCGTGTTCCGAATTTGACGTAGTTAGGTACCTACTCCAGATTTGTCGTAATTTAGATTTGTCGTACTTAAGTTTCGTCGTAATACAGTCGACTCCACAATAAAAGTAAAAACTAAATACAAATTGTAACTTATTTTGAACAAATTAATAGGTACTATTTTATGAAATAAAAGAAAATATCTACCTGTTACCGTTCAAGTCAAAATATAAATTTATGCTTAGTTAGTAAGTCAGAGTCCGAGGGGCCCCCTGAGCTTGGGGGCCCCGGGGCACTGCCCCGTCTAGCCTTCCGGTAGCTACGCCACTGGTGCCATGGTGTGGGTGATGTGTGTGAAGATATTATGGTAAAAACGAAATTATGGTGCGAATAAATTACTTATATAGGCACCTAAGCATAGTAAAAATTACGAATAGGTACGCAAAAAAGCAATTTGGTACTCAGCGATCTTGGTAAAATTTAAATAAGAAATTGAAAATTATGGAATAATATTTATTTGTAGGTATGAAACATGGTTACACGCAAATAACTACCAATTAATATTTTTATTTAAAATATTGTTTTGTCATAAATGTTAATGTCACAAATTCATAATCATAATAAATTACTGATTTTAGAAGTAAAACTGCATTCTTGCCATCATTCGTTACTAAGTTCGTCGTTCGTTACACAATTTGCAATTTTATGAAAACGATATTGATTTTATGAATAGGTAGGCAAGTTTTTGTTTTTTTGATAAAAAAATACTGACAAAGATCTAAGGGGAAACACTGCACCTATTAACACATTGCAAATCATGGCCAGTCACGATGTGTTTTTATAAATATTACGTATAATTCGACCTTTATATGACACATATTTTCAGTTTGTAGCTGGGTGTATGTAAATGTTGATTTGACTGTAGTATTATTTTATAAGTAACTCTCATGGAAATAATAAGCAGTGGCTTTGAAGCATATTTAATGCTAAAAATCCTACAATATTTAGATGGCCTATATTTTTAAGTATCGAGACCTTGTAACAGAATTATCATAAAATATTTTTTACAAATTAGGCACAATACTGACTCATCAAAAATTTGAATACAAATTGCATATTCAACAATAGGATTTACAGCAAAAATGTCAATCGTCAAACAAAAAAATCATAAGGAAACTTTAATTTTGGCATAAAACCTTTTAGGATTTACATAATCGATTCGTTTAAGATCACGCGGTTTTTTATTCGAGGTCATACTTTATTTGAAGTATCGTCTTGGTTCTGTAACTTGGTATGTTTAAGCAATATACATGACTCATTTGGTAAAATATTTAAATAGTGGTCAAGCAAAGTGAGGAAAAACTTTAGTGAGGGACCAGCAATCCAGCATGACAGAATCACAATCTTAAGAAGCACAGAATATGACAGCTTAGAACGTCTTAACACGTCGAGAGAGTCGTTTGGTTGTCGTGCGACGCCCGCACGGCTGCCGCACGACAGTCGGACGGCTCTCTCGACGTGTCAAATGTATGAAAAAACAATCAACGGTGCGCAGTGCGACACTCGCACGGCAGCAGTCTGACACCAATCGTCTAATGGTCTAAATTGAAAGGCCCTTAACGTTGTCTGTCAGTGTAATTTTATTATGTTGATGCGAAAACCTTACGTTCCGCAGTGTATATTTTCGAATTAGTATGATCGCATGATGTCAATTATTGATGGTTGGAATAAATTAAATATAACTGCTCACGGATTAATATCCTAAACACGAAATTTACGAATAAATTAAAATTATACCGAGTTGGATTACTTTAGGTATAGATAGGGCTACCATCCGCCCATATTTCTCCGGATATGTTTGGGAAGACGTTCAGGGACGTCCGGAGCGGATTTCATTGGCAGTTTCGTTCATTTTCTATTGTTTGTGACTTACATAGCAATGTTTAGCTTTCATACTTTTTAATATTTTGAAGGGTATCCAGGGAAAAATCCCAATTTTGACTAAATGTCCTAGTTTTTTGAAATATTTGTCTGGTCTTGGTAATTTAGGTAAGGGTAGCCCTAGGTATAGATTACAGAATAGATCAATATCGTAAGTAAATGAATATATTATATAATAATATAACATTACGCCATTCTCCGAAAGGATAGGCAGAGGTGTCTACTACATCCAAATTTCGCTAAGAACGAGTATATACATACTTATGTTAAGTCCCATGTAGGCAATAGAGGGTGAGCCAATTGTCATGAACATAGAACAAATCTAGATTCCGATTTGTTACTGAGAATTCCCCAATGGATAAACCCAATACCACTTTGCGCGACCCGAGGATCGAACCCAGGACCCCATACTCAGCACTTGCGCTTCTGACTAGTCTAAATATTTTCATAATTAATTGACTTTTGATACTTTTTAGGTAAAATGACCAATTTTTGGTAATCTACATACCTACCATTTTTTTTAAGTGAGAGCTGTGTTATCTGTATTCTTTCACCAAAATGTCAATATTCATTAGCGATATTTTTTCGTATGAATATTCATTCGGCATATTAATTAATTTAGAGAATTTAATTCATTTTAACATAACAAAACCTTTGAAACTTTCTGTTTATTCGTACCTTAACGAAGTACCTACGTAATTAGTGCGGGCATTTAGATTATGCGTATAATTTAATTATACAAATTATAGTTAATATTTATACATAACGTTGGAATGTTAAATATTTGTATTACGTATGTCAGATACTAAAAATATATATGGTTTTTTTTGCTGAAAATGCGAAGACTTTTTTTATTCAATCTAAGTTTTTTACTTAACGTGTGAAGTTTTTTATTGTTAATTAGTTGTTAATTTGTAAACATCGTTGGCATAATACATGACGATACGATACGTGATTTAAAAAAAAAAAGTAAGTATATCGATAAAAAATGTAATAGAGTTAGGCCACAATATAAATAATATGTTACCTATCTAATATTTATTTGAATTGATATTTTATTTTTCAAATTACCTACATTTTTTTTTTGTTTTTTTTTTTTTTTTATTGCCCTACACTGGGTTTTCTCCTGTGTCGTAGGTGCGTTTACAAACACAAATTTCACATACACAAACAGCCAGACCTATGTGCAATGCGGGAATCGAACCCGCGACACGTCGTCGCGCAGCAGCCAATCTTTCAGCCACTGCGACAACCGTTAACCTCTAAATGTATAAAAATGTGTAGGTACTTAAGTCGTATTTTTTTATAAAACTTATAATTATTTGTACACAGGTACCTACTGCAAAATATTGTATAACTTTCATAAATTGTCTTAATTTAAAATAATCACCTCAAAAAATCAACAAAAAACAAAAAAACTTACAACAAAATCCAGTATCCAAAAATATCTTCAATACGTCCAACTAGTGGTAAACCCAAAAAACACAAGTTCACCGCACTTTCGTTCACTTAACACAAGAAAATTCGGAAAAACTTTCGTAAAAAATCACATCAACACACGAAAAAAATCGCAAACTCGCTATTAAAAATTACTGTAAAAATTAACGAGTTAAATTGAGCTTTATTAGCTTAGATTATGGTTGATATTCGCTCGCGCGTCGTAGCGGTGATAGTGATGTCCGCGTATGATGCGTGTTTGCGGCGTGGTGTGTGCCGCTATTTTGCGCGTGCGCACCTGTGCTCGCCCACAGCCCCGTAAGTGGGTGACATAGAATTCAGGTAAAGCCAACAAGTTTAGATTTTGATTATGAATTTTTTGAACGTTTTAGAAAATCTTTTCTAGTCAGTACATTTTGACTTTTTTTTCATTGTATTCTATACCAATAAATAAGTAAGTAGGTACGGTACTTATTTTTTTTATTGTATTTTTTATCTTTAGGTAGTTAATTATATTCGGATTAGATATCTAAGTACCTACTATTATTTCGATTTTTAAAATCGATACCCCCCATAAAGATAAAATCGGTACCTAACTTATAATTGAGTAATTAACTACTTTCTCATAAGCCTGCAAAATACAAAACCACACGAAGAATAGTAACTTTCTGTCAATTGTGTAAATACCTACACATAATTGGTTGGTTTAGGAAAAGTTGTTGAATATACTGCCTCTAAATCGCTTAGAGTAAACATCTTTTCCGGTCTGTGAACACCGAAAAGACCTTAATTATACTTAAGTACTTAACTTTCACTAACATTGACAAATTATTCACATCTTCCGAAGATTTGAATATTTTTGGACCGGTAACGTCTGCTGGATGAGCTTTGGGCATAAAACAAACGCTCAGTGGGCACTGTTGCCAATTTTGCGATTTTTCCCCTAGACATTTATGACTTTTGCATACATTTCTTGCGCAAAAGTCGCAAAATTGGCAACAGTGGTCCCTTTTAGAGACTTTCTGAAAGAGACCACTGTTGTCAATTTTGCGACTTTGTCGCCTATTTTAGCGCAAAAATCATAAATATCTAGCGGAAAAATCTCAAAATTGGCAACAGTGTCAGTGGGTCGTGAAGTGCAGCAAATGACTTCAATAGGCCAGAATTTGTCTAATAATAATAATATATCATAAGCAGCCAGTAGTGTCCCTACTGCTCAGCTGGGACTTGGGACTCATCTTCCTCTCTGTGAGAGGGAATGCGCCGTAGTCCACCACGCTGGCCAGCTTATTCTGTACCGAGTTACCGACACGGCGCGTGTATTACCGCGAGAACTGCTATTTCGTTTGCCAACTTTCGAGGGAGAATCTCACCGTGACATTTTCCCTCGAGCGTTCGCAAACAAACAGGCAGTATAGAATAAACAGGCAAGGGAGTTGATAGACGTCACATGTTTTTGAATTTTTGGTTGTAGGTCATGCAGATTGCCGCATGATTTTTCAATGATTCCATTTTGCCGCACAATAGCCCGATCCACCTCCCCCATACCGCGCATGTTGACGATGCTCAACGCGCTCGTGGAGACCAGCCCAGGATTGGATTTGTTCGCTGATGAATGGAAGACGATATTATTAGAATGTTTGCGGTTCTGTGAGAAGACGGAGTGATAGGATTCGTTTAATATTATAGGATACATTAAATTTAATTTTAATTTTAGTTTCAATCATGTCTACTTATCTTAATTTAATGTTAATGGCTAACGGCTGTACTAAATAAAAAAATAATAAAAATAAATGATTTTTAATTCACCGTTTATAGAGCAGTAATAATTGCACAAAGGCTTCACCGCGACCTATGACTCGTAAATTGGAGCTTTTAGAATACCACCGCTCTGTAGTTGTCTAATGTAATAGTGTTAAAAGTCTAAATTCTAAGGGCCGTACCACAAAAAAAGATAGACACGCGTTAAACGCGAATGCTACCAAAAATAATACGCACTTGTTTTAGCACTAACTTGTCTAAGGCCCGTATTCTAGAACGATGCTCGAGCACAGATCTCTGCTTGAGCATAGATTTAGAGCCATTTGATTGGTTGAAATCTATGCTCAAGCAGAGATCGGTGCTCGAGTATCGTTCTGTAATACGGGCCTAAAACAAGTGGGTATTATTTTTGGTAGCATTCGCGTTAACGCGTAGGTATCTATCTTTTTTGTGGTAAGGGTGTAACAATGTAATAAGAAATAGGGTTTCAAAACATAACTTATATCCAATGATTAGGCATTTTCACACAACCTTTAGGTAAATAAACCAACTGGTGGCCGCAGTTACGAGTTGTACAACGTTATTTTATTCTGTGACCTTCGAGCCGACCTCACACCTACGACAAAGTTCTAATGCTCTTTTACAAAGTCAATGCTACGAGCTTTGTCGAGGGGATTCAATGTACTTATTTATGTAGTTGGTAAATAACGATATTAAATAGTCATTAGCGAGGAATTGAATTGATATGAGTATTATAAATACGGGTCGTTTGGAATTTACATAATAAATTACAAATGCTTGCTTACTTGTACTAATCCTATCCTAGCTTAACCAATGCCCGACTAAACTGAAATCAAATTAAAATGTTTAATTTCAAATTAGCTGATATTATTGACTGCTAAAGATAAGTATTAATAATCACTAATATCGAGTGACTAAACATCGAATGAGATTAAATTATATACGGGGATTGTCATTATCTAAAGTGTATTATTTGCACGTCGTAACCCCAAAATTATCAAATTATGTAATCAGAATTTCCATGATCATCTAGTCAGTTTTGTTTGAAACAGCTAAAAATTGTCCATCTAACCAAAAGAAGCGATATCTACATAAAGGATATTTTGATTGAGTTAAAAAGGACGTCGGCAGTTTTGGGCTTGATATGGTACAGTAATAAAAGCTTAACCAAAAATTAAAATATATTTTAATTGTTCTTTGCCTAATTTATCTTAGAGATTAAGAATTGGAATAAAAAATCGAAAGAAATAAGAAATAAAATGATTATGCCGTTGACATTTTGAAAAAACCAATAAAACAAAAACGAGTGCATGCTGGGTGGCGCGTGCCTCCACAGAATATCATGTCGACAGCAACTAAAACCTTTGATTTGAGAACTCATTAGTCGGGCTGTACTTCATTGGACCTCCACCGAATATCATGTCGACAGCAACTAAAACCTTTGAATTGAGAACTCATTAGTCGAGCTGTACTTCACTGGATCATTCACACCATACTTAACCTCACTATCACTAATACGAAGATTTCTCTTTAACCCAATTACGTACAAAAACAAATAAAAAATGAATTTAAATACTCTTGAAATATTCGATCACACCAAACTAATTTCATATCTGTACCAACTTACACAAACTGAAGCCCAGCGTTCTAAGGGCGGCTGCCAGTGTCCTTTGTGATAGGACCGAAATCAACCGCAAACTTTGGTAACATTTACGCAGAATCTGTTAAATCCAACCTAACATTTTTTTCAGTGTAATTGCTTTATTTATTAGCATGCTAAATATTTTTAGTCCACGATGGCTCATACTATTTCCACAAGGATCTCTAATACAGAACGCGATAATGTATCGAGTGTATGTATCTAATTGTACACTGCGGAGCAATTATGTCGAAAGTATGCTGGCATTAACAGCGCGGCAGGCACGGTCAGTAAACGACGAAAGTGCTGGGTTCGAGTCCAGGTGATTTCTTTTTTTATGGGTGATTTGCTATGCTAACTGGGATTGGGTAAGAAAGTAAGACTAATGAGGAATACGGAACCCTAATATGATACTATTTCAAGAACTAAGAATTTATACTACCTATACTGATTAGTTCGATTTAGGATCCAATAGATTACTTGTGTTGTGACAAAAAATCTGTTGCAAATCTTTAACTCAATCAAAATATCCTTTATGTAGATATTGCTTCTTTTGGTTAGATGGTCAATTTTTAGCTGTTTCAAGAACTAAGAATTTATACTACCTATACTGATTAGTTCGATTTAGGATCCAATAGATTACTTGTGTTGTGACAAAAAATCTATTGCAAAGGGCACTGGCAGACGCCCATAGAACGCTGGGCCTCAGATTGTGTAAGTCGGTACAGATATGAAATTAGTTTGGTGTGATCGAGTATTTCTCAATTCAAAGGTTTTAGTTGCTGTCGACATGATATTCGGTGGAGGTCCAATGAAGTACAGCCCGACTAATGAGTTCTCAATTCAAAGGTTTTAGTTGCTGTCACCATGATATTCTGTGGAAGCACGCGCCAGCCAGCATGCACCCGTTTTTGTTTTAGTGGTTTTTTCAAAATGTCAATGGCATAATCATTTTATTTCTTATTTATTTCGATTTTTGATTCCAATTCTTAATATCTAAGATAAATTAGGCAAAGAACAATTAAAATATATTTTTATTTTTGGTTAAGCTTTTATTACTGTACCATATCAAGCCTAAAACTGCCGACGTCCTTTGTTTGGTAAAGTGTACAATACTCTTTGTTGATTTACATCAGAACTCTGGTACCAACTTCAACCTCTTTAGTCTTGTAACTTCAATAGCGAGGTTTTGTTATATTTATCGTAGTTTCCATGTAATTCAGCCAACCTTTGCTAATTTGGTAAATCTGACAAACCATTTTTTTCAGTGTACTTTTGTTTTATACTACGGTGATCGCAAACAACCGTACGGCCCGCCTGATGGTAAGCAGTTACCCTATGAAACGCTTGCAACATCAAGAAGGTACCTATCACATACGCGAGCCTTTAAAATGAGGATTCGCTGTGCTGACGGCTTAGGGGACACATGGCATGGGTGGGACGGCCAGGCGCGGTCACAGCCGACGATTCTGGCGGTGGTCATCCGCAGCTGAAGACTTTAGGGGGGATCATAGCGATTAATGCCGATGTGATATACCGTGAATTACCGTGTTTGGCGCATTTTTGTACGATTTTGGGGGGAGTCATGACCCCCATGACCCCCGCCCTGGGAGCGCGCCTGGGGACAGCCCCCGGCAAGATGGATGGATATTCATTCCGATACTGTCAGTCTGTCATCCATCCATAGGGAACATAATTATTATGTTGTAGCACCGCTGTTGTCCTTATAATAATCAAGAGTTTGATATTAACATTAATCAGAAATCGTGTCGTTCCTGGAGGCTCCCTCAGAGCTAGCCGATGACTGAGATTACACCGGGACAACTTAATATGGAATGAAATGGTTTTATTTTCACTATTTCCTACCAAAAAAAAGCATTCGAATAAAACATTGAACAAGACGAAATATTTTATCTGACATTGACCGCTGGAATTAATTAATTAAAATACATTGTAGAAAGTGATAGTCCTCACTGTTTTGCTTTCGGTCGTAAAATAATAAAGTTGTAAACAAATGGTCTGCGATTAAAAAAATATATTTATTTGTTAGCAAAATTCTTGATTGATATTGATGACTCACTAGAAATCAAAAGTCCCACTGTACACTCACGTGTAGAATGATAATTAGGTATATCACTTTACAAAATTCAAACTAACAATTTCCTCATGGATTCAATTTTTTTCTTTTCACATGTGACCATACCAATACTGGGTGTAAGTTTAGTCTGTCGAAATAGTCCAAATACGGGAACTTTTACTATGGGACCAACCCTGAAATCGCGAAAAAAAACGCTCCATACGTTTTGTTGAGTTATGTGAACAATAAATATATGGAACAGCTGATTTCTTTCGCGATTTCAGGGTTGGTCCTATAGTAAAAGTTGTTTAAAATAATGAGTGCAATGACCCCTTTTATTATTTCGTATTTCGACTGACTAAAATTACTTATACCCCATATAGCCAGTTATTCTAACCACATACTCCAAATAATTCACTAATCGATCCGAATCTTATTCTGCTACAAATACCAGGTCGGTAGTATTGCACACTGTTCCGAGTCGTTAATTAAAATTGCGTCCAGTTTTTTAACACAAGTCAAGCAAAAACTTGCCCAGTCTCTTTGGATACTTGTCTATGTACAGAAAGGTAGGTTAGACGCCGAAATTATAAATTTTAAGTGTGGGATATCAACCAGTCTCACGGAAAATTAAGTAATTTTAGTAGGTATTAAGTTTCCGTTGCGAAAGGAAATGGACGCATGAGTTTTTGAGTCACACACAGGATTTTGCTGTTTTCTCATGTTTTTAGAGAGACAGGGTTTACCGTGCTTATCTAAAATAATAAGTATAAAACAAAATCGCTTTTGGTGCCTTTTTTTGTCCGTTTGGTCCTTATAAACTAATTTAAGTGCGGTGCGCTATTGATTTAAAAATAAATGACTTGTCTGATGAAACTGGGCGAGATTCAATCTCGTAAAATATGGACGAGATCTCGCGAGATCGAGATTGCATTCCCCAGTACCTACGTACGTCAGTACGTAGGTACTGGGGATTTAAGTGGATTTACGTGGATTTAAGTCATTAAATCCACAATAAATGACAATAATATTGTGAATATGCAAGCTAGTTTCTATTTGTTTGCTTCTTTTTACAGCTAAACTGGGTACGAAATCTATTTTCACTACAATTAACGGTGAAAGAGAAATTAAAGGTGGTAAATTAACTAAGCAATCTAAAATACATAGATGACACGTTAGTTAACCCCATCTTGTTTGTACGTTTTACATTCTTAACACTTCACTGGACAGTGAACGTCTATTAGCAGTTTAACGATAAAACTTCTATTGTGTCTATCAAGTGTCTACCAAAGGGCTAATGACTATAATAGCCCATTTCTGTGACAATCGTAAAAACACTGATGACAGCTATATAAATAGGTACTTTAAACCGGATTTTGACTTACACCAAAACTTGAGATTGACAATAAAAATGAGTAAACACAGCTATTCATTATCGACACAACCGAACAAAACCACATAAGAAAACCATATACCAGACTTCACTCAAAAACCAACTCCATCACTGCCGAACAAAGTTCATATTTCCATGTGAATAAGCTTTAGTTCTAATCGATTCAAATAGGTACTATATCAATCCATGAATGGAAGTCCATCACATTGGTAACGGGAACAGATCCTTATGTGGCTGGTGAACGGTCGGTAGCGGCGCGTGCGCTGACCTGCGCGCTCAATACGAGTATTTATTACCGACTGCACAAAAAGTTTTTATGAACTCATAAATCTGAGCATTCTAGGTTTAAGGCCAGAGATAACAAATGGGACACCGCCTTATAGGAGTGAAAGGATAGTTCCAAATGAATCGATTATTTGAGAAACCCCATAAGTCAGCTTTTTTGGCAAAATTACTTATTTTGTAATATGCATTCTTTGGCAGTAAATACACAGGTTTTTTTCGTTTCCTGTAAAGTTAGGGTCTGTTGACTTATGGGGTTTCTCAAATAAACTATTCAAATGTTAGATGTGTTTTGGCCTACTATACTGTGTTTCTGTTATTTAAAAAAAGAGAAAATTAAAAATTTTATAAAAATCCGACTGCGGTCTGCCCTACGTCTTATCTGTTGTTATAGACCCACCAAAAAGAAAAGGAAAACAAGATATTGCAGTCGGGACCCATTATATGACTATTACCCGGAAACACTGGGTCCCGACTGCAATATCTTGTTTTCTCTCTAGGAGGGAACACAGAAACGGAAATACATACCCACATACATACATACTAACATACAGGTGAAACACTATACCCTCCTTTTGGGCTTCGCAGCAGTCGGGTAAAAAGGTACAGCGATCAGCCCTGTGCCTACCAAGCTCGATAATTATGGGTATATCTCATTTATTTCCGTGGTATAGTGGTCACCTATCAAATATGTATAATAATAAATTAACAGATAACCTACAGACACGGAATCTACTGATCGGACTATTGATATTGGTATACCTACCTACAACCTACATGCAGTGGCGGATTTGCCCTAAGGCACAGTAGGCCCGGGACTAGGGCGGTCAGGTATGAGGGGCGACCATTCGTGGAAAAAAAATACAGTCGAGCTTGTCGTCGTCGAGCTTGACCTAGCTTTACTCAATATACTTAGTTTAAGCGGATTTTTTATGGAATTTGGATTGCGAAGATTTAATTAATTATTTTGTTGCGCTTAATAGTTGTAGATGCATTGTAACATGTAAAACACGTTTTATATCTTTTATGAGGATTATAGCCTAAAAGCCTGGCTATTCAAGAACAGACATAAGACAACAAACAAAACTACTTTTTAGAGAAAAAGTGAACAACAAAAAAAAAACTACATTTTAATCGTCGATATTGGTCTACGATCTTATTAGGTACATTAAGGCCCGTATTACAGAATGACGCTCGAGCACAGATCTCTGCTTGAGCATACATTTAAAGCCATTTGATTGGTTGACATCTATGCTCAAGCAGAGATCTGTGCTCGAGCATCGTTCTGTAATACGGGCCTAAGTATCTGTTGTCGATAATGAGTTCAATCACTCCAAAACACACTATTATATCAACGAGATGGAATCTGTTTGAGATACAAATACTAATACAGTTGGTCACTTTCACTGACCACAGTGACCACCCGTTATCTTGCCGTGTGGTCACGCAAGCTTCTCGTTTCATTTTACAAGCTAAACTTATCTCTATGTATTAGTAAAAAGGTCTAATTTCCAAAGAAGTGGTGTATATGTATAATAAGAATAAATAAAAATAATACCTGTCTAGGAAATAAGTAATTAGCTGATGTTAAAAGTAATAAATTTATTTGCAATTTTACCAGTTCATATTAGTAATTTGTTTCGTATTTTCAGAGGTTAACGACATAAATAAAGTTTCTATTTCATTTGGGCAGTAAATATTTTTTATAGTCTTTCAGAACATGCAATATTATTGCGAATTAGTTTAAATTTACTAATTGTTGTTCTATACCTAGTAAATAAAATATGAACGTGCACAATCTAGTCATAATTTTCTAGTTTTTAGGGTTCCGTACCAAAATGGTAAAAAAGGAACCCTTATGGTGCGACTTCGTCTGTCTGTCTGTCTGTCTGTCTGTCACACCTGCTTATTTCAGCAACTACTTATGCTATCGACTTGAAATTTTGAACAGTTATAAAAAATGCTTGTTCAACTTTATTGCAAATGAAAAAAGTCCAAAAATATTTTTATTTTCATTGCAAAAGGGGCCGGAGTGGGGGTCCGAAATTTCAAAGTGGGGTTACTAGGTCAAGTGACATATCATATGAAAGGGCTTGATCTGCACATTTCAAAATATATTTTTATTTTATTTTATGTCTCACAGTTTTTGACATATGATGAAAAATGTCCAAAAAAATACCATTCCCCCCCCCTTATCTCCGAAGTTTCCGAGGCGAAAAATCTGAAATAATTAGAGTTGATAGAAATTGACCCAAATATGGCACCAAAAATAAAACGATGTTCCTAACTAGTACATTTTTTTCAAAATCATCAAAATTCGTTCACAAACAAAGTTAGTTATGCGGTCCGGATTTTTCACTTTATACGTCCAAAAATGATACGGAACCCTCGGTGCGCGAGTACGACTCGCACTTGGCCGGTTTTTTATAGGCTTAATTCCGATTCTGAATTTTTTGAGAATGCTTTGAAAAATAGCTACCTGTAGATAAAGAATCTAAATGAGGCATAATAGATTTGGTCAGTGTTCTTAATTGACTATTAAAAATGTGCAATTGAAGTACAGGATGTTGTTAAAATGTATTAATTAAGATCAACCGAATCACGCAAGGCCTATATCAAATTATCCGATCATCATTTACGACTATTATATAAACAAATAAAATTTATTATAGATAGGTATTTCATTAATGAACAATTATCACAATCACCACAAAATTAATAAATTTTAAATTTAATGATTAAATCTATCACATTTATTAATCAAATTTGATTTGACCTCAGTCAATCACAATTTACATTTGTTTTTAACCAATCGATACTATGCGTTAATTGATGACACTCGGTTAGTTGAATACTAAAACAGGCTCATCAATGTACCTAGATAATACATATGGGTGCAAGGACACCCAATTACATATTTTGAGCGGCCAACTGCTTTAAGATATAAGTGTATAGAAAGCTAAGCGAGGAATAAGCGATAATTTAAAAAAATAAAAAATAACCATTTATACATGAATAGCTGCTAAACGTTCGATCACCGGTTGGTACTCGCAGAAGTCTTCATTTTACGACGCTACAGAGCAACCATACAGCCTATAACACCAACTGGAGCTACACCTTTATAGCTTATAATCCGTGTACGAATTATGGAAACTTGAATGACCATTTGAGGATTTTGTTAAAAGGCTAAAGAGCACGCGAGATTCCGACCTCTGAATAACTAAGTTGTAATACGAAAATATGCCCATCTAATTATCTACTAAATACTTCAAAGGTCTTTCTAACTTTACTTGCACTGGCACTACTTGATTATTAACCGAGGGAAGGAGGAGATTCTACATTTATCTACGAAAAAAAAATGGAACAAGAGTTTTATTTTAAATTATGAATACGCCCCTCATTCAACTACACGCTGTATGTTCGATGTGTTGTATAAGTAAGTAAAAAGGTATATCTACACCAATATTTTTTACATTTTCCGATCCTTTACATGTTCCGATCTCTCGAGATTTCTTTAAACAAAATTAGGTACATGTAAGAATCAAGCAAGTTTAAAATATTTCTACAAGCAACGACAGTTACAAGAAGAAAGGAAGGATAGAGAATAGAGAACTAGAGAATTTTAAAATTCTCTAGTAACTAACAAGCTAAAGTTAATTAATCTTATTTAGCTACTTACATCGAGATGTGTGTATGTGCCTCACAATTTGCATATTACATTAGCTAGGATAGGAGTTAGTATTACCACCTACAGTTGTTTTCGTCTTGTTTACATCGTGACTCAGCAGAGATCCCACGTTTGTATTTCCTATAGCACAAAATATTCCAGTAGTGATAGGGATACCATATTTTCCTGCAAATCTTTTCCTGACAATGTAAGTACATCCCTTCACACAATTGTTCCATTATAGATTGGCTTTCCAAAATAAGAACTCGTAGCTATACCTACCTACTTATGTTGACTTAATCTAAGATAAATTTTATTAATTGCGTACGTTTAAAAAGGAAAATAAAAGTCCCATTTTAGGTACATTAATGAACTATGTAACTTAGTTGTCCTTTAATCATTCTTATACAAAATCTCACATCACTAAAAAAACCGGCCGAGTGCGAGTCGTACTCGCGCACCGAGGGTTCCGTATCAGTTTTGGACGTATAAAGTGAAAAAAACCGGACCGCATAACTAAGTATCTGTCAAGGAATTTTGATGATTTTGAAAAAACTGTAATAGTAAGGAAAATCGTTTTATTTTTGGTGCTACATTTGGGTCAATTCATATCAGCTCTAATTATTTCAGATTTTTTGCTCCGCAAACTTCGGAGATAAGAGGGGGGCAATGGTATTTTTTCAGACATTTTTCATCATAAGTCGAACTGTGAGACATAAAATAAAATGAAAATATATTTTGAAATGTGCAAATCAAGCCCTTTCATATGATATGTCACTTGACCTAGTAACCCCACTTTAAAATTTCGGCCCCCCACTAAAATTTCGGCCCCCCACTCCGGCCCCTTTTGCAATGAAAATAAAAATATTTTCTGATATTTTTCATTTGCAATAAAGTTGGGCAAGCATTTTTTATAACTGTTCCAAATTTCAAGTCGATAGCCTTAGTAGTTGCTGAAATAAGCAGGTGTGACAGACAGACAGACAGACAGACGAAGTCGCACCATAAGGGTTCCTTTTTTACCATTTTGGTACCCTAAAAACATCTTTGGAAATTCCATTTAGAAGGTGCAAATTATAAATAACAATCCTCGCTATTTCGGTAAACCTTTTAACACGTTCCTTACCTGACATTGGGACTAAAAAAAGTAGGTTCTAAGGAATGAAGACCCAATTCAGATCTAGACTTGTCCGACCTTTACAATGTCATGACCTAGACAAAGTTGGACAAAAAGAGTGTTTTGTTTTTTTGAGATAGTAGAATCTGATACGATCAATACGGTATTACGTAAAAAGTTTACCTAATTTAAATGTTAGAGGTTACAAATGGAACTGTTAGTAGGTATAACAAGGATGACTTGTATTCATGATTTCTTGTAAAAACAGGTACACATGTTATCAATCTGTTAATATTATTTTGCTAGTCATGGGTGCTTAAAAAGTGCTACAAGTGGAATCACAACTTTTGAAGCTTGCTTAGAAGTTTGATAATCACGAGGAGTACATCACGGAAGGGCGATAGTATGTAACAAGTAGGAATATCGCTAGTACGACAAAACTAGCTCGAACTACCGAAGATCGAATGCACTTGATTCTGACGCACTTTCGCAGTGCAATGAAGCGTTATTGTGAAACCGCGAAGCTATCCCCTGCAGCTTCGTTCGAGTTTTCAGGAACACCTGAAAACTCGAACGAAGCTGCAGGGGATAGCTTCGCGAACAATTTTTATCTCAAATCTTAAACATCATGAAACATCATGATGTTTAAGATTTGAGATAAAAATTGTGTGGGTATGTCTTTTTCCACGTTAAGTACAGGCTATTTCTTAGAAATAATGTTAATTATTTCGGCTGAGTAGTTAACTTGTTCATACCAAATCAACAGACACTTTCGTGTTAAAAGTCTAACACAGGAACTTTCAAAAGATAACTCAACAACAATGAACAAAAAAAAAACCTGGGACCTCCACTACACTTGTTTACCTCTTAACCAAAGACAGAACTTTCATTAAAACTCTAATAAAACGGATTTGAGATTTCGGTTACAAATTATTGTATTATATTCATGGTCAGACGTATTTTATAAGCTGCCAGCAAAGTATTATTGGGTACTTAATTCAATTAGAATACAACTCAATACCTAATAATCTTCAACGTCATAAATCATAATACTTAATCTTTCTAATTCAAAATAACAACTTTTGTATCAATTTATCCGTACAAAGGTCAAAAAAGACTAACAGAATATCTACTACAAATCTTTATTAATCTGTTAACACACTCTAAATAAGCAGCTACCTATTAAAAAATATGTTATTAATAAATATTTATCATGAAGTTAGTTAATCATCAACCCACACGTCAATTCTAACAATGGATTCGAAATTAGACGTACATAATTATGTGTCAAGGTGAGATGATGAGTCTTTTCTATTTACTCTGCCAGTTAAAGCTGTCTCAGACTACGCTAATACGCTACTATATGTATAGCATATATAGCGTAGTCTGAAGACAGCTTGACTATTTATACTTAGGTATATGCATTAAATAGGTTTTGGTAGAACGCAAAAATTGAGGCCATACTAACAAATCCGAACTAGTACGAGTACGACTCGCGCCCTCTGAGGGTTCCGAAATATGCAATAGCGCCGTCTGTGAGCAAGATGACGCTATTACGTGCGTCTAGTAGCGCCATCTATGAGCAAATGTTTCCACCCGTTAAGAGCCTTGACATACGGACAGACGGACAACAAAGTGATACTATAAGGGTTCCGTTTTTCCTTTTGAGGTACGGAACTAAAAAATATTCAAAACTCTTAAATGTTAACGTGGTCCATGACTGTTTCCATTTGTTACCTACTAGCGGCTAGACTCACGTAGAAATAACCCGACCACTTGAGTAGGTACTAAGTCACGTTATTATGTCCTACTTCAGGTAGTAGGTACTAACTATATCTATGTATACCATCGGCATTATGACGGTCGCTCGCCGAAGATGATACAGTCAAAGCACTGTTTACATCGAGTCCGCTGCCGCCTTCGGCGAGTAAGTGAAGGTGACTTGTCGACCTGTTGTAAATGAGGCATAGGTAAGCATCAGTACTTACAACATATCTAACTACTAAGCAACACTTCAACCGGTTTTCTAAAAATCAATATTGAGTTATTATCTAAATTCATGAATTTTAATTACATGTTATGCCTACTAAAGCATAAAAATAAGTATAAAGCAGTTAATTTTGATTGATATTTATAGATTTTTAATGGATTCATCATCAGGAAACGAGAATTGCTCATTAATTATAAAACTGACGTGAAAATCATTGCTTAAACGCCGTTTGTTCGCACTTCACGATCGAAACATCGTTTTTAATCATAAAATTGTAGATATGACATGATTTAGTGAACTAATAATACGTTTTAATTATAATTTTGTATGATTTATCTGCAGAGTTCGTGATTGGAAAAAAACGTTTTTTGTATCTAAGTATCATTTGGTAGGTGGTATAAAACATCTGGCCCATTTAGACAGGTCTTTGATGATTGGCCGAGAAAAAATAGACGCCATACTACTATACTGTGAGTGTAAACAGAAGTATAGCTGTGACTACATAACTTGCACTTCGTGTTTCTTTGGTTTAATCCTTTATCTGTTCAGATTTAAAATAGCTGCCTATGTGTTTAAATAAAAGTTTCATATTTCGCAATGATTTATTATAGAGTAAATATATGAAGAAAGATTTAAATCCTCTAACATTCCGAGACACCAAAATTCACCCTACAAATTCGCGTTGCATCCATTATTAGAATATCTAAATAATTCATTTCATTACCTTTCGATTTCTACGTGTTTTAGTATAGAGAACAACGACTTAATGCCTCCTACATGAGAATGAACTAGGGTCCCTAACTACCTGTGTGTAGCATGCTAATGTCCCCCGCCCACGGCTCAGAAATAACTAAACAAATACTAAACTAATTGTATGTAGAAAGGGAAATGTGAGGAGATTAAACTGTGGGGTTGCATTTTAATAGAATTCTGTTTAAATATCTATTGAAGGTTGCCTCATGGTCATTTCTTACAGGCCGTAAATGTAAAACAAAAAAAAAAAATAGTTTAACTTCTGTAAACTTAATTTTAAAGAACATTACTACACATACCAGTTTGAGAAACCTGATCCTAAGTAAATACCTGAACCGAATTTTCAGTCTTTGATTAATCTCTCCAGTCCTGCGACCTACCAGTGAGTTAGAAACAATAAGTTTTTGTAGCTCATTATTTTTTTAGTTGTTTTGAGGGTTTGATGGGTTAATAGAAAAAATAAACATGTTTATGAGTCGATATCTGATGTTCTCAAAACTTGTCTCTAAAAAGCTTGAATAGTACTAATTTGAATATCTGTAATCGAAAAAGTTTACAGAACCAGTTTTTATTATAATTCTCTATAGAAAGACATTAGGAATTCCCAATACCAAACTGTCACATTTTAATACATTATCTCATTAGCAAAAAAAGACATATATACCTACACGAATTAACTTATTCTTAACAATGTAATGTTATACAATCATGAGAAACATTTTTACAATGTTGTAAATCACAGAACATCCTGATCAACGATTTGGGTTCGGTCATCGATATTTGTGTTATTTGTCACGAAATTTATTAACGATGACGTTAATATCATTCTGTGTTTTATGGTTAATTACTCACGTCTCTAAAACTTTTCGTTACATTTTGTAATAATAGTTATATTTATTCGAGCACTTCTCACTTTGGAGGAGTCCAGCTCATCCCGCCATCTCTTTCTGGGTCTGCTGTAGTGTCACATAATTATGGTGTAGGCACTGTACGTATTGTGTCTCCTTCGCAGACAGTAGGTACATAAGTATTAAGGATTAAAATCTTACATTAGACAACGTTACCGGTTTTTTGGTTGGAAAACTCTTAAGACCGGAACAAAAAATAATTGTAAAGTAGAACTAAGGCCCGATAAAAGCAATATGTTCCCTCCAGAAACGAATTTAATCATAATATATTTCTGAAACTGAAGGGTTCCTTATATAAATTACTCGAGTTCTATACTTACTAAGCCAAAAAAATGGTCTAAAAGTGACGTATTCAAACGAATAATTTCCGGGTGTATACAAAATCTACGCACGTTATTATCTAAACATTAAATTAACTTATGACATAATATAACTTCGCGATATGTTATATTAATGTCTGATGATAACTTCGGGACGTTGATTAGTCATACCGTCTGTCAGGGCCATAGGTCATCTTGAGAATATGCTTTTAAGCTTTTTGTTCCTATACTAAAACAACACGTTTTTTGACTTCAATCTTTTTTCAATCTTCATACAATACTAATGGCCTTTAACACGATCTGCGTATGTTTCGGAGAACTTAAATAGCCGATAATGTCATACAAATTCTGTTCCAAATGTTCCAATTATGAATTTATGTAATGGATAGTGCCTGTCCGGACACCTAGATTTGTTCAGAGAATGATAGGTATTGGCCTAGAAGTCACAACTCATACTCCCCTATTATCCCTACTATACAGGGTGGCAGGTTAAACAGTAGAGATATTGAAATGGGTATACTCATCATTATGAACAACTTTTACTATGGGACAACCCTGAAATCGCGAAATAAAAATCAGCTGTTCCATACAGTTTGTTGAGTTAAGTGAACATAAATGTATGGGACAGCTGATATTTTTTTCGCGATTTCAAAGTTGGTCCCACAGTAAAAGTTGTTCATAATGATGAGTACAATGACCCCTTAAAATATTTCCACTGTCTAACCTGCCAACCTGTATAATCTAATTAAATGTATAGTATAAAACAAAGTCGATTTTCGTGTCTTTCTGTTTGTCCGTTTAGTTCTTCTAAACTATACACAATGCATTTAACGCCAGTTTTACGACTATATAAATAATTAATTTCGGAAGTTTTATGTGTTTACTATTTGTTGTCCGCGACTTCATCTGCGTGAAAATGGATGAATTTTGTGTACCTCTATAATTAGTTTATTTATGTAATTATAGATCCTAAAACAACCTTTGACTCCTCAAGTACCTATCTTATAAGAGGGAAACCCTATCATTCAAATAGCTATAATAAATTAATAAGCCTTTCATCAGTCAGAATACAAGCCTGAAAAGACTGAAGTCTTAAGTTTCTTTTTTGCCTTACAATTCCTAGATGATAGATAATTTTCTTTTCTTTTGTTCTTACATCAATAGGGCCTAACATGATTCAAATACCAAGCCAATACCCAACAACAGTGTGAAAGTTATACCAGAACATAATTAGGTATATTCATTATTTTAATGATATAATCAGTGAAAGTTAGTTCGATCTATTGTGGTCAATATATTGATGATGTCGTCTTATAAAGGTCATAAGGTCACTAGAAAATGTCAAGTTCGTTTGTCTATATTGTCGCTTTAGGCAATTTGTCAAGACTGAAGTCTTGACAAATTGCCTGAGGCGATCTCTATGATGCGTCATCCTCATGAATAAAAAGATCACAATTTTTTTTTTGTGTAGATGTTGATTAGGAATTAGGCGTGTGCGCATGGTAAAAAGGTCAGTTTAGTTTGGGATGTGATTTAAGATTTGGTCATATGAGTCATTATTGCAAATAGCTAAGAAGTAATCTGTTTTCATTTGTTTGCTTTCTTATATTTACAAGTGACCTAAGATTTAGGTATGATCCAAATATGAAAATGAAGAACAAACAAACATACAATATCTTTAATTCTCCATAATTATTTTAAAATAACAGTTCAATTACAAGTTTATTTTAAAATAACAATTCAGTTACAAGTTTTAAATAAATACAATATTCCAAAAACCAGATCTAGATCGTAATGAACAAAATCAATATTCTATTACGAGAGTGTTGCATAAATAGACTGATGAAGTGATGACTATGCCATCACTAAACTAGTTACCTAGAAATGTCATGTTTGTGAACAAAAGATAACAGGTTCTTTTAGAAAAGCCATATCCAGTACCTTACTATCTTGGATATCCTGAGTTGCTTACTGTTACTATTTGTAACACAAATATTTTATGTTTGCAAAAGTAAAGCAACGCCCGCTAGCGTCCATTTGGCAGGCTTCTCCTTGGTCTTCAAGTGGAAGGTCCACACGTAAGTCGGTCCTCGGGTACGAGTCTTGTATATTGGACACTGGTACATATTTCGAAGGTCTAGCTTATCTTGAGTTATGGCCTGAAAGAGAATGGATAACACAAATTTTAAAAGGACGTCGGCAGTTTTGGGCTTGATATGGTACAGTAATAAAATCTTAACCAAAAATACAAATATATTTTAATTGTTATTTGCCTAATTTATCTTAGAGATTAAGAATTGAAATCAAAAATCGAAATAAATAAGAAATAAAATGATTATGCCGTTGACATTTTGAAAAAACCAATAAAAAAAAAAACCGGCCAAGTGCGAGTCGTACTCGCGCACCGAGGTTTCCGTATCATATTTGGACGTATAAAGTGAAAAAATCCGGACCGCATAACTAAGTTTGTTTGTGAAGGAATTTTGATGATTTTGAAAAAACTGTACTAGTTAGGAACATCGTTTTATTTTTGGTGCCATATTTGGATCAATTCCTATCAACCCTAATTATTTCAGATTTTTCGCCCGGCAAACTTCGGAGATAAGGGGGGGGGAAAGGTATTTTTTTGGAAATTTTTCATCATTATGTCGAAAACTGTGAGACATAAAATAAAATAAAAATATATTTTGAAATGTGCAGATCAAGCCCTTTCATATGATATGTCACTTGACCTAGTAACCCCGCTTTGAAATTTCGGACCCCCACTCCGGCCCCTTTTGCAATGAAAATAAAAATATTTTTGGATTTTTTTCATTTGCAATAAAGTTAAACAAGCATTCTTTATAACTGTTCCAAATTTCAAGTCGATAGCATAAGTAGTAGCTGAAATAAGCAGGTGTGACAGACAGACAGACAGACAGACAGACAGACAGACGAAGTCGCACCATAAGGGTTCCTTTTTTACCATTTTGGTACGGAACCCTAAAAACGGGTGCATGCTGGCTAGCGCTTCCACAAAATATCATGTCGACAGCAACTAAAACCTTTGAATTGAGAACTCATTAGTCAGACTGTACTTCATTGGACCTCCACAGAATATCATGGTGACAGCAACTAAAACCTTTAAATTGAGAACTCATTAGTCGGGCTGTACTTCACTGGATCATTCACACCATACTTAACCTCACTGTCAGAAATACGAAGATTTCTCTTTAACCCAATTACGTACAAAAACCAATAAAAAATGAATTTAGATTCTCTTGAAATACTCGATCACACCAAACTAATTTCATATCTGTACCGACTTATACAATCTGAAGCCCAGCGTTCTATGGGCGTCTGCTAGTGCCCTTGACCTATACCACAGGTCAGGGGTCATTTAAGGTCCAAATGCACTGCGTCGGGTCTACGCGTAACTGAAATTGCACTGCAGCGGCTAGTCCTGAACGCATTGACGCTGCCCGTGACTGCATTGACAGTTGCGAAAACAAAACATCTCAGTTTCCTATTTCAATTCCTAGACAATTTTTCCAACGATAATGTCTCCCCAACAACCATTTTTTCCTCTACGAAAAAAAAACTGGTGGTTGCCTCCCCCGCACCTCGGGGTGAACACCCTACCAGCGAGAGTTTTTTTACGTGATTATAGCTGCAACCGAGGTACGGAACCATAAAAAAAACAGGTCCTTTTTGCCAGAAACTGGAAATGTATAAAAGGAGTTTCTCCCACTTACCCTAACATTAATCACAGGCATAGGCGGGAACAGATCCTTGAGCTTAGAGTCCATAATGACGCCCGCTTGTTGGTCCCACCGAGCGCCTTCCATCATAAGACCGTGGACGAAGGCACCGTCGGGCGGTGCATTCCTTGTGTCCGCGATCCTAGAGAAAATAAGGACTTAAAGAGGAATCGTGAAGATATGATGATGGATGATACCCTAGTCTTTAGCTTATTTGGAACTATAAGGTTTGCAAAACACGAAATAGAAATACGAATTCCAGGATGTTGAATAACAATCCTTAAGTGGATATTTGCAACCAAACCAACACCTTCTTTATGTGAAGGTTTTCATGAAATAACGCACTGTGCGACGATGACAAACAGGATGATGGTCCATCATCATGTCTTTACGATTCTATATCTAAAGCTAAAGATAAATCTAAAGCTAAATATGAATCTAAAGCTAAAGATAAATCTAAAGCTAAAGATGAATCTAAAGCAAAAGATGAATCTAAAGCTAAAGATAAATCTAAAGCTAAAGATAAATCTAAAGCTAAAGATGAATCTAAAGCTAAAGATAAATCTAAAGCTAAAGCTAAAGATAAATCTAAAGCTAAAGATGAATCTATATTTTTAACTTTTAGGAAGACTATCAGCTAGACAATTTTAAACAAAAACTTATATAATATCAAACAGCCATTTAAAAGTCTCCACAGATAGAAATTAAATAAAGAATTAAATCACAAATAAACCCTTAACAAGTACATAGCGATTGTTTACATTATGTATACCTACCTATCTAACTATTTAGTTAAGTGAGCACTAGAGAAAAAAATAATAATAATAGGAGTAGATTACCTACCTATAATTGCTGAATAAATGTTTTTTTTACTTTTTGTACGAAAATAATAATTATAATATTCGCCGTCTGTCATATAAATGTCTTTTAACATTAAATATTACAGCATTTCCGTCGTCTATGACGACTAGCAGCGCCTAAGAACACGAACGTCCTTTGTATCGTTCAAAAAGCATTTTATTCTAAACTCAAAATTCGCTAGAAGCAAAGCCGAGCTTGCAAAAAAGCCAGAAAACACTAAAATATTTATCTAAATAAATATAACGTAAAGACTCAAAAATATAATATTTATATTTTCTCTTCGATTGTTTTAATTTTCTAGTTAGGTACCAAAAGTTTTGCAAAAGCGGCTGACATCATAATTACAAATTAAGGAAAATATTAATTTAATTCCCAGTTCTCTTAAAATCTACTTGTAATACCTCGAATGCTTTTCATTTCATGCGTGTGTTTTGTATGTTATTTCAGCCAATTATTTGTGTATGCTACAGAGGCACTTTCAACTGATTTGAATGCAGTATACTTAGAATTCCAATCAATAATGTAGCGTCGTTACTCGCCAGTACCTATGAAAAGTAAAAAACAATAAAAAAATATAGATAACATTAAATAATTAAGTATAGGTCTGAGTTTACCTACGACTAGCTATAGAGAATATAATTTAAACCTATTAGAACTCTTTCAATTTAGACGAGTGTCGGACTGCCGTAGGTAGTCGTGCGGCAGCCGTGCGGGTGTCGCACTGCGCACCACCGATTGTTTTTTTTTTCATACATTTGACACCTCGAGAAAGCTGTGTCGTGCGGTAGCCGTGCGGGCGTCGCACGACAACTGGACGGCTCGCCCGACGTGTCGATTTCAGTAGGTATACAACAATCTTCTATGGAACATGCTGATTCTGAACAATCTGAACTCTCATAAATCATTTAAATGAATTAACTTGCTCATTCTTTCTTTCTTCCTACTTAAACACTAGTACTCACGTGAATTCTTTTTTCATCTTCTTAGTGACGTCACACTGCAGACACATCTTGTCAAGAGGCAGCTCAAACTTTCTGGCAGTGCTCTGCATGATGGCCGTCAATAAACTCTGGGGGTTGAAGAAACCCGGCAGCCATACTGATGCTGGCAGCTAAATGGTAATGAACAGTTAATATTTTACAATTATAAAGGTATACGACACCAACCATCATTTGTAGCAGTTAAACATAGATCAAACGTTTACAATACAGTAATGAACTTGAAAATACAAAATCATTCTTACGACAAAATCTACAGCCCAAGTTTCAAGCTCTCGTAACCTCTGCGTAAGGTCCATGAACCAGGCCGACAGACCGAGTAATGAAGGATATGCGCGACTTGACCAAATTGCTGGAACCTATTCAACAAAATAATTCAATTGAAATAATAGTTTGCAGCATGCAGAATGACTTGTTATCTTAATAAAAAAACAGTGATACATATACATATATAGTTAAGACAGTTTGTTAACGCTTTAGAACTACTTTTGGACTTACTTGATCCAAAAACAATGCATTTTCCAATTCTTCCATATCCGATGTAATTGTTAGTTCACCCTGAAATGTAGAAGGTATTACAAAACATGCAATGCATGCAATTTAAAAACTGTTACAAAACATGCAATAATTATACCTTGAGGCCCAAGTCCAACTCTCTGAGGGACCTCTTCATCTCTCCAGTTAGATAGTTCATACGCTCACACTCCTGAAATCCCACCACTATATACGGCGTCCTCTCCTCAACTTTCGCCATAATTTCTGGCATGTTGAACTCTAGAGGTAACTTGTCAATAATTTCGTCGAGAATTTGTTTTACCTGATGAATAACAATGTTTCGTCACCACATAAAAAAAAAATTACACTAAAACAGGTATCGCTTCAGAGAGGTCAAAAATAATTTAAAGGTAACTAAATTGCCAACATTTAAAAAAATACATGATTACGAACCTTTTCCTCTCTAGTCACGGTAGCGCCTCCTGCTGCTTGAGCATCTCTCGGTTGCATCTCAAATATAGTCCTGAAGAGATTTTCAGAGGTCATGGTGAGGAAGCCGATCTCAGCATTGGGGTGCAAGCCGTAGAGGTAGGGGGACTCGCTTGGCATAGCATCTTCTATGTATTGGTGGTAGCCATCGTAGTCTGTGTTAGGTGGCGCGAGGAAGCCTGGGGCAAGCTGGAGATCACCGTCAACCTGTGTGAGATTGAAGATCAAATTATAGCATAGAGCAGAGGTGTCAAAGTGGACTTTATAAAGGGTCATCTACAAAATACTATATTATATCAAAATAATTCTCTGCAGTTTAAGGAAACTGAACTTATATCTCTTTTAGTATTTCGCAACAAATCGCAGACTCAAATAAAATATGTATTAAATACCAAAGTACGAGTATTTATCGGCTTACCAGTTCAGGCTGCATCAACTCTTCCAAGTAGGCGTTGCAGAGCCTCCGGTCCCAATCATCAGTGATGTGTCCTCCATACATGATCTCACCGAATAGGTACCGAAGATCTTCCCAAGGTACACTTGCGTTAGCTTCCAAGTAGTTGAACAAGACGTATACGCTTATGGTTAAATCACCTAAAATGAATGTAGAGATTAAATTAAAATAGACAAACTTATAGGCAAATATGTTACGAATTGAAGGTTCAATAAAGATGAAGAGGTCTTCATACGTAAAGACTGCGATTGTGCATAAACGTTTATTAATCAAAGGAATCAAGGACAATAATGTTTACATGGCCATGACAATAATCACGAAGCATAAAAAAAAATCAAAATCAATTAGGTATTAATTTTTATATAAGAAATTACATTGTTGTTGAAATGCTTACCAACATTGAATGGATAAATTTTGTTCCAGCCTTGAGGCCCAAACTTCCGTCTCTCAGCCACGACAGCGTGGAAGTAGCATAGTGCGAATAATATCGCTTTGAATTCCGCCTCCTTATTACACATCTCCAGCGTGTCTTGATTAAAATTGTCCAGTGCTTTGTGGATGTTTGCCTGTTCACATAATTGTAAGTAGATAAGATATTCACAATTTGTTCCAAAAATATTCCAAATCCAAACACAATAGAATTTATTTTCCAGTTACAATGGGAGAAACCCCTGCTTAATTTTATTTCAATGACAATTTACACATTAAAAATAATTGTATTCCAAGGACATTGTAAAATAATTGTCTTTCATCATTACAAATAGTCGTATTAATTTTTTGTAATAAAAATCGATAGCTAAGTAAAAGGACTTAGCTAGGTATCGCTTTTGATACGATGTGCTGCCATTTTAATATGGTTGGAGAAAAATGACATATCGGGTGTTTTGTCGATAAAATTAGGCTCCATTTTTTCTACAGTAGAATCAAGATAACTCACCTGCATTCCAGTAGGTGGTTCATTAGTAATCTTGATACTTGACTCCAAGATTCCCTGTGGCAGGATATGAGTATCAGCCGTGGGCGCCGGCTCGGCTGACATGAATAGACGGAAGTCATTGTGCGTGGATCCGCCTGCGAAGCTCTCCATCTTCTTTTCTAAACTTGGTAACCATTTTTTTACCAAATGAATGTTCTGGAAAAGGTGATTTAAACTGTTGTATTAGAATTCAATTCTTGGAAATATTGTTTGATAGAGATCAAACGTCAGTAGCACAGTTTAATTGTGTGGTGTATTTGACCACAAAAAGAGGCGACGCCACCTTCAATCCCATTCTTTATCTGCACGAATAGTACATAATTATTTCGCACTAAAAATAATAAAAAAGTTATTGATCCTACCTGTAACACAACCCAATGTCCCTTCTGTACGCCTACATCCATCGCCTGTTCAGCCACAACCTCCTGCCCTTGACCTAACGATACGTTATGGAAGTTCCCATTATCTGCCGTGAACCCCATGATCTTGCCTAAAATCTCCACATCCTTCAACGGGTTGACTCCAGGGGATAGGATGAAGAATATTGGCGTTGTTGAACTGGTCTCTTCGAAAGATTTGCTGAATTCAATTGTTCGGTTTTCCATGTATTTGGCTCCCATTTTTTCTTCAATGTATGCACTAAAGACGATACATTAGCTATTATTAATATGCGGTGCTGAATACAAGTTAGAATAGAATACTAATATGTTTGTACTTACCCTACTGCATACGTCATTCTGTCTGGCCTCAAAGCTCTTATCATGCACATTCTTTGAAAAACTGGTTTGTTATTCCAGTCCTGAAAAAAATTGAGCTTTTATAATATACTGATATGCAGCCTAATATCTAGCTATCTTTAAGGAGGTGTAAAAAACTTGTGTCCGTTTTGGATGTTGAAAAGTATAAATTAACGTCATACCTGAGGAAACTTTTCTCTTTCAGGACATTCCACTTCAACGATCTCCTTCCAGACTTTGGGTGATGTTTCTATATCTCTGTCCAAGTTTCTAAACTCTTCCTTGCCGGCCAGAGAACAGATACCGCCCCAACTCTGATTAGATAAGAAGTCGACTGGACTCGTTACATGAGGCTTTATGGGGAACCGAAGTAAGAAATCCACCTCGGCTGCTGTAACCTCTTCGCTCATAAGAAGCACCTAAAAAAATATGAGTTAGTTAATTGGATACACCATTTTGTTGAATTACAGTCTAGATAGTCATTATCGTCATATCAGCCGCAAGGTTCACTGCTGGCCTTAGGCTTCCCCACACATCGCCAACCGGCAAGCAGTCTTGCGCTGTCCGCATCCCGCGAATACCCTTGATTCCGTTCCATTTTGATGTAAATAGGCATTATGTGCACAGAAACGTGATAATGTACATACATAGTTCCAATCACAAATGTTACCGTAGTATATAATCAAATAAAATAATTAGACCTGAATAGTTTCCTAATGACCGTCAGTTACCGGCGTCGCCGTCGTTGAAAACCAAATCTGACTATTCTAATACACTTTTTAGCTCATGCACTTCATACCTGAAATGTCATTATTGAGGCAAATATAAGTTTGTCGCACTCAAACAGTCCCCTGGAGGTGTACTGGTACACAGAAAAGCTGATGCTGTCGATGAGATTCTTGATCCGTGAGCCAAGCTCGTCAGCTGGCTCCGCGCGTTCTAGTGCCTTTAGGAATACTACGTTGAAGGCCTGCAAATTTTCATAAGATCTAGTAATAATCAAGTGACTATAATTATATTAACATAAAAATGATATCTAATAAAAAAAACTGAATGCATTAGACGGATATAGGTAATATCTTGACTGATGGAGTGACAAACTCAACATTATTTTATAGCTTATGTTCTCAAGTGATTTTATTTATGTTTTTGGAACAAAGTTTCTTAACGCGGCTTGCGATAGGAGTTGACTGGTAGAAATCGTTACGTAAGGAAAAAGCGTTACGCCCCCTCCATGCGACTTTCTCCCTCTCTCTGCTTCTTTCTATTAAATGCGAGGCGTAAGGATCCTGGTGGGGATCTCCCGATCGCCCACGGATTTTATTGAGAATTAATTTCTTTAAGCCTAAACCTAAAAAATACCTTTAGAGAAAACTGGTAGATAGGATTAATGCAGTTAAGATCGTTTAATATAAAGTACAATAAAGAAGCTCTAGCAGAAGCCGGTCGGTAGAATTCACGAGCTACATCAATCTCACGTGAAGTAATTTTTGCTTCAGCTACCTAAAACAACAAAAAAATATGACAAACATTAAAATTGTATTCATCATTTTATATAAAAGGTTTAGAAGACCTGCATTCATCTAAAGCCAGTAAATTCTTAAAACACTTCAAACACAAAATGTTAAAACACTTCAAAAAACTCGTCTTACTTTTTGCTCAATATCACAGGCAGTTTTTTTCGTAGTCTCCAAATTTTCAACCAAAGCTGTATCACTAAGAATATCATCGCCGGCCGAAGACAATCGCGAAAGTAAATTATCTTCTAACGACTTCAACTGAATCTTGAATTGATTCTGCTGTGTTGTTAATTCAGATTTCAAGTTCTCTAAATCTGGTCTTTCTGCTTTTACTACTTCTGCTAACAACTGGTCTTCTAGACCATCGCGGGTTACTGTGAAGTTAATTAGTGTTGTTTGAGCTTGTATCTCTGGTTGATAATGTGGGTTAGCTAATTTTGTGTGTAGGATCAGTCTAAAGCTTGGGTTGTATTCTACTTCTTTGTCACCTAATTTGATTGCTCTGCAAATTAAGGAATCTATTTTATTATCATCATCAATATTTCATTTATTTGCTAAAGGGACTGGTTCAAATTTTTACCTTCCTTTCTTTATCAGAGTTCGTCCTATTACTGGATCGAGCACAGGATCCACAGTCTCCCCAATGTTTTCAAAAAGAACAGTTTCCCCTTTTATTATAGCTTTCTCTATCATTTCCAAATAGCCTTTTTGTCCTAACCTCATCACTAGAAGTTTATCACCATACTTTTGTTTGATCCATTTCACACCTTGTAACTGAAAGCACGAGTGTTTGTGAAAATCCATAAGAAGTTATTACCTAAAGATATAACATCAAATAGCAAAATTTTAGAAACTTTATCAATGTCAGATGTGAAACATCAATTTTCTCAACGTTACATAAGGAAAACAAATCTAAACATGTACTAACTTGAGGGTCAATCATAAGCGGCCATCGAACAGAATTAGACAGTATGGTCGCATTTTCAGTGCTCATGCGGTCTGAAGGTAGACCTTCGTTCTGCCACATCGCTATCGTTGTGTCATCTGTTAACATCGTAAGTGGGTCCAGGCCTTCTGTTATTGGTACAGGTGGCTAAAAAAACAAAAACACAGCTATTTTTTTAAACATCGCCATGTTTAAAAAAAAGGTCTCTTTTGTACATGTTGTGTGTTTACCCGGTACAACTTTCCATAATTTTTTTTTCTAAGGAAAAAAAAAAACCGTGACAAACAGCATCGATTTTGGTGTGTATCTGAAACTGTAATACCAGAATTGGATAAAACATAAAAACAAAAACATTTAGTGTGTTTTGCGTATGTAAGGAGAAGTCTGTCTTGCGTGTGTATGTAAGTATGTGTGTTGTGTTAAATGTCATCCAAGTCATGTAAAAAAACCATAGGTACCTCTAAAGTCTTCAAGAACACAAGCCAGTTCTTGTGCATCAAGTCCAATCTGAACTGTTTAGTGAAGCAACCCACGTAAGATATGAATGCACACACAAGTAATACGTCCCCTGGCGTTGTTGTACCCTGTTGCTTTAGACTGGAAGTTGGAATGACAATATAAAAACCTCACAAACGATAGATAATGGTATTGTATGTATAAAGTGTATGGTATGGTGGTAGCACAGGTAAGTGCTGAAGACATATCTCAAGCAAATTCTGAGGAAAATAGTTCTGAAATCTCGAATTGAGTTGAAAATTTAATTTTAATTATCTATTTCTTTATTAGGCTTTTTTTAGTATTTTTCCGTAAAATCTTTGTATGCAAATTACCTAGTAACAGCTTCAGCCCATCTGACATTTTCACTAGCAAGACCATTAACCAGTCTGTTAGCAAGTGATATAACTGCGTTTGTGGCATCTGCTTCCCTCTGGCATTTCATCTTTTCTGAAGTCGCCCTTTCGAAATCTGCCGTGAGTGTCGTAAGTCTTTGTTCTAGGGACTGTATAGGGTAAATAATAACAATATTATTGGTCATTGGATATTTTATCTTTGGTAGTTGAAAACTACATATTTATAAATACCTACATAGAGTTGAACTAATCTCTATGTAGGATGCGGGTTTTTATTTATTAGCAAATTGTTTCAAAGTCTATAAAACTTCTAAAATACCTACAGCAACTTTGGCCTTGATAGACCTCAATTTTTCTTGAGCTGCAGCCAACTCAGCATTAGCAGCTTGTAAAGCTTTTCTTTTAGGCTCAACTTCACAGAACACTTCGTAGAACTTTATAATGTTTATCACCCATGCGCAGAGACCAGCAGCAGCACCCGATTTTGATCTTACGAATTCTATAAATAAAGTATAATTTTGACTGTCTACCTTTTCTATAAAAGAAAATTGTGCTGAGTGACGTATCATTGTGTTTAATTACCTGGCTCAAATTCAGAATCCTTCAAGTAAGCTTGAATAGCTTTGATGACGTCAGGATGTATATTTTCTTTATCGTAATTTATGAGAGAGTCAAGAAACACGTCCACTTTGGCCATAACAATCTGCAAAAAAATAATTAATTTTTTTATTGCCTAATGCTAATATCAAAATAATAAAAATAGCAGCGTTTTAATAACTACGCTGGATTTTATTTTAGCATTGGCATGCATGCATAGCATAATATATGCATATATTAGTGATGTCAATTAACATTAAATGTGCTTATTGCATATAAGAATTAACCTTAGCAGCTTTCCAGCTTCTGTCCTTAGGTATTTTTCCATTAGGTGCCATCAACACCATGACAGCTGCAGTGACATTTGTCACAGCCCCCGGCGGTGAACCAAAAGACTTCAGCTCAGTAAGATTAGCTTTATTTAACGTATTCAAAGCTTCTTGGGCAGCTGTTAACGCTGGTTCAGCTTTTATCAAGTCTTCTGCACAATCTTTCTGTTTCTTTGATACTTCCTCGGTTATTACTGCTACTTTCTCTTCCTCCTCGTCAGCTTAAATAAAATGTCATGATCAATATAAATATTGTTTAATTTATATTTAACATCTTTTAATATATGACAAATGAAATATT
This sequence comes from Thalpophila matura, assembly GCA_948465475.1. Classification (NCBI taxonomy): domain Eukaryota; kingdom Metazoa; phylum Arthropoda; class Insecta; order Lepidoptera; family Noctuidae; genus Thalpophila; species Thalpophila matura. Next base: position 17,036,596 of record OX419177.1, read on the forward strand.
AGGTAACCTGATAATCATCACAAATATTAGTGTGGTAAAATAATTAATTATGTTAACTAATGCCTACCGAGTACTTTCTCATCCTGTACTTTAGCAGTCTCAATCCCGACCATCGCAATAAGTTCGTCTGCTGCTTTATTCTTTATATTCAACTCTACTTCTTGTACAGCTAATATTTTCTTCAATCCTTCCACTTGGACGGATGTGCAACGAAGCTTTTCTAAACCAGTTTCGAGCCTACAGAATATATACCATCAAATACAGTTACAAAACTTATAACCAGTGTTCCGAAAAGGGTGAGTATATTTACCTACAGTTTGTAGAACAGAGACGAAAACCGGAGACTTCCTTATAACTAAAAAAAAATTCACCAGTAAATTTACCAGAACCATAATTACGTGAATTTAAACGTTTTATTAATTTGGTGAAAACGTCTATTGCGTAAATAATATTTACGCAATAGACGATTTCATTAAATTTAATAAATTAATAATCGTCTATTGCGTAAATAATATTTACGCAATAGACGTTTTCATTAAATTAATAAAAACGTTTAAATTCACTTCGTTAAACTTCTGGTAAATTTACTGGTTAAAAATGTTTAGTTATAAGGAAGTCTCCGATTTTCGTCTCTGTTCTACAAACTGTAGGTAAATATACTCACCCTTTTCCGAACACTGCTTATAACATACGTAAAGCGATGTAAATCTTAGCAAGCATGTTGTTGGTTACAACCATGTTCAGCTGACATACCTAACAATTTGAGCAAGCAGTGCATCAATTTTGTTATTAACCAGCTTGGTATACAAGCTGATTTGTTCTAGGTAACTCTTAGGTGTTGTATAGTTGTACCGCCTCTCAGTAGCTAAGTACTGTTTAGACATGATATTTACTGAAGTATGTACGTTCGCCATGAATCTGGATATCGGGTCTCTCAATATTATCTGAAAGATAATAATACTGTTTATTTATGACATCTAAAGCTTTCAGTTTATTTTACAAATTATTTTCATTCTATTAATTTTGTGCATGTTCGATGGTAGTTGCTACCTAATAACATCTTCGATATTTTATAAAATTAGGACTACAAAAGTATTATTTACCGGCAGATTGTGCTCTTTCTCCAAAAATGTCATGGCCACTGACACCAAAGCTTCCTGAGGCCACTCGTGGAACCAGTTGATGGACGTACAATTTATTAGCGCAGGAAACTTTCTAGACCTCACCCTGAGAGTGGAACCGACAGGAGAGAAGCAGAGGACCACTTTGAATTGCTTTCTAACTCTATCTATGAAAAATTTCCAGCAAGATTCCCTTGTATCTGGTAGACCCGCAGCTTTTACCTAAAATTATAGATAACACAAGTATATCGACGCATTTTGCAACTTATTTTTGTTTTATTTCGTCATCAAAATTATAGGCAGTTCTGAGTTCTGACGTAACTATGTTTGGTTACTATCAAAAGTCTTGAACTCGAACAATTAAATCCTTAATTATAAAACACTTGAAAAGAGTAATTTAAATTAAGTTTAGAACAACGAATGATTGTTATTTACCTCATTCCTCACACCAGCAATAATATTCTCCATTTCATCATCAGAGAACAAGTCAGCAACTTCGCCTGATGCCAGCAAATCGTTAATAAGGACCAAAAACTGATCGCTTGGAACCTGAGCGTCCGTCATTAAGAACATTATACCAACGTTTTTCAAGCCGGTCTTTAAACACAACTGATTTAATTCATTCTGGAAAAAGAAACCAACATTAATATGACTGATATATTATACTACTTTTATGGAAGATGTATAATGTTTTTTTTTTTTCATAAAATTGGCTAGCGTTTGACTGCCATTTCGCCTGATGTTAAGCGATAATGTGGTCTACAATAGAGCATGCTTGCCTATGAAGAAACCGATCCACTGTGATTTGAAAGCACCCGGATTGTAAATATCGGGAAAAAACCCACTCAGGCAGCGCATTCCACTGTTTGGCGGTTCAAAGCGCTTCGTTCGGGTTTTCGGTACATCAACCATGAAACGATGTCACTTTTTTGTACTTCTCTTCTGACCATCCGAAAGAAAAAAGAGCGAGAAAGAATTAGATCTTATAGATCCGAAGCATACTCTCCGAAATATATCCGATAAAAAGCCGATAGACTAGCAGCTTTCCGCCGACGTTTGAGATTTTGGATCTTAATCTGAACAAGAGATCGTTGCTGACAAGCTTCTTAGCTTTTCTCAATGGGCTCCAACGCCTCAAACTGGCACTTGACTGATTCATCCCTAAGGCATCAATATAGGAGCCAAAGTTGAGGAATGACGTCAGAGTATCAGTCAAAAGTAATATGTCCTACGTTGGGCGCCAAATTATTTAATTTGACGCCCAACGTAGAAATTACTTGAACTTTACCAAAAATATCACAACATAGTAGTCATTCAATCTTACCTTCAGGTCAGGGACCCCATATCCCTTCTTAAGCTGAATTTGAATGACTTCCAATGTCGATATAAAAGCTGCCAGTCGGGATAGAGACTGTTTGCCGAAACCTCCCACACCTACTAGTAAAGCGTTACCCCTTGGACACTCCAAGATACGGGAGATTCTGCAAAGAAAGTCAGTCTAAACAATACGGTACCGGACTATATTTTTTTTATTGTGAATCTGTAAATCTGAAAATCTGAAAATCTAAACTATTTGAAAAAAGATAATTAACACCAAAAAAGCCGATGAAACATCTACAAAATTGGCAAAGTTATAAGCGTTTTAAAATGATTTGCTAGACACGGACGGCACGCATGATAAGTGACGTAACACCACCTATGTCCGCTTCGCGCGAGAAAGACGGAGCGATACTCCCTCCAAAAACTTTAAAAGCGTCTATGTTTTCCATTTTGAGATATATTTTTTTTTTTTACTTTTTTGTTATTCCTATTCCTTCTTTGGAATAAAATAAATTATTTGTACTTTTTTAATAGTAGTCCACTACCGTATTCTACAAAATCTGTGACCACTAACCAATATGTACCCGAAACATTAAGCACGTTGGAGCCGATTCAAGACTCCTCGAAAAATATCGATTACAGTGGTAATATAAATATTCTTTAGAACACGTCACCGGCAAATATGCATCATGGCATCTTCAAATAGCACCAGGCTCATGGCAGCGACGAGATCGTTATAACTGGCCATGGCTTCAGTAAGTAGTTTATGCAGCTGCTCCCAGGACAGAATGGGCACGTACTTCGGGTCGCCTATACCGCCTGCAAAGTGGCAAAAGATGTTGGGACGCTGGAATACTACAGCTTCGTTGATCTCCTGAAAATAATTAAAAAAAAAGTTAAGATGTTCCTATAATATAAGACGCTATGGTACTTAGAAGGAATTAATCCTTATAACTGACCCTTTTGATCGGCATCATAAAAATATAGAATGTTATTTTTTTTACATTTTGCCAGTTCGATTCCCAGATGAAGGAAGTAACTTTTCGAAAATCTTTCTCTGAACTTTTCTCTGAATCACTACAGCCGTGTTTTTAATACAAAATTGACCAGCGTACTATCGGTATTCTGACGCGCCGATATAAACTGAAAATATTTCTCAGCTTTCCAGCGGGCTCACCTACGTCGGCGGCCGGCGGTGTCTTTTGATTTCGAGGTGGCTTCTTTTGATAAATATTCGGCAGCATGAAGGGTGCGACGTCGACGTTTTTCCATGGCGACTTTAATAGAGTGAACTGACTTTACTCAATATCTTTTTAATTTATAACTTTGTTGTATTCTGGTTGTCTGCATAAACTATTTAATAAATAAGTAAAAACTATACCTTCCTTTTGGGCTTCGCCGCAGTCGGGTAAAAAAAGGTGTTTTGACTTAATTTTCCTTCTACATTCCAATTTTGTGTGTTCCTGCCAATCTAATCATCTGCCAATCATATTCAATTATATTTGGTCTGTTGTTTGCTAATTCAATTTTACCTACTAGAGCGAGCGTTGCGTTGTACTTGTATTGATATAATTTATATCCCAATTTAAAATAATAGGTATAGATCTAAATATCAAGTGATTTACCTCAAAATTCTTTTTGACTAAATCTGTTTGAAATTTAATGAAAGCTTCGATGTCTTTTTCCTCTGTTAGCTTGTCACAATAAACACGACTTGTTTCATGCAGCCACAAACGAAGCATGTCTGATGAGGTGTCTATACATTCATTTGTACTGAACGAGAAGCCCTGAAAAAGAGTTGACCCATATTTTGTTAACATTTTTTCTAAAACATTTCTAATGTTTTGAAATATATTTAAGGGTACCTGGAATATATTAGACAAGTCCCTCAAATTGAATATGTAATGCGATTTTACCGCTGTAGGTAAGAAAACTTGATTTACTTTGTTATGAAGAAGTATCGTTATGTTCACAATATTAGCTGAAAATAAATATTAAGTATGTTATCCATTTAGTAAAATAAATAATATGTTATCAAAATAGTTAATTATTAAGTCTTTACTAGCGTTTGTATCAAATAAGAAACTTAGATTAGGCTATACCTACAATTTGGATAATTTAATAACAAAGAAGTAGTAGTAAGACTTACATGATAATTTTGCAAGTTGTGGATTTATCCTAAACTCCGGATTGACTAAATGTTGGACCAAGATTGATTGATAAATGTAGTTGAGTGCCTCAGTGTTAGGAAAACTCATGGCAAACACACAGAAATGTCTCTGCAATCTTGGGTTTATAGTGAAGCTGCCCGAAGTGGGGTTCATACAAGAAACGTATTGTGTGTTGTGGATATCTTTCAGAGACAACTTGGTACGATCGTACCAGTGACCGTAGTCCATGTGCTGACGAATTATTGTGTGAGGCTGAACAGTTCCATAGGCATCTACTTCAGGCATATTCATGTCGTCAATAAAGTATATTAAAGTTTTGTTCCCAGGAGGCCCGTAATTTCGACCAGCTTTCTTTTCTAGTGGTTTTTCTAGGATTTTTTGAAGCATCTCCGATGACGTGTAAAAGTTGAACGGTACAGATTGTATGGCGTAGGCTTCTGATAAACTGTATGAAAATAATTATATACATAAACAATTAAATACACCTAAACAATAAATGTATGGCATGTTCTCTACTTAAATATACATATAATTGTTGTATAATTGTTCTTACCCTTGTAACTTTTCGTTGATAAGAACCGTTTTGCCTGAGCCAGCGCTACCCACTAACATTACAGGATGCTTGTTCTTCATTAGCAAGTCAAGAAAGAATCTGATCCTTATGGTTTCTGCTGTTGGTACCAGCACAGCCTTAAAATAACAAGGTTTTTATACATACTTCCAAATAAAAATAATCATCGCCAGTGTAATGTATTCCCAAACTCCTATAACGACACTATAGTGGAATTCTCCCTATGTTACCTGTAAGGGTGTATCGGGATCCAACTCAAACTTTGGTATTTTCTCAGTCCACGGAGTGAACTGCTTTGTACTATGATCTATGTAGAAATCGAACACAGTACCACCAGCAGGGAATTTGGTGGTTTTAAACTCACTGTTCCACCATTTTGTAAATTCTGCAATATTTAAAAATGTTTATTTTCAATTTAGCCGATTAACCTTAGATAGCAAATTGCGTTTTATCTACTCAAGCCTAATCAGAATAAATTTTAGTGTTACTTTTTATGGTAATCAAGGATTTTGATTAAACAAAAGCGTCAATACATTAAAAGTGTCTAAAACAAACATACCCATCCTATAATCAATGCTACCTTCTTGGAACATCGTGGATCCAAAGGCCCAAACACAAGCAAATACAAAGAATATATCGTGCCACTCTTTTGGACAATCTGCAGGTGTATTCTCAGGTACAAATAAACAATTTAGTAAATGACATAACATTTGAACATGAGCCATGTCTACAATAGGAGTGATCTTTTTGAAACGAGTCCTCATTGTTTTTAAGCAGGACGGAATATACTGGTCGCAGAGTACGACCAGGTTGGATTTCTCTGCTGGAATCTTTCTTGTTTCCACCCAGCTTGATACGTATCTACAAACATTAATAATATTGTAACATCTGACCAGACAAACGTGAACATAAGATGTGTTGATATCATATGAATAGATTTGGATGCCCTCGGTTCTACTCAATTGTACAACTACAGTGAAATATTCGTCATTGATAACCTAAATGAAGTTAAGAATTGAACAAAATTAACACCTTAGAAAATTACTTACGGGTTCCACCCTAAATCCTGTGGATTAATATACAAGATACCAGCCCTAGACACCGTAGCCGGGGTCGCAGTACGCAAGTTAGAAATCTCAAACATTAGCCTCATCACTGGAGTTAGTGCTATGCGTTCATTGCTAGCCAACGTCAATATCTTATTATCATCCATCACAGTATTCAAAGATTCAATCCACATTGGATCAATGTCACCATCTAGCATTATCCACTTTGGATTGTCTCCAGGAAGGTTGGCTTGATCTCTCATTATGACCGAGAACAAACCATCTTTCCATTCTCTAGTAGCTGGGTTTATAATACCAAACAGTTCGTCATTGGTCACTGCTTTTGGATTCAAATCGTTGAAGATAGGTTTTTTCTTAAGATTCTGGTAGCTTTTGAATAGTGTTTTCCACACTTGAGTCTTTCCTGTTCCAGCATTACCAACTATGAAGACAGAATGACGAACTTCTAACAATTCTTCTAATTGAACTACTTTTAGGATAAAATTATCTTCTGGTTGTAAAGACAGATCTGTTGCAGCTTGTTTAACTGTTGATTCAAATTCTAGATTTCGTTTTCTTGGTACATCCAAAGCAGGAAATAGGTCACCAATAAGTCCCATGAATACTGGCATGTCGTCTGTGATAATTTTCGGTATGTTAAAATCTCGAAGAGTTCTCATAAGTACTTCTTCCTCTGGTGTACCTGGGTCACCTCGCTTAATAGAACATATAATTGTGTTAATAACCATCAAACATCAAAAAAGAAATACGAATTTCTTAAGCCAGATAATTACTAACAATAATTTTTACTCATTAATTACTTACTTTCAAAGATCCAGCAACGACAAGCACGGATTTAATAGCCCTCAACCCCCAATCATAATGATCCTGCTTCGACAATAGCTCCTTACACAAAGTATACAGAGTTATAAACTTCCTAGCCAATATTTTAGCTTCTTGAAACCCTTCAGCGACCAACATAATTTCACAAATCAGTTCAAAGTCTGGAACGACCATAGCACATGGTCTGAATAAAGCTTTCAAATTCTCAGGTAATTCTGTACGACCGGCGTAACCAGGGTTCATGGTAACGAAAATACCAACTGACGGAGTTAAAGATATTATTTCTCCCATAAAATTGAACTTTTCTTTTTTGTCTCTGAAGATAAATAGGTACATTAATTATTTTTATTATACATATCTTTATAATATTAGTATAGATTGTCATAATTATGTACACGTTACCTGATAGCATCTTGAACAGACTTCACTTGCACAGCAACAACAGACAACACCTCAACAGAGATCCGGTTGAACTCATCGAAGCATCCCCAAGCGCCCGTCTGAGCTAGCCCTTTGTAAATGTTGCCGCAAGACTGCATAAAATAACACAGTTTGTTACAGTAAAATTACTACAAAAGCTATAAAATATTGGTTGTAGGCAATCGATGAGGACAAGTTTCGGTTTTGTTTCTAAATAACCAGATTGAATTGAGCTAGTTGGGCTGTTTTAAGAACAAAATTAAATGCGGTAAATCAAAGTGGATAAAGTAACTTTCATCTGTTTTGATGTCCGTTCCATATTAAAGAATTTTGCAGAATTGAGTTATATCATCAACTGGAGCTGTGTAAGCTGTGTTCTAAAAGGAATTGCATATCAAAACACGTCATCACCGACAGTAGGCAAACATATCCCTTTTTCGGTAACTTCCTTCAACGTTTTTGGGAGCAGCTTGCTGCCTTGCACCTTTACCAACGTGTATATAATAATACGAGTATATTTATGTTGTTTTTTAGGGTTCCGTACCTCAAAAGGAAAAACGGAACAATTATAGGATCACTTTGTTGTCCGTCTGTCACCGAACCATAAGTGCAGCCATCTGCTCATAGATAACGCCACTAGAAGTATGCAGTTGCGCCATCTATGATGAAGATATGATATATCTACTATGATGTAATAGCGGCATAGATGGCGCTATGCATATTTCGGAACTTTTAGGGCTCCATTTCTGATTACCTGATAGTCCATCTGTTCAGAACAGTTAAAGACATACACCATGATCCCTAGAGCTCTTCCCAAATCTTTTGTAGTCTCAGTTTTGCCAGTACCAGCTGGTCCTGCAGGACCCCCGCCCATGATCAGATGTAAAGACTGTGAAAAATGATCAATCATTAGATTATCATGGTATTGAAAAATACGGTGGTAGAACGTCAAGCCTAAAAGAGGGACAACCAGGCTTAAAATACAAATCATTTTATATGAAATCTTACCAAATAACAAGCCTAGCTAACTCATAACGTTTACAATATTTTTTATTTTTGTTAGAAATTTTAATTCTGCACATTTGCTTCAAAGAAAGCAAGTCGAGCCTAACCAAAGAACACATCCAAATCAAAGTGTTATTTTACTGTACAATCTCACCTGTGTTAGTGTGATGTAGCACCGGTCAGTCAACGGCGTGATGACCAACCTCGGAGTGTTGCCCAAGTATTCGTAGCTGTATATGAACTGCGCATCGCAGATGTTCGCGAAACAATGATATTCATTTTTACCCCATCTAAAAATAATTTCCATTGTATAGACAGCACCGAAAGTCATTAACTTTTCCATTTTTTAAATCATAACGAATACAAAATATAATTTAAAAAAAAACGGATCTGATGTAACATTCCAATAACACATTTGACTATTACCTACCTACATAAAATGGTGAAAAGTGCAGTGTGGTGAAATAAACAATTTTGCATCAATTTAGAAACTACCTATGTAAAAGTAAGTGTTAATAAACTTAGTTGTCGACCGTGCCAACACTGCACTGCGTTTTTTTTAGGGTTCCGTACCAAAATGGTAAAAACGGAACCCCTAAGAGAAATTCTTAATGTGAGTCTAAAAATAAAATAATGAAAGTGAGTCAACATGTTTATGTACAAGAAAGTGCAGATATCTCAACATTTGTCCCAGAACCTGTGTCTGAGCTGAGATTGCCACTGGAATGCCGATCCTGCGTCTATCTTCGCTTGTATCATTTTACTCACAACGTCCCTTGAATGCACGTCAATGGTACATATCGTCATGATCTTCTGTCTGTCTTGCTTCGTTAGCTCTCTTAAAAGCAAAGAAATCAATGTACTAAGCTGTGACAACTGCCTCTTGTAATAATCTTTTAAAGCATTGTCGAATCCCTCTTCTAGTTTTGCAAATGCCATGTTCACTTCAGTAGTCCACCAGATTTGAGAGGCACAAAGTGATACTTGGGCCATGAAATCGAAGAGCCACTGTTCTCTTGGCTTTCCTTCGCAAGATATCATTGCTTCCCCAAAGTAATGTCGGATCGTGGATCTCATCATATCTTGTAGTCTGTTAAGCCAGATTTCGACCTGAAATAAAATGTCTTGTAAATGACCTCTGTGTAGTACCTACTAGCTACCCTATGCTAGGGAGATCATTTAAAATTAACAATTGTTTGTAGTCCATAATAATATTACTTACAGCTCCAGTACAATTACAAGTTCCATGAAACAGAACAAGTTCTCCGTCCTTAGCTATCATTCCGGATGCCACCTTCTCACCTGGTTTTTGGTCATCTATGAATTTCAGCTTCGCCATCGAATCGAACAGTTTTGTTAAATGCCTGAAATCGTTTTGATCATTGTAAACTGTATTGGTAAATGCAAGCAAAGTTTAAAGTAAATATTTTATGAGCGGGTTTTATGCAAATGGAAATATGCACAGCTTGAACTATCTAACCTACCTGATAACCAAATCAGCTTGATTTCCGTTTGATAGAATATCTAGTAGATCTGCTGAGGATACAAAATAGAACCTAGGGAACGCCAACCTCTTCGTTTCCAAGTACTCTGCTAAGGCTTTCTCACAAATTATAAGGTCCTTTTGTATATTGTCTAAGTCCTCAACTAAACCTTCTTTATTAGTACCTTTGACCACATTTGGAGTTTTGGCCATTTCGGTAGATAATTTCTGGAAATAATGTGCAAATTAATAATTATTTTGGCTTATTTTCCATTAGGCTTGCTCAAGCTTGTCAAGTCAAATGAGATATTTGAATATAATATGCTTACTTTAAACTCAGCATCAATCTTATCGAATCTAGCCGAGTCCTCAGGCAGTTGTTTCCTGATATCATCTGAACTCATGAATATGCTCTCCAAATGTGTCCAAGTCCTTTGCACTTCAAACCACACAGTTATCACTTGATCTGCTGTTGACAGCTTTTGCTGCCAACCCGACACTTCCTCCAAAAAAAATGCTACGTATTTTGATGTTATCAAATTTTGCACTAGTACCTAAAATATCGTAATGTGCTTAATTAATACAAGTTTGTTCTTTTTAAACAAAAAAGTTTGTGAATTTAGGTTTTCAGCACCGTTTAACCACTTAACGTACCTGATTTTCTTCTAGCGTCTCAATAAGCTCTTCGCTCGCCCTCAACAATGTACGCTGAGTCCGCATATGGACCTCTTGATCAAATTCCAATAAACTCCACGTTTTATGCAAATCTCTCAGGACCTTCTCCATAGACATTTCTTTGACCGCTTTATCTACAATGTTCTTTACTTCTTCTATGCACTCGTGCAAGTTTAGGATAAGTAAATCGGCCAGCGATGTGCTTAGATCCATTACGATTCTTACCTGTTTTATTACAACAATATTTATAATTTACATATATATATCTCATACCATATTAAGAAAAATATTTACATGATCGATAAAGTCAGGTCTACGAAATTTATTGTATCTTCATGCTATTTGTTAAATTGTAGTTAAACACGTACAGTTAAGTATGTAAGTGTAAATTGCTCGATTGACAAAAATTAAATATTTATGTGTAATACAAAATAATATAGATATAATACAGTTCTATATGCATTTAACACGAAACAGTGTAATGAGAATTAAAAAATAGGCGCAGATGTCGGAGGTAACAAAGTATTGAAAAAAAAAATACGATACCAAACTTATACACGTAATTTAGTAATATGTGTAACACTATACACACCGCGGCATTGTCATACTTACAGTGAGTTCACGTGGTAGTGCTGCTAAGCTCTGTGAATCACAAACAGATTTATATCCGCTTAATAATTCATTCAGTAACATATTTACATTTTATGTTATTTATTTACAATTCAATCATTTACTTGCTAATATTACAAAGTTCACCTTAGTTGTAGTCATTAGTTCGTCCCAGTGCCTTTCCTTGATAGCTGGGTTTTGGAGTTCACCTACTGCTCGTATTGATGTAAGCATATTCTTCACTGTCACTTCCAATGTTATGTATGTATCCCAACTAAAAATGTGTGATATAGATTATTATTTTGTAAATTCTATTATTTCTGTTTTCGTGCCTTTTTCTAGAACAAATGTATCTCACCCTCTCATTTCCTTGTCAAATAATTTGATCTCTTTAGCAAACTTCTTGCATTCAATATCCATGTTTTCAACATCAATTTTGCGCCACGGAGTGGTTTTCCAATCTTCTATACTTGTTTTTACTATTTGCACGTAATCCCAAAGTTGCTAAACATCAAGTATGAAGTAATTAATTTAAACATGTTCATTATTTTAATAAATGACTTCTAAAAAAAATACCTTTATCATTCTCAGTTCCTTTCTGCATTGCTTTAGAAACTTATACTCTGGCACGTTTACTTCAAATAATGATCCGGACTCCTGTATTGCTCTCATCTCTTCTTCTAAGAACAAAAGTTCATAGTCTACTCTGCACATCATTTCATATGGATCTTCACAATCGTATTTGAAGAACTACGAAATCAACGGATCTTGTGAATATGCGTCATCAAAATTATGTTATGATAAATCCACCTATTTTAAGTATCATCAAATCCTTATGAAGCATCAAAACTTATGATCCTACCTCGTATCGCTTAAAAATTTCTCTATAGTAAGTGACTTGGCTATCAAATGTAGATATCTTCTTCTTAATGCCGGACACTTCGGCTGCTTGCAGTGGTGCCACGTGCTGTTTTACTGTTGACGCCAATTTCTTTGTCACTTGCCATTGTTCCGGCAGTTCCTAAGAAAGAACAAATGTCTGTTGCAAATATTCATATGAGACAGTCAACATCCAAAGTTGAGCTTTCGTTTTTTGAAAAGCAGAATCAACCCGCTAGGAAAACGATGGCATGATTGCAACTTTTTATTGCAGCTATAACGCCCACAGTTTTTTTTAACTATGAATAAAGTATACCTACTTAATTGTTTCCTAATCAGACCAATGGTTCAATTAACAAAAAAATCTTTTACATATATATGTATGTACCTGCAGCAATACGTTGACTTCTTCAGGTATGTCCACGTCATAGAAGTTCAACATTGCAATGGTCTCAGCCAGCGGCTGGAACATGTCATCTGTTGTAACAGTCCGGTCCTTTACGTGCATAAGGTATCCCATTGTTCTGACTAGAGCCTCGTAGTCACCTTCTGGTACTGGTTGATTTAGACCTGAGGAACAATAATTTATTACTTTTTCTATCCTGTTGTGTCAAATAAACTTAACATTATAAAAAGTGTCACATTAATCATTAATAATATTTCTAACTTTTCACAAGGGCAAGGAAAAAATTCAAACATTTCGTTTTTTTTGCAATCAATTTATAAAAATATACAGGGTGAATTTTTCAACTGGGCTTAGATGGCCAAATCCGGAACTGTAAGGAATAGCGAAAAACACTCAAAGGAGTCTCGGAGCCGATTTTGATAAAAACTAAAACTGCATCATTAGATTTTTGAAAAATTAATTATCCTAGTCGGGAATCGAACTTGTTGATTTTGAAAAAGAACACACCTGTATTATTATACCTTCCGATAGTATCACTAATAAGGATCAAATTCTGGGAAGTAATGAGATACGGCAAACTAAAGGAAAGTATTGATTAAAAAAAAAAACTTTTTTTTTTTTACCTATGTAGGTACGGGTAGTGTCTAGTGTATGAATACCTGAAAATATGAATCAGTTTATTAAAAAACAACACTTACCTTTAGTTTGCTATAATTATGTAATTACCTACTAATCAGAATTTGATCCTTATTAGCGACACTTTCGGATGGTCCAATAATATGTTTGTATTTTTTTTCTAAAATCAATGGGATTCGACTCCTGGTCTGGAAAATTAATTTTTACAAAAATCGAATGACGCAGTTCTAGTTTTTATCAAAATCGGCTCCGAGACAAAGGAATGTTTTTCACTATTTCTTATAGTTTCGGATTTGGCCATCCACGCCCACTTGAAAAATTCACCCTGTATGTAGTACCTACCTTCATCAGCGTCACGTATGAAGTTGCCTAGGTCACTAAGACTACTTGTCACTTTTTTGACCAGATGCTCTTTGTACATGTTGCCCCATTTCCTCACTAGGTTGAGTAGAGCTTGCCTGAATGGTCGGATGTCCACCTGTTGTAAGAAGGCAGTGTTACTTTTTGAAAAGAAAAATACTTACACCCATATTCTAAGACGTTTACTCGAAACTTCCTCGCCTCCACTCAACCTCATTTAAGGAAATCGGTATTCACAGTTGCAAAAAATCTCCTTCACTTTGTTTCACTCGACATTTTGCCTCAGTCGAGGTGAGGACACAACTGTCAAACTCAAGGTACGTCGGGATGTACCTTATAGAATACTCAAGGAAGATTTACGCCATTAATCGCGTCTTTTCCTCGACTCTTTCACCCACGCTTGTTAAACAGAGCTGATTATTTCATTTGAATAACTTTTTCAATAGTGTTTTCAATGGATTTCCAAAGGTTTACCAATTATCTGTATGATAATCCGTACGATTATCCCGAACGACGTTATTTACGAGATGCCGAAAACCCCATAGAATTTTATGACGGTGTAGAATTCCAAAGACGCTATCGTTTTAGGAAAACTGTGTTGAATATGTTGTTACCACTTGTGTTCAACAAACAAATCAAAGTTCAAATGTAAACATTATTACAACAGAATGCAGAACCTCCACCTTTTTGGAAGTCGGTTAAAAAGCAAAACAGACTCGACGCGATAAAAAAACCGCAATCTAACAACAGCTATTGAGTGACCATAGACAAAAAAAAACAAAATGTATGCTGAATCTATGATTCAATGACGTATACAATGACGTTTTTCCTCGACTCAACCTCATTCGAGGATCCTCAAGATTACCTCACGACAAGACCGAGTTTTAACTAAGAATACCGATTTCGAGGATTAGTTGAGGTGATCCTTAAGGTAACCTCAGTTGAGTCGAGGTCGAGGAAGTTTCGAGGAAACGTCTTAGAATATGGGTGTTAGACATTTTTATTTGCCAGAAATATTATGGTCACAAGATAAAGCATAATTAATTGCATGGTATGCATAGCACTTGGTTCTGCATATTTTGCCGATAGCGGGTATGCAAAAAAAAATCATAATAAAAAAAATCAATAAGATTAATTAAACGTTAAATTAAAGTTTTGTTAATTTTAATACATTATATAAGTTAGATAAGTTTAATACAGGGTGGCGATTAGGTTATCACATTAAATGAAACCATGTATCCTAAATGGCGTTCTTTGTACATACACAATAAAAAAAATTGCCGGTTGCCACTTTTACAGGTCAGTAAATGTACCAATAAATAGTACAACTGTTAATACAAGTTGGTACATTTACTGACCTGTAAAAGCGGCAACCGGCAATTTTTTTTATTGTGTATGTACAAAGAACGCCATTTAGGATACATGGTTTCATTTAATGTGATAACCTAATCGCCACCCTGTATAATATGTGTGTGTACAAAACACTTTTTCTTTAATTGTTTCACGAGAACAACTGCCGACAAACTGTTATGCAGTTTGGCAGAATTTTCATAATTTTTGTATGTACATACAGATTTTGAAAAAAAATAAAAAAAAAAAAAATCTTTTCCTATATGATATTCCTGAATGAGATTTTCAAATACACCATAAACGTACGATAAATTAATTATAAAACTTTAAATTCATATTTTACCTGAAACCAGTTGCTAAAGGTTTTATAAGGCTCCATATCTTCTATTTCCATGAACAAATTTTCAAAATGATCAATTTGTTCTCTAAAACCTTTTATCGTAGGTTTGCAGGGTACCGGTAAAACTTCATCTATTCTATCCCTTTCATCCATACCTAGTATGTCTAGTTCTTCTGGGGTCAGTATTCTACCATAAGTAAGAAATATTTCCATCACAACATCTCTCTCTTCAAGCCACAAGTAGGCATACTTTTCGAAAGTTTTGCAGAATTCATTTACATCTTCGATTACCTGAAAAATGTAAGGCCATATAAAGTCTCAAATTTCATTGTCTTTATTTGTTCCACACAAACTTACATCGATGTCGAATAAAGTTATAACGGATAAACCTATTGTTATTGAATTTGTGCCAAGCAAATTGTTTACATGTAATGTTAATGTTAATGTATCAGATATTATACCAATTCAAAAACATCTTACCTAGACGAAATAGGTTACCTTTTCGATACCATGCAGAATTTCTTCTTTCATCTCCATACAATCTTCACTGTTAATTATTTCTTTTTCATATGTTTGATCTATCCGTTTATCAATCCTTTCAATCAAAGTTGCCATATTTAATATATCGTCAATGAAACCATTAATCAATACTGTGAGTCCTTTTTCGTCGCTGGGATCTAAACTTGGACAGAATACCATGTCTGGGTCTAGGAGTTCCATTTGAGCTTCAAATAAAGGAGCCAAGTTATTTTTAGGATTCATGTGTTCTGATATGTAGCCCAAACTGAAAACAAAAGAAAGCACAATACAAGAGTCGCCTTTGATGATAATTTATGTCAAATTAAGCGTATTAAGGAGTCATTAGAACTACTGATACTATAATAATAAAAAAAAAAACAATAGCTTAGCAAATGCAAAAAAAATACCTGCATGCAATAGTCTTGAACAGTGCTTCCTCCAAAAAAGCGTCAATGAAAGCGACATAATTCATCCAGACCTCGCAATTTTGGTTATCTTGCATGTTAAACAATTGCATGTTTTCATTCAACAGTTCATTGATTCGATTAGCTGTAGTCACTATATCGCTATAACGTTTGACTTTCTTGTCTGTGCGGTCTTCTAAATTCATCAAAGAGTCCTGCGAAAAAAACCACACATGTCAGCGGCAAAAATATAATTTAAATAATCTTCTTGATGCCTCCGGAATATCCGAGAGTGGACTGAAAATGCAAAGGCTAAACAACTCTTCCGACTGGTAAAGGACAGTGCTGGTTCCGCAGAGTCAAAGGCCAATTTCCAGTAGTGGAGCAGCACTAGAAAAAGAAGAATAGCCTTTTCGGAACATTGTAAATCTTTCATAGCCTTACTTACCTTCTTTCCTTCCTTCCTTTCAAATAAAGGCTGCCCTGACCAGTCTTTCATAGTATCTTTTATTTCTACTAAGTTTTGTTGTATTTTCGACATCCTCTCAAACAGGCTACCTACCAATCCATGTAGTTCTTGCAAAAAAATCCAGAGACCTGAAGAAAACCATGCACCATAAGCAAGACGTTTTGAAAGATAACTTTTAGTTACACCAACAAGATGATAAATGTTTAGAATGAAATTGTGCTGTACTGTTATAGTGCAAGATTTTAAATAATTGACATAAGACAATTGAAAAGAAGTCACCTTCTGAATTCCAATTTAGTTTATGCTGTGCCATTTCAATCCTCTGATCAATAGCCTTTACCTCATCTTCCACTAAATCGAATTCTACTTTCTGGATATTGTTATTAATCTGATTGTACCAATCTGTAGTTATGCACAAATTGATCCTGTACTGTCTGTACGTTTCCTGTTTCTCAAATATAGCTAAACCATCTTGTGGTATGCTGTCTTTATATTCCTCGTTTGAACGAAAATAATGAATTTCCTTCAGTATGTCTAGGAGCTGTCGAGAAACAGCACAATATTTTAATTAAATACTCATATTAAATTACACGTTATATCTAGTGCAAATGTCGTAATTTTTTAATATTTGTTTTTATAAATATCTAACTTTAAAGTAAATTTCTAGACTCCTCAAGCTACATGTAACTTTAGAGAAAATTAGAACTAACCTTTGGATGGAAATTCAATATTATATCCGAGCCTTGTCGTGCAAGGATCATATTGTTAGTCGTCTCTTCAATAATTTTAGAAACGGTTAACGTCCAGTCGTAGAAATATTTCTTTTTGAATGCGTTAATTTTTTCAATGAATTCCTCATGCCTTATGAAGATTTTCTTCGCTTCATCCGTACCCTTTATCCTGAGTTTTGGAAAATATAATCAAACGTACGCACGTCTTATTTAATTGAGATAGGTACTGTACTAGAAAAGCTATAAATATACGAAGTATTTTTGTATTGAAGTGTTGGACTGCCACTGAATACTACAAAAACTGTTAATTAAAGTCACTAAATCGTGTTGTACTTTCTAGCACGACCATGAACGCATTCATTGTAACTTTAGGTGGTAATAAAATTCTTTTAATTTGTACTATTTTATACCAATAATTAGACATTTTGTACCTCTCAATTATCGTAGATATACAGGTCGTGCTAGGAAGTACAACACCACTAAATCTATTAAATCTGAAAACATGAAACCTCGGAACATGGAATATTGTAAAGAATATGGATGAATGTAAGCCAGATAATCAGCTTTCGCAATTTGCCCCACCCAGGCTAACTTACGGGTGCGGCAAATTGCGAAAGCTAGCTACAGGCTCGGTTATCCTCGCAGCTAGCGTAGTCATGAACAGGAGGCCGCCGGCGACTGGAGGCAGGTAGGCGTCGACCTGCATCATACCGCACTTCTCCAGACGGTTGCTTTGTTCATTGAATAGTTCCTGAAATGAGAGTCTCAGTTGCACCCAACTTCAACCATATCAGACAATAGATTCTTATCGAAATGTCATGACACATTTCAAAATTATTATTGAAATATGTAGCAGCAGATCAAACAAATTTCAAGTATTTGCTGGATGACAAGGTGGACTTACTTCGCAAGTGTTAATTTCATCGCCAAGCATGACAATGATCTCTACATACTTTGCTGTAAATTGTTGACTGATTAAAGGTCGATCCAAGACTGAACCAACAACATCAATCAGCTGAAATCCAATAACATTAATATAGATTATTATTGATACTCGTGCGATTATTCAATTACTTGTAGGTATTGTTGAATATTCATTGTATAATCTAATACAAACATGCAATCCTATTACCTTGAAAATAGATTCTAATGTTGTGGTATTATCGAACGATTCAACCAAAGCAGTTGAAAGTTTAAGATCCAAATCGATTATGTTCTCTTGGAAGTCTTTAAAATCTTGATTAAATGTGTCATCATCTGGATCTAGTACATCATATGATTTTGCTGCAAAGCTAGTGAAATGAGCGTCAAATTCTGCTGATACCTCTCTTATTTGGCCACCGAGGACCTTGCCTTTTATTCCACCAATCTCTATTTTCTCCAATTTTTGAAATTCCAAAACTGTTTTGAAGAGCCACTCGATCATATTCAGCCTGCCTAGGAATCTGTTGAGTCTTTCAAACACAGCGTTAGTATCGAACGTCCAGGGAATCACTCGTCTGTCGACGAAATATTTAGCCAAATTCTCTTTGAAATATTCGAAGGTGGTTCGGAAATTCTTGATTATATCTATTGTGACTTGGATACGTTGTGTCGCTTCGTCTATGTCACTCTGGAATAATGTTTCTGGGTCGAGACCTTTTTTGGCCTAAAATAAAGTTATTTATTTTGTATTATTTTGTTACTGTAAAAGCCCGAATAATGGTAGGTAAATCATATAATGTTTCAGCATGCATTTTTTGAAGAGTTTGGTCTGATTTCAGCACATTTTGTTTTATCACAATTATTGTCACTTTACTATCACATACTTCTGTTTATAGCGAGGGCCTTTATCTAATTTATTCAAGTTACGTAGTAATAGTTGGGCTTTACTGACAAGTATCTGATTCAGATGTCATCGGCTAAATGTGACAAAATATTATAGAACTGTTATATAAGTAGCCTTCGTGATAAGTTCAGTGCCTTCGTGATAAGTTGCAAGTTCGTAAATCGTGAATTTATTAACTTCATGTCTATTTTCTTTTACTTTGCTATAGAATAACAAGGGAGATTACTTTCACAATGTCGCGAGATGGTACCAGAGTGTTTTGCACTTAAACTGTTATATTTATAATACTATATGTAAAGGTAATGTGGAAGGATTAAGCGCAATCTAAGTAACCCACATGTGGTTCCAATATGGAGGCGTTTGCGTTTAAATATTAAATAAGATGTTTTCCTTTTCTTTTTAAATCACTAACTTTTGTAGTAGGTATATTTAGCATATTTAATTTTAATAAAATTTGTATTTTTAATTACTTTGGTATGAATTACCTGTGAAGCCCTCTGATATACTTATGTTCGCATGCGAATTAAACCGCTTGAACTCTTGTCAGTCAGTGCAATGAATGATAGGCAGTACTTACATCTACTTATTCATATCGCTCGCTACACGACCAACGAAATACCTATGTGCCGTTGCAATTTAAATGGCAAACCAGTTTGCCAATTACTTCGATTTGTAAACAAGCTTTATTGGCAATATTGAACACAGGGCAAAGAGCGGTAGTTTGTTTTGAGGACACATTTTTTTATCACCATCTCTTGGTTTTTAGGGTTCCGTACCAAAATGGTAAAAAAGGAACCCTTATGGTGCGACTTCGTCTGTCTGTCTGTCTGTCACACCTGCTTATTTCAGCAACTACTAATGCTATCGACTTGAAATTTGGAACAGTTATAAAGAATACTTGTTCAACTTTATTGCAAATGAAAAAAATCCAAAAATATTTTTATTTTCATTGCAAAAGGGGCCGGAGTGGGGGTCCGAAATTTTAAAGTGGGGTTACTAGGTCAAGTGACATATCATATGAAAGGGCTTGATCTGCACATTTCAAAATATATTTTTATTGTATTTTATGTCTCACAGTTTTCGACATATGATGAAAACTGTCCAAAAAAATACCATTCCCCCCCCCTTATCTCCGAAGTTTGCGGGGCGAAAAATCTGAAATAATTGAGTTGATAGGAATTGACCCAAATATGGCACCAAAAATACAACGATGTTCCTAACTAGTACAGTTTTTTCAAAATCATCAAAATTCCTTCACAAACAAACTTAGTTATGCGGTCCGGATTTTTTCACTTTATACGTCCAAATATGATACGGAACCCTCGGTGCGCGAGTACGACTCGCACTTGGCCGGTTTTTTTTACTAAATACCCGCACTCATTCTTTGTAGGGAACTACATTTTACAGAGAATCTAAGAATATTATGAATTACCTGATAAATCAGCAAGTTGGATATCTGCTTCAACAACACCATCAGTTTGGAGGAGCTGCAGTAGTACTTGGAGTCTCTCCAGATCATGCAGATGACGTGGAACAGAGGTCGGAACAGTGGCTGGCACTCCATAAAGTCTGTTTCTTCTAGACGTTGGAAGTACTTCTCTAATGTTCGTAGATACAAATCGATTTCGCGAGCTTCTGCTAATGCTACAATTTAATTAAATGTACCAAATGGTTGCAGTACCGATCGAAATTGACGTCGACTTTTTAACCGACTTAAAAAAAAAGGAGGTTATTTAACCACAATATTAAAATCTGTCAAATATGATTTAGGACAATGCGATTATATCAGTGGCCGTCTAGACGAAATTAAAGTTGGTGTGGAGAACTGAAAAATGGGCAAAACCTTATAATCCTCCGAAAAAGCTCCGATTTTAAAATCTTTTTTTCAGGTGTGGGTACTAATGTGTATATCATAATGTGTATAAATCAAATTAGAAAAGATCTAAGTTATAGAGTTTCATACAAACCTGAGACGACATTCTTGTACAGTTTGCTGTAGCAAGGGTAGTAAGCTGACGTTGTTTTCTCCAATATCACTGACATACATCTGACTCTCTCTGCACTCAATTGGTCGAATATGCAGTTCAGATTACTTAGTCTTGATTTCCAAAATGCTAGTTCTAGGAAAAGGCAATAATTTATAATTCATGGCATATGTGTTAAAAATAAATAGATAAGTAAATGAATAGGGAAAGATGGCGTAAAAGGATAGAGGCTTAAAACCTGAAGACTGTTTAAAAACGCTGTGGATAATAATGAAGTAAGTATACCTTTGGTAGTAATGTTTCAAAGGAAATGATTTCTCTTATCTAATAATAATTAAATACTATAAAATCGTAGAGGTCAAAAGTATTTGCAATAAAATTAGCAGAAACTACTAGAAGTAAGCAACAAAATATTTTTTTATTTTTTTTTATTTTTGTGTTTCTGTCTTTTGTTTGTTACTTCATCACGTGAAAGCGGCTGAACAGATTTCAATAGAAAAACCACAATTTATTTCTCTAACCAGCACTCGGCGATGGATTCTGTCCGTTATCAAAGGCCTGTCCAGAGTCTTCTATCACTACGTCATTGATCTGCTGAGCCCACTTGATGACCACGCCTTCTATAGCACTCTTCAAGTACAAGTCTACTTCTTTCCCTTGTAGCATTTCTTTTTCAGCTTCGTGGACCAATTCTACACCCACTGGCATCGGCAGGACCGTTTGGCCGTTGACTTTGCCTTTTACCTAAGCAAGAGTAGATTCGGTGTTAGGATGTCCACTTGAGCAGTTGAACAGTAGTTATACTAAAATCCAAACTGTTGACCACAAGGAGGTGAACCAGGACTTATTTCAAATATTATCCGTGGAAGCTAGTTAGGAATTCATTTTTTTTAAGTATTTATATCTATGTTTAGAGATTTCAAAAACCAAATGACGCGAGCGGGATTTGAACCCACAACCTCTGCCTAACCGTGGCAAATGTGGCAGTGCTCTAGCCACTCAGCTACCGTGTCCGCCCGCTTCGGTTGAAATTTGAAATCTCTTTGAATACGCCTCTTATGAGCGTTGGTGACATCTATCGGACATCTATCGGAAACTACATATACACTATACAGTAAGCTAACACTCCAACTCAATGCCTTTAACTTTGCAGTTAAAGAACATCGATGCGATGCGAGGATATTAAATACATAGGTAGGTAAGTCTAAGAGATTTCAAAAACCAAATGATATTAATTTTACATAACCAAAAAATACTAAACTATAGATATAATAGATACTAATATCTCTTCTCTCACCTCATACACAGTGCTCTTAAGACTATGAATTTGCTTGAGGATATCTTTGGAGACAACAAGAGGCCAGCCTTCATGGTTCAGTGGATTCGACAGCAAAGGCACAAACACCTCATTAACTAAGTCTGCTAGTTCATCTATTACTTTTGGGGCTATGTCACCTATAGGAAAAGATAGGCATCTTTAGAGAATTCCACTAAAACAGAATTTTATTGTATGCCATTGATACTGATTGGTGTTTAGCTGTCCAAAGTAATTATTGCTGCTAAGTACGCAATAATTTATAGTACGACACAAACTTTTCTTCTCCGTTATGTAAAACAACTTTTATCAGAACAAAAAATTATAATCGACTTACCAAAAATGATCATGTGTGCACAGTCCTCTTTCGGGATTGCTTCGGGCTTCTTCTTTATGAAGTAAACGGCTTTGTTCTTCAAGTAACATGGGAATGCTATGACTGGTACCAACTGCAGTGTATTCGTGAAGACCACCACCAGGAACATAGGAAGAGGTTTGTCCACAAAATTATCCACTATAGACTTGTATTCTTCTACCTCCAGCATCCTCTTCCATTTCTCTGGCTTCAATTTTAAAGATTTGACTGTGTACGACCCCATGAAATCGAAGCGAGGGTCCTGGTTGGACGAAGAAGAACCCGCTTGGTTCATGTTTGGATAAAATTAAAGTTCCTAAGTCATTTTGAGGGCTTCCTTCTGCTGCGCCGGTTGGAACTTCTTTGACAAAGTACGGACTGCTAAAGGTAGAGGTAGACAAATAGCAAGTCACGCAAGTCCTTACCGCATGCTTTATGAAACGATGTCTCCTTTGTAACGAGCATCGGCATCGCTATACTAAAATACATTATGAATAGGGTGTGCAGAAACGAGGGCTGAAGATTAGGTATGAGGAGTATCCGTCAAGGTATCGCGCGAAATCAAAATTTCTGCGTTTTAAATATTATATTAATCCAAATTCTATACCTACGCAACAATACTGATCATTAAAATCATCAACATACCCTCGAAAATATTTGAGTATAATCGTAATCTTTTCACGAAATAGTCGTATTTTCCTCAAATTTAATTTCGAGGGCTATATTGATCATTAAAATTTTAAATGATTAATTATTATTTAGTAACTATATTAACATATTAGGTTATGGTGTAATGGATTTTGAACAACATACAAAGTAAAGCGCTGCAATTTGCAAAAACCCTAAGATATTTTTAATTTCGCGCGCTACCTTTACGGATCCCCCTTTAAGTTTTTTCTGTTTTATGTGTTATGGTTAATTTTTAGGGTTCCGTAGACAAATGGCAAAAACGGAACCCTTATAATTTTGTCCTGCCCATCGGTCGGACCAGTCGGACCGTCCGTATATCACATTTTACTCGGAGACTAATAATAGGTACTTTATAAATGAAACTTCGCAGGTCTGAACCGCCATAAAGGAGTATCTAGTAAGATTACGAAAAATCAACACGAAGCGCAGAGGCCGCACGACTTCGCAATCGTCAATGTTTACGTGAGACGCTCATTGAGACGAATATTGATCGTTTGCTTTAAGGATCCCCGAAACGATCAATTACGATCGTCAATGGTTACGTGATTGACGCTCATTCATAGGAAATTGATCGTTTGCTTTAAGGGTCCTCGAAATGATAAACATTTGATAAACATCGAAATTTACGTGATTGACGCTCATTGATGCGATTATTGAGATCGTTTACTTTAATGCAATAACCTAGTTGCAATGTAGTATATTTCATTTTAAAAATACCTTATTGCTATAGTTTTTGCTTTATTCTAGCAATATACCTATTTCAGAATTTATTCATAAAACAATACGATTATTTTTAAATCAACATTAATATAAGATTAATATATTATTTTTTATCCGCATCCAATATCGTCAAAACACTAGGCGCCATGTTGTTTTGAATGCCTACGTCACTCACGTCACATAAACAGACAACATGGCAGAACAGCGTTTTAGTGCGTTCATAAAATAACCAATTTTTAAAGTACATCTAATATTAAAGCTTTTAACGACTTTGAAAAATAAATCAACAATTTTATTTTTAACAACTTATATGCGTAGGTATATGAATGAAACACTAGGGATGAGGGATGATCGATATTCATTGAGGTTATCGAAACATCGATATTTTCTTACCAATATTGATATCGATGTTTTTTCGTTGTCACGTGGTTCCATAGGAAACTTTTGCGTGGTTTGATGCAACGGATCACGTAGTCTGTTGGGAATAAACCTTTTCTAATATTACTCATGCCTCATCCTACAAAACACAGATATCGAGAAGTCTAGATACCGCAAGCCGTCCGTCCTAGGGTGCTCGAATACCTAGTTGGTGCAATGCACCTACCTAGTTGCCGCGCTCCTACCTATTAGACCGTTTCACAAAAGAATTCCCTTCGACGCTATGTAGGCTCCCCTGCTTGTCATTCCTATTTAGGTCATATCGTTTTGTTTTTTTTATTAACCGACTTCAAAAAAGGAGGTTCTGTATTCGTCCCGTATGTATGTATGTATGTATGTATGTATGTATGTTTGTATGTGCGCGATTTTCTCAAAAACTACTGATTCGATTTGGATGGGGTTTTCATTAACGTAATCTACATACTTTGAGGAAGGTTTTAGTATATAATACATTAGGTAATCATTCCTATGTACAAAGTTATATGCATAAATGTACTCACTACGTAGAAGATTTACTGTTGAACGAAGTCGTCAAAGTAATCTAACGCGAGATAAAGAACTAAAAAGGGAAAAATAAAAACTTTTTTAACAAAAAATAACCGACTTCAAAAAGCCACTACAAAGAAAATAATAATTTTGGTTTCGGAAGTCGGTGGCAAAAAAGCAAACAAAAACCAAAGCCACCGACTTCCGAAACCAAAATTATTATTTTCTTTGTAGTGGCTTTTTGAAGTCGATTATTTTTTGTTATTAAAAAAGTTTTTATGTAGATTTGTGTTTTATAATAATAATATAATAATCTTTAGGACGTAAAAAAGTGATGAAAGTGAATTGGTGCTGAAAGAAAACTTCCAACCCCGTTAAAAACGTGGTAATAAATTTATATTCAGGGCAGCCAACATAGCGTCGAAGGGAATTATTACGTGAAACGGTCAATACTTGAATTTGCTTTCAAACGCGCCGCTGAAACTTGACAAGTAGTTAAGTGTCGTTGAAGACTTATAAATGTCAAATTGTGCCATTAGTACGATTAGTACAGTTATTTGGTAGTTTTTATCTGAAAAGTTTTCCGGAAGTTTTGGAAATAGGTAGTTTTATAGATTTCGATGTGCTCTTTCCGAATTTCTACTTTTGCCACCTCGTATTTTTGCCGCTCACGCTGCCATATTGGAAAAACCGGGCATGTGCGTGTCGCACCACGCACATTCTAGGGTTCCGTAGGAAGAAGTATTTCAGTCTTCCAACTGCAAACATAAGTTTGTATTTCCTAATATTATAATGAAATGCAAAGTTATTTTTGCGGTCAAAACTGAAAATAGTGAATATTTCAAAAAGTTATTAACGTATCTTGTTCAAACCAATTTTAATCGAGAGTGTTTATTGGATTCCATAAGCTTGATTTTATACAGATTTATTGATAACGCGGTTGGAAAATAAGAAAGAATAAGAAAATAAGAACAATATTTTCGCGCACTCCTTCATGTGGGGTACGACATGAAGGGGTGCGCGAAAAAAATGTTTTTTTACTTCAGTTTCATGTATGCCCCCCCCCCCCCCCCCCAATTATTTTTTATAATTTCGCTACAGGTTTTTATAGCGGCTTACAGAAGACCTACCTGTGAAGTTTCATACATATTGGGTATGAACTGTAGATTTTACGAGGGTGTGACAGATGGACAGACAGACAGACAAACAGACAGACAGACAGACGGACAGACGGACATGACGAAACTATAAAGGTTCCTAGTTTTACTACGTTTTACTACTAAAAATGGCACATAAATACAGTTTTTTGACAATATTTTCTATCCGATTCATTTTACGATAAAATATTTTTATAATAAACTAGAGAAAACCATAATTTAGAAAAACTATAATTTATGTAATAATCTTTTTTTGTAAAATCAATAGTTTTAGCGTACGAGCGCCGCAGTCTACTTCAACATGCATTTTGGCCTAATAACTAACTTCCTCACCACTATGAGGTAGACTAAGTAGCAATTTTTTTTTCCATTTTCTTTAAGCATGTGGGTCAGTGAAGGTCACAGGAATGCACTGGATGCGAGAAGCACTGTACAGGTCAATATCGCGACGCTTAGGCCTGTCCAGCAATCGACGTCTTTTGGCTGAAATGATGTTGAGGTAGGGCCCTGTCTCGTTCTTGCTCCAACTGACAGTATTAGCGGCTATATGGCTACCAGAAATAGATCTCGCCTGATCTAATCAACCAGGATTCAGGATCCATTGCAGTAAGTCGTACAAACACTGCCTACTTTTGATAAGTGCTTTTTTTAAAGCCCATGAGACAGTTTACCAGTATTATACCTACCAGTTTAGACCTACCAGTTTTACCTACCTACCTACCAGTTTTACCCCGTATTGGGAGGTGATTTAAAGCCGGGTACTCATTAGCGAGCTGTAATACGCGAGTAGGTACCAGGCTTTAGATTTGGTCATGCGAGTCATTGCAGCGAATAGCTAGAAAGTAATGATGTTTTAATTTGTTTTCTTTCTTAAAATCTCGACATTAGACCAGGGCCCCAATTCTGCTATTTGAATAGTGTATGAATGGTGTCATAATGACACCATTACTATAAAAACCTAAGCGGTCATTGGCTTAGAGCAAGACTAACTCTTTCGTCATTGGTCAAAACGATGCCATTGAGACACTATTCTGACACGATTATAACAATTGCATTAGCAGACTTGGGGCCCTGATCTGCGAAAGTTAAGGTTTTCAGGACAGCAAAGATTAAATTCAACTTTTTATCAGAAATCCTTTAAATCCGACTTTAATAACTTATGTATTTTCTTAGTGGATAGAGACAGGAACTTATAAGCTCTAAGCCAAATAGTGATTTTGGGCGGATGTGTACCTACATCCAACCTGATGCTTCCGATGTAGAGAAATGTCTTTCACAAGCGACATAAGACTTAGGTATGATCTAAATATTAAAATGAAGAACAATCAAACATACAATATCTTTAATTCCCCATATTTACTCTATAATAACAAAAAAATATACAAGTTTTTAAAATCTGAGTAAGATAAGAACACAATATTCTAAAAACCATAATTAAATTATTAATATTGCTTTGCTTTTATAAAAAAAACGTTGCCCCACACTAGGAACTTCTCCTGTATTGTAGGTGCGTTTACAAACACAAACAGCCAGATCCGAAGCAAATATGTGCTACGTGCGGGAATCGAACCCGCAACACGTCGCGCAGCAGCCAATTGTTCAACTATTGCAACAACCGTGCCGCCTTTGCATTGATCTAAACCGCAATGAATAATTTTAAACTACTAAAATCTAAGTTATTGCTATTGCGAGTGTGTTGCGTAAATAGGCTGCACTTCCAGACAGATTAATATGCAATCACTAAACTACTTGCCCAGAAATACAGGGCCGTACCACAAAAAAGATAGACACGCGTTAAACGCGAATGCTACCAAAAATAATACGCACTTGTTTTAGACAAGTTAGTGCTAAAACAATTGCCTATAATTTTTGGTAGCATTCGTGTTGAACGTGTGTTGAACAGATGTTTATCTTTTTGTGGTACGGCCGACAATGTTTATGGATAAAAGAAACTACCCTCTTTGAGAGAAGCTAATGTCCAGTATCTACCAATCATAGATATATTATGCTGTGTTGCTTACTGAAATGTATTGTTACACAAATATTTCACGTCTGCAAAAGTAAAGCAACGCCTGCTAGCGTCCATTTGGCAGGCTTGTCCTTGGTCTTCAAGTTGAAGGTCCACACGTAAGTTGGTCCTCGAGTACGAGTCTTGTATACTGGACACTCGTACATATTTCGAAGATCTTGCTTATCTTGAGTTATGGCCTGAAATAGAATGAATAACACAAATAAATTTTAAAATTTACTTATACCACAGGGGTCACTTAAAGTCTAAACGTATTTGCGCTGTGCTGCGCTGCGCGTAACTGCAACTGCAAGTGCACTGCAGCGGCTAGTCCTGAACGCAATGAAGCGGCAGCGGCCCTGCACGTTACTTAGGGACAACTGTAAAAACGTCTCAGTTGCCTATTTCAATTCCACAACCAATTTTCCCAACAACAATATCTCCCTAATAACATTTTTTTTCCCCCAAATTAGCGAAAAATAAAACCATCTGGGCGCCCGCCGGCTGTTTCCCCCACACCCTGCGGCGCATACCTCACCTGCGAGAGTTGCCGGGTTACATTATGTAGCATAAATGGCCATATCTTTTGATTGAATGGACTTAAAAGCTTTAATTTTTTACACCTTTAAGACCCGTTCCTGAAGAAAATAATCTTGACGGACGTACAAGAAAAGATTCGTTTAAGGATTCCGTTTACCTACTTTCTTTTAAGGTAAGGAACCCTAAAAAATTCGAGTTCTTTTTGCCTAATCCCTAGATGCTGGTAGTGGATAAAAGGAGTTTCTCCCACTCACCCTAACATTAATCACAGGCATAGGCGGGAACAGATCCTTGAGCTTAGAGTCCATAATGATGCCCGCCTGCTGGTCCCAGCGAGCGCCTTCCATCAGAAGACCATGGACGAAGGCACCGTCGCGTGGTGCTGACCTTGTGTCCGCGATCCTAGAGAGAATGTGAAGTTAGAGAGGGATCGTGAAGATAATGATGATGGATGGTACCCTGGTCTTTAGCTTGGTTATTTAGAACTATGGATAGGTATGCAAAACACGAGGTAGAAATAGGTTACATGTGGACATTGTTGAGTATCGACCCTTACGTGGATATTGGCAACCAAACCAACATCGTAAGTAGATATATGAAACCCAACTTGCTCAAACTCTTTACTTTCTTTAAAATAAATTGTCTAGTTATGTGATCCGCATATTGAATCAGAATTAAATATTTTTCCAAAAATCTAATGAGACTTTTGAAAAAATTATACCTATTACCAATACCTACTCGAATAAGAATCAGTTTCCTTTAGTTTGCTGTAAGTATGTCATTATTTCCCAGAATTTGATCCTTATTAGCGACATATCGGATGATGCAATAATACGCTGTGTTTTGTTTTTCCAAAATCAACAGGTTCGATTTCTGGCGATTTCTGCCTAGGAAAATTGATTTTATGAAAATCTAATGATGCAATTTTAGTTCGTATCAAAATTGGCCCCGAGAGTCCTTACTCATTTGAGTATTTTTTGCTATTCCTTATAGTTTCGGATTTGTCAATCCACGCACACTTGCAAAATTCAACCTATATTCACAAGTTAGGTTCGTAGTAGGTAAGTAGGTACACACGGCTACACATCAAGCTATACATTTCCAGTTTACACTGACCTCTTATTGTAAGGAAATCCTATACAATGCGAGATCAGCTTATACTGGAAATGTATAGCTTGATCTGTAGCCGTGCGTACAAGTATTATTTATTATAAACTTTAGTAATTTTATTTCGTCATTATGGTGACTTCATCATTTATTTTGATATGTCATGACTTGAGTGTCATGACTTGTTCTTAAAAAAAGTGTTTACATAATTCTTAGTAAATTAATATAAATAAACTAAAGACCAGAGTTCATGATGATAATGATGAATATTTACAGTTTTCTTAATATTAAATTAGCTTCGTACCTACCTATGTACAGATTTTATTTAAAAAGCATAATATGATACAACACTGATACCCATTCGGTTCTAGAGTAACCTACAATACCAAGTAGTATAGGAAAAATTAAGCTTTTAGTACAAAAAACGGTCTTAGTTTAGACAATCTAGCTTTGTATAATAATTACTCACATACTTTACCTAAATACGGATTAAAAAATATATTTACATTATTTTCTTACTACCTATAAGTACCAAGCTTATACCATTTTCTAAGAGTACATATCTAACCTGAAATTACATTTGGCTATCGTGTAAAAGACGATTCGGTAATTATATCAAATTGATAAAGCAATTTGCATGTTGGTAGGTATACCAATTAACACCGCCAACATCTGGTCGTATGGCTTGGCCACCACTATAAATCGGTACGGCACCGTATCGTGTCAAGTCCCGGTGCGAAGACCTGTGAAATCACAGTTTCTTTGGGTGGTTTTACAGTGACGCTTATCGCCAGCGCGGCTCGTAAGCCGATCCTATACTCGAGAACCGCGTTTCACTATGAAACGGTACAAGACAAATCTATCCCGTGCCCCGCGCCGCTTAACACCTGCGCCAGCGTAAGCGCGACTATGAAATCACTCTTTCTAAATATAGATCGTTCGAGACGTATTCTTCTTCTCCTGCAATTTAGCAGACGTATGAAGAAAGATCAGGCCATATTTATTTAGAAAGAAAAACTGCCGCCTTATAGGCCATCACACCGGAATTTGCCACAAGACTGCTTATTTTCACGGTAGGGCGCCGTGCCATAGTGATGTGGGCAAACCCTTACCGCAGCATTTTGTTCTAAACTTAAAATTCGCTATAAGCAAAGCCGAGCCTGCAAAAAGGACAGAAAACACTAAAATCAAAAAATTGAAATTTTACCTCTCTACTTAGAAATACAAAAAGTGGGGTTAAATGAGAAATGCATTGAAGGAAAAGGTATTCAGTATTCTATACTAGTTCGATTCACTACGGGGCCAACCCAAATAAGTTTTATGTTGAAAAACATTTTTCAAAACGAGGTTTTATAAAGGCCACTTCCCAACTCCATCATGAGACCCTTAGATCCACAATAATTGTCAAGACCAATCCAAAGAGCCCAAACACGATGTAGTTATGTTAGGAAGTTGAGGAGTTCCTAAAGCCACCTCCCGGCTCCATCTAGAGACCACCTCCATCGTACCATATTATTGTATTGTCATCGAAGTGACATTTATGCGTTCCAAAGGACGTCGGCAGTTTTGGGCTTGATCTGGTACAGTAATAAAAGCTTAACCAAAAATAAAAATATATTTTAATTGTTCTTTGCCTAATTTATCTTAGAGGTTAAGAATTGAAATAAAAAATCGAAATAAATAAGAAATAAAATGATTATGGCGTTGACATTTTGAAAAAAACAATAAAACAAAAACGGGTGCACGCGCCCTGGCGCGTGCACCCGTTTTTGTGATTTGGTTTTTGATTGGATCATTCACACCATACTTAACCTCATTGTCACAAATACGAAGATTTCTCTCTAACCCAATTACGTACAAAAACAAATAAAAAATGAATTTAAATATTCTTGAAATACTCGATCACACTTAACTAATTTCATATCTGTACCGACCTACACAATCTGAAGCCCAGCGTTCTATGGGCGTCTGCCAGTGCCCTTTCCGCTCAATCGGTTAAGGGCAATGAGGGGAACTGGTCTAAAATTCAGTTGCAAGATTTGACATCTTATGCTCACGTTAAATCAAATCTTGTAAAAAATTCAGCTGATCCATACATTTTGTCAAGTGTTAAGGATATTTTTGTATGGAAAAGATGATATTTTTTTTCGTAATTTCAATGTTGATCTCTTAGTTAATCGAACTAGTATCGAATACTAAATATCCTCCTGCAATACTTCCCTCGTTTAACCCTACAACATGTATAATATTTACATTTCTCTTTGATATTATTTTACTTTTCTAGTTAAGTACCAAGAGTTCTACCAAAAGCGGCCGACATCATAATTATTTTACGTAATTTAATTCCCAGTCCTCTTAGAATCTACATGTAATTCCTCGTGTGCTTTTCATTTCATGCGTGTGTTTTTTATATGCTATCTTAGTCAATTATTTTTATTAGCTACAGAGGTACTTTCAACCCATTTAAATGCAGTATACTTAGAATTCCAATCATTAATGTAGCGTCGTTACTCACCAGTACCTATGAAAGTACAAAACAATGAAAAAATATAGATAGGTAACATTAAATATTAACTCTAGGTACGACTAGCTATAAAGAATATAATTTAAACCTATTATATATTTTTATGTGATTGGGTGATTAAACGAGCCGGTGGCATATGATGGTAAGTGGTCATCACCGCCTATCGACATCTGCAATATCAGGCATCGCAGGTTACTTGTCCACTTTAGAGACAAAGTTGAAATGTCTCATGGGTCTGTAATTACACCGGCACCCATACCCTTTAAACCGGTACACAACAATGCTGCTTAACAGCAGTAATAGGTATGGAGGTAGTGGGTACTTCCCCGAGCTCTTTCACAAGAGACTACTACCTATAGTGTAACTTATTCTTCAGTGTCCTAGAATTCTCGGCTTTATGACTCCAGTGCTACTACAGTCTTATACTGAAATTACTACATCATCCATTGTTTGATCGAAAAGAGTAATAGGTATGATAAAAAGTGTAATAGAAAAACAAATTGTGTTATAGACTCAAGTGCTGAAGTATGTAGCTTATGTACTTCCATTCAGATTCATCGTTAAAGATGTCTTTATATTTTGGTGCAGAAGAAACACTTTGAGTGAAAGATTGAAAATAGTAACATTCAACTGAATACCTACAACAATCTTCTATGAAACATGCTGATTCTGAACTCGTCATAAATCATTAATTAACTTTTTCTTAATTCTTTCTTTCTCCCTACTTAAACATTAGTACTCACGTAAATTCTTCTTTCATCTTCTTGGTGACGTCACACTGCAGACACATCTTGTCAAGAGGCAGCTCATACCTTCTGGCAGTGCTCTGCATGATGGCCGTCAATAAACTCTGAGGGTTGAAGAAACCTCCCAGCCATACTGATGCTGGCAGCTAAATGATCCGCAACATCAATCATCATTTGTAGCAGTTAAACATGGATCAAACGTGGACCAAACGTATGGAATATATAATATGCTTGTAAATACAAAATATTTCTTACGACAAAATCTGTAGCCCAAGTTTCAAGTTCTCGTAACCTCTGCGTAAGGTCCACGAACCAGGCGGACAGACCGAGCAACGAAGGATACGCACGACTTGACCAAATTGCTGGAACCTGTTCAATAAAATAATTAAATTGAGAGTTTCCATTAATCTGCAATACGATCCCTTAAGATCACATGACTTGTGATCTTATGGGATCATACACATCTGACGAATGCACCTGTTTGTGAAAGAATCGCGGGCTGCACGCATAGATTACGTACTGCGATCCGAGATAGAGTTGTGGGTAAAGAGTTAACCAAACAGTTACAGTAATTACACGCAACCAGCGTGCGTGTAATGCATTCGCCAGACCCTAGGATCCGAAGTAAGGAAAAGATTGATGTCATAGTATTGTTAAACAGTCTGTTAACGCTCGTAATTTAGAACGACCTACTACTATATTGGACTTACTTGATCCAAAAATAATGAATTTTCCAATTCTTCCATATCCGATGTAATTGTCAGTTCACCCTGAAATGTTAAAGCTTACATTATTATACCTACCTTAACTCAGTCCTGAGGCCCAGCAGTACGAGTACTGTGCGGTAAATAGGTCATACCTTAACTTGCAATGAAACATTCAAATGAAGCAAATTCAATTTCTTTAAGAACTGTTATAAAACATGCAATAATTATACCTTGAGGCCCAAGTCCAATTCTCTGAGGGACCTTTTCATCTCTCCAGTTAGATAGTTCATTCGCTCACACTCCTGGAATGCCACTATTACATATGGTGTCCTCTCCTCAACTTTCCCCATAATTTCTGTCATGTTGAACTCTTCAGGTAACTTCTCAATAATTTCGTCAAGAATTTGTTTTACCTGATGAATGACAATATTTCATAACAAATATGTAACTTTTATATTTATGATACCTACTACATCACTTCAGAAAGATCAAAAATAACATACATTTAAATTTTCAACATGTAAAAAAAACATGATTACGGACCTTATCTTCTCTGGTCACAGTAGCAGCTCCAGATGCCTGAGCATCTCTCGGTTGCATCTCAAATATAGTCCTAAAGAGATTCTCAGAGGTGGTGGTGAGGAAACCGATCTCAGCATTGGGATGCAAACCGTAGAGGTAGGGGGACTCGCCTGGCATGGCATCTTCTATGTATTGGTGGTAACCGACGTAGTCTGTGTTAGGTGGCGCGGGAAAACCTGGGGCAAGCTGGAGTTCGCCATCAACCTGTGTGAGATTAAAGATCAAATTGTATAATTTCTCAGTTTTGTTTTTGTCAGTTGATGAGTTCTTGCAGTAAGCCGACGAAATCAAATATAAGACACCAAAGTATTTATCGACTTACCAGGTCAGGCTGCATCAACTCTTCCAAGTAAGCGTTGCAGAGCCTCCGGTCCCAATCATCAGTAATGTGTCCTCCATACATGATCTCACCGAATAGGTACCGAAGATCTTCCCAAGGTACTCTTGCGTTAGCTTCCAAGTAGTTGAACAAGACGAATACGCTTATAGTCAAATCACCTAAAAGGAATTTCTAGATTAAAACCAACAAATCTTTTTGCCGAATATGTTACCAATTAAAGGTTCAATGAAGATGAAGAGGTCTTTATACGTAAAGACTGCGATTGTGCATAAACGTTTATGAATCAAGGAAATCGAGGAAAATAACGTTTACATGGCTATGACAATAACCACGAAACAAAAAAAAACAGTCAATTACCAAGGTCGGTACTTGTTTTAATAGAAGAAATTACAGAAATATTTTTTTTACCCTTGTTGAAATACTTACCAACATTGAATGGATAAATTTTGTTCCACCCCTGAGGCCCGAACTTCCGTCTCTCAGCAACGACAGCGTGGAAGTAGCATAGTGCGAATAATATCGCTTTGAATTCGGCCTCCTTACCACACATCTCTAGCGTTTCTTGGTTGAAATTGTCCAGTGCTTTGTGGATATTTGCCTGTTAACAAAAAAGATCTGGTAAGTAGATAGATTTCTACAATTTGTTCCAAAAATATTACAAATACAATGGAGGAAACCCCAGCTTAATTTTATTTCAATTAAAATAATCCCCTTCCATTATTAAAAATAATTATGTCGTTGGTATTCATATTTTAAGGCAAAAACCAAAAAGAACTTAGGTATAGCTTTCGATACTGTGCTGAAAAAAGTTTTAGCATAGTATCAAGGTAACGAGACTCTTAATTTTCGTCAAATATTTTTATTACTAACTGTTATTGGTTTAACACCATTGTGATTGATTTAATACTTATTCAATAATCTTCTAGAGCATAATTAAGACAACCCACCTGCATTCCAGTAGGCGGTTCATTAGTGATCTTGATACTTGACTCCAGGATTCCCTGTGGTATGCTATGAGCTGCAGCCGTGGCCGCCGGCTCAGCCGACATGAATAGACGAAAGTCACTGTGCGTGGTACTGTTTGCAAAGGTCTCCATTTTCTTCTCTAAGCTTGGTAGCCATTTTTTTACTAAATGAATATTCTGTAAAAGGTATTTTAATAGACAATTCTCAAAATTTTCAATTCATGGAAATTTGAATTTGCTAACAAAAACTGTGTCTGTATATTTTTTTTAATCTATGCTTTGCCACTGCGGGCAAAAGTCTCCCCCTTCCATCTTTTGATTGCTGATTGCTTGATGTGACTAATCTTTGAGAAATTCGTCAAGATCCTCTCGCTAGCGCTTTCTTGGTCTTCCTCCGCAAAGCTTTCCGTCGTTACTCACTGTGTGTGATCTTTGCCTATATGCCCTTTGCACATACTGTATCTCCTGCCCATCTACCCCAACACTACTTTTCACGCCATTAGTGATGACTCTTGTGTTTGACCGATTCATCATAAGTCCAACTTTAAGGCAGGAAGTACTCAGTTCTTGGAGCATTTGCTGCAGTTGATTGTACACGCTGAAGGTACAAAACGAAGGTTCATTTTACTGCGCCCTCGAACACCTTTCTCTGCCCTCAGCTTGTCAGTTATTTAAATACCTCTTCAAGTGTGCCAATAAAATGTTTGGGAAAAAGTGGGTCACCATATTTGACTCCTTTATTAGTTTTAAATGTGGTGCCTACTGAGTCTTATTTAATGCTAACCGTGCTTTGTCATAAATAACTTTCAAAATGTTTGTATAGTTTTCTCAAAATGTTGACATTGTAAGGCGAAAATATTGCATCGTGCTTAATGCTGTCAAATGCCTTCGTGTAATCCACGTGGGCTAAATACAAAAATCTCCAAAATACTGTGTGTTTTTCTATTATTTAATTAAGAGATTGAAGTTGGCCTATTGTAGAGAATTGCTTGGGCGATATTTTGCTAGTTTTGGTGGTTGATATGAATCTAACTTTGCATCTTTGCGATTGTGAATGACTTTAATGAGTGTTTAATAAATATGTGGGACTAAAACTATGGGCTATACTAATATTGTATTAGTTGCCTTCCTTATGAAGAAGAAATAATATTGGAGTGACATATTTGAGTTGGAAGCTTGCCTGTTTTTAAGATGTCATTAAACAAAATAATTAGTAAGGTGATGAAGAAGAATAAAATTATATTGGAGTGACACATCTGAGTCAGAAGCTTGCCTTTTAAGATGTCATTAAATAAGTTAGTAAGGCGAGAAAGATGTGTGGTGGCCATCTTCTCCAGGACACTTTTCATAATGCATTGTTTTCAGCTGATTTTGTACTTCATAGCCTGTAATGGGAGGAATATAATCTGGACAATATTGTGCGATTGCGGGATCGTTTTTAAGCAATCTAGATAAAGATAATTGTCAAATTCAGTGCAAATTTCAATAATCTTTTGTCTGTTATGATGATTGGTTCAATTTATATCTAGTAGACCAGCGGTTTTTAAACTTTTTTGGTGACGGAACTCTGAATATTTTACGGAACATTAAAACATAAAAATATTTTCAGCGAACGGTGTTTTTATTGTGCTTACGAGTATATCAATGTTAAAGTTTCTGAAGTCTCTTCTAATAGCTCTCTTGACCTATTTATCTAGGTATCTTTGTTGTTCTGTGCCTATTTTATGTTGGGTTCTCTATTTTATTATACTAAACGTATGTGTTGTTAGATTTGTAGTTATCTATCTGTTTTTATGTTACTATTGCTTTTGCGTATACCAGCAACTATCCTGTTATCTTATTATTTTTCTACATCAAAGACACTCAGATCTAAGGTTTTAAAGTAGTTAGATAATCCATTCGTTTTTCTTATTTGTTTTATAAGAGTTTCTTTCTGTATTTAGTTTTTGAATCTGTGATTTAAAGGTATTTGCGCGATAAATTGATCATACCTGCAACACCACCCAATGTCCCTTCTGCAAGCCTTCATCCATCGCCTGCTCAGCAACAACCTCCTGCCCTTGACCTAACGATACGTTATGGAAGTTCCCATTATCTGCCGTGAACCCCATGATCCTGCCTAAAGCCTCAACATCCTTCAACGGGTTGACTCCAGGGGATAGGATGAAGAATATTGGCGTTGTTGGACTGGTCTCTTCGAAAGACTTGCTGAATTCTACTGTTCGATTTTCTACGTATTTGCCTCCCATTTTTTCTTCTATGTACGCTCTAAAACGATACATTAACTATTATTAATATACGGTGTTGAATACAATTTAGATTAGAATACTAATATGTTTGTACTTACGCTACTGCATACGTCATTCTGTCTGGCCTCAAAGCTCTTAACATGCACAATCTTTGAAGAGCTGGTTTGTTTTTCCATTCCTGAAAAATTGCGTGCTTTTTAATAATTTGCTGTGTAATACAGCGCCCATTATTTTCTCTTTTGGATCCTAATAAGTATAAATTAGACATTAAAATAGCGTAGCACCATACTTGAGGAAACTTCTCCCGTTCAGGACATTCCACTTCAACGATCTTCTTCCACCTTTTGGGTGATGTCTCTATATCTCTGTCCAAGTTCCTGAACTCTTCTTTGCCAGCCAGAGAACAGATGCCACCCCAACTCTGGTTAGACAGGAAGTCGACTGGACTCGTTACATGAGGCTTTATGGGAAACCGAAGAAAGAAATCCAACTCCACTGGTGAAACCTCTTCGCTCATAAGAAGTACCTAAAAAAAGTAAGTTAATACAGCAACAACTTTCTGTTGCACTCTAGATAATACATATAATTAGTATGAAAACTGGCGTCTTGGAGTTTCTTCGGCTTCATTGGTGATTAAAACCCTAAAAAAATGTACTATTTCTTAATGTCAAAATAAGTTATTTACAGTGAGGTTAATTCACTTAACTTCTTTGCTCACCTGGAAGGTCATTTGCGAGGCAAATATAAGTTTGTCGCACTCAAACAGTCCTCTTGAAGTGTACTGGTACACAGAAAAGCTGATGCAGTCGATAAGGTTCTTGATCCTTGGGCCGAGCTCCTCCGCAGGCTCTGCGCGAGATATTGCCTTTTGGAATACCACGCTAAAAGCCTGAAAGTTTTCTTGAGATTATAATAAATAGTCAAGAGTACTACATTATCACAAAACTGATTACTCCGAATTTAAAATTGTATCATTAAAATATAATTAAGTATGATAAAAAAGACTACCTTTAGAGAAAACTGGTAAATAGGATTGATGGTGTTAAGATCATTCAAAATGAAGTACAATAAGGAAGCTCTAGCTGAAGCCGGTCGGTAGAATTCACGAGCTACATCAATCTCCCGTGAAGTAATTTTTGCTTCAGCCACCTACAACCAATAACCAAAGCATAAATATCACAAAAACCATGATTAAAATTGGATTTGCCATTTTACTTAACAGATTATGAAAAGCTGCAAAAGAATGAATATATTTCAAAACACTTCGTACTTTTTTCTCAATATCAGCGGCAGTCTTTTTCGTAGTCTCCAAATTCTCAACCAGAGCTGTATCACCAAGAATGTCATCGCCGGCCGAAGACAGCCGCGAGAGTAAATCATCTTCTAACGACTTCAACTGGATCTTGAATTGATTCTGCTGTGTCGTTAATTCAGCTTTCAAGTCCTCTAAATCTGGTCTTTCTGCTTTTACTACTTCTGCTAACAGCTGGTCTTCTAGACCATCGCGGGTTACTGTGAAGTTGACTAAAGTTGTTTGAGCTTGCATCTCTGGTTTATAATGTGGGTTAGCTAATTTTGTGTGTAGAAGCAGCCTAAAGTTTGGACTGTATTCAACTTCTTTGTCACCTATTTTGATTGCCCTGTAATTTAAGGAATCAATGTCGTTTCATTTATTCATCAACTAAGATTTTATTGATTTTATTAGTAAAGGGACCAGTTTCAAATTTTTACCTTCCTTTCTTTATCAGAGTTCTTCCTAGTAATGGATCGAGCACAGGATCAACAGTCTCTCCAATGTTTTCAAAAAGAACAGTTTCTCCTTTAATTATAGCTTTCTCTATCGTATCCAAATAGCCTCTTTGTCCTAACCTTATCACTCGCAATTTATCACCGTACTTTTGTTTGATCCATTTCACACCTTGTAACTGAAAACATGAGTGTTTCTGTAAATCTTACATTCACAATAATCAATTACATATGAAGTTAAGAAGAAATTATTACTTAAAGACAATATAAAATAGCAAAATATTAAAAAATATATATAAATGCCAACAATAACGCTGGCACAAACGAAAGCTATAAGCACTGTGAAACACAGATACATTTTCTTTAGGGTTCGATTAGAAAAAAACAAATCTGATGTACTAACTTGAGGGTCAATCATAAGCGGCCACCGAACAGAATTAGACAGTATGGTCGCATTTTCAGTGCTCATGCGGTCTGAAGGTAGACCTTCGTTCTGCCACATCGCTATCGTCGTGTCATCTGTCAACATCGTAAGTGGGTCCAGGCCTTCTGTTATTGGTATAGGTGGCTAAAATATAAACCAAAAATCATGCTAGTACTTATATTTTTTTTAACTTTGGATTAAGATCTCATCATGTACAAACACCTAGAACAACTTTCTTTAGAGCATACAAATATTTGCTTTGTACTGGAATCGAACCCGCGAGTCGCAACACTCGCAACACGCAGCATTGTTTTGTGTAAATTTGAAACCGCAGTGTTGCACTAGAATTAAATGAAACATAAAATAAAATATTTATGGATTTTTAATGACCTGTTGTAAATGTATAATAATAGCTAAGTAAGTAAATTACAGTGGCGAATAAGAATAAACTTTACAAAAAATTTATGTCATTCAAGTCATTTAAAAAAAACCATACCTCCAAAGTCTTCAAGAACACAAGCCAGTTCTTGTGCATCAAGTCCAATCTAAACTGTTTAGTGAAGCAACCCACGTAAGATATGAATGCACACACAAGTAACACGTCACCCGGCATTGTTGTACCTTGTTGCATTAGACTGAAAATTAGAAGGACAACATAAAAACCTTACAATCGATAGATAATAATATTGTATCAAATGTATGGTATGGTTGTAACTCAGATAAGTTGTACGGAAGACATATCTCAAGCAAATTTTAAAGAAGTTATGAACTCTCCAATTGAGTTCAAAATTAAATTTTAATCATCTATCTCTTTATTAGTCTTCCATCTTCCAATTCCGTCTTCCATCAAATGTTTTTGTATACTTAATTATGCAAATTACCTAGAAACAGCTTCAGCCCATCGGACATTTTCACTAGCAAGACCATTAACCAGTCTGTTAGCAAGTTGTATAGTTGCATTTGTTGCATCTGCTTCCCTCTGGCATTTCATCTTTTCTGAAGTCGCCCTTTCAAAATCTGCC
Source organism: Thalpophila matura (assembly GCA_948465475.1). Lineage (NCBI taxonomy): Eukaryota > Metazoa > Arthropoda > Insecta > Lepidoptera > Noctuidae > Thalpophila > Thalpophila matura. The sequence goes on from OX419177.1 coordinate 17,077,888, forward strand.
GTGAGCGTCGCCAGTTTTTCTTCTAGGGACTGTAAAAAGAGTAAATAATAATAACTATGTTATTGGTCATTGGACAATCTTATCTTTGGTCCTTGAAAACTATTTTTTATAAATAGCTACATGGAGTTTAACCAATCGCTTTGCAAGACGCAGGTTTTTCAATAAGTAATAAATTATTTTAGTCTATAAAACTTTTAAAATACGTACAGCAACTTTGGATTTAATGGATTTCAATTTTTCTTGAGCTGCAGCCAACTCTGCGTTAGCGGCTGCTAAAGCTTTTCTTTTAGGCTCAACATCGCAGAACACTTCATAGAACTTTATAATGTTTATCACCCATGCGCAGAGACCAGCAGCAGCACCCGATTTTGATCTTACGAATTCTAGAAATAAGGTATAATTTTGATTTTCCCTTTCCTTTCCCTGACCTTTTCTATAAAAGACATCTCGTTTGCTTACCTGGCTCAAATTCAGAATCTTTCAAGTAAGGTTGAATAGCTTTGATGACGTCAGGATGTATATTTTCTTTGTCGTAATGTATGAGACACTCAAGAAACACGTCTACTTTTGCCATAACCATCTGCGAAAGGATACTTTTAAAAATGATTTCTTATTCAAATAATATAAAAATTGCAGTATTTTTTCAACTACACTAGTTTTTATTTTGGCGTTGGCATGCAAATAGAGATATTAACGAATTGAATTCACATAAAATGTTGTTGCATAAGCTAATAAGAATTAACCTTGGCAGATTTCCAGCTCCGATCCTTAGGTATCTTTCCATTAGGTGCAAGCAACACCATTACAGCTGCAGTGACATTTGTCACAGCCCCCGGCGGTGAACCAAAAGACTTCAGCTCAGTAAGATTAGCTTTGTTCAACGTATTCAAAGCGTCTTGGGCAGCTGCTAACGCAGGTTCAGCTTTTATTAAGTCTTCTTCACAATCTTTCTGTTTCTTTGATACCTCTTCGGCAATCACTGCTACTTTCTCTTCCTCCTCATCAGCTAAAAGATAAATGTCATGATCAACATTCTATTTAGTATATTCTGATATTTTTAACACCTTTTCATACACAGAGCGCCAATAAGGTTATCATAGGAAATAGTACAGTGGCTAGTCCTAATAGACATAATTATTTCTGTTAAAATAATAATTAAACAGAATGTCAATATTTGGAATATCTTCGCCGGCGATGGGTCTATCACCTACATATATATCTCTATATCACATATACATATTCCAAATATTTCCCGAATTATATTATTGATTTCCCGAAATTTTTAACAACATGTAGATGCGTAGAGTAGAGACGCATCTACATGTTGTTAAAAATTTCGGGAAAAATATCCCGCATACATTGTATCATTTGTTGTGATAATCTTATTGGAAATCTGTAAGAAAAATGAAATGACAATAGTATATTATGCAATTAGTGAATAAAGGACGGATTTAAAGCGAGGGCCATAGATGAATCACGAGCTAGTGAAGGATTCTAACGATTGAATCACGACCGTAGGGAGTGATTCATGATGATCGAATCACGAGCGTAGCGAGTGATTCAAGTGTTAGAATCCTGAGCGACGCGAGCGATTTATGGCCCTCGATATAAATCCGTTTTATTCAAGAGTTGCATACTATACTTTATACCATGACTACGAGAAAAAGAAAGATTTAAGTGAAAATATACATATAATGAAGAAAAAGTAAAGTTAAATTGGCTTTGATGTAAACCAGCCGTGATTTTTTGGGTAGCAAGCTTTCCACCTTTCCACTATATCGGCCGCCCTCTCTTTCACAAACTCAGGTGTTAACACATCTTCATCACTAGAATGCATTTTTAATCGATTAGAACAACACTAAACAAACACAAAATTAAAGATTAAAGTAACACTAAACTTTGTGTTCGTACAACTTACAGTATTCAAAATAGCGCCAATTTACTAAGGACAGCAAAGAACACAAAACAGTTTTTATTCTAATGCTAAACTCCTTGTCGAAAATGTCGACCAATCAAATTGAATTTAGAACACATCAATATAGGTCGAATACACAGATTACACTTACACTAGATACGGCAAACCACGACCAAGCGTGCCCTGCATGTTCGACTGTTCGTACTAAAAAAAGTCTGTTAGCTCAGTGACGCTTAGTGATTGAAACAATTCTGTTTACTCTGAGCACATCACTAAATGGCTGGGGTGAAGTTATCGTAGGTATAAAAAAGATGACACGTTCGGTTTTCATACAATCTAATAACGTGCCGCATCTAGCATAGGTTCTTTAAATCTGTGGTCGAATACATTGGTGTGTTCCATTTTCAAACATCAAAACAGTGAGTAAAAGTGCTTTTTATTCACTGTGTTCAGTGAATAAAATAAGCTTTTTAGAGAGGGAATCGTATAAAAGACTATTATGTTAACTTACCAAGTGCCTTCTCGCTCTGTACTTTAGCAGTCTCAACCCCGACCATCTCAATAAGTTTGTCTGCTGCTTCATTCTTTTGGTGTAACTCTACTTCTTGTACCGCTAACTTTTCCTTCAATGCATCTACTTGGCAGGATGTGCTACGAAGCTTTTCTAAACCATTTTCGAGCCTATAGATTGTTAATACCATTAAAATATATGAAACATAAATATTACATAAAACGATATAAAACTTAGTAAGCATGTTGATTACGACCATGTTGGACTGACATACCTAACAATCTGAGCACGCAGTTCATCAGTTTTGTTGTTCACCAGCTTGGCGTACAAGCTGATTTGTTCTAGGTAACTCTTAGGTGTTGTATAGTTGTACCGCCTCTCGTTGGCTAAGTACTGCTTAGACATCGTATTTACTGAAGTATGTACGTACGCCATGAACCTAGATATCGAGTCCCTCAGTGTTATCTGAAAGATGATAATTTTGTTTAGTTCTGAGTTTGTGACATCTAAAGCATACAGTTTTATTTTACAAAATATTATTTATATTAATTCTATGCATGTTTTATGGCAGACAATATATATTACTCTGACCTGATATAACATCTTCGATATAACAAAACATTAAAACTACAAAGTCTATAAACAGTGATCTTTTTTCCAAGTCAAAAGTTAAATTCTGATCTAGTAGGAATATTCTTACTAAGGAAAATTTAACTCAAATTAAGGTGATAGATAAACGGACTGCTGTTGAGACATATCATTTACCGGCAGATTATGCAGTTCCTCCAAAAATCTCATGGCCACAGACACCAAAGCTTCCTGAGGCCACTCGTGAAACCAGTTGATAGACGTGCAATTAATTAGCGCGGGGAACTTTCTAGACCTCACCCTGAGAGTGGAGCCGACAGGAGAGAAGCAGAGGACTACTTTAAGTTGCTTCCTAACCCTATCTATGAAAAATTTCCAGCAAGTCTCCCTAGTGTCTGGTAGACCTGCACCTTTAACCTAAAATTATAAATGACACAAGTTTAATAAATACTTTCAACGTTACGTTAATAACATTCATAACATTAGTTTTAACGTATTTTACAACATTGGATACATAATTCAATATGTGATCATTTGTATAAATGATATAATTTTATTATTATATAATTAGCATTAATAACATATTTTAAGACATTTAGGTATAAGTTTTATAACTAACAATTTTAAGGACAAAATATGTAAGTCTGTAATAAATCGATAAGTATTATTTATTTTATAAAACATATAAGAAGTTCCAACGTATGTTTACATACTATAAAAAATCTAGAACTCAAAAAATTAAATACTTCAATAACACAACTTTAAAAGAATCATTTCAATTATGTATATCGAAAGAATATCTACCTCATTCCTCACACCAGCAATGATATTCTCCATTTCATCATCAGGAAACAAGTCGGCAACTTCGCCTGATGCCAGCAAATCGTTAATAAGGACCAAAAACTGTTCGTTTGCAACCTGAGCGTCCGTCATTAAGAACATTATGCCAACGTTTTTCAAACCGGTCTTTATATACAATTGATTTAATTCTTTCTGGAAAAAGAAACCAATGTTAGTATGACTAACGGTCGGTTGCAGAAAAAATATTAAATTTTAAAGGAGGCATTAACCATACAATTTCTTTCGTTAAAGTCTCCTTTAAAACTTAATGACCTTTTCTGCAACTCAGCGTAAGTATATTAAATTACGTTTAAGCAAGATATTCAATAAAAAATTGTGTACCCCATGTTGGGCGCCAAATTATTAGTTTTGGCGCCCAACATAGAAATGTGCCAACGTTTTTCAAACCGGTCTTTAAATAAAATTGATTTAATTATGGAAAAAGCAACCAATGTTTGTATGACTGAGTCTATTAATTTATATAGGTATAAGCAAGATATTCAATAAAAAATAGTATGCCGCACATTGGGCGCCAAATTATTAGTTTTGGCATCCAACATATAAATTACTTCAGCTTCAGGTTTTACCAAAACGGTTTTACCAAGACGTAGTAGTCATTCAATCTTACCTTTAGGTCAGAGACTCCATATCCCTTCTTAAGCTGTATTTGAATTACTTCCAAACTCGATATAAAAGCTGCCAGTCTAGACAGAGACTGTTTTCCGGAACCTCCCACGCCCACCAGTAAAGCGCTACCTCTTGGACTCTCCAAAATACGGGAGATTCTACAAAGAAAATAAGTTTATACAATCTACAAATTTTCAAAATGGTTTCAAGTAATTAGAAGAATTATGAAGAATCTATTGCCACTGGTCAATATCCACCCAAAACCTCAAGCACGTTATAGGCCGATTCAAGACCCCTCGAAAAAAATCAAATATAGTCGTAAAATAATAGAGGCTACCCTTCATACTTGAAATATTTTAAGAGGTATATCTCTAGGGTGGCAAATATGCCATACATATGAAAAAGATTCTTTATATTCTCAAGAACACGGAACCTGCAAATATGCATCATAGCATCTTCAAACAGCACCAAGTTCATGGCAGCGATGAGGTCATTATAACTGGCCATAGCTTCAAGAAGTAGTTTGTTAAGCTGGTCCCAGGACAGAATGGCCATATACTTCGGCTCACCTATGCCACCTGCGAAGTGGCAGAAGATGTTGGGACGCTCAAATACTACACCTTCGTCGATTTCCTGGAAATAAAGGAATTTTTTCTTTACTATCCAAGGTGCTTTGACTTAAGTCTCCTTTTATATTCCAGTTTTAAGTGTACTCTGCCAATCATATTCAGTTATTTCTGTACATTTATATCATAATGGGAATGTATATCACTACATAGTATAAAACAAAGTTGATTCCCGATGTCTGTCTGTCCCTATGTATGCTTAGATCTTTCAAACTAGGCAACGGATTTTCATGCGGTTTTTAATAGATAGAGTGATTCAAGAGGAAGGTTTATATGTATAATACATGCATAATATAGTAGAGAAACACTGATAATTTTAGAGGTTTCTAATGTGAAGTCGTAAATAAACACATTTTTTTGCGCTTACATTGCAAACGCTGGCTGAACCATACGAGATAGATCAAAATAATGTATTACAGTATTGTACACCATAAAAGGAAATATCACAGAATAAAAAAAAGATTGCACGTACTTTAGGTACTTAGTGCTACCCGTGAGAAGCCCGGGCGGGTCGCTAGTACATTCTAACTCAATGCTTATACACTATGGTACCTACATAAATTAACAATGAAGTATGGCAAGTAGGCCGGAACTTTTAACCTCTGCTCAATGATGAGAATGAACCAACTGCTCAAATTATTTGCTCAGCTAGCTAGCTCACTTTCATTTAGAAGTCAGTGATAAAAGACTGATGAAAATATAAATTCAGGTAAAAGGATTGGATGTGGTTTCATTGTTTGAGCTCCCTCATCACGTTTTAGTTGCGGCGTTAATCCGCCAGTTGTCGCAACAGCAAGAAGTTTCACCAAACTTGCCAACAGATGTCACTATGCCGTGACGTCACTTTTCTGAATCGCGGTGTTAAGAGTCTCCGGCGTTGTATGACCCTCTCGCCGTACTATAGTGAAATCATACTTACCTGGCATAGGGGATACCGTGATCACAAAGGCGGTTCCCCCAGGGCGAGGCCTTCCCATTGCACTGCGGTTGGGTTGACCCCTGCGATTATCCCTAATGTGGATAACTCGGATGCGTAATTTTTGATAGTGGGGACTGCGTACGCGCCGTCCCCTCCAGAATTACATATTAGGATAATCTGAGCCAACCGCTAAATATGCAAACCAACCGTGCAGAACTATGTCACCATGTGGATTTAATCCAAAACGACGTAATCGCGTCGCGTTGCATAATGCATTCAATCCGAAACATTACTTTCGATTTAAATTTTCTGCTGCTAGAAATCAAGGCATCGTCCTAATAGAACGCGAATGCGCGATCTTCGTAGGTTCGCGCGAATTTTACTCGTATGAACGCGCGACGGCGCGATCAAACATATTGAACTCGAATAGGTGTCCTAACTGAAAATTTAAACTTTAATATTATACAATTACTGTAGGTAAATTGTATTAATCTACAAATATTTTAAAGAGGAAAGATTTTTTTGTTTGTTGGTACCGAATAGCTCCGAAACTACTGGACCGATTTTTACAATTTTTTCACCGATAGAAAGCTACATTATCACTAAGTAACATAGACTTTTTATCCCGAAAAAATCTACACTTCCTGTGGGCCACGCGGACGAAGTCGCGGGAAAAGTGCTAGTTGTAAATATAATTTATTCTGAACAACAATATGACTTATGTACCTCAAAATTCTTTTTGCACAGATCAACTTGAACTTTCAGGAAAGCATCGATGTCTTTTTCCTCTGTTAGCTTGTCACCATAAACACGACTTGTTTCATGCAGCCACAAACGAAGCATGTCTGATGTGGTGTCTATACATTCATTTGTACTGAACAGGAAGCCCTGAAAAAGAATTGATCCTTAATGTGCTGTTTTTTTCTAAAACATTTTTAATTGTTTGAAAGATTAATTATTTAAGGTTACCTGGAATACATTAGATAAGTCCCTCAAATTGAATATGTAATGGAATTTGATCGCTGTAGGTAAGAATACTTGAGATACTTTGTTATGTAGAGTTATTGTTGCATTCACAACATTCGCTGAAAATAATTAAGTCATCCCTGTAGATTTTTTAAAGTTTCCAATAAAATAGTTGGTAAACTTTTTTGTTAGCATTTGTATTAAATAAAAAAGCTTAGATTAGGCTATACAATCTGGAAAACTTAAAAATAAAGAAGTAGTAGTAAAATTACTTGATAATTTTGCAAGTTGTGGATTTATCCTCAACTCCGGATTGGCTAAATGCTGGCTCAAGATTGAATGATAGATGTTGTTGAGTGCCTCAGTATTAGGAAAACTGATCGCGAACACACAAAAATGTCTCTGCAATCTTGGGTTTATAGTGAAGCTGCCCGAAGTGGGGTTCATACAAGAAACGTATTGTGTGTTGTGGATATCTTTCAGAGACAACTTGGTACGATCGTACCAGTGACCGTAGTCCATGTGCTGACGAATTATTGTGTGAGGCTGAACAGTTCCATAGGCATCTACTTCAGGCATATTTATGTCATCAATAAAGTATATTAAAGTTTTGTTCCCAGGAGGCCCATAATTTCGACCCGCTTTCTTTTCAAGTGGTTTTTCTAAGATTTTTTGAAGCATCTCTGATGAAGTGTAAAAGTTGAATGGCACAGATTGTATGGCGTAGGCTTCTGATAAACTGAATGAAAAAAGAATAATTATTATTAAAATAAACAATTAAATTAAATATACCAGAAACTGTACACTTTATGGCCAAAAACCTCCTTTATGGCATATGCTCCAATTAAATTGTTATTGTTCTTACCCTTGTAGCTTTTCGTTGATAAGAACCGTTTTGCCTGAGCCAGCGCTACCCACTAACATTACAGGATGCTTGTTCTTCATTAGCAAGTCAAGAAAGAATCTGATCCTTATGGTATCTGCCGTTGGTACCAGCACAGCCTTAAAATAACAAGGTACAAACATACTAACAAAAAAAAAACAATCACCATCAACGTAACATATAATTCCAAAAACCAAATAAACTTATTTTTCACACTACAGTGGGATTCTCCCAGCGTTACCTGTAAGGGTATATCGGTATCCAACTCAAACTTTGGTATTTTCTCAGTCCACGGAGTGAACTGTTTTGTATCGTGATCTATGTAGAAATCGAACACGGTGCCACCAGCAGGGAATTTTATGGTCTTAAACTCATTGTTCCACCATTTTGAAAATTCTATAATTTTGAAAGTTCAGCCAAATAAGTCACAGTCATAAATTAGTCATAGTCCGAAAGGAGCGAATTACCTACGCTTTATCTACACAAGCACAGCCAGGATGGATTTTAGTTCCACTTTCTATAGCAATCGAGGATTGCGATCAAACAAAAGCTTAAGTACGTAAAAATTATCTAAATCAAACTTACCGATCCTATAATCAACGCTACCCTCATGGAACATCGCGGATCCAAAGGCCCAAACACAAGCAAACACAAAGAATATATCGTGCCACTCTTTTGGACAATCAGCAGGTGTATTCTCAGGTACAAATAGACAGTTTAGCAAATGACATAGCATATGAACATGAGCCATGTCTACAATAGGAGTGATCTTTTTGAAACGAGTCCTCACTGTTTCTAAGCAGGACGGAATATACTTGTCGAAGAGTACGACCAGGTTAGATTTCTCTGCTGGAATCTTTCTTGTTTCCACCCAGCTTGTTACGTATCTGCAAATCAATAATATTGTAACATCTAACCAGACAAACGTGAAAATAAACAGTTGTCTCAGTTGTAAGTACTAATATTGACTCTTGGTGAAATATTTTTTGTCGTTTTAACAATTGACAACCTAAATGAAGTTAAGAATTGATCAAAATAAACCTCTCACAAATTATTACTTACGGGTTCCACCCTAAATCCTGTGCATTAATATACAAGATACCAGCCCTAGACACCGTAGCCGGGGTCGCAGTACGCAAGTTAGAAATCTCAAACATTAGCCTCATCACTGGAGTTAGTGCTATGCGTTCGTTGCTAGCCAACGTCAATATCTTATTATCATCCATCACAGTATTCAATGATTCTATCCACATTGGATCAATGTCACCATCAAGCACTATCCACTTTGGATTGTCTCCAGGAAGGTTGGCTTGATCTCTCATTATGACCGAGAACAAACCATCTTTCCATTCTCTAGTAGCTGGGTTTATAATACCAAACAGTTCGTCATTGGTCACTGCTTTGGGATTCAAATCGTTGAAGATAGGTTTCTTCTTAAGATTCTGGTAGGTTTTGAATAGTGTTTTCCACACTTGAGTCTTTCCTGTTCCAGCGTTACCAACTATGAAGACAGAATGACGAACTTCTAACAATTCTTCCAATTGAACTACTTTTAGGATGAAATTATCTTCTGGTTGTAAAGACAGATCCATTGCAGCTTGTTTGACTGTTCTTTCAAATTCTAGATCTCGTTTTCTTGGTACTTCCAAAGCCGGGAATAGGTCACCGATAAGACCCATGAATACGGGCATGTCGTCTGTGACAATTTTCGGTATGTTAAAATCTCGAAGAGTTCTCATAAGTACTTCTTCTTCTGGTCTACCTGGGTCACCTCGCTAAATAAAACGTAGAATTTCGTTAATAACCATCAATTATTATCTGACTCTAAATACAAAACATATTTCATAATCATAAGTCAGATTATTACAAACATTAATAATGTTTCAAGTAGGTACTCATTAATTACTTACTTTCAAAGATCCAGCAACGACAAGCACGGATTTAATAGCTCTCAACCCCCAATCATAATGATCCTGCTTCGACAATAGCTCCTTACACAAAGTATACAGCGTTATAAACTTCCTAGCCAATATCTTAGCTTCTTGAAACCCTTCAGCGACCAACATAATTTCACAAATCAGTTCAAAGTCTGGAACGACCATAGCACATGGTCTGAATAGCGCTTTCAGATTCTCAGGTAATTCTGTACGACCGGCGTAACCAGGGTTCATGGTGATGAAAATACCAACTGATGGAGTTAAAGATATCATTTCTCCCATAAAATTAAACTTTTCTTTCTTGTCTCTGAAGATAAAGAGGTACATTCAATATATTTGGTTTGCCTACAATATCAAAATAAAGTAATTTAAGCTGCATGAAGAGATTTTCTTAATGTTTATTTATGATAAAAATGATCGGGATTGAACAAACAATTGAATAAAATATAGGGATTGTAATAGGTAATTTAAGCATTACCTGATAGCATCTTGAACAGACTTCACTTGCACAGCAACAACAGACAACACCTCAACAGAGATCCGGTTGAACTCATCGAAGCATCCCCAAGCCCCCGTCTGAGCTAGCCCTTTGTAAATGTTGCCGCAAGACTGTACAAAGTAACACAGTTTATTACTGTACAATTATTACAAAAGCTTTAAAATATTGGTTGTAGGCTATCGATAAGAACAAGTTACAGTTTTGTTTGTAAATTATCTGAATGATTTAAACTACTAAGGCTGTTTAAGAACAAAGGCGGTACACCAAAATGGACAAAGTAACTATCTTGGTTTTGATTTCAGTTCCTTATTTAGAAATTTTGCGGATTTGAGTCATATAATCAGCTGGAGCTGTTTAAGCTGTGTTCCAAAAGGAAAATTTGCAAATCAAAACACGGCATCACCGACAGTAGGCATCATCTGCCTAGCCTTTTCCCAAATTATATTGGGGTCGGCTTCCAGTCTAACTAGTTTTGGCTGAATATCAATATTTTACGTGGAGCGACTGCCATCTGACCTCCACAACCCAATTAATGGGTAATATCGCTATTCGAATGTTAGACCAGCTGTCAGACTTTAAGGGCTTCTGACTAACCGTAACGATTGTCAAAGATATTCCTATGACAACCGGGACCGACTACTTAACGTGCTCTCCGAGGCACGGAGGGGTCTCGATGTGTAAAGAACGGTCACCCATCCAAGGACTGACCGCGGCAAGCGCAGCTTAACCTCGCAGATCGATCGATCAGCGCGGCTGTCATTTAGCCACGAGCCCCTCCATCACCGACAGTAGGCAAATGGAAAATATAGATACCCGTTTTTCGGTGACTTCCTTCGACGTTTTTGGGAGCAGCTTGCTGCCTTGCACCTTTATCAATGTGTATACAATAATACGAGTGTGCTTAATGTTTTTTTTTATGACGGATTCATTTCTAATCACCTGATAGTCCATCTGCTCAGAACAGTTGAAGACATACACCATGATCCCTAGAGCTCTTCCCAAATCTTTTGTAGTCTCAGTTTTGCCAGTACCAGCTGGTCCTGCAGGACCCCCGCCCATGATCAGATGTAAAGACTGGAAAATGATCAATCATATTATCAAACATGGTAGGTATAGGAAAATAAAGTGGTAGGACGTCAAGCCTAAAAGAAAGAACGAAGAAAAGGAAGAACCAGGCTGGCAATGTAAATTATTTTATATGAAATCTAAACGAATAACAAGCCAATCTATTTTCAAGACATTTACAATATAAAATTCTGCACATCTGCTTTAAATAATACATTTTTAAAAGTTACCTATTAAAGCGAGCCTAACCAAAGAAGAACACATTCAAATCAAACTGTTATTAATACTGTAGGTACTTACTATCTATTTTTGTACAATCTCACCTGTGTTAGTGTGATGTAGCACCGATCAGTCAACGGGGTGATGACCAACCTCGGAGTGTTTCCCAAGTATTCGTAGCTGTATATGAACTGCGCATCGCAGATGTTCGCGAAACAATGGTATTCCTTTTCGCCCCATCTAAAAATAATATCCGTTGCAGAGAGTCAACGCCAAAAGTCAGTTAATACTTCGGTTTTTAAATCATAAATATACATACAAGTAATAAAACTAAAAGAAACGGAACTGATGCAACATTTTAATAAATAACTTTTGACTATTATAGGTACTACATAAAATGCTGAAAAGCGATGTATTAAATAACTTTATGTCATTTTAGAAACTGAAAAAGTAACAGTGTTAATAACTTATATCGTTGACCGTACCAACACTGTATTGAATTTTTATTTCCACTATACCTTGGATTCAAAACAATAATGTTAAGCATGAAATAGCAAATTCTTGTTCTTAATATTGGTATTCAACTAGAATAATAATGTATGATTTGATGAATGATAGTGATTAACGCTGCATAGTTTTCACTTCGAGGCGCATCGTTGTTAAACTATACGTTTACATAACATTACAATAATGACTAAAGCTCATTTAAAATTGTCATCATTGTCACATAGTCCGGGTTCTATTAAAAGAGAAAGAAATATAGCAGGATGTACAATATAGTAATGTAACAATTCGGAAATAATGTAAAGTTCGTTTACAGAACGTGATGATAAAAGTGTAGCAATGAAAGTGAGTCAACCTGATGCAAAAAAGTGCAGATAACTCAACATGTGTCCCAGCACCTGTGTCTGAGCTGAGACTGCCACTGGAATGCCGACCCCGCCTCTACTTTCCCTTGTATCATCTTACTCACAACGTCTCTTGAATGCACGTCAATAGTACATATCGTCATGATCTTCTGTCTGTCTTGCTTCGTTAGCTCTCCTATCAGCAAAGAAATCAATGTACTGAGCTGTGACAACTGTTTCTTGTAATAATCTTTTAAAGCATTGTCGTATCCTTCCTCTAGTCTCGCAAATGCCATGTTCACTTCAGTGGTCCACCAGATTTGAGAGCCACAAAGTGATACTTGGGCCATGAAATCGAAGAGCCACTGTTCTCTTGGCTTTTCTTCGTAAGATACCATTCCTTCCCCGAAATAATGTCGGATCGCGGATCTCATCATGTCTTGCAGTCTGTTGAGCCAGATTTCGACCTAAAATAAAATATTATAAATAGACAATTCTTTACCTACTCGTACTACATGTTTGCATTAAAAAAAACTGTAAATACTGAACAAGAATCAATAGAATCTAAATATTTTGTTGATATGAATCTAATATTCGATCACTTTAAACATAGACAAGACAAGTATACCGAATATTTTCTTATCTCTATTAATAAAATTTCTTACAGGTCCAGTACAATCACAAGTCCCATGAAACAGAACAAGTTCTCCATCCTTAGCTATCATTCCGGACGCCACCTTCTCACCGGGTTTTTGGTCATCTATAAATTTCAGCTTTGCAATCGAATCGAAAAGTTTTGTTAAATGCCTGAAATCGTTTAAATTTTGTAACCTATAATATAATGCAAATGCAAGCAACATTTGCATTATATTATGAGTAAGGTCTAAGAAAATAGATATAAGCAGACCTTAAACTATCTTACTTACCTGATAACCAAATCAGCTTGATTTCCGTTTGATAAAATATCCAGCAGATCTGCTGAGGACACAAAATAGAACCTTGGGAACGCTAACCTCTTCGTTTCCAAATACTCTGCCAAGGCTTTCTCGCAAATGATAAGGTCTTTTTGTATATTGTCTAAGTGCTCAACTAAACCTTCTTTATTAGTACCTTTCACCACATTCGGAGTTTTGGCCATTTCAGTCGATAATATCTGGAAATAATGTGGGAATCAGTAATTGTTTTGGCTTCTACTTCTAATATGCTTCCTAAAGTTGAGATTAAATATTTACTTACTTTAAACTCAGCATCAATCTTATCGAATCTTGCCGAGTCCTCAGGCAGTTGTTTCCTAATATCCTCTGAACTCATGAATATGCTCTCCAAATGTGTCCAAGTCCTTTGCACTTCAAACCACACAGTTATCACTTGGTCTGCTATTGACAACTTTTGTTGCCAACCCGACACTTCCTCCAAGAAATATGCTATGAATTTTGATGTCATCAAATTTTGCAGTTGTACCTAAAATATCATTATGTGCTTTTATCACAAGTTAGTTTTTTTAAACAAGAAAGGTTTGTGATTTTAGATTTTCACTGTTTTCAGCACTGTCTATCCACTTAACGGACCTGATTTTCTTCTAGCGTCTCAATAAGCTCTTCGCTCGCTCTCAACAATGTACACTGAGTCCGCGTATGGACCTCTTGTTCAAATTCTAGTTGACTCCACGTTGTATTCAAATCTCTCAGGACCTTCTCCATAGACATTTCTTTTACCGCTTTGTCTACAATATTCTTCACTTCTTCTTCGCACTCGTGCAAGTTTAGGGCAAGTAAATCAGCTAGAGTTGTATTTAGGTCCATTACGATCCTCACCTATTTTAGTACAACAATATTAATTTGCATACTATCTCTTACGATGTTAGGGAAAATATTTACATGATCGAAAAAATATTAAAGTTATTTCTACAAATTTAAAATTTAATTTTAAGTCAATCTCCCTGCTATTTGTTAAACTGTAGTTAAATACTTACGTAAGTGTAAATTTCTCGAATAACAAAAATTAAATATTTAATTTATGTGTACAAACTAACATAGATATGACACAATTCCATATGCGGTAACACGAAGCAGTGTATTTGAAAAAATAGGTGAAGATGTCGGAGGTAACAAAGTGAATATTGAAAATAAAATAAACGATAGGTACTGAACTTGTACACGGAAAATAATATGTACACTACACACACCGCGGGCTTGTCATACTTACAGTGAGTTCACGTGGTAATGCTGCTAAGCTCTGTGAATCACAAACATATTTACATTCGCATAACAATTCATTCGATGCATTCTTTTTAAACATTGATATTGTATAATACAAAAGTCAGGCAATCATAAACTGTACAATCAAGTGAACACTTCATCCAAAGCAAATGCATGCCGCATTCAAACGGAGAGTTACCATCACCATTTCATACTCACATTATTATTTGACTATTTTTTTGATCTGCTGAATCATTTGGAACAAAAAAATAAACTTAACCGTTAACCCCGAAATAAACTGTTCTGAATTTAAGTCTGGCCATAAATGGAATGGTAACTCTTAACGACCATGCAAAATGCATAAGTTAAAATTCCAAACCCATCAGCAGTTCCGCAATCCTGATCTTGAAGGTGCTAACACAACATTCATGTTATATTTACATTTTATTTTATTTATTTACAATTCAGTCATTTATTTGCCCAAATGTTACAAAGTTCACCTTAGTTGTACTCATCAGTTGGTCCCAGTGCCTTTCCCTGATTGCTGGGTTTTGGAGTTCACCTACTGCTCGTAATGATGTAAGCATATTCTTCACTGTCGCTTCCAATGTTATGTATGTATCCCAACTAGAAATGTGTGATTTATATTATTTTTTAAATTCTATTATTTCTGTTTTCGTGCCTTTATCTAGAACAAACCTGTCTTACCTTCTCATTTCCTTGTCAAGTAGCCTGATCTCTTTAGCAAACTTCTTGCATTCAATGTCCATGTTTTCAACATCAATTTTGCGCCATGGAGTGGTTTTCCAATCTTCTATACTTGTTCTTACTATGTATACGTAATCCCAAAGTTGCTAAACATTAAGTATAAAGTCATTAATTCAGACATAGTATTCCTTTGTTTTAATGACTTTCTTCTACTTCTTTCTTGACTTTTAAAACCTTACCTTTAACATTCTCAATTCCTTTCTGCATTGCTTCAGAAGCTTGAACTCTGGCACGTTTACTTCAAATAATGATCCTGACTCCTGTATTCCTCTCATCTCTTCTTCTAAGAACAAAAGTTCATGGTCTACTCTGGACATCACATCATAAGGATCTTCACAATCGTATTTGAAGAACTATAAAATTAATAGATGAATGATGAATCCGCCTACTTTTAGTATTATTAAATCCTTATGAAGTATCAAAACTTATGATCCTACCTCGTATCGCTTAAAAACTTCTCTGTAATAAGTGACATGGCTGTCAAATGTGGATATCTTCTTCCTAATACCGGACACTTCGGCTGCTTGCAGTGGTGCCACTTGCTGTTTTACTGTTAACGCTAATTTCTTTGTCGCTTGCCATTGTTCCGGAAGTTCCTAAGAAAAAACGAATTGCAAATATTTCTAATTTCATCATCTAATAATTGTTCAAATAAGACAGTCAACATCCAAAGCTGAGCTTATGATTATGCCAATGGCTTTAAGTCTGCCGATGTACATTTTTGTTACCTGAAGTGGATAAATGAATGGAATAAATAAAATTCTGGGGCAGAATCATCGCTAGGAAAATGGTGGCAGTTATAATTTCAACTCTTTATTACAGCTGCCTGTAGCTTTCCTGAATTATAAAACCAACCTGATTCCACTGTAAAATAATGTCTACCTACCTCATTGTTTTCAGATCAGCCCAATGATTATGGTTGAATTAGCAAAAAATCTTTCACACTTGTGTACCTGCAGCAATACGTTGACTTCTTCAGGTATGTCCATGTCATAGAACTTCAGCAGTTCAATGGTCTCAGTCAGCGGCTGAAACATGTCATCTGTTGTAACAGTCCGGTCCTTTACGTGCATAAGGTATCCCATTGTTCTGACTAGAGCCTCGTAGTCACCTTCTGGCACTGGTTGAAGTAGACCTGAGGAACAATAATGTATTACTTTTTAAGTTCCGTCAATTCGTCGTCTTTCTACAAAGTGACCTAACTGAAATTTTTGGTGTAACCAAAAATGTCAGTTAGGTCACTTCACTTTGTAGGAAAGACGACAAATTAGCATAAACGAAACCCTTATCATTCCATCCTGTCCATTTGTCAGTCTGTCCGTTCGTATGTCAAGTCACAGCTATTTTACTCGAAGACCATTGGCACTTTATTATAAATGAAACATCACTTCAGGTAGATGTCTTCTGTGAACCAAGTAAAGTATCCAAACAAACTGTATAAAAGGATAAAAAATAGATGTAGAAAGACAAAATTTACGAATTTTGGAGCCAAATATCTTTTAAGATACATACATACATACAAACATACATACATACATACATACATACATACGTACATACTTAATAGATAAAAATAAATAATACCTTCATCAGCGTCACGTATGAAGTTGCCTAGGTCACTGAGACTACACGTCACTTTGTTGACCAGATGCTCTTTGTACATGTTGCCCCATTTCCTCACTGTGTTGAGTAGAGCTTGCCTAAACGGTCGGAGGTCCACCTGTTTTAATAAGATAGTGTTACTTTTGGGAAAAAGAAAATGGAAATTTTAATTTTAATATTTTTTAACATAATAATTTACATTTAGAGAATACAATCCCGAGCATGTTTTTCAATCCCGGGATTACGGGATTTTTGAAGCGTAATCCCGGGATCCCGGGCCTATCCCGGGATTAGACTATGTGGTTTCTAATTGGGCTCAAATTAAAAAAAAACTTGAGTAATTAAAAAACTTTATAATGTCTTTGCACAACAGTCAACACAAATCACAATAATAATAAGAAAATAAAAAAGACAAAACAAAAAAATTATACTTTTGCAAGAAATTAAAAAGACAACATAAATATACTATTTAGTATTTCGAAAATATAATCGCAGAAATATCAAAGCATCCAATGTTTGACTTCCAAGCCTGCTTCGTAGTTTATTGCCAACATAAGCGGCAGCTGAAAACGCTCGCTCAGGTTCAACGCTGGTTGGAGGAATAGACAATAGATACTTGTATGCTGTTTCTAAGTGATATCCACGAACTCCTCCATTTTCGAACAGACTCATTTCACGTCTAATACTATTTGCCAACCCCAATTCATTTTGTACTTGTACATCAGGATCTGGGGATTTCATACTCTTGTTAATTTCCAGCTGTAACTTTTCCTTTAATGTCAATTGGGGTTGGGAGGTTTCTGGCCTTAGCTCATCATCTATTTGTGATCCTGACCTTTCTTCTTCTTCTGTGTCATCTCGACTATTAAGTCTTTTAACAATACTCTTTATTTGCTTCCTCACTATAGCCTGTGTCGGAACTGGAAATAAGTCATGCCATTCCAAATCCGATAACAACTGATTTTCATCATTCATTCGTGGATTTTGTAAATAATTCAATACACCAGTTAAATTATCACTTCGTCGTTGCTTTATACGTTCCACTAAGGATGTTTTCATTTTTTTGGCAAGTGCTGAGTTTTTGCTAGACAGTTGTTTTATAAGAAATTTCAAAGCGGCATCAGCTGTGCATAAATTAGCATCTCGCCTACAGATTGCTTCTACTGTCAATTTAATTGGGGTCAGCACATCAACAATTTTATTTACCAATTCAAAATCAACATCTTCTAAACGAATTGGATGATTGAGATCTATAAGAGCTTTTTGAATGCATGCTTTTAAAAGATAAAATCGCTCCAGCATTGTTAAAAGACTATTCCATCTGGTTTTACAGTCCAAAAGAAGTGACAGCTCTTTTCCATGTTCAATTTTCACATATTTTTGAAGTACTGTTTCATTTTTTAATGGTGATCTTTTGAAATACACTACAACTTTGCGGATTTTCTTTATCAGCTCATTAATATTTTCATATTGTGTTAACTCTGGTACGTGTTCTGGCGCAAGATCATTTTGTGACATTACGATTAAACCTGATTCTGGACAGTCTAAGTCTTCTAAATCGTGTTCATCATCGCTGTCGTCCATATAATCAACAGTAACAGCTGGTTCATTCAGAGTATCATCTGAGGTAGGGCTATGTTGCAAATAATTATGTTTTTCATAAAGCACATCACAGACCGCCAAATTGATACCATGTGCGAGACACAGTTGATGTTCGGTGCAAACAAGCCGCCCTCGCTAGAGTAATATTGTTCTGTGAAGCCGCCCCACCTTTATCATAACATTCGGTCCATCGGTTACAATAGCCACGATGTCAGTTTCCAGGGAAATATCAAATTCACTGAGACGCTCTTTCAATATACGAAGACAATTTTCAGCTGTCATACTTCCGTAAATAGGAACAAGTCCTAAGTTCCAAAATTTTTTATATGAATGAACGTTGACAGCCATGTATCGTTTATTGGAAGTTGAAGTCCACTCGTCGAAAGAAAGACTAAATCTTTCACCTGCACTTTTCAATTGTTTCAATTCTGCAATTACTTGCTTTTTGATTTTTTCACTGTAATTCATAACACGTTTTCGAACAGTGACGGCTGACTTTGGTTAGTAAATCCGGGTATTTTGCTAAGAGCAATTTTCTCAAATCATCTGAAGCTATGAATACACTGAATGGAAATCCATCTAATGCAACCATTCTTGCCAAAACATCATCCAGGCTATCGTCGGCACTTTTAGTAAAATAATCATCTAACTTTCGCTTGGTTGGCGGCGGAGCTGTGTTCATATTTTCAGAATCTTGACTTGTTGAAGCTGATATAACCTTGATGTTATGTTTTGATAACAAATGTGTATGTAATCCCTTAGTCGATCCACCCAAAGTCTTGAGAATGGCTGGGCACCGCTTACATTTAGCACTATTCCCATCCTTCGCGACTAAAAAATAACTCCACACTGACGTCGCATCACTGTCTTTTTTATGTTTAACAAAGTCTGCCGCCATTTGAAATACTTAATTTCAGGTACCTAATTTACTTTAAATTTAAATGACGAAACCTTCGTAACCCGTCACTGACAGAATAATAAATGAAAAAAATAAAATCTGATTAGCATATTTATACTTTCATACAGGGAATCCCCGACGGGAAAATACCCGCAACAATACTATGATATGAGATGATCGGGTGATTTCCCTGTTGGTTCGTTGGGGACTTGGGGAATCACCTTAAAAGTAGCATATTTAATACTTTCGTACAGGGAAACCCCGACGGGAAATACCCGCAAAAATATTATGATAATAAGAGATGATCGGGTGATTCCCCCGTTAGTTCATTCATTGGGGAATTACCTTAAGAGTATTGTATTGAAGTACTCAGAGTGGGGAAGTCCCTTCTAAGTTTACAACAAACATATTAAGACTGTACCTGTGTAGTGAATAGTACGTATCGTATGACGGCATTGACGGCGTATCTAAAAGTGTTTTTTGTCGTTATGTATTAAATGCTATTAAATAACCTAGGCAAGGTTATCGTCAAGGCGCAACGGACTACGGCATATAAACTAAACTTGTATGTGGCAATCCCGAAAATCCCGAGATTAGCCAAGTGCAGTCCCGGGATTTTCGGGGCCAGAAAACGGTCGGGATCCCGGGATCCCGAGATTCGGGATCCCGGGATTGTATTCTCTATTTACATTTTACCTGAAACCAGTTGCTAAATATTTTGTAAGGCTCCATATCTTCTATTTCCATGAACAAATTTTCATAATGATCAATTTGCTCTCTAAAACCATCCATCTTAGGTTCGCAAGGTACCGGAAAATCTCCTTCAACTCTATCTTTTTCATCTAAACCTAGTTTGTCTACTTCATCAGGAGTCAGTATTCTACCATAAGTAAGGAATATTTCCATCACAGCATCTCTTTCTTCAAGCCACAAGTAGGAATAGTTCTCGAAAGTTTTGCAAAATTCATTTGCATCTTCGATTACCTAAAATATTTAAGGTAAACACAGTCTCAGATTTCACTGTCATTGTTTGTTCCACACAAACTTACATTGCTGTCGAATAAAACAATAACAGCTATACAAGGTGTTATTAAATTCGTTTAAGTCCTAATAACAATTAACGATCTGCTGGCCAAGCATAAAGCCTACGAGATGTTAAAGCATTCGATTAGCTCTGAAGAAATTATACCAATTCTAAAATATTTTTATTATAATAGGTTACCTTTTCGATACCATTCAGAATTTCTTCTTTCATCTCCATACAATCGTCACTGCTAATTATTTCCTTTTCATATGTTTGCTCTTTCTGTTTATCAATCCTTTCAATCAAAGTAGCCATATTTAATACATCGTCAATTAGACCTTTAATTAATGCTGTGAATCCCTTTTCGTCGCTGGGATCTAAGCTTGGGCAGAATACCATGTCTGGGTCTAGGAGTTCTAGTTGAGCTTCAAATAAAGGAGCCAATTTGTTTTTGGGATTCATGTGTTCTGTTATGTAGCCCAAACTGAAAACAAAAAAAAAACATAATACAAGAGTGGCCTTTGATAATTATTTTATGTCAAATTAAAAGTATTACTGCACGCATAAAGAAACAAAAGCTTAAATGCTAAAAAAATACCTGCATGCTATAGCTTTGAACAGTGCTTCCTCTAACAAAGCGTCAATAAATGCGACGTAATTCATCCAGATCTCGCTATTTTGATTATCTTGCATGTTAAACAGTTGCATGTTTTCATTCAACAACTCATTGATTCGATTAGCCGTAGTTATTATATCGCTATAACGTTTGGCTTTCTTGTCTGGGCGGTCTTCCAAATTCATCAAAGTGTCCTGAGAAAGAAACCATGCAAGTTATCTTCTTAAAAATATTCTTCATTCGCCTTTGCCTGATGTTGTTAATCTTTCATAGCCTTACTTACCTTCTTTCCTTCCTTCCTTTCAAACAATGGCTGCACCGACCAGTCTTTCATAGTCTCTTTTATTTCTACTAAATTGTCTTGTATTTTCGACATCCTCTCAAACAAGTTACCTACCAATCTATGTAGTTCTTGCAAATAATTCCAGAGATCTGAAGAAAAACGTGCAAATTTCCAAACAAAACTTTTTGAATGATAACTTTTAGTTCCATTAACAAGATGATAAATGTTTAGAATTAAATTATACTGTAGCTACTATCAAAGTGCAAGATTTTAAATAATTCACATAAGACAATTGAAAAGAAGTCACCTTGTGAATTCCAATTTAGTTTATGCTGTGCCATTTCAATCCTCTGATCAATTGCCTTTATCTCATCTTCCACTAAATCGAACTCCACTTTCTGGCTATTCTTCCTAATTTGGTTGTACCAATCTATAGTTATTCCCAAATTGATTCTGTACTGTCTGTACGTTTCCTGTTTTTCAAATATAGCTAAACTATCTTGTGGTAAGCAATCTTTATATTCCTCATTTGAACGAAAATGATGAACTTCTTTCAGTATGTCTAAGAGCTGAAGAGAAAATGCACAATATTTTCATTAATACTGATATTTTTAAGTAACATTTTTTACACGTTAGATATCAGACAATGTCTATAGGTGGTTACATGTTGCTCAATGTAGCTACAACGAATGCTCGTAATCATTTATTATTTGTTTTGAAATATCAAACTTTAAAGCAAATGTCTTAGCTCCCTCTAGCAACATTTAACTATAGAGAAAATTGGGACTAACCATTGGATGGAAATTCAATATTAGATCCGAACCTTGTCGTGCAAGGATCATATTGTTAGTCGTCTCCTCAATAATCTTAGAAACGGTTAACGTCCAGTCGTAGAAATATTTCTTTTTGAATGCGTTAATTTTTTCAATTAATTCCTCATGCCTTGTGAAGATTTTCTTCGCTTCATCCGTACCCTTTATCCTGATTTTTGAGAAAATACAATCAAACGTGCACGTCTTATTTAACTTCGATGGATGCGATACTTCAAAAGCTATAAATGTACGAGGTATCTTTAAAGTTCTGAACTACCATTGAATACTACGAAGACAAAAACTGTAATTCACTAAATCTACTAAATCCAAAAACATGAAACCTTAGAACATGGAATATTGTAAAGAATATGGATGAATGTAAGCCAGATAATCAGCTTTCGCAATTTGCCCCACCCAGGCTGACTTACGGGTGCGGCAAATTGCGAAAGCTAGCTACAGGCTTGGTTATCCTCGCAGCTAGCGTAGTCATGTATAGGATGCCTCCGGCGATAGGAGGCAGGTAAGCGTCGACTTCCATCATACCGTACTTTTCCAAACGGTTACTTTGTTCATTGAATAGTTCCTGAAAAAGAGACTTAATTACACCCAACTTTAACATAATAATAGATTCTTATTCAAATTTCATGACACATTTTAAAATTATTATTTATATGTACTTAACAGCAGACCTAACATTTTATCATTCCAAGTATTGGCTGGATGAAAAGATGGACTTACTTCGCAAGTGTTAATTTCTTCTTCAAGCATGACAATGATCTCTACGTACTTTGCTGTGAATTGTTTACTAATTAAAGGTCGATCCAAGACTGAACCTACAACATCAACCAGCTGAAATCCAAACAAATAATATAGATTATTGATACGTCTACTCGTGAGATCACTTAATTATTTGTGTAATTCAGTTTTCATTGTATAATAATCGAATACAGACATGCAATCCTATTACCTTGAAAATAGATTCTAATGTCGTGCAATTATCGAACGATTCAACCAAAACCGTTGAAAGTTTGAGATCCAAATCGATTATGTTCTCTTGAAAGTCTTTAAAATCTTGATTAAATGTGTCATCGTCTGGATCTAGTACATCATATGATTTTGATGCAAAGCCAGTAAAGTAAGCATCAAATTCTGCTGATATCTCTCTTATTTGCCCACCGAGGACCCTGCCTTTCATTCCACCAATCTCTATTTTCTCCAATTTTTGAAACTCCAAAACTGTTTTGAAGAACCACTGGATTGTATTTAACCTGCCCAGGAATCTGTTGAGTCTTTCAAATACAACGTTAGGGTGGAACGTCCAGGGAATCACTCGTCTGTCGACGAAATATTTTGCCAGGTTCTGTTTGAAATATTCGAAGGTGTCTTGAAACTTCTTGATTATGTCTATTGTGACTTGGATACGTTGTGTCGCTTCGTCTATGTCACTGTGGAACAATGTTGACGGGTCGAGACATTTTTTGGCCTAAAATGAAGATTTTGTATTTAGAGATTCGGTATGCATTTTTGGTCTGATTTCAGCACTTGATGCTTTATTATAATAATTGTCACTTTACTAATACCATGCTTCTGTTTAAAGGGAGGGCTTATATTTAATTTATTAAAGTTAGCTAAGGTACCTACATAATAAGTTGGGTCCTACTATCGACTAATAATATCTGACTCTTGTCACCGGCCAAATGTCACAAGTAGCTCTCTCGTGTTATGTGCCTTCGTGATAGGTAAGTCGCAATTTCGTAACTCGTGAATTTATTAACTGCACTAGCTTCCGCCCGCGGCTTCGCCCGCGTTTTTGGGATAAAAAGTAGCCTATGTGTTATTCTGATGTATAAGCTAAATTACTGCAAAGTTATCATAATCCGTTCAGTAGTTTTTGCGTGACAGAGTAACAAACATTTATACATCCATACATCCTCAAAAACTTTCGCATTTATAATATTAGTAGGATGTCTATTTTCGTTGTTCGTGAACCTCCAAAATTAATCATTCATACGTTTTACAATGGAGTAACAATTACTTTGACAATGTCGCTCGTTAAAACAAAATTGTTTTGCACTTATACTGTTATTATAATTATATATAATTACGTAACGGTAATGTGGAAGGATCAAGTGCAATTTAAGCTACCGTATGTGGTCCTAACATGGAAGCGTTTAAAATATTGAGCAAGTTTTAGCATGCTTTATGAATTCAATTATGCAAGAATGCTAAACGCGTTATATTGAACGCTTTTGAGAACACCGCAATTAGTTCACTGATTCCGTATAATTTACTCAACTGTCAATAGCATATGCACGAATTATTCAACTTTTTAGTTGCACAATGCTTTCCTTTTCTTGTCGAATTTCTTAAATACGGTATCTATATTTAATAACAAATATGTTTTCCTTAATCTGTCTTTTTAATTACCTACTGTGGTATAAACTACCTATGGAGCCGCCTGATATGTGTTCGCATGCAAATTAAACCGCATGCACCGTTGTCAGTCAGTGCGATGAATGATAGCCGGTATATCTATTCACATCGTGCACTGTTCACGATCAACGATATACAGGGTAAAATTAAAACCAGTGCGGCAATGTTAGGAGGTGAAAGTACTCATGAATATGATCAACTTTTATTATGGGACCGTCACTGAAATATGAAAAAAAAATCAGCTGTTCCATACATTTTGATCGTGTTGTAGTGCATTTTTGTAGGGAACAGCAGATTTTTTTTTTTTCATATTTCAGCGTCGGTCCCATAATAAAAGTTGACCA
Source organism: Thalpophila matura (assembly GCA_948465475.1). Classification (NCBI taxonomy): domain Eukaryota; kingdom Metazoa; phylum Arthropoda; class Insecta; order Lepidoptera; family Noctuidae; genus Thalpophila; species Thalpophila matura. Next base: position 17,102,911 of record OX419177.1, read on the forward strand.
TATTTATGAGTACTGTCACCTGCAAAACTATCCGCACTGATTTTAATTTTACACTGTATAGTGCCGTTGCAATTTAATTGAAGAACTACTTAATTGCCAGTTAATTTCTTCGATTTTTAAAATTCAGTTTTTTTTTAAATTTCAAACACTGAGCTTTACTATGTAAAATCTCCGGTGAGCTATTCTGATAATGCCATAGACTACACTAAACGGCATCCTTTACGATGCTAGGTATGTAGTAGGTACCTATATAAACAGGGGCAAAGACCAATAGTTTGTGTTAAGGACACAATTTTTTTATTAACAAACAACTCCTGATTTTTACTAAATACCCGGAATCTACTTAGGGAAATACATTTTACAGAGAATTTTAAAGTTATGACTTAGGTACCTGATATATCAGCAAGTTAGATATCTGCTTCAACAACACGATCAGTTTGGAGGAGTTGCAGTAGTACTTGGAGTCTCTCCAGATCATGCAGATGACGTGGAACAGAGGTCGGAACAGTGGCTGGCACTCCATGAAGTCTATTTCTTCTAGACCTTGGAAGTGCTTCTCTAATGTTCGTAGATACAAATCGATTTCGCGAGCTTCTGCTAATGCTGCAATTTAATTTGATGGTTGCAGTTTCAATTGAAATTGACGGCGACCTCCGAATTTGTTAGCATAAGCATAAGCATAATCGGCCTATAATGTTCCCACTACTGGGACACAGGCCTCATCTGTGAGAGGGAGTGGGCCGTAGTCCACCACGCGGGCCCAGTGCTGGTTGGTGGACGCCACATTTTCGAATATTTGGTTCTAGGACATGCCGGTTAAACTACTAGGCTATCACTGCAATTTGTTGAATTTGTTAACCATGATGCTAATAAATTATTTGTCAAATTTTTGGGGACAATTCGATTTTATCAGGGGTCGTCTAAACGAAATTCATGTCAAATTAGAAACATTTTATACAAACCTGAGACGATATTCTTGAACAGTCTGCTGAAGCAAGGGTAGTAAGCTGACGTTGTTTTCTCCAATATCACCGCCATACATCTGACTCTCTCTGTACGCAACTGGTCGTATATGTAGTTCAGATTACTTAGTCTTGATTTCCAAAACGCCAGTTCTATGAAAAGGCGTAAAATATTACTTTTGAATTTCAAACCTCAATTTTCAAAAAAACACTTGGTAGGGGAGACCTGCCGGCTTAGCATGACCACGATAGAAACGGGTTTTGTCTACATAGAAATAGACAAAGTGACAGATTGTAGAAACATTTCTACCGTTTCATTCATAAAACGTAGAAATGTCTCTACAATCTGTCACTTTGTCTATTTCTATGTAGACAAAACCCGTTTCTATCGTGGTCATGCTAGGCCGGCAGGTATAAAAGTAACACGGGATGAACGTAACAAATGAGTTTCTGGACGAATTATGTTAGCTGCACTGATGGCTTGTATCACTGATTTGGGCCATTTTGAACCCTCCCTCACCTCAGCTGCTCTCACGGCGCTGTGCTGTCAGGTTGTGGTCGCAGCGAGTCGGTGCCGTAAAAATACCTCCAAAGTAAGTTTTGACCGTTTTTTCCAGCAGTGTTTGTTTTTATTATGGGACGTTTAAGCTTGCATGTCAAATCTCAGTAAGGTAGCATAACTATTCACCTTTCTATTTTGGCGTTGGAAACAGTATCTTTCTAAAAGTTTTTTTGGGATAAAGGCATGTGTTTGTCGTATTCGGTAAAATTAAATAATAGGGATGAAAGTAACAACTTGTTACTTCCATCCCGATTATGTATTATGAATAGTTTCTTCTGTGTAGTTTGTATTTTAGAATCCTTTTCAAACAGCAGGTCAAATTAAAAAAAAATGAATACAATGCCTAGAGTATTAGCTGTGGGCTCATGTAGACTGTACTAATAACGAAATAAGTTGTGGGCCATACATTTTGTCTGACTAAGATCTCATTTTCAAGTAATGTTGATTATTTTAAAAGATTGTTCTTTCCCAGAAATGTTTAATTTTTTTCATAATTGTGACACTAATGTAAAACCTAAAAGGCTAAATATGTTGATTATGATAGTAACTTTGTTTTATTTACAATGTTACAACCATCCCCTTACACTGTTACAACCAAACCTAGGGGTAGGGGGGTTGTAACAGATTTCCAATTTTTTATTTAGTAGTTTTTCTCAAAATCTGTAATAGCTGTTGCAGTTTTACCAAATTAAAATATAGCTGAAAGACCAATCTATCGTGTGTATTAATTAGAATTTTGATATTCAAAAAGCTCTGTGAGATATTATAAAAAAATGCAAATTGTTACGTTCATCCCTGGTCTCCCCTACAGGAAACTAAGAACAGCGTAACAGGATGGAAGCTATAGTCTTGTAGTGTGTTGGATAAAACCATTGGTGATGATGAAGTATTCGTGTCATTATTGCAAAGGAAATGAAATCTCCTAAAGAAAATGTTAAAACATAGCAAACATCGAAGGCTACATTCAAATTCTACGTTAGTAACTTCTAAGTTAACCACAGAATCATCAAATATCTAACCAACACTCGGCGATGGATTCTGTCCGTTATCAAAGGCTTGCCCGGAGTCTTCCATCATTACGTCATTGATCTGCTGAGCCCACTTGATGACCACGCCTTCTATAGCACTCTTCAAGTACAAGTCTACTTCTTTACCTCGGAGCAGCTCCTTCTCTGCCTCATGAACTAGTTCTACACCCACTGGCATTGGTAGGACTGTTTGACCGTTTACTTTGCCTTTTACCTAAGCAAAAGTAAAACGATTGTATCAAATTCAGCTACATAAATTAGCTTAGCAGTAGGCGTTATATTAATATCCGAAAAGATCAGTGAATAAAGAGGCTTTTTTTGTCTTACTTCAATTATTAAATTAATCTTTTTTTCATGGGAATCTTCATGGATTCGTTGGGTGCGAACACAACATAAAAACTAGTTACGAATTTACTTTTTTAATTAATTTACGTGCTAGTCACTATTTATTTATTTACCTCATACACAGTGCTCTTAAGATTGTGAATTTGCTTGAGGATATCTTGGGAGACGACAAGAGGCCAGCCTTCATGGTTCAGTGGATTTGACAGCAAAGGCACGAACACCTCGTCAACTAACGCTGCTAGTTCATCTATTAGCCTTGGTGCTAAGTCACCTAAGGGAAAATATTAGGTAGGTATCTTTAGCGAATTTTACTAAAACAGAATCACCGACTCATATGAATATAAAATACAGAATATTTTTTGCTGCTAAGTACGCAATAATTTATGGTACCTACGACACTAATTTTTCTTCCCCGACAACTGAAACTTTTATGAGAACAAAAAACTATAATAGTTGACTTACCAAAAATGACCATATGCGCACAGTCCTCTTTCGGAATAGGTTCGGGCTTTTTCTTTACAAAGTAAACGGCTTTGTTCTTCAAGTAACATGGGAATGATATGACAGGTACCAATTGCAGTGCATTCGTCAGGACCACCACCAGGAGCATTGGAAGAGGTTTGTCCACAAAGTCTTTCAATGTAGACCTGTGTTCTTCTAAACCCAGCACCCTCATCCATTTCTCCGGCTTTAATTTTAATGATTTGACTGTGTAAGAGCCTAAGAAGTCGAAGCGAGGGTCCTGGTTGGACGAAGATGGAGCCGCTTGGTCCATATTTGGTCAAAATTAAGGTTCCTAAGTCATTTTGAGGGCTTCCTTCTGCTGCGCCGGTTGGAACGTCTTTGACAAAATACGAACTGCGAAAGGTAGAGGTAGGCAAATGGCAAGTCACGCAAGTCCCAACGGCATGCTATTATGGAACGATGTCTCCTTTGTAACGAGCATCGGCATCGCTATACTAAATAAGAGTAGGGTGTACAGAAAAAAGGGCTGAAGATTAGGTATAAAGATTTCATTAAGGTTTTTATGTTTTACAATATTTTATGTGCTATGGTAAATTTATTAGTTTATGGTCTCGATATACAGCAAAGTAGCCATCCATGTAAGCTTTTTATCACAATACAGGACTATTGTAGCAAACAACACTATTTTCGATGGAGCCTATTCGTAGGTGAGAGCTCGCTTGTTTGCTGAGTGTCGATCTTTGCTTAGGTATAACCAACCAATGACGCTGATTGCAATTGTGCGTTGTTTCCAATCGTGGGATTGACTGTAGGTGTTGTACCGACTAATCGATCACGAATTAATTTATGATTTCGGTGGCTACCATTTCCCTCGCACTCTCGTAGGAAGCTCGCACTTACTACTAATAAATCATCAGGCTTATAAAACAGGTCTCTCAGAGACCGTCTCTGATAGCAATACTTACCTAGTACTCAATTGACGGTGCAGTTGACAGTGTGGCAATAACACGCCACCGCGACAAACGAAAGTAAACAAGTAATATTGGCTATAGCACGACGTGTCGCGGGTTCGATTCCCGCACGGAGTAAATATTTGTTTGTGTATGTGACATTTACCCATGATTCTAAACGCACCCACGTTATCTACAGGATAAATTCTAAGTGTGGGGCAAGTTTTTTTAATATAGGCACTATCTTCTTGACAGGTCAAGACAATACCGTAGCCCACGGTACAGATATTCTATTTCACGAAGTCCGTTTAACTTTCGTTGTGTGTGTAATGTGTACCGATAAGCGTTGCGATCGTGACTGAGCGCTGCCGCGCTTACGCACACTAAAGCATTGTATATATGCACGCCTGACAACATTCATAACCCAACGGACTTCGTGAAATAGAATATCTGTAGCCGATTTTTCATCATCCTTAATAGGTAAATATATTAATATTCTAATAACATCAACTGCTTCTGCGGCCAGTACGGGTAAGTGGGCAGAAGCGCGTACCAGGAGGTTAGAGCGCCGCCCTGCGCCCCCCGCCAGCAAGATGACACTCGCGCGACGTCGCCCAAGAATAAGGTCAACTGTCGCGGTTACAACCTTCATGGGCCCTAAGTTATAAGCGGTAGCGAGTTGTAAGGAGCCTTTTTGCATAAGGGGTGTCTATTCAAAAGGGGCTAAATTCATCTTATGCTAACTTTAGGAAAATGATAAGTAGGTAGGTATCTAAAAAATAAACGATATTTTTTTGAGAATCGCAACATTAATTTACGATAAGCAACGGCTATGGCCTCTTAATCTGTTTTTATTTCAAGAAATCGTAGTATATAGAATGTATAATACAATATATAGAATTCACCGTACCTAGGTAACAACTAAAGAAAAGAAAATTAGCTGTTCCATACATTTATGTTCACAAAACTCAACAAAATGTATGGAACAGCTGATTTTTTTTTCGCGATTTCAGGTTGGTCCCATAGTAAAAGTTGTTTATAATGATGAGTATGACACCTTCAAATATTTTCACTGTTTAACCTGCCACCCTGTATATTGTAACAGAGTACCTCCAACTCAAAGAGTCGCGCGAGACGCAGTGGTGCATTGAGTTAAATTATTACCTTACTATTGGTCCAATGCCTCTGCTTTCTCCTCTCAAACCTAGTCCGATTTCTGGTTACATCTGCCCTGTAAATACGATAGATCATCACGTTACCTTCGCTGTGATTGATTTATTAGTTACCTAACCTATTTTTATCAAATAGTACACAATGGAACTGGATATGGGCAAAAAAACCCAAATGACTTTAAAATAAAATTAATGTGTTGTCGGCTTAATTTTCATACATAGGTACCTACCTACTACCTACGCAACAGTGGCGGATCTAGAAATTATTTTAAGGGGGGCTGACGGGTCCCGGATGTTATTACGGAGGGGACGAGAGGGGTTAAGGGTTGGAAATCAAGACATGAAATCACTAATTTAATCTGAAATCTATCAGGACTTAAGGATTTTGGGAGGGCTTCAAAATATCACCCGCTGCAGCTTGTGACTTGATACATTGCCTGAGCAACAATACAGGCTTAATCGTTACGTAAAATCATAGCTTTACCTTACTGAGTAATAAGCTGACATAATATTGAATGCTTCTTAATTTATTTAGGTAGGTATCTTTCATTAAATTCCTTGGATCAACCGTAGGATTTATTTGCACTTACCTATACATATAAATAGCCGTAGGTACTACATAATAGTCGTAGGTACATAATCAGATATAGGTACTTTCACGTAGGTACTAGTCTTATCGTTCCATGATAGGTATAATTTTATATTTTTAATGTATCTATTGTAAAAAAGATTAGGTACCTACATCGGACCGTTAACTCCGTGCTCTGTCCTCCAAAACAACACTATTCTTCTTTGTTGTATCAACATCAAACAACAACAACAGCAAACTGATTGATTGATTCATTTTCTTAGTAGGTAGATAAAAACAATAAAATGAAAAATAAACTTTACTTTCACGATAAACGCCGTATTCGCGCCAATTTGTTTCTCACGGAACTCGCAAAAATCCGCAAAATGAATTTAGTTATTTTTTTTTATTTAAATTAAGAACTAGCAAAAGCCAACTCGTATACAGCCTAATTTCATTTTATTTTATCCAACAAACATTTTATTGATTTTGATAATATTTCTATATGTATATACACATTCTATATATGTATAGGTATATAGTACATTAATACATAGTCTAGTTACTGTCTGCTATTGAAATTACTGCATTTCTATGTTTTTTACATGGAAATGGTAAATATATTAGGTAGGTACCTACCTACATCTTTTTATTTATCGCGAAATAACGATGCATTAGACGCCAATATTCAAATAACCGTTTACTTAGGTATTGTATGATGTGTTAATGAATGGAGTAGGTACCTAGCTATAAACACGTCTACATCATTTACAAGATATACAACGGTATCTAATAGACATACCCTACTAGGGTAATTTAAAATTTCTGTTGGGCAACGTCATGTAGGTAATTTTTACGTCTTAATTCCTGTACCTTAACCTCTTTTGGGGTCGTAGGTACCTATTACAGAACCTAACTCAAACTGCCACCTTATAACTAACTTAACTCAAACTGTCACCTTATAACTAACCTAAGGTCGCGATTCCATTATGCAAGTCTTGCATGCACGTCACAGTTGTGTGATGTGTGCAAGTGATTTGAATTGAACATTTGAGTTGCAACTTGTTTCCAAGCTGTGGTTTCGACTATACAAATTCCATAGGTACAATTTGCAACTTGTATGCAACTTGCTTAGGTAATGGAATCGCGCCTTTACTCAAAACTCAAACTAGTCTCAAGACATAATTTAATCAAAGGTCTCAAGTAGGTACTACTCAAGTCTTGAGTTAGATTCTGTAATATGAGCCTTATAGTACCTAAGCAGCTCGCCTCTGAGGACGTTCTCTAGTATCCGAGATCAAGACACATTTTGGGTCGTTAAATTATTGGAGTAAATAATAAATTATTTCAGCGACGCTTATATTTTTATTTTTTACGGGCTTTATTTTAAATTGACTAATAATGTAAAGAAAGCTATAATTATCTAAATGTTTAAATAGGTTAAGTATAATTATCTAGTTAGGGGTTCAGGGTATCTACTGTCTACGGCAATAAAATACAAAAATAATATTTTATAATACATTTATTGATAATGACAGCGATGGTTGACTCGAACTTGCTACTTGGCAAAAATATTTCCACTAGAAGTGAACTATTTTTGTATTTAAATACTAAAATCTCTTTATTATGCTTTATGTGTATAGTAATGAAGATGCAACCATCTATGCTACAAAGTAGCTGCCTATTTATCACAAAAAGAATTAGAAATACATACATTACTTTGTCATTTATTTATTTTACACTTTCCAATTCTGGCAAATTAATTTACTTAACGGTATCTACGCTAAAATAAAATCCATGCATGTCACAATTTCATAAAATAATAATAATTACATTCACATTCGTAAAAGCGTGTGATATCTTGAATTGACTGCGAATAATACACACAATTTACTAAAATGAAATAATATTAAACAACAAATTATTTCATTTACCTAAAAACTATTTGTTTAAAACAAAAGCACAGCACATGGTCAGCTTAATTTCTAAAAATTAAATTAGGACCTACGAGACGCTGCTTTTAAGGTCACTATTTGCCTAACCCTAGGAGCCCTAGTGCACACTCCGAGACACCCGACCCGGCCTGACGTATCTCCAAGGCGTCGTACCTGCTTCGCTTGACAGCTAGTCCTTTGCCCGTGTTCTACCAAACTACTGGACATAAGCACATCAAGAGTTTCAAAGACACATCCTACTATATTTGAAAATACGTATATTTCATTTTAGATTTTTTTAACGTCGACTACACATTGAGCTGTCCTAGTTAGGGCCAGATTTATTTATTATAATGGTAAATATACTTTTACATTCAAAGTTAAAAATCGTAAAATGCAAAATAAACGCCATATAAGTCGCATTCTGTAGTTAAAAATCTAACTAATCACTGATCACTACTGAACGTCTGCTAGAACGATAAATGTATAGAAAAAATGGAATGTTTAAGTACGACAGTCTAATAAGCATTCGATAAATGTAAATCGTGATAACTCTATGTATTTGTATGTGTGACAAATATGATGTCAGTCAATGCTTACAAATTATTTGGGCCGCTGTCCCATTGCGAGGGGTATCAAGTGACGTCATAACATCAACGTTAACAATATAAACGAGTTAAAAATGATCGTAGCGAAGAATATTACGCCACGGATCGCTCGCTATGGAATCACGGCCCCACTAAAGATTGGCATTAAATTCTCGAGTGCATACTTTTGAAACAGCTGTTTTATTTTAATATTTTTGAATAACATTTTATATTAATAACTTACATTTAAATGTAAATATACATATGTTTACAGAGGTATTCGTTGACGTCACATGTTGGAATGCAACTCAGCGACATAATGGCGACACACAACACATTCGATGATACGTTTCGATGCGTGACGTGAACTACAATGTTGTACGATGTGACGTCACAGAATCGCCCTCAAGGAATGGAGGCAAGTGGCGGGTATGAATGAACGCTGAAAGTGGGACTTACAAACACTAGTAGATAACCAGGCGTGTTACTCTATTTTGTGTACTCATTTAGTGTACTTACGAACGATTACTTTACTAAAAGGATGGAATATACATTAGGTGAACTAAGACTATTGCCCCGTATTACCGCGGAGCGAACAATGTGGACATTACCTAATACGATTACACGCGCACTATGCCGCTACAATATATCTTGATAATTTATCCAAATTAGGCTTTATTCAAAAAATTTAACTATAACTCTTCATATTACTATAATGGAGAGAATATCGATTAAGAATTTTGTTTCACTAATTAAATATACCTCATCGATTTATTGTTCGAATGTGGATGGAGATAATAAATTGAGGACATTTTTTTAGTAGTGACATTTTATTTTACAGAATGCCGATTCACGACTACATTTACATAATATTTTGAATATACACAACCTAATCGATATAATAATGTGTGTGGCGCAAGAGATGAGTGAATGAATCCATGACGTCACACCTGTCAGAGTTGACAGCATCTACTTGGCAAGAGGACCTCGTCGCCACAAAAATGACGATCGGTACTTATTCGATATTTAAAATTTAATATTAGAATAGAAACGATTACTAGTACTTTTATCGAATAACAAGCATTTAAATGGCAGTATTGATTGCATGTATAATATGTTCGCTCACCGCTTGCGCCGTACATCGGAGCGTCAATGTCTGGACTTGAGTTATCCGTCAGTGGTTGTTTAGTGTACTAAGTACAAAAGTCTTTTACAAGGACGAAGATGTAATATTGGACGATTTCGTAAACTACTTGAGATACACCTTTAAATAAAAGGGGCAAAAGCAGGCGTGGAAATAAAAAAATAATGTTTTTTTAATAGTTAGGTGGCAAGATACTATCACAATCGAAACTGGCAATCGTGTGTCGAACACAAAATGCACGTGAGCAGTATGAAGTATAGGTTAGAAATAAGTGATAGGGTGAAGCATACAATTAATAGCGCTATTTATTGGTACGTGAAACACTTAAAATATCGAACGCAGTTTCAAACTAAGTATGTCTTAATATTTACTTTGAAATTCCGTCTAATTCTAATTTAAATCAAGTCTAACGACCACAGTCATCGCGGGAAGCAATTAAACACTTCACCCTAGCTTTAAAAATGTCATATAAAATGTAACAGTGAAGAGAAACAGTAAAACGTCAAAATCACAGAAGTTATATTCCCTGCGCAGAATATAAAACTGTGCGAGTCACACAAGGTAAGCAGATACAGTGGTCGATGAGCTAGACGTACATAAATAAGTATACATTACCGTAACATCTATCACCACAAACTATACATTAGAAAGAATTTATACAAATAACTTAATAAATGATATTCAATCACCAATGATCATTACAAATAATAATACACACGCAAATCCAAATATTTACAGGATATTTTTAAAAATTATAAAATTTAATCACATTATAATTCCATATTTATATTTACAAATATTTGAAAATAATTTCATTTAATTCTTATTGCGATAAAACAAAACGACTAGTACAGTCAACTACAAAAGTGATATTGTGCAATCGACACCAAATTACATGTAATTCGGCTCTAATTTCATAGTCTATTTGATATTCTTAATATTTATATTAATTAATATCACGACGAAAAGGCCCTTTAAATTTTAAAGAGGCAAAGATATTGAATACATTTCGATATTAAACGAGGTAATAATTTACATGTGATATTTGTTGGAACTTGTCTTGCGTTCATAACGATTCTGTAATCAACTGTACTCACATGAACAGGGCGGTCACAAACTCCCGACGACTTCGTCCTTTAGGACATCGGAAGTTGCACATTCCGGAAACATTGCGATATCTACTTATTTTATTGACATGATCAATAAAACCGAGATTATAATTTCCCCTACTCTGTCCCCGACATAATAAAAACAAAGGTGAACAATATTGCTTCAAGGATAGTAAATAAACATCTACAATACATATAAGCACCATACAAGTTACATGACTGCAACAAAAAATGCGGATTCTATGATACAAGTAGTGTGGGACGTTAATATAAATTCGGTCCGATACATTGTCGGCTTTGTCCGCGTTCTGTCAACTGTGTGGAGGGTCGTCGGAGCGGAGCGAGCGATGTACGCCGAGCGACGCACGATGTCTGCTCGTGGGTGACGGTGGTCTATTTGCTATTCCTAGTTTTGGTGCCGACGGCGTTTATGCTGTCGCCGCGACTCCGCGATCTGTGTAAGTTGTGTAGGCCTTCTCCTGGAAGTAAACACACTCCCTCTAAAAATCTGAAGTACTAAACTTTTGTTTGCGTGCTACTGACATCACAAAAAAGATTTTTTCAAGTGGGCGTGGATGGCCAAATCCGAAACTGTTAGAAATAGCGAAAAACACAAAGGAGTCTCGGGACGATTTTGATAAAAACTAGAACGGTATCCTTAGATATCTAAAAAAAAAAAAATCCTTGAACCTTTGGCTAGAAAAATTGATTTTTCAAAAATCTAATGATGCAGTTTTAGTTATTATCAAAATGATCCCGAGAGTCCTTTAAGTGTTTTTAGCTATTTCTTAGTTTCAGATTTGGCCTTCCACGCCCATTTGAAAAATTCAACCTGTTTAAAAGAAAATAAAGAAGAAGGACCTATTTCATAGTAACGAATTATGTACAGATAAGCCTTGTTCAGTCTAATAAAGACAAACCAGATAAACGGTGATAATTTTAACGTGGAAACAGACTAGTAATAACGCCTTTTCACGCTCTAGCTTGTTAATAAGTCAGTATAATTAGATGTTGGCACATCCCTTCAACTTTCACAATTGACAAACACTTAATTTTGACCTTAATGACCTCATTAAGGTCAAAATTAAGTAGACACCAAATTAAGGGGACACAGCCAGTAGTTCATCTGTCGAGGCACCTGCCTCGACAGATGAACTACTAGCTGTGTCCCCAATAAGCAAACTGTTAGCGGCCGACTGAGTTTGTGGCGTATCGGTTTAGTACACCCTTCCATATATTTGAAATAGAGTGTTCACAGTTTGCGCTAACAGTTTGCCTACTGCGAACTGTAAGCGCAGTCAGTCGGCCGCTCACAGTTTGCCTTTTGGGGACACAGCCTTAAGCGATGCCAGGAGTGTACCCACCTCAGATCATAGAAACAAGGGAGATGTGCCAAAGCGCTATAAAATACTATACTAAAAACGTACGCGCTGGCGACGAACCGAACACGATCGATGGTATAAATAGTGTTTTAGTTTAGTGCTAGTGTTGAGTGACGATTAACAGTGTTAGATTGAGGGTGTGCAGAATGTTTAATGCGTGGGAGATCTTTTTATTCACAGGGAGCACTTAATTATGCGCGTAATGTCGAAAAATGTACTAAAAGTGGCATCAGTTGTTCCCGTACTAATTTGCTATGAGCCACATATCTCGTTGGGCACGCTAGGCAGCAGTGCACCCACCCTTGCTCGCGGCGCGCCGGAGCTCGCCGTCGCGGAAGGCGCGCGCGCTGCGGCCGCGGCGGTCCTGCACCAGCTTGTCGGGCCGCACGAAGATGCCGTGCCGCGCGCGGCACTCGAAGTACCGCGTGCCGCCGACTGAACCGTCGTTTTTGCCTGTATCATGTAAATATTGCAAATATGTACGTACAGTCAGTGCCCCACATTGTCTGACTACTCTTAGGCCATGTTGTTTCAACTTACAGTTACGTATCTGTAACCGTCAAATATGGCGGCTTGTACGACAATTTCATACTGACTTTTAACGATTACGTGCCTACTGACTTACGAATACAGATGGTTTGAAGCAACCCGCCCTTAGTCACTCACAGTCCGTTTTATTGAGAACTGCCGTTTAAAGCGACTTTTTCTATAGAAAAAGATATGTCAAACGGCCGTTTCCAATTTATCGGACTGTTATCTTGTCGACGAACTCAGCTCTAAGACTCTTAAGAGGGATCAGACAATGTGGGACACTGACTGTACTATCAACTTTACATCAACGACACGTTCAACAAGTATTTAATGATGATGTATTATACTATACCAGATACACGTTTTGTGTCGAGTTATACAGGGTGGAATATTGTAATGCCACCTGAAGGGAAAGTACTCTTAATACGGTAGATAGAAAATTTTACTCAAAAAAAACATTCCTTTATTTTTGAATAGAAAGAGAACTGCATTCAAAGATTTTCGAAAATTTTAAATTTTTCAAAGCTTTAATTTGACTCATTGAATTTATAAGTCCAGATTTCATGGTTTTCCTTTCATTTAACTTATCAAGTTTCTTAGAGAGATTTCATCCTTATAATTGATCCTAACGATCGATGTAATAAAAGTACAGGTTGTCATTTTTACAGAATTTAGTCGGTTCGATTCCCGGGTGTGGCAAGCGAATTATTGAAAAATTTTGAATGCAGTTTTCTTTCTATTTAAAAATAAAGGAATGTTTTTTTTGAGTACAATTTTCTATCTACAGTATTAAGAGTACTTTGCCTTCAGGTGGCATTACAAAATTCCATCCTGTATAGCCATTTTTGTATGGAACAGTAGATTTTTTTTCGCGATTTCAATGTTCGTGCCTTAGTGAATCGAAAATCAAATACTGAATACCGGGTTCCTCCAATAAGAGCCTAATTTAACTAATCAGCCTCTATAGTTTCCATCCAAGAAATAGTTAAATAACGTTCACTACTTCATTTGATAATTCGATCCACTGTCAATTCTTGAGATATATTTTTGTAAACTAGCAGTTCCCCGCGGTTTCACCCCCGTTACTCGGCTCCTAAGGCTTGTAGCGTAATGCTAAATAGCCTATATTATTCCGCATAAATCTGGCTATCATATACAAAAAAAAATCGAATCCCACTGGTAGTTCCAGAGATTAGCGCGTTCAAACAAACAAACTCTTCAGCTTTATAATGTTAGTATAGATGTGACCTACCAATGGGCGCATCGAGTTCGACGCCGATCCACGTGCCGTTCGCGAAGTGCGTGGGCCCGGCGTACGCGATGACGCCGGTGCTGCTGCTCAGCCGCAGCTGCACGCTCTCGCCCACCGTCATCCACGGTTGCAGCATCGACGACTCTGATAGATCGTCTATTTCACCAACATTAGTGTTAAATATTTATTTATTTCATTTGGAAAAACAAACAGTAACACATGTTTCTTAAAATACAGGTAATATTATAGAAAAGATTACATATGTGTAGCTCACGACGTTATCCACATTATAAATAATTAACGTTATTATAAATATTATTAAATATAATTATTTTACATTATTATTATATAGGGTGTAACTTTAGTCAGTCAAATACGAAAAGAAATCATTGAACTAATAATAATGAACAACTTTTATTATGGGACCAACCTTGAAATCTGGACAAAAAATCAACTGTTCCACACAAAATGTTTAGAGCAGCTGATTTTTAAGGTTAATAATAATGAACAACTTTTATTATGGGACCAACCTTGAAATCTGGACAAAAAATCAACTGTTCCACACAAAATGTTTAGAGCAGCTGATTTTTAAGGTTGGTCCCTTAAAAAAATTGTTCGTAATGATGAGTCCAATTCGGTATTTAGATTTTGACTGACTAAAATTATTACACCTTGTATATATTAAAATGTGTATATTTTAAAAGAACACGTTATATGGAAAAAGACTTACATTATAAAACCAAATCTCATTGTTGGCTCGCGTTTTTGAGAAAGAAAAGATATTAATTTTTAATCGCTATCCATCTTACTAATTCAAAGAACTAACAAATCTAACATTACACAATTACTCTATTGTATACTAAAACCTTTAGATAAAAAAATAGGTAGATACTTTTATGTCTACAATACTGTCTACCAGTCACTAGAGATACATTATTAAAGAGCGTTTTACGTAAAAACTACTAGAGAGCGATTCACATAAAAAGTCCCTTCGATACTATGTTGGCTGTCCTGAATTTCAATTATGTTACAAAGTTTTTAACGGTGTTGTAAGTTTTCTTTCAGTACCAATTTTCGTTCACCACTTTATAGTGTCCTAGGCATTACTTTAACACATAAATCTACAAAAAACATAAAACGTTAAGACCAGTGGCGTGCCTAGACGGCAAGCCCGAGGGTATTTATGTTAATTTTTCATAAGTGTAAGTGTTTTTAGGGTTCCGTACCAAAATGGTAAAAAAGGAACCATTATGGTGCGACTTCGTCTGTCTGTCTGTCTGTCTGTCTGTCTGTCTGTCTGTCTGTCACACCTGCTTATTTCAGCAACTACTTATGCTATCGACTTGAAATTTGGAACAGTTATGAAGAATGCTTGTTCAACTTTATTGCTAATGAAAAAAATTCAAAAAATATTTTTATTTTCATTGGAAAAGGGGCCGGAGTGGGGGTCCGAAATTTTAAAGTGGGGTTACTTGGTCAAGTGACATATCATATGAAAGGGCTTGATCTGCACATTTCAAAATATATTTTTATTTTATTTTATGTCTCACAGTTTCGGACATATGATGAAAAATGTCCAAAAAAATACCATTCCCCCCCCTTATCTCCGAAGTTTGCGGGGCGAAAAATCTGAAATAATTAGACTTGATAGGAATTGACCCAAATATGGCACCAAAAATAAAACGATGTTCCTAACTAGTACAGTTTTTTTTAAATCATCAAAATTCCTTCACAAACAAACTTAGTTATGCGGTCCCGATTTTTTCGCTTTATACGTCGAAAAATGATACGGAACCCTCGGTGCGCGAGTACGACTCGCACTTGGCCGGTTTTTTATTGTACGCTACTCACTTAAACTCATGAAAAATGAGCATAAATACCCTCAGGCTTGCCCTCTAGGCACGCAACTGGTTAAGACCTAAATAAGAGTGACATTCAGGGCAGCCAACATAGCGGTGAAGGAGCTTCTTATGTGAAACGCTCTATAAGTATGTCCGCTCACCGTCTCCGATGCGTTCAGTGGAAGAAGCAGGCGTGTCGTGCATGGCGGAGCGCGGCCGACTGCCGGGGAAGGACGCGCGCGCCGCCGAGCGAGCACTGCTACCGCCGCCCGCGCGACGACGAACCACCTGCGAACAACGGAATAAGTATCAGATACCAACATTTGTATAATCTCTAAATGCTGAGAATCGTAAATTCGTAACACCCCGTTCAATCGCGTGTCGGATCGAAGCGGCTTTCTTCAATATCAAACGATTGCAACTTCTGTACGTAGTTATCTATTGTGTTGGACTAATTGCGCACTTACCTACTTAAAATTTGGAACTGCGTGGGCCGTCTCGAAGCAACTAATATTTTGAAAGCAGAATAAATGATTCTATATCCTTACATCCTCATGTAAAATTCACCAAAATTATATTTTAACATAGAACTAAGAAGATAAAAATCCTGCCGTATCTGTATTATTACAAGTCTCACCTTGCCAGCAGGTAACTGAGTCTTCACAATGGGCTGGTCGGGTCCGGTTGATGCCGAATCACTTTCACCCACGGATGAAGCCTCCCGGCTTCGTTCCGCGTCGTGACTCGACTGTTCAGAGCTCACTGACTCCACTTCCACTTCACCTAATACAAAAATATGGATGCAACTAAGAACTTAATTTGATATGCACGTATTTAGATAGTTTGAAAACCAAATTAGGGAAAGATAATAAAGAATGATACAAATATTAATGACCTGAAAACTGGAATAAACTTTCATTCTTCTTTGGGGTGATAATGAATTTATGAATAACTAGCTGTTGCAAATATACAAAATTTGGACAAAGGAGTAGATTTTTGAAGTGCACTTCTAAACCATCCAAGTAACATCTTTAGTAGTTTCGTCTTTGCGTTATCTATCAGTCGCGGAACTATTTTAGCAAATCAGTTCTACTTACCAAACGACGCATCATGCGACGCTTCATGTGAAACATCATTGTTCGACTCATGCGTCGACTCGCCGTTCACTTGCGTGATTTCAACGCTCTTATTGCTGGTCAGGACAGCGCTCTCAACCGGAATCGCTCCCAAAGGATCCAATATTTGACCTTTCGTCTCCTCTTTGGCTGCTTCCTCACAGTCCCTCAAGAATGGATTAATACGATTTCTCGACCCCGGCGTTAACACTGGAGTTTTCGCTTTCTCGAACAAAGAATCGTCTAACTCATGTTTTGATTCAACAATATCGTGTTTCAAATCATTGATATCGTTCCGTAGTTCTGTGATTTCGTTTCGGAGGCCCGCCATGGAGTTCTTGGTTCGACTGAGGTGGGTGTAGTCCATTGTTTTGTCGAAGTCTGGTGTTTCGTCGACCGACATGCTTCGGATTGAGAGGGTGTCGTCGTTTGTTAGGTTTGTTGATGATACTGCTTGTGAACCTGATGTATGGAAATACCATTTACTGAACAATAACTCAGAAATAATGTGATAGAAGTCTTGCAAGATGTCGAATTCTGTCGATTCTAATAAAATAATTAACTACATCACACATCACTCCCCTTTCTCTTTCAAGGCTCTCTCGTTTATCATGCATTATTCTAACCAAAATATTTAGATATGAAATGATTTGCCGCATTTTTTACAATGCACCACAAACCACTACTGTACTGTCTCCTAGTTTCTCCCCATCACCATAACTTGATTTATAAAAGTAACCATGGAGTTTCTTGCCCGTTCTTCTCCATAGGAATCTACGTTTGGAACGCGCATCTAGCTTCATTTTTCTAACTGACCGACTCATTGATAACAATAATTCAAAAGTACCTATAAAAGCTATAATTAAAATAAATTCTTTGACTTTAACAGTCTTTCTCTAACACCCTTCCACTTACCATAACCGCTGGATGATATTGAGGGCGAGTTCTTATTGGGCACTCGTTCGCACGCTAGCTCGTGTAGCGAGTCTAACGTCTTCGATGTGGGCAGGAAGCCGCGGGAAGTGGCGCGGCTGCGCGTGCGCTGAGAACAAATATTACATTATTTTGTCGATATTCGTATTTGTATGTTCTTAAAAATAAATACATAACGGCTTGTATGACAGAAGAGATCAATCATTAAAATAAAAAAGGCATGAGGGCAGAATCTCAAAAAGAGCTGTCAAAATGTTAAAGTAAGTCATGAAAGTTTAATTATAAAAAGAAAATCTTTTAAAGCAGTTTTCTTTACAGAAAAGTCTTAAGAGGATTTTATTATATATTTTCGTTTCTGAAAGACAATTTTAATCTGTCATTAACATCATGTCAGCCCTTGTGATAGGTTGACAGAAATGACAACAGCCAAACAAATTACTTATCATCATAATAACAGCAAATGAAAGTAAATGCTTTCAGATAATAGGGTAAAGTATCTCAAACTGTGACTCATAATAATGTATGACATTATAATACTTACATGAGACCTCGGCGTGGTGAGCTCATCCATGGGCGCGGACTCGGGCTCCGAGTGCGAGTCGTCGTCGTTGCGCCGGCCCGGCTCCTCGTGCAGCGTCGTCATGCGCAACCCCAGCTTGCCACTCGCCGGAGACGCTGCAACATTACACACTGTTTAGCTTTAAGCACTAAGTGGTAGTACAGTCAGTGCCCCAATTGCCTGACCCCTCTTAGAAATAGTAAGGGGCTATTTCACAAACCTATCAATAAAGTAATCCGTAACTATGCACCAGCCGGCCTAGCATGACCACGTTAGAAACGGGTTTTGTCTACATAGAAATAGACAAAGTGACAGATTTCATTCATAAAACGTAGAAATGTTTCTACAATCTGTCACTTTGTCTATTTCTATGTAGACAAAACCCGTTTCTATCGTGGTCATGCTAGGCCGGCTGATAAGCTAAAGGTGACTTTTAGTAAATTAACTTTTACTTCAATAATGTTGTCATTAACACTATTGTTAGGTGGTAAAATCATTTTTTTTGCTATTGAATAGTTTAATGAACAAATTAGCTTAATGAACAGATAATGAAAGGTTGGTGAAATAGCCCCTAAGATTCTAAGAGGGGTCAGACAATGTGGGGCACTGACTGTATGTACCTGCGCGTCAACGAAGGTAGTCGATCTAACAAAAATATAGTCGAACTTTTCAGTAAAAAAAACTCGTATTCAATTCAAAAATGCTTCAAATAGCAAAAGTGGTGGTGAAGTACAAATACTTCCATAAATAAATTCTTAAAGTAAAAGAGATGTGACAAATAAATGATACTTATTCTTCAAGTTAGTTGTGTTCAAGAAATAAGTTAGAACTTATGAAGACAAAAATTGGCCCCATCTGGGTGCCAATAAGAAACATTAAAATTCAATAGTGTACTTTACAGCTTGCTTTTTAATATATAAACAACTGTGCAATTCCCTTAGCATTTTACCAAATAGTGATATGCCTAGCTTATAATATAAAAAGTAATAGCTCAACTAATGAACCCTTACTTAAAGACTGATATGATTAGATTAAACAGCTCTAAGTCAATTGTCATCTCTATTCATTGTCATACAAATGCCAAGGATCGTTGTAAATTTAATCAGTGATTAAAGTTAAGTGGCGTCTATAAGTAAGGGGGTAAATGATTAACAAACCATGAATGATTTAAATTTAACATAACATTGTTTAAATGAACGCTTCCATGCTTGAAATTGTACAATGATTGAGTCATGCCAATGTTTTCACTATACGAACTAAACCAGCTCACTATGAAATGTAGCAAATAAAAATTAAGACTAATGTTTTACACTTTACGTTGCCTAGATTCTTTTCAGTGTAGATTATGCGCATCTTCTGTAGCCTTGCCTTTTTCCAATCGGTGCTACATATAAATATATATATATATACAGAGCAAGTGTCATCTGACCTCTAAAATCCAAATACTAGGCCAAGCTAGGGAGGGCCTAAGAGGTCCTAGGAGGGGCAGCCGTTCAGCTGATCAGTCACCGCAGGTTTTTCTAGGGTGGGCAATGAGTTTTTAGGGCGTGCCCCCCCCTCCATAGCTACGCCCATAAAATTAGGCAATCTGATACCTATGCTCAGGTTGTCGGGATAATTTCATACAACAACTGAACTCCTCAAAATCTCCTTGCATCCGAGAGCACAAATCGAGATATTTATTATCAGATAGTCATCTTTGGAATGGCTGCGCATGCGCAGTTTACTTTGCACATCATAATCGTATGCTGTAGTTATTAATAAGACTCTCAATGTAGATATGCGCATTACAGAAATTACAAAGTGCACGTATACATGGAAAACTTATCACAAACTTTTTCTTATTTTTTTAGAAAACAATAAGTGATATTTCAACCATAAATTCGAACACATGCTATGTAAACCGTTTTTTAAAACATTACACTGAAAAGATTATACAATGAGCTTTACAAATAATACAAAATTACAAACATTTAAAGAAAACCGTCAAAAAACAAGCGAAACTAGTGATTCTACGACTGAATAACTGGACATACACTTGTTGGGCGTCTGCAGTCGCAGAGAGTTCAGGTTCAAATTCAAGTTTAGGAATGTTGGCCGGGCTGCAATGAAAATATCAATGTGTTCGTCAATACAAACCTTTAACACAACACACAGTATGGGAAACCTTAGAGAATAACAATTCTAAAATCTTTGTAATTACAGTTTACAGTATAACAAATTGCAGAAATTATCTAATACAGATTTTTGTCTTAAAATTAAAGTAATTAAAATGTCTATACATTACAAATGACACATCTGACGCCAAATTAGGGGTAATCTAATACAATTTGGCGCTGAACTTAGAAGCAATATTTCTAATATTGTAAATCTATTGTCAAACTGCATTACAATGTTTTTCCTGCATTATAAATTCATAGTTTCATAGTTCTAATATAATTGTCACAAAAATGTTGCTAAATTCTGTACATAGCTTGAAAAATATAGAAAAATATTCACTTACACCACAATATCTAATTCATGTCTTAATTAGAGGGTACGAAATATAAAACCTACTTTACAGTGTTTATTGTCTAGCACATGCGTATTACAATCCACGATGTTTACTTCTTCAAATATTTGTCTACAATACATGCACAGTTTCACCTAACACACACAAACCTACATCCAATTTCATTGGTCTATCACTACTATACATAACTACTAATACAAAGATAGGACTGCCTTTTAAGTTTTTACGCATCGTACATTGTTCATAGAATGTACAATTATCAATTTTGGCTGATTTCATAGAACCCTAAACATATAAGCAGTATTCGTTGTCTAAACTGAAAGCGTCGTTCGTTTTTCGAATCCACAGCAAATAGATCAACGTAGAGGAAGTGGGAAGGAGAGGAAAAATCACAGGTCATGCTGGTACATGCAAATGAAAGAGACACGCAAACAAACGGACAGTCAACACAACCACGGAAGCTTGATGCTCGAAGCTTGCTTTCCTCTAATAGCCAATACAGGGTCTAATTTTATCAAAATGAACTCAGCATCGTAATTTGTTCTCACTCAATTTCGATATGCCAATAGTTTCAGATGATATTTTACAGCCAATCAATGGGTAACATACAAACAAAAATTTCTTATGAGTAACAATGATCACAACACATCTATTTAGTTTTTAATCGTTCGGTTGCATTCGTCTAATAATTTCGCAATACAGTTGCCATTCCGATTTAATACCATATTGTTTTCTCTGTTTACCTGATAGGAACGAGCCTGAAGGTAGCGGGGGATTAAGATACAGAAAATATAACGTTAGTTTCAGAGTTTGGGAATCATTTTTGTGGTCCTATTCAACCTTGTTCTTTAAGATCTATTGTAATGGAGTCCAATAAAACGTGCAAATTTAGATTGAGAATAAAAAATAATAAAAAAATATATTAGAAAAGCATTCATATATATTTTAGAAAACATCGAAATCTGTTAACATACACTTGGGGTATTCGACTCCATTCACATTCAAAAACATCTCAAAGAAAAAGTTGGATTATAGCAGAAATATTTTAGTAAACTTAAAACAAGTCACATCAAAGAACATGACAGTGAAAGAAGTAGGGGGTAAAGACAGAAGGGGAAGTTGTTTGAGCCATAGCGTCGCCACAAAGCAATTGGAAAATAAAATAATGTAATAGTGAGATCATGAAGAGTGGATGTTTTAGTACTGTCGTGACAATTTTGTGAAGATGAATCGCCTTATAATTCTTTTGATATCTTTCCTATATAATGTAACTATCAACTTCAAATATAATACTATTCTAGATTGTCTATCGTGCATCGATATCTGTACATACTAAATCAAATTTTATGTAACCTATTCTACTGAAATGCACTAATAAATTATATTATTTCTCTAAAATACGGTTTACAATTTGATGTAAGCCTATGACGTAGTTAAATGCGCTATTCGTATGCACATGTGCAGATACTGCAAATAACTTTTTTTTATTATAAATCATACTTAAAACTGTAGGCATGACAATGTTATGAGTGGTAAAGAATGAATGTATCGGAAATAGGAGTGTATCTTGTACTGTAAAAAAAGTATATTTTAGTTCACAACACGGAGAAATATTCCAGGATTTGTATAGAGGTTAGTTGTCTTACCGAGTCCGAATGGTTTGGTGGGTGTTGTTATTTCGGGGTCGTTGTGCGAGGGGGCTGCGTAGGAGTGGCGGAGGGCGGCGCGGCGCGGCGGCTCGGCGGCCAGGTCCGCCAGGCTGCCGGCGCGGCCCGCCGCCAGCCCGCCCAGCGACTCGAACGACGAGTCCAGACGCATCAGCTGGAGAATGTACGCGATATTAACGCTTCATAAAAGCAGACTGGTCGATGATAAGTGGGGGATATTTTAAAGCAACGTAGACTCATAAATGCCTGGTAAAATGGCTTCACATTAAGCTTATTATATTAACACAGAAAGCTTATATAATAAACTTTAAAAATCTTTATAATTTTTATAATACAATGGTTCAAAATTGCCATTTACTTAAGTGTGACTGACTTTGTTTAATCGAAATATGGCTGACAAACTTATCTTACAGATGCTATGAAACATTCAATGTGAACTAACTACGTGAGAAAAATGTGATTAACTAAAAATAAATCGGCAGCGAATAAATAAAAAAAATATCCATAACGGGAAAAATATGGATAAGTAAATCAGAAATCATATTTTTATTCCTATCATAACATAGTAAGATTTTAAAATAACATTGATTTTCAAGCTTGGCGTCGAATTAAATTGCTTCATGTATAACTCAGAGGTCATGATCGCGTGGCGGAATAAACTCATTTTATTTATATCACACATAATAAAGTTTTAATAATATTGTCAAGACCTCCTGTCTTGACAATATTATTAAAACTTTATTATGTGTGATATAAATAAAATGAGTAGTATTCACTTGATATTTTTTGTTTGTATAATAGTCTGTTTCTACAGCAAGCGCATAAGCGGACAATGACTTTTGAGAGGACCTTTGAGATACTCAGTTCTATTTTAAGATATCGGTTTCACCTTCTATCTAATCTTATAAAAAATAGAAGACATAAATCTTGTTTTTGTAGGACATAAAAGCAGTAGATTAAATTATATATTTTGCAGTTCACTCATCTCACCACGTATTATGAAATACGGTAAGAAGCGTAAGTGTATAGAGAAGTGTATGGATGGAGACCGATACTTATCGTATTTTGGAGACGCTAACATAAGAGTGTCATTGTCCATTTTTTCGCCTGCCCTAGAAACATACTTAAGCTTCGAATAGCACTGACGTACAAGCTCGAGTAGTACCCAATCTGAACTTTTCATCTCAAAACTCTAAATTCAAGGTTTATTCCAATCTTGACACCGCACATAAACTGGCATGCTGACACTAAATTAGAACCTTACACCGTGTAGCATAAAGTCTAAATTGGCTTGTGAAACTAGGAGCGCATAGAACAAAATGAAAGTAATGCGTGTGTTTCGGCCATGCTTCACTCACGTTGTTCCCGTTCTTGGCGACGTTCTCGAGCGCCTGCGACAGCTGCGGCCGGTGCGTAGCGACAACACACGGGTTAGCAAGCGTACACACTGCTAGAAGACTCGGATGCTATTCAGGGTTCAACGATATCCGACGCCATTTTTTTTGTGGCAATAATTTCTGAGTGCCTAGTGCGAGTTTTTCTAACATACTCGATCGTGAGAACGTAAAGGAAGGTCGTAGTCAACAACCAATCGAACACCGGTGCGCGCTCGGAATTAAAGACGCGAACACATTTGCAACTCGGAATTAGCACTGTTTTGTTGTATCGTTCTGGCTGTCATGAACCATAAATCAATTTCCAACAGAGTTTTGCCTTTTTAGGGATAATGTTAGTTTTACAAATTCGCTGACTTGATAAATAAAACTGATCGTTAACAATAATTTTTTTTTATGGCATATCGCATTTTCCCTGAATAGCAAACGATTCTATACTATTTGCCTATTCATAATGTGTTATGTTTATTTACATTGTGATATACATAACTGTACTTTTGTGTGTTAATGGAGACATCGAGTATTTACTTGTTAGCATGTGCACACGGCTACACATCAAGCTATACACTCCCAGTTTACACTGACCTCTCACTGTAAGTAAATCCTATACAATGCGAGATCAGCATATACTGGAAATATATAGCTTGATCTGTAGCCGTGCGTACTTGTGTCGTTATTTAGCGTATATTCGGCTCCCAAGCTTTACAACATCTATAGTATAAATTAACTTACAGATAGAAGAAATCGCGCCTGTAAATTCGTAACGTTGTCATAATATTCTGGATTACTTTGAGCATCTTGCATACCATCGATCATAGTATCGAGGGGTGAAAGGCTATTTGATAATAATTATGAGCATAACATATACATGTCTTACCCTTCATACTCGAAATATTTTAACAGGCACATCTGTTAGTGGTAAATATGCTATACAAACGAAAAAAAAATTGATCTGAGTATTTTTTTTTTTAAATAAATTAATTTGAAATTATTTGATACACATAAAAATACTGGTTCTTTAAAATTTCACTTCTTCTTTAACATCCATTACGCTAGTTTTTACGTAACTTACTATTATTATTCGAAATTAGCGTAAATTTATGTTGAAAATAGTATTTTTATGTGTCAAAATTATTTAAAAATTATTTATTTAATAAAAAAAAATACTCGGATCATTTTTTTTTTTTTCATTTGTATGGCATCTTTACCGCCTATAGATGTGCCTCTTAAACTATTTCGAGTATGAAGGGTATATACATATATACGATAGATAGATATATAACATTTTTGGGCGATATTGATTCTGAATCATATAATTCAGAATCAATATCGCCTACAATAAATATCGCTTAGATCAAAATTAAATAGCATATCACCCCTCGGTATGAAAAATATTTCATCGAAACTTCCTTCAATATTTTTTTTGTGGTTTTTGAAATTTATATTTCGCTAGAATGTAAGACGCTTACTAATTCTCTGAACATTCGTAGACCTGTTATCTAATTTGTACAATAATATTACTAAAACCCTGTAGTTTTTACTTGATGTGCTATTATTCAAGAATCTATCTGGCGTGTACCTACGTGCTAAACTAGCTTCGACTGTACTTGTGTCTATATAAAACTGTGTTACATTCAACGACAATAATGTACTGCGTACTATAGACAACTGACGTAAGGCTGTAAACTTCCAATTTATTTGTTTAAACACCACTCATTTGCTATGACGCTTAGGATGATTTCATAGTCGCTCTGACCGTCACTGCGGGCGGCCAGTGAGGCTCGTAAGCCATACAATCGTACACGTTTCGTACCCGTCTCACTATGAAACGGTACAGAATACGTCTATCCCGTGGCCTGCGCCGCTTACCATCCGCACCGGCGCGACTGTGAAATCACCCTTAGTAAGTAACGCGTCGTAAACCCATAAATTGTTACGTTGCGAAAAAGGGACGGTGCTACGCAACTCATATAACTCCATCTCCCTCACACTGAATCAATATGTTGATACTGAGACGTCACAACGCGGCCCCTGTATTGTTTTTAACGTTCTTCCAATAGCTATCCAGTACGCAGTACAAATCTGTCGTTGTTTCTATATCAACGTGAAGTAGTTGTGATTGTACCTGTGAGAAGTTAGGCACGGAAGCGGTCTTGCGCATCGTGATTGGCTGTCCGCGCGCCTGCTCCAGCTCTTTGACGGCGACGCTCTGACGTAGCCGGTCGAGAGTCAGTATGCTTTCCACTGCGCTTACGCCTCGCGTGTATTTTTCTGGAAATATAAATTTGTCAGGAATATAATATGTATTATTGTAATAATTATCTACATATATGTATGGGTTTACAATAATTCAACTGGTAATACATCAAACTGGAAGAATTGTGATTAATTTTGTCGTAGTAATCGTAGCCGTATGAGGAGGCAACTAAGGTTGATTTTCAATTGTTATCGAATTAGTGACAGTCTGTGCTGACTCTACCTAACATTTAATACTGTGGATAATTCTAGGTCAAACAGTTCTTAAAAGTATTTTCAACTAGGCATTAGCCTAAATAAATATTATAAGCG
Source organism: Thalpophila matura (assembly GCA_948465475.1). Lineage (NCBI taxonomy): Eukaryota > Metazoa > Arthropoda > Insecta > Lepidoptera > Noctuidae > Thalpophila > Thalpophila matura. The sequence goes on from OX419177.1 coordinate 17,129,491, forward strand.
CAGAAATGCGCTCTTCATAGATTATTGTCACGGTTTGAATAGGAACTCCTTTATCTAGGACAAAGTTAGCTAGCTCTTAGATACAAGTTCTCACCGATATAAGTCTCCCCATCAGCGGCACTGGCCTCCTCCCCGGTGGCCGCGATCTGCGCGAGACTCTCCCTCTCCTCCAACTCCTCGGAAGCCTTCGGTATGTTGGAGACCACCTCGTACGTCACGCCCGTCTGCGTCAGCTGGTCCGTCCTGTCCACGTAATAACTAATACACTTGTATATTACATATGTCTTTTGTTTAAGTGTTTCATATTGTATGGTAAGGAAATCTAGAGATGAGAATAATACAATGAAGAAATTATGAGATTTAAAAATAACTTTTTTAAATTATCATAATTATTGTAAAAAACCGAATTTGGAATAGAACCCAATAAAGTAGTTATTTATCTCTCAAGGCTCATAATCCTACTAATATTATAAACGTGAAAGTTTGTGAGGATGTATAGATGTATGGATGGATGTTTGTTACTCTTTCACGCAAAAACTACTGAACGGATTTTGATTCCACTTCCAAAAACCCGAACGAAACGCTTTGATTCCACTTTCATTGTGAAAACCGCAACACAATGGAATTCGCTGCCGGAGTGGGTGTTCCCCGACAGTTACAATCTGGGTATCTTCAAGTCGAGAGTGAATCGGTTTCTTCTAGGCAAGCATGCTCCATCGTAGACCGCATCATCACTTAACATCAGGCGAGATGGCGGTCAAACGCGAGACTATTATTTAATAATAAAAAAAAAAATACAGTAATACTGTTTATACATCAGAATAACACATAGGCTACTTTTTATCCCAAAAACACGGGCGAAGCCGCGGGCGGAAGCTAGTAAGAATTATAAAATCTAAACAGCGTTAACTTCACTGTAATAACACATTTTATGTAAGCAATTTTCGAGCGTGTGTGAATCTGAACCAGTCCGTGAGATTACATAATAATGAAACTCGGCGATTGTTTAACCATCAAAGCTTAGTCTAGCGTTCTCTTTAACACCCATAACACCCATGACTTATGCGCTTTCATACCTCACAGCGATAGAAATAGAAGGAACCAGATGGTTGACGACTAACCTGACAATTTTCTTCCGTATCCTGTCGGTCAGGCTCTGTCGCTTATAAATGTTTAATCCTAATCGTTTCCTAAGTATGAGATCCATGGGGGCGGGATGCGACAGTCTCACCGTTGTCTTCAGTATGAGGTACACGCGTTCGTTTGCTGGAAGAGAACAGATAGAATAATGTAAGTCACAGTATTGAAAAAATAAACATAAAATCAGCAAACTGACGTGAAAGCCAGTTTTTAGTAATGCTGCAGAATAATGGAGGGAACACTGTTAAACTTGCAAAGGTAACAAGCGTAATTAATTAAACAGGTTGAATTTTTTAAGTCGGCTTCGATGGCCAATTCCGAAACTATAACAAATAGCGAAAAACGCTCAAAGGAGTCTCGGGGCCTATTTGATAAAATCTAAAACTGCATCATTAGATTTTTGAAAAATCAATTTTCCTAGGCAGGAATCGAACCTGTTGATTTGAAAAAGAAACACACCCTGTATTATTACACCAGTCAATGGTGTCGCTTAAAAGGATCAAATTTTGGGAAGTAATGAAATACGGCAAAATAAAGGAAAGTGTTGATTTTGGTCACCTTGGTGTTTATCGGGTGTTTACCAAAAACACCCGGTGGATTGCCCATCTATACCAGTATATAAGTATATAGAGCTCCAGCTCGTAGAACTTGTTGCCGTGCTCCTTGGTATAGAAGCACAGTTACCTTCAGTGATGCGGTTGAGGTACTGCGAGTCGTGTATGGAGGAGTCCCAGGAGGCTATGGCGGCCACGTCCTTGTCGCTGTGGTGCAGCAGCTGCAGCTCGTAGAACTTGTTGCCGTGCTCCTTGGTATAGAAGCACAGTTACCTTCAGTGATGCGGTTGAGGTACTGCGAGTCGTGTATGGAGGAGTCCCAGGAGGCTATGGCGGCCACGTCCTTGTCGCTGTGGTGCAGCAGCTGCAGCTCGTAGAACTTGTTGCCGTGCTCCTTGGTATAGAAGCACAGTTACCTTCAGTGATGCGGTTGAGGTACTGCGAGTCGTGTATGGAGGAGTCCCAGGAGGCTATGGCGGCCACGTCCTTGTCGCTGTGGTGCAGCAGCTGCAGCTCGTAGAACTTGTTGCCGTGCTCCTTGGTATAGAAGCACAGTTACCTTCAGTGATGCGGTTGAGGTACTGCGAGTCGTGTATGGAGGAGTCCCAGGAGGCTATGGCGGCCACGTCCTTGTCGCTGTGGTGCAGCAGCTGCAGCTCGTAGAACTTGTTGCCGTGCTCCTTGGTATAGAAGCACAGTTACCTTCAGTGATGCGGTTGAGGTACTGCGAGTCGTGTATGGAGGAGTCCCAGGAGGCTATGGCGGCCACGTCCTTGTCGCTGTGGTGCAGCAGCTGCAGCTCGTAGAACTTGTTGCCGTGCTCCTTGGGCAGGATCGAGTGCAGCCCCGCCACCGTCACCTCCTCGCCGCTCGGGTGAGTGGTCAGGTCGTCCGCTGTCATTAAAGTATTTCGCTTTAAGCGTCGCTCAGACTCGGTCTGCGGTGACGGTCAGTAGTGATAACAGTGTTATTACTACTGACCGCTACCGCAGACCGCGTCTGTCCAAACGACGCTTTATTACGGCCTGGCCACGACCTTGCCGCTATCAGCGGCAGCTTAGCGCGGGGCGGGGAGTAGTAAAAACAAATATTTATGAAAATGTATGGACCATGCCACAAAGAATGGCTCGCAGCGGCAAAGCTAACGGTTTTTGCCGAGCGGTTCGCGGCAGCGGCGAGCGGCGCGGCGCGACGCGGCTTGAACAAATGTACGGGCGAGTGAGTAAGGGCCTTTTTATTGTCATGCGTGTTTGCGCCCGCGTGCAGGCCAGGCACGCATGCTTGTTGCGGGCCGCATGCTGAGCAGATTATTTTCGCCACGCCGCCACAGTATTGTGCGTGTGCCGCGTACGGTTGGCGCGCATGACAATAAAAACATGTATGATACGGTAGGTTGCGGGCAGCACGCATGCGTGACAATAAAAAGGCCCTTAGGTGCCAGAGCGGCGCGGTATCGGCGGACACAGCGGTGGCTGCGGCAGCTCGGTCGCCGCTCAACGCTACAGAGCAGTACGTGGCATGGACACCGCCTCACCCGCCGATACCGCACCGCTAAGCCAAAAGTCGTGACCGGGCCGTTAGTGTATCGGAATGTTTGAAATTGCCCCTATAGATATTTTAAATGCACTCTGAATGCCTAATGCGAATTGCAAACCATCGCGTTAATCGAGTAAACACGTCACAAAGTGATTGGAACGACCAATCACGTACGTCAGCGTCTTCACTTTCGAGCGCGAGCTCAAGTTCGATTGGTCGTTGACTATAACTTTAGTAAGTTCACGCGATCGAATATATTAGAAAAACTCTACTACTTGAAACCCTATTATTATTAAGAAGGTTCTCTCTAATTAATTGATTACTCAATTAAATTGAGAAATTGTTTATCTTGAAATGTGATTGCGTACTTACCATTGAGATCTAGGAACAGCACTGGTATGTGTTGTTCCATTCCCAGCGGCGGGACCCAGGCGGCCGGCGCGCCGGGTATGGGACTGCCCGGACTGGGGACCAACACCTGGACAGCGTGAAATAACAACAGACGTGTTAAGGTGGATCCGTCAAGGTTGCGCGCGAAATTTAAAAATTCTTGGGTTTTTTGCAAATTACAGCATTTTACGTTGTATGTTGATCCAAATTCGATTCGCGACAATAATGATAATATAGTTAATACTTTATATTTATAATCATCAAAATCATCACTATAGCCCTCGAAATTATATTTGAGGAAAATACGATTGTTACGTTGTTAGGGTTCTGATTTGAATGTAAGGGTTTGGTAAATTGTAAAGAGGTGTTGCTTGGTACACTTTAATTCTCATCCTAACATGCGACATATGAATACAGACAATTTGAAGGATTATTTCTTACACACACAGATATAAAGAACAGGTACATACAAACATGCATACAGAGTGCAAGCTTCATTACGTAGGTAGGTAAGTGATTCGAACAACGATTATTTCGTGAAAAAAATACGATTTTCCTCAAATATAATTTCGAGGGCTATATTGATGATTTTGATGATTATAATTTAATAACTACATTATCATTATCGTCGCGAATCGAATTTAGATAAACATACAACGTAAAACAGCGCTGCAACTTGTAAAAAACCCAAGATTTTTTGAATATCGCGCGCAACCTTGACGGATCCACCTTAATGTCGTTTTTACGTCCTTTCATTTTTTAGAGTTCCGTACCTTAAAAGGAAAATCGGAACCCTTATAGGATCACTTTGTAGTCCGTCTGTCACCGGACCATAAGTGGAGCCATCTGCTCATAGATGGTGCCACTAAAAGTATGCAGGAGCGCCATCTATGATCAAGATATGACATATCTACTATGATGTAATACAGCGGCATAGATGGCGCTATTGCATATTTCGGAACCCTTAGGGTGCGAGTCGTACTCGCACTTGTCCGGGTTTTTGGCAGTTGAGGACCTGCGGAGATGGCTGGGAAATAGAGATAAGTAGAGATGTCATCTACAAAATCTTTATTCCCAGACGCGTGTCGCCGGTTCACAGTCGATGTCAAAGCATCCAATGCAATACAAAGATTTATGTGGTGCAAACTGAAAAACTGCCGACAAACGTATGCAATAGAGTATATTCATGCATTTTTTTAATATTTTTATTCGATTGTCTAGGTTCGTGTATTACCGAAAAAAAATGTTACACTTACAAAATATTGATAATAAGCAATAAAATATTTAATTGAAAACTGCAATCAGTTTCTGGCGGTTTAAACGCGGCCATTGTGGCGCGTCGCCTCAGTGACGTCGGTGTCCATAGCAACAACACTTAACACGTCTACACTTTGGCGTAAGTCTGGTGGACTCTGACGTCAGTCACGCAACGCTATTGGTTGAAACGAGTCAACCAATAGCGTTGCGTTTTGATATTTTGAATTTCCCTCGCACTTTTTCCACTTTTGATTAATTAAATTAAAATATTAAAAGGCTCTTAATTAGAAAAATAAAGATATAGGTGTAATTCTATAATAATAAAGATAACAAATAAAAATACTTGACGTATATTTGAATTACATGCATGAAAGTACTATTGAAATGTGAAATGGACATTATACTCATAATTATGAGCAACTGTCAACATCTAGTTAGACTGGAAGCCGACCCTATTCCCTGAACTAGTTTCGGAAAAAACTAGGCGGGTAAAACACTTGTAGGATAGCAGCAGAAATAAAGATAATAATAATATAACTCACAGCATTTCTCTCCTCGGTGAGCGAGACCCACTGTTCGACTAGAGACTGTTCTCGCTCGTTGTCGCGATCATTCTTCATTGACGGTGACATATTCACCAGTTTCTGTTGAAAAATAATTACATGTACCTACTAATAATCGTAAAATTTAAAAAGCGTATGTATCGAAAATGTCTTACCAAATAAATAAGTAAATCATTATTTTAACGCTCCGCCCGATTCTGTGCCTGACATTAGCACACGGAGTGCGCGAGGAAAATGCGAGAGGGCTTGAGTAAAGAGAATTTAAGGATGATGACTTGACCTGCAGGTCTTAGAAGAAGTCTTAAGCAAACCCGGCGAAGGTTGACCAGTCAGAATGGTTGACTTTTCGCTCGAACCCATGCAGTTGAGTCTCGCTTGTCCGCCGGTCGAAATATATATCTTCAGACCTCAGGCGCAGCCGACTGATTTCGTTTAGAATCGTCAATTGTATCTAGCCTTAATTCAGTGTTTACCTGCAACTGTGCGTGTAAATGTTGCCGCCTACGAAACAGCGCGTCGCTCCACCTTTCCCGTAACACCGCCAAGTCTTCGTCTTGATACGAGTCCAACGGCATCTGTAGGCGTGACCTATATGACGAAAGAATTGTTAAGTTGTTGAAAAACTATATAGGTACCCTTCTTTTGGGCTTCGCCGCAGTCGGGTCAATACGTATTGTTTTAAGAATATTAAGATTTCGTTGAGATTAGCCCAAGATATATTATGTTTATGTTTCTTGATTATCAAAAAAATATCAAAGCCCATACTCTGAAAATGTTCAAGTTTTTTGCTGGGACTTTACCCAGCAAAAATTTTGAACATTTTCACAGTAGCGAGGGAAAGTCTGCGCACATACGTTTTCCTCCATTAGGGGCGGCAAAGCAGACGACAGACTTTTTGTGCGATTGAGTCTGCCGCGCTTTGCAGCGCTCGAATAATCTGCGAACAATCTGTGCACTAAATTTCGCAGATTGTTGTCGAGCGCTGCAAAGCGCTGCAGACTCGATTGCACAAAAAGTCTGTCGTCTGCGTTTATGGGAATCAAAATGCACAAAATCGAGTATTGCGCAGTGAAGGTGAATGTTTAAGTGGTTTGCCGCGAGTGATGGTGTGAGTGTTCCCGCACCTGACGCTGACGGAGCCGACCTCGACGCTGAGTATCTGCTGGCACACGAGCGGCAGCGTGCCCGAGTTGTGCGCGGGCCGCACGCGCACCGCCAGGCGCCGCTGCTGGCCCTGCCGCACCTGGTACACGCCGCCCGTCCACACGTCGTTGCGCTGCACCACCTGCAAGCAACACTGTTTGATACATCTGCACAAGATACGTTTTACGGCCTGGCCACGGCCTTGCCGCTATCAGCGGTAGCTAAGCGCTAGGCGGCGAGCGGTAAAACAAATATACGAAAATGTATGAACCGCCAATACGGCGAATATTGTATCGCCACCGACACCGCACTGCACCGCTCGCCGCGCCGCTTGCCGCCAAGCCAAAAGTCGTGGCCGGGCCGTTCGAGATTCGTTTTAAAACAGTAGGTCGACTGACGAGCGAAAAGTCGTTAGTCAGTCTGTTTAAACACTAATGATGAAAACAGACTTCAATCACGAAAATAGTTCCAATTAGGTAACCAAAGTACTAGTACCTACCTTCCTAATATGCGATATCTATACTAATACTCGTATTATAAAGCTGAAGAGTTTGTTTGTCTGAACCCGCTAATCTCTGGAACTACCAGTCAGATTCGAGCCTATAATTTAATAAAAAAAAAAAAAAAATTCTTAATGTATATGATAGCCAGAGTCATAAGGAATAGTATAGGCTATTTAACATTACGCTGCGACCCGTAGGTGCCGAACAACGGGGGTGAAACTACGGGGAACAGCTAGTTTTAAATTAAAAAAAACTCTATATCGAGATTTTGAAAATGACGCATTTAACAACCAAAGATTTTCGCATAATTACATGTGTGCGAAACAACCGAGCACGCATTTCCGACCAAACCACTGACACTTTTAATACGTACTGGTTTTTTTTTTTTTATTGTGAATCTGTAAACTATTTGAAAAAAAACCGGCCAAGTGCGAGTCGGACTCGAGCACCGAGGGTTCCGTATCATATTTGGACGTATAAAGTGAAAAAATCCGGACCGCATAACTAAGTTTGTTTGTGAAGGAATTTTGATGATTTTGAAAAACTGTACTAGTTAGGAACATCGTTTTATTTTTGGTGCCATATTTGGGTCAATTCCTATCAACCCTAATTATTTCAGATTTTTCGCTCTCCAAACTTCGGAGATAAGGGGGGGGGGATGGTATTTTTTTGGACATTTTTCATCATATGTCGAAAACTGTGAGACATAAAATAAAATAAAAATATATTTTGAAATGTGCAGATCAAGCCCCTTTCATATGATATGTCACTTGACCTAGTAACCCCAATTTAAAATTTTGGACCCCCACTCCGGCCCCTTTTGCAATGAAAATAAAAATATTTTTGGATTTTTTTCATTTGCAATAAAGTTGAATAAGCATTCTTTATAACTGTTCCAAATTTCAAGTCGATAGCATAAGTAGTTGCTGAAATAAGCAGGTGTGACAGACAGACAGACAGACAGACAGACAGACAGACGAAGTCGCACCATAAGGGTTCCTTTTTTACCATTTTGGTACGGAACCCTAAAAAGATAATTAACACCAAAAAAACCGATGAAACATCTACAAAATTGGCAAAGTTATAAGCGTTTTAAAATTATTTGCTAGACACGGACGGCACGCATGATAAGTGACGTAACACCACCTATGTCCGCTTCGCGCGACAAAGACGGAGCGATACTCCCTCCAAAAACTTTAAAAGCGTCTATGTTTTCCATTTTGTGATTAATTATTTTATTTTTTTTACTTTTTTGTTATTCTATTCCTTCTTTGGAATAAAATAATTTATTTGTACTTTTTTAATAGTAGTCCACTACCGTATTTAATTAACCGCTATTATATCTCTTGCCCAATAAATACCTATGACCTATTAAAAATAAAACTCACCTCAACGGGCGCGTGAGTTCCGTCCAGCGGTCGGCCAGCGAGCGCGCCTTGGCCAGTTGCTGTTGTTCTACTTCCTTCCACCGCCTTTTGTGACTAAATTGTAAGGTTCAAGTAATAAGAGCCCTCACCTCAACGGGCGCGTACTCCCCGTTATCATTTAGCTCGTGTATCTCGACCCACAGCTCTATCTTGCGCGTGAGTTCCGTCCAGCGGTCGGCCAGCGAGCGCGCCTTGGCCAGCTACTGTTGTTCCACCGCCTTTAGTGGCTAAATGGTTAGGTTAAAGTTATGAGAGTACTCACCTCAACGGGCGCGTACTCCCCGTTGTCGTTGAGCTCGTGTATCTCGACCCACAGCTCTATCTTGCGCGTGAGTTCTGTCCAGCGGTCGGCCAGCGAGCGCGCCTTGGCCAGCTACTGTTGTTCCACCGCCTTTTGTGACTAAATTGTAAGGTTCAAGTAATAAGAGTACTCACCTCAACGGGCGCGTACTCCCCGTTCTCGTTGAGCTCGTGTATCTTGGCCCACAGCTCTATCTTGCGCGTGAGTTCTGTCCAGCGGTCGGCCAGCGAGCGCGCCTTGGCCGGCTGCTGTTGTTTCACCTTCTTCCACCGCCTTTTGTGACTAATAAACTTAAAGTAATAAGAGTACTCACCTCAACGGGCGCGTACTCCCCGTTGTCGTTGAGCTCGTGTATCTCGACCCACAGCTCTATCTTGCGCGTGAGTTCTGTCCAGCGGTCGGCCAGCGAGCGCGCCTTGGCCAGTTGCTGTTGTTCTACTTCCCAGCCGCGCGCGCGACTGAACCCGGCGGAGCGGTGGCCCCATACTTCTATTGATAGGGCGCCCTCTGGTAACATCAAAATTACAGTTTAGAATAAAAATGTATCTTTCAAATGGCTTAATTTGTAAATGTTACAAATATTGAAATTGAAAAAAAAAAAATTCACATACAAATCTAAAAGTTATAAAATGCTAAGTGACGCCAGGGGAAATACTATCGCTAATTACAATGCATTTATTAATTGTGAGTGTTCTCTGTAAGTCTGTTTTCGCGAGGTGAATAATCGCACTGATAAGGCTACATTGAGTACGCGAATTATTACTTGATACCAGGGAAGTACTTACATTTAAATAACGTTTAAAATAGACGAGAACAGATACTACGACGCCATTTGCACAAACGTCAAACCAGTGAAGTTAGATTGCGGATATTGTATGAGTAAGGGGCCGTCCATTAATCACGTGATGTTTTTTTAGCAACATTTTGATCCCCCCCTTACCCCTTGTGAAACTTGGTGAGGTTTTGAACTAACCCCCCCCCCCCCTACCCAAGATCTCGTGTATTTTTTTGGTACAAATTATCTTAATTTTTTTCAGAATATTATCTTTAAATACGAAAAAATTTTTCGGTTTAGAAATCGCGCGTTCTACGAAAAAATAAATACACGTGATATCTCACTACACACGGGAATTGTGTGAGTGTTTGTGAACGAGGAAGACTGACCTACCGTGATACAGTATTCACTAGTACGGAGGTCAGTGCGAATCAAGCTCAAACAACCGCATAATGGCCCAGGTTATGGACTTAACCAAATATGGTATGTAATTTGTTTTTGTTTCTTAAGATTACTAGAATTTGTATGTAAGGTTGTTATTTTATATTGCCAATAAACTTATTACTATTACATTACTATTTATTACTATTACACCCCCCCCTCCACCCTTATGATATTTCGTGATTTTTTCTGAACCCCCTTTCAAGCCTCACGTGATTAATGGACGGCTCCTAACGAGTAGTATTATTAATTGAAAACAACTTGAGCAAAAGCAACATAGTGGGTGAACGTCTGCGCACTTACACTTTCATGCATTAAGGCTCAAAAATGCACAAAATCGACTATTGCGCAGTCTAGGTCACTATTTAAATTGTTTGCCGGTGTCTGTAACTTACCCGCACAGTGCTCAATGAACTCCTCGGTGAGCGGTATGGTGAAGTCCTTCTTGTGGTCGAAGCGGAAGGTGACGAGGGACTGGTGGCGCGGCGAGACGGGCGGCGCGGGCGGCGCGGGCGGCGCGGGCGGCGGCGTGTCGGCGCTCACCACGGGCGGCACCACCACGGGCTCGCCCACGCCGCCGCCGCCGAACACCGAGTACTGGCAGAACACGAAGTGCGACAGCGACGGCGGGAGACCCGTCGCCTGCTTTATTGCTACGCGAATCGTCACCTGAGAACGAATATAAACGTTTTATATTATACGGTCAATAAAAACTAAAGAGTTTTTCAGATTAAACCGTTTGTTATCACGATGAAATGAAATGATGAAATGATATTTTATTCTGTAAATAGGTTACAGGTAACACTTTTACACGTCAAAAATTGTTTTGATTATTAACCTAGATGAGGTCGGTGTTTCCTATCTGACTACCTTTGAGAAGAAACACCGAAACAAACTCAAAGGTCAGTCTCTTTTAAAGTCCAGACAAATTAAAATGAAACTATGCAAGGACCATGCAGGTTAGTCTGGAATGGCCTTTAAAGGAAAGAGCCATACAGATTTGAGTGGACCTGTCCTGACTGTGCATGCATGTGCTGAGTATTGTGGTAGCTCAACCCTGACTTAGGGAGCTCAACGACCCAGCGAACATTACTATCAGAAAGGACATTTGGGTAGGTCGCATAAAGTACTCAAACTGTCAGACTGAACTTGAGATCTATACCTATATATGTAACATAGAAACCCACATCGTACTCACATTCACAAAAATAAGTTAAATTAAATAATAATTTCACCTTGTCATTGAGTAAATACATTATGTCAAAAGAACATAGGATATGTTGGAGTTTATATGTATATAAATTGACAAAGACAATAAAAGGTAGTAATGTACTATATGTTAAATTATTTAATTACTTAGACAGTCAAAAGATGACCAGTACCAACTGACAGCGCCCGTTCACGAACATGACACGCGCATCAGCACCGTTCAACTCAACCATTTTAGAGGGAATCGAACGATCCAATACACGTTCTACAAAGACACCAAAACAATAGGCACACTTTAACAATATTAAAAAAACCGGACAAGTGCGAGTACGACTCGCACCCTGAGGGTTCCGAAATATGCAATAGCGCCATCTATGCCGCTATTACATCATAGTAGATATATCATATCTTTATCATAAATGTCGCTACTGCATTCTTCTAGTGGCGCCATCTATGAGCAGATGGCTCCACTTATGGTTCGGTGACAGACGGACAACAAAGTGATCCTTTAAGGGTTCCGCTTTTCCTTTTGAGGTACGGAACCCCAAAAACATGGAAAAATGATTTAAATCAATTTTGAATACTAATAAAATAACTGTGTTCACTAAATGCTTACCTGTTGTGTAGCCGAATCAGCAGGATCATCCTCGTCCCTCATATCGCCAGAACTATCCGAAGCGGCTTCACAGATTCGATCTTGAGGAAACTGTCCCGCCACTCGACTTATTTCCACCTAAAAAAAATTTGTGCTTTAAACAGCTTACTTCCTTAAAATATTTCCAAGGACATCGTAAATACCGTATAAGCTCTATCTAGTACACCCTGATCTTATTTGATCAGCGAGATGACTACGTTCTGCAGGCCCACCGATGTCAATGGTTGAGGTGGCTGCGCGGTGCGGGAGTAAAGCAACTCAGTTAAGCAGTAGGCTTGTAACTTAACAATCTAATTACCCCTAGGCTATTGTTATGTATTTTATGTTATGTTAGCTATACTAGACTGTAAATGGCGACGATGTCACCGGTGTAAAATATACATTTCTGTTAACTTATTTTATTTGAAGTGCATTTTTGTTTGTTTCTTTCTAACGATACCATACAGGGTGGCAGGTTAGACAGTGGAAATATTTTAAAGGGGTCATTTTACTCATCAATATGAACAACTTTTACTATGGGACCAACCCTGAAATCGCAAGAAAAAATCAGCTGTTCCATACATTTTGTTGAGTTATATGAACATAAATGTATGGAACAGCTGATTTTTTTTCGCGATTTCATGGTTGGTCCCATAGTAAAAGTTGTTTATAATGATGAGTACAATGACCCCTTAAAATATTTCCACTGTCTAACCTGCCCACCCTGTATATTCAACAAAGGAAGTCTTAGTGAAAACATAATCCAGCATACCTGCAGCCTGCCCGCCACCTCCCCCTGCTGGCTGATGATGGGCGTGTGGTAGTCCAGCGTCACGTCGTGGAACAGAGCCTCCAGGAACACGTTGGCCACGCCGATCAGGTTGTGGTTCTCTTGTGACTCGTAGAACGGGTCCAATGCCATTTCTGCCGGTTCCTGCTGTGAAAGGTAACAATGGACTTTGTAAACTTATTCACAAATTCCTCTGGTTTATGTAAGAAAGTTCCCCGTCGTGTATATCTGTTTGCCTGTCTCGGAAACTACTGTAGAGATTTTGATACGGTTTTCACTAATAGATAGACTGATTCAGACATTCATGACCCTTATGACCCCCCCCCCCCCCCGCTGGATCTGCCTTTTTATGTAAGTATTTTCTAAATACGAATCGTTATCAAATTAAATACAATCATGGTGTTCTCCATCGTGCATACGGGTGTCAGTCGTGTTTAGTTCACCCCAGCACGCTTAGCATGACAATTCTATCTCTATTCTACCAAAGAATAGACAAAGTTCTCTCTATCCAAATCGTTGTCTTCTGCCCGAGCACGCGGCGACCCGTGCTTGGTATATCAAAAAGTTGTCTACTAAAGAATAGAAACATTTCTTCTCTTCATTGTATGCATAAAACGGTAGAAATCTTTCTACAATCTGTCACTTAGTCTATTCTTCTGTAGACAAAACCCGTCTCTATCGTGGTCATGCTAGGCCACTACCACTTAGGCCGAGATAAATAAACATTATTTTGCACGTGCTTTGGCTAAGCTATGTTCCCGTCTCTGTCTTGCTTGCAAGTTGCGCGACAGTGACAACGATACTGCTTAGCCAAAGTACGTTTAAGTAACATCTATTTATCTCGGCCTTACAGTTTGTTCGCTAGGCGGGCATACCTCTTCGGCTTTGTCGTCTCCTGCAGTCTGCTGTCGCCGCCGCCAGTCGTCGTACATGTCGCGCATGTCGACTAACTTGTTGTCCAGCTTCTCCATGGACCACACCTGACCGCTGCGCCCCGGCCGCCTCACCATTATGGCTGGCTCCGATACGAATGCGCCGCGCTGCAATGAGAAAAAAAATATTTAATCATTGTTAAGGTTAACTTTATTGTAAACTGCGTTCAGGCGCGGATACTGGATTTCGTTCAGGGGGGGGGGATGGGGCAATTTTTCTGTGATGATCCATTAGACAATTAAAGAAATTTGAAAGTTCAAAAATAGTGCTTCAGTTGTGAGTCAGGGGGGGGGGGGGCATTGCACCCATTCCCACCCCTTCCGTTTTGTATCCACGCCTGACCACGTTAAACGTATCTTAGTTCAGCCCTCATTAAAACCTACCTTCTTTTCGACAACAAAACAACGAAACTTTAAGAACAACTGTGTACAATACAGCTCATAATAACACTTGACAGATGGATTATAATCACAGTTTGCAGTTTCTTTTAGATCTCGTAAACAAGAGAATACTGCCACCCATCATCTTAAGGCAGTCTTTTAATTAGACTTGCAAGAATATTCGGCCACTCTTAGGTATTTGGCCGAATAGCCGAAAACAAAAGAGGGCCGAATATTCGTTGCAAGTCTACCTTTAATGAATCGCCTTTTACGAATATCGATTAATCGAAAGGAGAAAAGACATATATACCTAAAAGAAAACATCGATTTACCTTTCTATTTGGACTGAGGTTCTGCGGCGGTATCTGCAGCGTGACACTGAAGCGAGTGTTCCGCCTCATCTCCTCCGCCAAGAAGTTAGCTTCCTGAACGAGCGCGTTGGCTCTCAGTATGTCCGCTTTGAGTCGTCCCAGCGACCGCTTGAACGTGTCGTCCCGTTCAGCCGCCCATCGTTCCACGCGCGCCGCTGTTGTAGGCGTGCAAGCTGTCATTTTCCCTGCAACATACGAAGTTTTTATAGAGTTTACCAAAAGATCAACTGATAAAGAAGTTTAACTAGCGTACCTATAAATTATAGAAGTCTCGACAAAAATAGAGGTATTGCTAACCGTTAACGGCTCTAATATCAGTTTTCATCTCTATTCATTGTCATACAAATGACAAGGGTAGTTGTATATTTAATCAGTGGTTAAATTAAGAGGTGTTTGTAAGGGCCAAGTTCACCGACAAGATAACAGACCGATAAATGAAAACGGCCGTTTAACATGACTTTTTATATAGATAAAAAACTTTTTTAACAAAAAATAACCGACTTCAAAAATCCACTACAAATAAAATAATAATTTTGGTTTCGGAAGTCGGTGGCTTTGGTTTTTGTTTGCTTTTTTTTTGCCACCGACTTCCGAAACCAAAATTATTATTTTATTTGTAGTGGATTTTTGAAGTCGGTTATTTTTTGTTAAAAAAGTTTTTTATTTTTCCCTTTTTAGTTCTTTATCCCGTGTTAGATTACTTTCACGAATTCGTTAATCAGTAAATCTTCTACGGAGTGTGTACATTTATGCCTATAGCTTTGTACATAGGAATGATTACATAATGTATTATATACTAAAACCTTCCTGAAAGTATGTAGATTACGTTAGTGAAACCCCTATCCAAATCGAATCAGTAGTTTTTGAGAAAATCGCGCACATACAAACATACATACATACATACATACATACGGGACGAATACAGAACCTCCTTTTTTGAAGTCGGTTAAAAAAGATAAATTAAACGGCCGTTTTTAATTGATCGCGCTGTTATCTTGTCGGTGAACTTGGCCCTAAGAATGCGATAGTTAATGTTTATTTTGTTCTCATGCTCCATAACACATTTATGTATTGTAAACTTACTTCAAACTTTTCAGCATAATAAAAAAGGTAACACAATATCTGATCATCCAGTCTGTGGCATTATATTATAAAGTTATTTTAAGACTATTATAATAAATAAACTCAGTTACCTAGTTTGAGCGGATCGTACGCGTACGGCGGGTAAGGCGTTGAAGGCGACAGTATGTTTCTTAGCTGTTGGAACTGTCGCTCGTATTCTTGTCGTTGTTTTTCTAACGCAACTGCAAAATTACAACATTTAAAGTGTTTTCGTTTCAACTTCACCAATCTATCATCAATTCATCAATCTATGAAATTGTTGTCATAAAATCCCGTATATTTTTCGAATTTTAATCTAGTGTTACCTTGTTTATCCTCTTCATGTTGCTTCTCAAGCCTAGATATAGCAGTCTGTATCGGATCGTTGCTGAGTTCATTCAACATGATCTCATCGCGCGCAAAGTTGTAGTCGATCGGCTGCGCAGGAGTCTGTGGCTCAGACGCCGCCGCTGTGGAGTAACCAGAATCTTGTTCTACAACGTGACGTTAGTAGAACAAAATAATACGTCAAAAGCGAATAACGTCAAAGTAAAAAATAGGTAGTACCACATATTAGCAAAATTAGATATAGAGGACATAATAATCGCTGAAGAGCAAAAACGCACAATTAAGGGTGCGTTTCCACTGACGTACAGCGGAGAAATATTAATCAATAATTCAATACAATTGCTCAAGAAAATCTTAGCGAAGCGGAGACGTATTTTTATTGCAACTCTATTGGTTACTATTTCTCCGCTCCGCTCCTCTTCGCGTCAGTGGAAACGCACCCTAAAACAATGTATTGCTTTTAGCAGCAACAGGTTTTGTTTATTTTTATTTATTTAAACTTATGTACACATAGAAAGGCAGACATACATACCTACATACCCGCAAACTAATCAGCATTTTTGCAAAATCTAAGCTAAAAATATTAAATCATATCCTCTTACCGGTGGCCTTCGGACAGTTGACCCTGAAGAAGTGATGGTTCCCCCACAGTATCCTGTCGGCGTGTCCGAGCCGGACGCGCGACACGACGGGCGTGCCGTTGACGAAGCACCGCGCCGCGCCCAGGGGCTCCATGTGCAGGCCTCCGCCCTCCACTAGCAGCTGGCAGTGCTGCGGCTGGATGCCCAGACCAGACAGCTGGATGTCTGCTGAACTCGAGCCGCCTACTAGCGTGCGATCCTGGGAAATGAAATATATTAGTGTTAGCATGGAATATGACATCACTTTACTGACCTATTAGCCAAGAAACGGTCATGGTGTTAGTTAATCATACTTAAATTAGACACCATGGCACCATGGCATGAGGCAGTCATTGTTATTATTATTTACAGTGTTATTTAGGGCCAAGTTCACCGACAAGATAACAGTCGGATAAATTGAAAACGGCCGTTTAACATGATTTTTTATTTAGAAAATGATATGTTAAACGGCCGTTTTCAATTTATATTGTCGGTGAACTTGGCCCTTAGTAAACTAACCTTGAGATAGTAAACAAGCAGTTCGTTGAGCGACGGATCCGCGTTCAGGTTGACGAGGTAGTATTTGTTCTTCTCCACTTTGATGCCGCTCGCTTGCACGCTGATACCCATCTTTTCTAACGCCTGTTGACGTTCGCTTTGTATTCGACCTGTAACAAAAAATATATACCTAAAGACGGCACTTGACCAATATTCACGCTATCTCGCTAATACAAAATAACCATTATACCAGTAGAAATAAGGGTTCATTTGTATCAGCTAAATAACGCGAATATTTGGTCAAATACGCCAAGTGCCAGCATAATATTAGAACTTTTTTTTAAAGATTTGTTAAACCTTGTTTAGCTTAATCCGACGTCCACCTATTCGTTTACCACAGTTTTCATCTATGAGGTTAGCCATGCAATAACAAATACCGAAATCGATCCAACATCATGTATGTCATTGTACTCATTGTATAACAACCATTAGAGGTTGCTATTATACTTAGGTCATTTTCTAAAAATAAATGTAATTCAACAAAATAAATCACATATTTTCGCAATATCCTGGTTTCTGATGAGTTTGAACTACAGCATATAAGCGTTTCTTGAGGGAGCTAACGTTCCTATAGCGTGACAAAAATTATATGGGCCATAGAGCGATTGTGCACTACCTACTCCGTTTCCAGCACGTTTGTTCACGGACCGTTTTTTTTTTGCCAATAGGCATACGTTTTAAAAAGTGGGGGGGATCGTTCTGCAGGCCTATTGGCTAAAAAAAACGGTCCGTGAAAAAACGTGCTGGAAACGTAGTAGTGCACAAACGCCCATACAGTGTAACATATTGCGCGAATTTGTGTAAACTTCATATAATAAACCTAAATAGTAGCTATTATGACGTTAACTACATGATGACGTTAACTACATGCAGCATAGTGGCATAGTAGCATATTCAAAGTGGTAACGAAAAACTAATGAAATGTAGTGTTTAAGTTTTCTAATAAGCCAAGAAACAAATAGATGCAGTTAGCTTCGTACAGCGCCCACTAACCGCATGTATTTGTTTCTTTATATGCTTGAAATTAAGCCATATTTATGGGTGGTGTTAAAACTCTTTTTGATCGGATTTTCTACTTGTAATATAGCCTTTAGCTGCTCGTACACTTGGTCGGCATCGGAGTGTACGGAGCATAAAGATTTCTAGGTCTGCATTGATTCCTATAGAACTGCGTTCACTTGATCGGCAAATCCGCAAATCCGCGCCGAATGTCGTAATTTTAAACATGATCTGCCGACTATCGATAACGTCATCAGCAGTGAACAGTAGTGTTGCGGTTTGATAGTATTGATTAGTATCAATACTATCGATTGTTTTGGACTGTAATTTCGATAGTTTTTAAGTAACAATCTGAAGTATCAAGTTCAAGTTTTTAAGGTTAAGTATCACTAAGTTTTCACTTAAAACATAATGCACCTGCTACGTTATCTCTCCACCACCCTTGGTTGACTGGTGGAGAATGCCTAAGGCATTAAGTCCGCCTTTGTGATGCCACCTTTTTGATGCATTAAGTTTAAATAAATAAATAGTTTATAAAGCAATACTATCGATTGCCCTATCGATAGTATGGCCTTTTTTAGATGAAAACTATAGTCTATCGATCGGCAACACTAGTGAACAATGCCACTACCTCCATAATGCGAGCGGACGTCAGTCAAGTACTGGATGGACTGTTTCACGTACGTAAATATATTCCTATTTCTATAGAATACCTATAACTAGAGAGCAACATACCAGTTTCAACGAGTTTCTCCTCCCAAGTTCGCGACATCTCCTTCATTAGGTGCTCGCTTTGCGCCAGTTTCTCGTGAACTTCTTCACCCACTGGCGAACCCTGGAAAGACATTTACAGGTTTTACATTGTCATATACTTATTATAAAGTTACATAACATATTCGCATGTAATGTTCCCACTGCTGGGACTGGGACTCACTGCTCCTTTGTGAGAGGGAGTGGGCTAGTACACTAGGCGGAACCAGAGCAGGTTGGTAAATAAGATTAAATAGTTAGTTTTCTAAAAATTATGTCTTCAGTTATATTTATTACTTACAAATAATGACTAAATAACTACATAGCAGTAATTTAAATAGCATAGTCGTAATTTAATTCGTATTTCATTTCCACATTAATAAAATCTGTTGCCAACTGACTGTTGATCCATTACACGCTAAATCTATTAACTTTAATTAATTTCCAGTAGGTAAAGCCCCGAGAATACGTAACAAGAATACTAATCCTTCAAGAAACAGGTCGTAAATTACGGTGTCACCCGCCCCTTTGCGATTGGAGACTGAACTAGTTCGGCTAGCCATTATGTGCCTACGTTTTGGGCATATACAGGCAGGCGCGGTCCTAGGGGGGGGGGCGGGGTCACGCGGGCCATGCCCCCCCCCCCCCCAAATCGTACAAAAATGCGCCAAACACGGTAATTCACGGTATAGCACGTTGGCATTAATCGGTATGACCCCCCATAAAGGCTTCAGCTGCGGTATGACCCCCCCCAAAATCGTCGGCTGCGACCGAGCCTGTATACAGGGTATAATATGTATTAGGCTATTTACTATAATAAAGATAAGCGGTTGTAAAAGCCGTAAATATTTATTTATTACTAAAGATAACTTTATAGGCAGAATTTCAAATAGTTTTTGTATCATAATGGGCGGCTCTCCACCTCGCTCACTGAATACAAAAGGGCCACAAATCAAATAAATTTGAAGAGCCGTATTGAGTCCAAAACACCCTTTTTCTCTTTAAATTTAAATGGCCATTTCTCATATCGTTTATATTTTCGCCACAACAATTCACCCTGTTTTTGAATACATTTTGACAGTTTTCCTTTAACTCTATTGTGAGCGTAGCCAGTAGATGTTAGCTTTTACGGGCGGGAATTGCGTGAATCGATAACATTGAGTCTTGTCAGCCTATTATGCTTGTAAAAAAACCTGCAACTATCGAAGGTGAAGGAAGTAAGTCACAAAGAATATTAAATACCTACATCATGTTATTATAATGTACAGTCGTGACACGGATTACGACTCCCTTGAGCGTATCGGTCCCTCGTGTCACCCACGTATGCGGCAGTTCGCATGTGATATGCACATTTGTACACCACATGTTACTTAAGGTCGTTGAGCCTCCTTGGGCCGTTCGACCTTTTTGCTTTCTTTGCATAATAGATGCAGTAATAAGACGTGTTTCTCCAATGAGGGAGAAAAATACCTAGGTTATTACGTGGTACCTTTATTACTTATTTACTTTTTTCTGAATTCATATACCTACAACCATAGTGTTTATAAATGACTATTCACTATTAAAATATCCTAGGATGAATAGCCTAATTTTTAAAGGACATTGGCAGTTTTGGGCTTGATATGGTACAGTAATAAAAGCTTAACCAAAAATAAAAATATATTTTAATTGTTCTTTGTATAATTTATCTTCGAGATTAAGAATTTGAATCAAAAATCGAAATAAATAAGAAATTAAATGATTATGCCGTTGACATTTTGAAAAAACCAATAAAACAAAAACGGGTGCATGCTTGCTGGCGCGTGCCTCCATAGAATATCATGTCGACAGCAACTAAAACCTTTGAATTGAGAACTCCTTAGTCGGGCTGTACTTCATTGGATCATTCACACCATACTTAACCTCACTGTCACAAATAGGTAGATTTCTCTTTAACCCAATTACGTACAAAAACAAATAAAAAATGAATTTAAATACTCTTGAAATACTCCATCACACCAAACTAATTTCATATCTGTACCGACATACACAATCTGAAGCCCAGCGTTCTATGGGCGTCCGCCGTGTCCTTTGTAAGTTTGTCCTTAGAAATAAAATATCTACGCTTCGTACATTTCATTTAAATAATCTAAGCTCGATTGGGTCCATGATTGTATTCCAATAAGTCTACCACCTTACTATTCTATCCGAGTAAAACCATGCAACTTTAAAAAAACAATCCCACCACTTATGTGAGCTCGACTTACCGTGCCACTTACCGTGGCATACTTTAACATCTCCTTGAGAGTCTCCACCTCCTGGCGCAGCTCACGAATGATGCGCGCGTTCGGGTCCTCGTTGACCACGGCGTGGTTTACGATGCGTTTCGCTCGGTCGGCGTACCGGAGCGTTGATAGCGTTTCTTCGTAGTTGTCGGCGGCTGGTGATATTGTGGCCACCTGTGAATGAGATAGATTTAATACGAGGTCTAGGATTAAATACAGCAACTAACGCAACTAAAGGCATGTAAAATAACTAATTATCCATCTAGATTTAGGAAATTGAATACCTACATAAATTAACTTCTTATATTGACTGTTTTCATTTTTTTTTTAACAAAAAAACTGGCATTATTCTCAAATATCAATATCTGAGATGAACCTATTTCTCTAAACACAGAGATCACTAATCCTTAAAAAAAAGATACCATTGTAAATAACTGCTAATCACACTAATGGTTTAAAATCTCTTCTCACTGCAGCACTGCATAAAACAAATGCAAAAAACAAACAGAGCAGCGCTGCCCCACACAATATTCCCATGAAAGCCAATCAGACTAAAATCATCCTTGTTTACAATAGAAAACTTGAAATAAACAAACAGACTTTTAATGTAGTCAGGATTTCGTAGAACATTTCTATGCGCGACGACGAAGCATGAGTGTTTCGAGTTGGGTGCGGTGACTCAAAGGATGCGGCGGCCCGTGGACGGAATTTGAATTCATTTTAAGTCTGGAAAGACCTTATTTGCATTATCTTTCCGCTTTGAGAGGGTTTTAAGTGTAAATTGATTGAGTTTGTGTTACAGTTTCATTTCAGTGAAGAATGAAATAAGTGAATTTTTGAACTATGTACCTACAGCCCGTGCAGATAAAGAATGAGATTCAAATAGCGTTGCCTGTATTCACGTCTCGCTCGCACCCCGGCGAGTATGAGTATAGAGAGCGAGAGGTGAACAGAGGCGACGCCATTTTCAATATACCATTCTTTATCTGCGCAGGTGGTAGTTGTTAGAGTAAATTCTGTGACCTAAAATCACTGGTTAAACGAGGGACGTATTTAAGGGTAGGTACATTTGGGTTACATATTACAAAGAAATACCTACTAGAACATAAATTGTATGTGACATAACAAAACACTATAAAGAACCTCCTCGAATACAGCCTACGAATGTCGTTTACGACGTAACAATAGTTTGGAACTTATTGCTCTTCAGTTCCAAGTTTTGAGTGTCATAGAACATTCTTTACCCCCACGTCAACAGCGGCTGAAAAACGGTTCGATATTTTTTCCTAGAGCATATTTAATTTATGTAATCCTATTGCTAGTCTTTACAACCAGTTCAATTTCATTTATTTCGGGAAATTGGTTGAACCTCTGTCTTGCATCAATAAATATTTTTTTATTCAAAATAGAGTTTCGATTTTGTTGTGCATCTTACATTTTATATGACCTCAAATCGCTCTCCGTTATAATATAAATACAGATAAATAACAGCTGGTTAACGTCCACTGCAAAACACCTGCATCTACTTTAGAGTATCCGTCCACTAACAGTATGTATTAACATAATCACCTGAATGTACCTACACAGGTACCTGCTGCTGCCAAAACTCTTAATATGATGCCTTTACCAAGACTTGCTGTTGCTGGGTATACTTTTACTATCAGTTTCCTAGATTTTAGGCACTATTATTAATGTTACCTTATTTACCGATTCAGATTCCAGATCTTCTGAGATCCTAGCACGAATAATTGTGACGTAGAGTAGCTTAGACGTAAGCGAATTTTGAATTGGTAATATACGTTTGCTACATAATATTTATTTAAATTAATTTGTAAACTTTATTCATATCTTTTTATGTATTAAGTACGCAAATTGTATGAAATCAAACTAAAATGCAGTAGTAGGACTGCCGAATTTTGGATTTCAAATTCAATCAATCAATTCCTCTGTGTCGTGTCTAACTACATGATACGGAAGGTCAAAATTATTCGTGCTATGCTCACAGGAGGCACCTCCGAAATTTTGTTTACTTCTAAAGACCTTAACATTGTATTACTCACCATGACAGTCTTACTGTTCCCTCCAAGGTTGTCCTTTAGCAGCCACGTGAGCACAGAGTCCCTGTACGGCACGAACTTGTCCTTGTTCTTACTGCCAGAGGACTGGTCCGCAAGCTTGGATATCACGAGCCCCAGTGTTGTTAGGGATCTGGAGCAAAACGAAGAATGGTAGAAAGCTTCACATGTGATGTTACACTAGTTGTTGCCTGCGGTTGCCCTCGCATCTAAGAGGAACTACTTTATGTAGTCAGATAAAAAGTATCTTAAGTTCTTCCCCATGGTTCAAACTAGCTCCATACAAAATTTCATCAAAATCGGTTCAGCGTTTTAGCTGTGAAACATAACAGACAAGGTTACTTTATAATTCTATGTTTGGAGGTTTGGATAATAATTTTATACCTATAAAACAGTACCTTGACTGACTGACTTAAGTATCCCATAGGTGCATTAGGGATGGATTTTTTGAAATTTCATCCAAGTTTGTACCTTTGTAGAAAATGACATTGTGTTGTTTTCTGAAATTTAAGCGGAGTCACGGGTACCTACACCTAGTAGAATGTCAGATTGTGTGAGAATGGCATGAGCATGACTGTAATATCCTCGTTTTTTCCAAGAATGTTTGCGATAGCTTACAGTTATAAGACAGTATAGTAGTACTCATGAGGCGATTTCGAGAGATTCTCGTATCCTATGGTAGGGCCAGTTATAATACTAGATGGTATATGGTAGCACAATTTCATAGAGAAGTTGGACATTCAAGCCGTGAAAGTGGAACAATGAACAAACTTCCCTCTAACTTCTATAATGCTATGACGTAGGTAACGTTTACTTGTTTCGAAGCATAATACACAGGTAAGTGGAGCAATGTTGTATAGCTATAAATATATAGACGATGCACGTGGTGAGTTTCGAAGCCACACGGTTAAGGGATAAGAAACGATACGAGCTAGACCTGTAATTGAATCTTACAGCATAAGTTACATAATGCTTACAAAGATATTCTTATGAGAAGAAACATTACAAATTGTCAGTATGGCCGACAGACATCATTTTCAGAACTTTAATTTCAGTCTTTTCTTGATTGGAACCGTATAATTCTTGTAAATTTTTAACCGACTTCAAAAAAGGAGGTTCTGTATTCGTCCCGTATGTATGTATGTAAGTATGTATGTATGTTTGTATGTGCGCGATTTTCTCAAAAACTACTGATTCGATTTGGATGGGGTTTTCACTAACGTAATCTACATACTTTTTAATTCCCGACTCTGAAAAACGGGGGGTGTTCTAAGTCTGACGCCTATGTCTGTCTTTGGCTTCGTAGCTCCCAAACGAATGGACTGATTTCAATGCGGGTTTTTAATTGAAAGCTAGTTTAATCGGGTGGGCTCTTACTAAGCTTTATTTTATGAAAATCTGTCCAGCTGTGACCGTAGCACCGAAGCGTTTGTTAGTACCTATTTTGCATAATATGTAGTGGACCCCAAGTTGACGCATTTAAGGAGCAACAATAATGTGAAACTATTCTTTTTCTACTTCTCTCCAGTCCAGCTGACCCACCAGTGAGTCAGGAACAATAGGTTTTTGTGTCTCATTGGGGTTTGATGGGTAAAGGGATGGAATTATGTGTCGGGGGTTTTAAATTTTTACTTTAAGTTTTATTCCACTAAATGTGTTTCTATATTTCCAAAGCTGTTATTTATTATACTCTTCTTGTGTAAACGACCACTTACTTGTTAATATTAGAGCCTTCTTTCAGCCTGTCGCCCACAGCGCCCGTCTTGACTGCCCGCTCGGACCCCGCCAAGTCAACGAGCGACAGCCGTGCAACTTTCTCGCCGGAGACGCCAGTCCCAGCGTCGGTGAGGGTCTGAGTGAGCACGACGCTGAACACGGCGTGCGACCGAGATGACTCGCTGTTCATATTTGTCGCAGCGACTGTCCGTGATTTGTTGCCTTCGGTCATAAGGTTGTCGATGTCCTGTTGACAAGAAAGGAACGATGATAAAAGTTATTTGTAAATTTATCTCGAGGAAAATAATAATTCTAATAAAGAGGTAACCGCTAAAGGCAAGTCTTAAACATGTATTTTGGTAAACAAGATAAACAAAATTACTGGAAATCATAAAACCCGAATGCGTAATATTTTAATATTATACCCTAAGTCACTCGCACAGTGAAGACAAATCTAATGATACCTCTTACGTCGAAATCCATCAAGCCGTTTAGGCTACAAAGCGTGGCAAAAAATAGTCATTGATACCTACCATCGAAAAACAATACCCTTCTTCTGGGCAGTCGGTTACAAAATGCACTTAATCGGAATATGTTTGTTTTGTAGATTTGCCCTGATTTGCCTTAACGAAAACTTTTTGTGTTAAGCCTGTGTGGATGAATTTCACATTCTAATACCTATACTTTCAAATTATGGAATCCGACCTATAAGCCTATAAATAAAATTCCCCATCGCACACAAGTTTCACAGAAAAACAGTTTCATAAAACTATCAGTCATATAAAACTCCAAGTGTTGTAGCAAAAGCTTCAAGGATGAAAAAGAATGAGTCTACAATATAAAACTAGTTAAAACTTTTACATCTACGTTACACAAAGTTTGCACTCCGCGATGTCGAAGTGTCTACGGGTTGTGCTGTTTCGCGAAAAATGCAGTTAGGTACATCATGAAAATGGACACGTCGAGCAGAAGAAAAATACTTAAGTTTCCTAAAATTGCCGCCCATGTGGACCTAATACGATATAGGATTATTAGTTTGATGAAAAAAAACGTCACCATCGTCAGTGTCCTACTGACGATGGTTTTGGGACCTGTGTATCACTGGTACCATCACTATTGAATTACTAACTTATGCCCGGAACTCCGTCGGCGTGGACTTCCCTATCCCGAGATAATTTCAAAAAATCCGGCCTCATTCCTTGTCTTCTTCATAAAGGGAACCTATGTGCATTTCTGGTTTCTAGGTCTAAGGGTTTGATGAATCAGTTGGTGAGTAAGTCAGGACCTTTTATAATTTATTAGAGTAGCACAAAGTTATTAAACATCAATAAACAATCACAAGGGATAGGGTGCCTGGTAGCCTGCAAGCAAGCTTATGGATACTTTATTGTGACTGAACAATCACTAAATGTTGGACAACAAATAGTTGTATTCCGTGTAACCTAACCACATGTGTGACCGCACTTGTGTCTTTAGCCATTAAGTATCCCGTTTGGCCTGTGGAGCACATTCAGCCTTAGCATAAACCCGCTCTCCACAGACCGTATGTTTAAGCTGAGCTTATTACATACTGCTGTTAGTCTAACGCTTATTCATAAGCACCGGCCCTTGCCTGCAGTTTACAGTATCTAATCCTCTATAGGTATCTAGATATACGTAGGTATATACTCGAACACAAAGGTTCGTTATCCATGTAGGCTAAAACCCGTCTACCAGGAATACACTAATAAACCAAGTTCACAGAAACGTTATGATTACCTATACAACCGTGAAATTAAATGCTTTTACCCAGCAGAGTATTAAATAGGAACTGAAAAATATGATGAAATCCAGCGCTCTATAAAGGACTGTTCTCGGAAATGTTTATTATGAAATTCTGAATAAAAACATACTGAAAACTCTGCTGGAAATAGGATTTTCCTTTGTTTGTTTTTATTCAAAGAGTTTAATAAAAAAAAGGTTGTAAAAAGGAAGCGTATCAGGTTGATGTGAATCGTTCGCTATCGGATTATATCGTCTACGCTATCGGGATTGAAATCACAAAGGGTCGCTTATCTCCAAGGGATCCCTAACTTTCCATGTTTTCCTGTTGTACTTACAATATTTAGAAGCACGAATATCAACCCTCCCATCGCAAAACAAACTCAAGCCATGAATGCACTAATTGGTTAATTTAAAACAATCCGGAGATAGAACTTATTTTGAGCACGTTTGCGCTAATATCATCCCAAAGTTGTTTTGTTAAAGCCTCGGCTGATACTTGGAAATTCAAGTTCAGTTTGAATTAAATTTCATTGAACGAAGTTAGGTAGGTAGGTACTCTCTCTGAGTAGGGTTGACAGAACGAAAAATACATTTTGGGACCGAGTTACAGGTTTAAGCCTGAAAGCACAGGCATTTCTAATTTTAAACATTTTGCGGTAAATAAATGTGTGCCTATTTTTTTTATACGAAAAAGGTGGCAAAGCGGCTTACGGCCTGCCTGACGGTAAACGGGCACCGTAGCCCATGAAACGCTTGCAACACCGAATAATTAGCGTTGCGGACCCTGACAGCTTAGGGGACAAGCAGGTTTCCCGCAACACAGCGCATCCTCAGGAGCTCCGAAGACTTTCCTCACCACAGGAATACAACACAACCGAAGAGTAGCGTTATTTGGCTGCTGAATTCTGTAAGGTAGAAGTACTTCCCCAGTCGCGCTGCTCTAGATTTGAGCGAGGTTTTATGTTGGTATATATAAGGTTGCTACACGATAAGGTGTAACTTACAACAAAATAAAAAGACTATGGAAAGTATCGAATAGTTCAACTGGAATAAAAACCCCTGAAACAGATTTTGTTCTCTCGCAAATCCAAAAATACCTGACATCCCTAACCTAAAGTGAGGCTGGCCGTTAATTCTTCCACGATTCCACGCAACAAGGATAATCCAGGCGGCGCCGCATGATTAAACACTTGCTCGGCGTTTGTACGGCACACGTATTAACGGTAAGCTGATTAATTTTTACCTGGGGAAAGGTAATCCACTTCAAAGGTCAGGAGAGTCACTTCGAAAGTGTTGTTTTAATTGGGGGAAAGTATTTTTAAAGAAATTAAATTTTTAATGTGTTCAAATAATCATGACCACTCACTTTCAAATTGTCGGTAGGGTATGGTTTATGGAGTGTGGTATCGGTAATTTACCGAATACTGTATCATCTGATTAAGTTTCTTTCATATCGTTTTTCTTCTGTAGTAAATAAACTATAAATACAATCATATTTCATTTCGTTGATTCACCCTCCTCGCAAAACTCACAAAATTATCATACACAATCCCGCAGAGAAAACCGAATCAATATCAAGAAAGTTGTAAAAATGAATGTTAATTTTTCGGTAAACAAATTCACATGAGGAGCAGACAGCCAATCACCTTCCGGCGAGGGTTGTTTGCGCCGCACCCAAAAATAAAACCCTAACACAAACACACCAAGACATTCGTACTCAAATTGTGTTAGCAGGGCTGCCAGATGACCCTCTGCGGTTAGCGAGTGTTGAAACATGGACCGGAAGAGATAATACAAATAATGAGAAACAGCTACGAAAGGTACCTACCACACCAACTAAACAAATCCCTGTAACCATATATAATGAATGCTATAAATATTGTGAATTGTATGTCGTTATTGTGTACCTTTCTATACCTGGTACCTGCCTCTGACCCTAAGGTAGGTAACCCTAAGGTTGCACGGTATCGAAATTCAATTCGGCGGGAAATGTTTGTTACATCTCTTTTCATTTGGTTTCGTTGGGAAAAAGTGGAATATGTATGGAATTAGACCTTTTTATTCACCACAAACCGTATCAAGTGCTTCCATCAATCAATATCTAGTACGCTTTGTTAGATATTCATCGTGCAATATTCGCTGTTATAAGACTTTTAGAGTAGTATTTGTGTATTGATAATTCCGAGTAAAACTGACTAGCAAGTTTCATTGTTTCGTATGTCAAATAAAATATGAGGCGTAATCGATCGAACCGAATATGGGGTCATTTTAGATTTGTTATGTAGGTACGTATGATATAGCCATTAAGATTGACTAATATTTCTAATATAATATGTAGTCTCTACCCTTGCAAGAAATTATTACAATATCACCATTCTAATGGATCTACACAAAACTATCTTTTAAATACGTTCACATATCGGTCTGGAAGCAGACATACGCGCCAAAGTAACAGTTGTATACCTTTGACTGGCAGCCACACGACAGATCTACAGCAACGCTATCTACGCCCCAAAGTACAGCTTTATTATTTTAACTGAAAAACTAACTTTTTAGCTAAAAGCGCAGTTTTCAAGCAGCTGAAACGCGGCATCTTTCAGTAAAATCGATTATGTAAGTACAAATCTATCCACAGTTTGTACTTGTTGGACCGAGAACCGACGTGGCAATGCATTAGTACTTCCCCCACGTACACTTGTGCAGTATTAGCATATTGGCTTACAAATCACAGCAGCCTGTGATAAATTGACAACGCATACGACTGGTGCAAGTAAAATCCGAACACGGCTCAATATTTCAATATTAAAGTGAAACACTCGAAGCCACGAAGCACAGCTTGGCAGGAACGTAGACGGACTATTTCAATACCAAGAAGGTTTCAATTCCACAAAATGGGAGTTTATTTTACGCTCCACCTGACGTTTGAGGGTTTGTACAAAGTCAGGAGATACGGTGCAGTAGTGAAACGAATACTTAGAGAGTTAAAGTGCACCGCAATTAGCTTTGTGTCTGAAGATGTAATTGCATCTTAGTTATAGATGAGCTTTCTGGGTTCTGTACCTGAACTGTGAAGACGACTCTTTGTGTTTCGTCTTATAAGCAAAAGGTTCAAGCATGAATGCGGTACTGAAGTTGAAGTGTTGATTTTGCTTCGATTTAGATTTGTTTTTGCTTTGAATTTACACTCCGATACCGAATAAAGTACCGCAAAATGTACACTGTACCTACACCTACGGATAAGGTTTCGAAACAGATACAAATAAATACAAGACAAAGTTTGTACAATTGTAGTCAATCGTACGGACCGACTCTAACATCCGGTCGCGGATACATTCGCTTCAGTCATAAACTGCCACCATTGTAGTGATTTCCGAACATTATATCCACATGTGGTTTCCTTTTCTTTTCTTCGGATTATTTCTTATTCATAAGTAACTATACGTCTTGTGCTATCTAAATATTGTACTGATTGACCTATGTGTAGTAAAACTTATTTCTGCTGGTAGAAACAAAAACTAAGAACCATGATAAAACATATTAAAAAAGATCCTTGTATGATCAGGAATTTAAAGAAAGGTTTTATCAGATATGAACACCGTTTAGTTCATAAACAAAGTCCATGTAAGTCTCCCTCATCACTTAGGTAATTGACTATCAAACAGACTGTATCACAAATTCACAAATTACTAATAGACCAGGGCCGAAGCCTTCAAAAATGGTAAAAAATGAAAAAAAATTACAGTAGGATGAAACCCATTAGAAAAGGAGGGGAATATGATCAAAATGAAAGGAAAAATAAATTACGGTCGATCCGAGTTCGGGAAAGGGGGGGGGTGAGTTTTTAAGGGTAAAAAATGGTTTTCCTTGATTTCCGGCAAAACTACAAGTCTTATGGAAAAAAGTTAAATGGCAAAGTTGTAGGTAATAAAAAGATCTACAACTTTTGTATTTGCAATTTTTTCACATAACCTCAAAATTTAGGTGAAAAATTCAAAAAACCAAGTTTTTGGTTTTTTATTTATATCTTTTTCAAAAATGTTTTTTTTTCTACGAAATTTGGTGAAAACTTACCTTATTATGTCCCAAATACACTGTAATTTATTTGATTTAAAATATTTATTTTTTCGCCTTATTTTAACTTAATATCAAAAAAGCACCCTAATTTTCAATCGAAAATTCTGACGTCAAAATATCAGCTTTTTTCAAAAAGTTTGGGAGCGTTTTGTTCGTTGAAATATCTACTTTCTGATGGTGTAAAAAAAAATATACATTACCATAGGAAATGTTCTCAGAAAATGCAAAAAATTGAAAAAAACTCAAATTCGAAATTTATTTTTTAATAATTATCTACAATTTTGAGGTATTTATTAAAATTTACACTTTAATTACTCAAAAAACGTAAGATTTCATGTTTTATTTATAAACGAAAAAATTGCAAATTGAAATATACTTCTATAATTAACAAACAAATAAGTTAATAAAGTTAATATTAAATAAGACATCTACAATATTTTGAAAAAGTTGTAGAATCTTCTTTAACCCTTATCTTCCCAGTGATCCATTTTTGGAACGGTAACATTGATATTTTTTTTTAAACATAACAATTGCGAATTAGTATTCTTTTTTTACGTAGGGATAGCATTAAATTAGTTGCCTGTCAAATTCTAACGCCACGAAGTGCATTGCGCGCGCATTTTGATTGTCAAATAATTGTTTTGTAATGAGTAATTTTCTCAAAAATGACGTCACACATTCGGTAAGTAAAATTTAATTGTAATTTTAGTAAAATTAAATATTTTCTTGCAAATTATAATTGGATTTACTGTTATTTTATAATACCTAATACTAAAATAAATATATATTTTGAGTATATAGTGCTTTTGACATGTTTTCTGACACCGTTCCATTTTTCAAACAATGGGAACATATTACCCTGTTATCATTGAGAAAAAGTATGAATACATTCGGCTTCATATTGCTTGTTTTTTGTTTTAGGTTGACGGTAAATTACATTATTTCGTATTTAGAAGACGATGACGATGTGCTGGAAGCCGCAAGGGTGGATCCAACCTCGAGTCAGGGGGAGTCACTACGTGTACTTTACTATAAAATATTTTTTTTTAGATTAGAAATAATATATTATAAGTGTTCGACCTAGTGTCCGACCCCACGTTGAGGGGTGGGGGGGGATCATGACCCCCATGCCCCCCACCCTGGATCCACCCTTGGGAAGACGTCGTATATATAAACTCCCCCCGAAAGAGCGGAACTAGGTACCTACTTGTCAGAGCACCAGCTATTATATTAGCAGAAGTAGAACTTCGGCGCAATGTATCTGTAGAGGGATGGATAGAGGAACTACAGCAGCAAGAATCCCAAGAGGAAGAGCCCATCCCAAGCACCAGCCACGCTATTTTATAAATATAGATAATAAATATATGGGAGGTGTAGATTGATTAGAATTAGATTAGGTTGAAGAGATGGTGCTGGCAACTACTCATGTTTCCTCTCAACGTGTGTGTAGGTAAACAACGCTTATCAGCTTTACTGATTGTCGCCAGCTGCAAAGGAAACGATTCACATGACATACCCACTATCCTTTACCTTCGTAGTGCAGTCGAAATTCGTAACGAATGACACTACTGCATCCAATGGCGCTATAATAATATAACGAAAATGAAGTACCTACCTACACAAATCACCTTTGGCTGTTATGAAACGGGTTCCTTCAAGCGTTAGATAAGATGGAAAGGACCACTACATAGTGGATAACAGTAGGCAGAGCCAACGTGGCTTGTGTCATAAAAATACCACGAAGAAATGTAGCAACTATGTGGTCGCTTTGCATTCTAAATACTCAGTAGTATTTCATATAACCCCATAATGTTACGGCATATATAAATTTTACATATTTTATAGTAAACTTGTCTAAAATACTCTTTTTACAAGCTTTTATTTAGTCTCCTTTCCATTCATCTCTACAAAGAAATTACATAAGCGTATGTTCCCACTGTTCCATTATTGGATCGGTATTGTAATTCAAAAGGTCATTGACCGATATTTTTTTTTATTGTGTCTATTTAATACTTTGCCCAATAACATGATTATATGTAAACATAAAATAAATCGGGTTAGAAATTATAGGGTTGGGAAGATATGGGTTAAATAATATTTTTAGATGCCTATTTATTGCTGTTTTAAGATAATTCATATATCTGAGTGACCTTCGGTAAATTTTAGCCCATTGTAAGTTATTTCATAGAGAAGTGGGGACGGACCTAGGAGGGTCTGGGCCTTACTACATACCTGCTATTTCGTAGCAGCTGTAAAAACCGTTAGCCAGTATTCGAGATACAGAGCAGTGTACAACATCGTTTTTAAAAAATAGTAAATTAAAAATTAAAAAACCCGACTGCCAAAAAACAACTAAAAAGTTCAAAACAAGAGCACTTTTTAAGCAGTCTGATGCAGTTGGTGGCAATTATTTGTGTTAAATCTTAGATTTTATGCCACCAACTGCATCAGACTGCTTGAAAAGTGCTCTTGTTTTGAACTTTTTAGTTGTTTTTTGGCAGTCGGGTTTTTTAATTTTTAATTTACTATTTTTATTTTTCACTTTTTAGTTTTTAATGTATGTTTTCGTAATCTTCTTTTTTGTTTGTATATCGTTAATACTTGAAATAAAAACTTAAATCAATAAGTAAGAATTAGCGAGAATGATTGCTTTGTTAAACAACTTTAAATCGTTATATATCCTAAACTATTATTTAAAATGAAAAATGATAAAAGGAACCTAAAGATGATTTTAAAATACCTATTCAACGACACCCCACTTGACATAGTTCATCAACTTTTTTTTTTTTCATTTTGACAATATGGCGTCTGGTTGTCGCTGTGGTGAATTTTGATTACTGTTATGTCTTTAGTGACACTCGCAAGGTTAAGACGAATCGATTGACGTAAGAATTATCAAAATCGGCCTACGCATTTGGTCTCTAGAACGCCACATAGAAACAAACATACATTCATACATACATACATACATAGACTGATAAAAACATTACCCTCCTTTGCGTCTCGCAGTCGGGTAAAAATACACGTGCAGACTGAATTACTCTAAGTGAATTGTGAGAAATTTACTTTATTTTTTGAAAAAAAATATAATGAATAACGTAATCAGAATTAAGTATCATAGTACGATTTACATGTATAATTATATTGTATGAGATTTTCTATGACATGAATGTAATTCGAATTAAATAAATAAACTTTTTAACTAAAAAAAATTGCAGCAATCACATTTTTTTGATGAAATTTACATAGTGATTAAAAAAAAAATTTCAAATTTGAGATTTTTTAAATTTTTTGCATTTTCTGAGAACATTTCCTATGGTAATGTATATTTTTTTTTACACCATCAGAAAGTAGATATTTCAACAAACAAAAAACTCCCAAACTTTTTGAAAAAAGCTGATATTTTGACGTCAGAATTTTCGATTGAAAATTAAGGTGCTTTTTTGATATTAAGTTAAAATAAGGCGAAAAAATAAATATTTTAAATCAAATAAATTACAGTGTATTTGGGACATAATAAGGTAAGTTTTCACCAAATTTCGTAGAAAAAAAAACATTTTTGAAAAAGATATAAATAAAAAACCAAAAACTTGGTTTTTTGAATTTTTCACCTAAATTTTGAGGTTATGTGAAAAAATTGCAAATACAAAAGTTGTAGATCTTTTTATTATCTACAATTTTGCCATTTAACTTTTTTCCATAGGACTTGTAGTTTTGCCGGAAATCAAGGAAAACCATTTTTTACCCTTAAAAACTCACCCCCCCCCCCCTTTCCCGAACTCGGATCGACCGTAATTTATTTTTCCTTTCATTTTGATCATATTCCCCTCCTTTTCTAATGGGTTTCATCCTACTGTAATTTTTTTTGGTTTCAAAAATTATCGACCCTGGTCTATAAGTCAACTTCGACAGAGTAAAAAAATAAAAAGTAACTTACATTTTACTTCAAACCTATCTAACTTTCCTTTAAAAACTTGAATAAAAGCAATCTATCGAATACGTAAGTAACCAACTTCAAAAAAGTTTTAATGCCCGTTTACCCAAAATAAGGCAATCACATTAAACAATCGAGCTTCCATTAGGCTTGAATTGACAGAGCGACTGACGGGTTCAAGGTCACCCCTGACGTTGACGAAACCACTAGAATCAGAAGGACAAAAGCACCATTTCACGCACAACCTCACCTCACACATTTAGACACTGAGAGCTACAAAATATCGCGTGCAGTTGAAACTGCAGTGGTTCGGTTTTGTCAGAGCCTAAAGCCGCACTGCAGGTGGATTGCTTAGTGCCTACAATCTACGTGCCAGGAAACTAGCAACACTTAACACGCAGGTCGGCAGGTACCTACTGCGACAACATCTAGTACGTCAGGTTTCTAAATTGGTATTCAGGCGTCTAGACTCCAGGCGCCAACGAAAGCCACGAAACCTGGATTTTAATTACCTGTGTATATTTTCAAGCCCTTTCGAGAGCAAACCTGCTGTCCTTACCTACTTGGTGACGAAACCCTCCAAGGGTCGTCAAGTTGCCCCGAGCGGGATTACGGTAACGTTGAGGGCACAAGCCTGTCAAGAGCATTATCCTATGATAGTTTTACTAAGAGATTTATTTAGTGGACACTAAGGACAATAATCGTATGTCATGTTTAGTCTCCAGTATGAATAGTTCAGTTAAGATTCGCTTCACATAATGTACAAGGTAATAAAATTTCCTAAGAATATAATCGACAATATAGAGAAAAACAAGACCCCAGCCAAATGGAACTTAATGTAATAAAAACAGGCGAAAGTATAGAAGATGGTTATCAATCTTGCTCTCATATTAGAAACTAAATTACGCTGTAGTAACAAAGAAATTATTTTTGCTCGGGTAGATATGATGGAAACTTTATTGTTCTAATCTTTCAAGAAGTACCAAAACGTTTATTATACACTAAACACACAAATGAGATGTTACGTTATGCTAAATATTCTTGTTTTGAATATAATAACATCTCAAGACTGGCTTTAATGTGCTGAAGATATAACGTATGAATCAGCTGTGTGTTGGCATTTAACAAATAAATCATTCTTTGTGTGGTTGTAGTTTGTCAAACAACTATTATTTATAGATATAAATAACCAATCCGCACTGGGCCTACGTGGTGGACTACGGTCTACACCTCACAGACAGAAGGCCTAAGTCCCAGCTGTGGGACAGCAGTGGAGAAAATTATAAATATGCTGATTATGTAAATAAATATTGACAGAGACCGAA
Organism: Thalpophila matura; assembly: GCA_948465475.1. Taxonomy (NCBI): domain Eukaryota; kingdom Metazoa; phylum Arthropoda; class Insecta; order Lepidoptera; family Noctuidae; genus Thalpophila; species Thalpophila matura. Next base: position 17,165,366 of record OX419177.1, read on the forward strand.
CAATTACGTAGCATGATCATAATTCCTCATTAAGCTGAATGGATAATTGGACTCGTTGAGCTGTGACGCAATCAGCCCATCGATCATACCAAACTGATTTTGTATCTGCGCAAAACGAGAGCTTTTAATCAGGATTATTAAATTTAATAACCGTCGTTTGATGCCCAGCTAAATTTATTTTGATGGCTTTATGTTAAACTAGCTGTGCCCGCGACTCCGTCCGCGTGGAAGTCGGAAAATAATATTAGGTCGTTATTTCATTCGATAAACAAAAAAAATATGCGAACCACCACACAGTAGGTATCAATCAGTAGTATCAGTACCAATATTACCCTTAATTTTTCACGACACACCATCTATCTGATATCATCTATCACCAATCATCACCACGCAACACCTACCACCAGATGCCCGTTACCAACTATCTATCAATTAGTAATCAACTATAATTACCTAAATTCGGAAAACAATATCATTTTGAGACATTAAATTAATCTAGACCCTAATATGTGCCCTTTCTACGGGATTGCGTTCAATTGGGAGGTCGAGTATATATCTACTCATCAAGTAACTATCTGTATCTCAAGAGGACTTATTTTATTTTTCTACCACTTTTGCGGGCGCGAGGTGATTTGGCCATATGAAAACTAAGACATGCGCGACAGCTGTCATTTTGTATTTTGAAAATGGTTAATTGTCTAGTTTCCTCTTGTAAAAGGCGGTCTGCTGCTTCACATTGCGAAACCATGAAATTTCCTATCACATGGTAAGTATATTATAATTATGCACCTACATGGTATTATTTATGTACAATCTGTAAGTCTGTATCTGTGTGTGCTTGTCGAATTTTCGTTGAGTGCTATTATACGTGTTCACCTCGCCCCCCGCAAGAAGTGGTAGAAAATGTTATTCGGTGATTCACCGCTATACGTCTCCAGGGCTATATGCTCTAAGGACTTTTCTTGATTTGAAATCAAGGAGGTTACATTTATTTTACATCAAAAAGATCTATCTATTTTTACAACAACGCATAGATTAAATTATGATTGGTCTCTGTTGCTAAGCAACAACAATAACAATTTGGACTTACGTCATTTGCAAAATGATTGTGTTTTATGATTTATAGCAATGATAAATAAACAATAATATATTTTATATAATACCTCATTGATTTAAAGTAAAAAAATATTACATATCTAACATTTCATTATTTATTAGTAAAAAGACCACATTAATTTATTTTAACAGTTGTCCAATGACGTTTCAGTTGTCACCATTTCTTGATTTGAAAGTTTGAAATACTCGTGGCGCCACTGACCACGTAATGCCGGGTCCACATATGTATTTATTTTGCCCGATCCGACTTTAATCGGGCAAAAACCGACTCGAGATGGAACGGGCCGTATCGCGTATCGTATCAGAGCGGCGTATAGAGACCGCGTATCATGATTACGTATCACTACTCATATGATACGCGTCGGCGATACGGATACGGTGATTAGATTGAACAAATACCTACATATGCAGAGCCGGCTTAATACTTGTGAGCAAAGTTACTTGTGTGACTGTTAGACTTTTTGTAATAACTTTTGATAGAGTGGACCGATTTTAATGAAATAAAGGCTAAATGTTACCTCAAGATATTGCCTATAAATTTCTTGCTAACTCCTCAAAATAAATTCAGTAGTATTGATTTGATGCGTGTTCAAACACACAGACAAACAGACAGACAAACCGACAGACAAACAGACAGACAAACAGACAGACATTAATTCTAAAAATGATAGAAATTTACTTTATTAGTTATTCTTAGTCCCCCATATTATTTTTATGCAAATATATGCAATGTATTCTCTTGCATATAAATACATCATCTATCAGTGACCTTCTTTTGTGCCGAATAGTCGGCAGTCTGGTCAGAGACGTTGACTGAGGTGTTGTTGCTGTTTCTCCAGTTCTCCAGTCGTGTCGCTGTTCCTAAGGCCCGACAGCCGCCCAACCCAAAATCGACATTTAGGTATTGTGTAATGTGTTATAACAAACTTTGTATTAGTACTCAGTAGTTGATGTATAATTTGAGATTTTATTGTAACTTCACTGGCTTACAGTTCTATTCTTCGTTTGGTCTGTTCGTAAGCTGAATTTAAATAAAATGTACTTTTTATAATATGAAACTTATAAAAGATAAAAACATTTTTTTATTCTTATAATCAGTTAGTTGGTTCAGAATTTTTCGGTTCGATATTGGTTTCGTTTTTTGTATAATGCAGATTAATTATATTAATATCTTGAAATTACAAAAAATGCATTTACCTGATTTTGAAGTTATGCAACGGTAATAATTGTATTAATGTGTCACGTGTCACTTGGTTGCGTCGGAACATAGAGGGGAAGGTGCGGAAGTGGGGGTGAAATTCGAATCGTGACGATTCTATTGCGCCCTCTTAACTGTTGCTAATAATGAAATAATAACAAGGAAAGTTCGCTACATAGTGAAGACTGGAATTTAACGGAATCTGGTAACAATAGAACTTTTAAATTATACTTTGGAGACGGTAAGGACAATGACGATAAATAAATTAAAAATGCTATCAGTAGCTTTTCAGAAAACATTACTATGATTAAAGGAACTTTATGAAGCCTACCTACTAGTTATAATATTATAATAATTCGTTTAAAGTAGGTGCGTACAAAGTTCCTGGGATAATAAATTCTTCTTAGTTTTTCTGAGAAACTTAATTTGGGAGCCACGCAAAGCTGCTATAAGCTTAACCGCACTATCGCTTGCTTGCAGTGGTTTTAAAGTTTTTTTAATAGCGTGCTATAATCGGAATGTCCATTATTCTGTCTTTGCTCGCTTTCATTTATTATTCTTATCTTTTCACAATAAATAGAGAGACGAGAGATCTCTCATAATTATTATTTGGGTCCCAATTTGCAGATAAACTTGAATTTATGGTAGGTAGGTACTTCTCTTTACTCACGCCCAGAATTTTCAGATTCCAGACGTAGTCTACGACGGGCTCGGCGATACTTACTCTGTTTTTATCAAGACAAACAATTATTTTCTTTAAACAAAAAACCCAAAAAAAGGCTGTAGCTTATTTCTTTACACATATAACAAACACATTTGGAAAACATTTCTTCACCTTCTAAGGCAGTCGGGTAATAAGAATCTACATCATCATCATCATCAGACACATCTTATATGCATGCCTTCATGAATGTTGAATCGTAGGTATAAAGGCATCGTCAGCCGTGACCTGAGATACTGCGTGTAATCCATCACGAATATGACCTGTACCTACTCATAATATGATGTATAGCCACGTCTCTGCCGACGCAGTAAACAGGAGGGAGAAATGATTGAATACAGCTTATACAGCTCTAGGGAATGCTAAAGAAAACTCTGAATATAATTCTGGTTTCAACAAAAAAAAAAAACATTTCACTGACTTCAAAGTTAAACATAGATTTTCGAATAGATATCGCATAACAATGAAAAGTCATATTTTAGCAGAAATTAAAAATATTTATCAGCATTATTTCTAAAAATAAATATGCCAACGAATTCGGGATTGTTTTCTAGACTCGAATGAAAAGATTAATTAACGGACAAAGCTTTATATTACCTTAAATTCCAATACAAAACTAAAAAGCAGCCAAGAAATATTTTCTAATAAAAGTTTTAGACAAGCCAAAGGGGACTCTCGAGAAACGGTTGAAGGTAATCTTGGAGGCGACGTTATTATTCACTGGGAGGGCGTAGGCGTTCAGCTGAGCCGAGTTAATTGAAAACGAAACAACACTAACAATAACACAGCCTGCTACAGGAATATTCGAAATCTTGGCGTTAACTAAACTCATTTAGGCTAGCAAACTGCTTTAGAAAGGCGTTTCGGTTTAGCTGCAAAGTTGATTCTTTGAAAAACCATTCATACACTCATTATTAGTTAAGACTGCTAAGCTTATTTTCTCCATAGTTTCGTCATCATCATCATCATCGGTAAAAGATAAATCTATCTTAACATTGGAGTTCCTAAAAAAGTAATCAGAAGATAATAGGAGCAACGAACATCTGTCTCAGCCCTCTCAGCTGATGGAAATAATCAAATATTTTGCGGTACAGCTACCCAGCTTGACGTCCCGGCGTCGGCGTCGTTGCTCCGTGGGAATTCTTGTAAAACTATGCGTGTACCATGGAAATATGTTACTGATATTAATAAAAAGTATTTTTATCTTGGTTATACTTTCTGAAAATTAGACGGCAAGCAACATTCTTATTTGGATTTTATGAAGTATAAATAAATATTTATTCTGTATTTAGTTAGTATCGTAAACCTTTTACTTTTAATACTCATTCAATTTTGTACTCTCTTTTATAAATTGATTTTTTATGAGAAAACGTCCGATTAGAGCCGAGGTATATTTCTTTAAACTAATGTTTTCATCTTCAATGAAACTAATTCACAATACATCTAAATATGAATGTAATTTATTCAACGAATTTGAACAAAGCGTGTAAATAAACGACTCGTTCAAATTAAAATGACAATAACCTTACTTTGAATAACAATGCCTACAACAATGCTCTTTTCAACTGTAAAATATTAAGGAAAGTCTAAATTTTGTACCTACTACATTTTGTTTTTTGTACCTACTACAAAATTTAGACTTTCCTTATATTAATATTTTACAGTTGAAAAGAGCACAGAAATTAGTTCGGTCCAATTTAATTTAGAATATTGATCGCTTCAATATTGAATAAGCTACCTACTGTTTTAGAATTTAGAAGAGACCAAAATAAATAAAGACTTGGAAGTTTATTGGATATCAGAAGAGCGGAATGGAAAAGTTATGTTCAATTAAAGTTTTCTATAAGAATCTATAGGCAAAGAAAATATTTCACAACCTTTACGGAAAATTCTTTGTATGTAACGAGCCGCGAGTTTGGCGACGGATGTATTTAAGAGGCTCCTGATGATGATTACTTCCTTTAAATAAATATGTTACAGCGTACCTGAAAGTACGGGTAGATATTTCATCAATTGAATTCGTGGCAAAAAGTAAAAGACAAGTAATCAAACATTTTAAGACCAAACCAAATAAGATGGAGTGGATCTACATCCAGCTTAGAGTAATTTGTAGTAAATCAATTTACTTTCGAAACTCCAAGTTTTGGTATTGCAATATAATATCTAGAAACATCATTACGGCTAGCAGCTTGATCGCACAGTAGGTACCTACTTTGACGAAAATGGAATAGATTGTAGCCTGTATGCTACTCAACCGTTTTGATTGCAAATGTCAACTTGCCTGGTCCCCATCTGTGAGATAGGATTGTCAATTCTGGAAATGGATTCCTTGCTCGGTTTTGAACTGCCAATAGCGGTATAATATTTGCATATATTCCAATATTCATGCAAAATATTTTTATATCTAAGCACTTTAATTTAATCAACCATCCTTCTGACTCAAAGTTAAGCTGTTACCCACCACTGTTAGACACTAACTGCGCTCGGAATAAACTTTTCGAATTAAACAGCAGTTTCTCGGATTAACCGAATAATTTAAAGAGTGATAAAGCGGAAAGCGGGTTTAGAATATTTGATTTATGAAACGCCATTCCAAGTCTAAAAAGTCCAAACTTAACATAATTATATCGCTTTTAAGATTGCTAAGTAAACATCCAATCTAGTAATAATCTGCAAAATATTTTAGCCCACGTTATTGACATGATCATCATACATAGATGTTATTTATTAACGAATCAAAGTAACAGATCTTTATTTACCCAATATCGAAGAAAGTAATACATAGTCATTTATCAGCGATCGGCTGACAAAAGTGCTACCATATTTTTGATTAACTCGTTCCTTAAGATGATTCAGCAGAACCGTGTTCAAATAAATGACACGTCAAATATCTCCCACAATAAAGCAAAAGCTTATGACTGACAAATGATCAATAAACTTTACTGGACTATAAAATTGGAGTCGACTTGGATGAAATCCGTTTAGATTTACGATCCTTCAAATTACACCGACTCGCAGAGTTGTTAGGGCAACCATGCAAAGTTACGCACCATCGCCTCTGATAGAAATTGAAAGCGGCAATCGGAAGGGATAAATAGAGGACATCATGGGAAGCAATAACGATGAAACGTTAAAGAGCGTAAGTGATCTGGAGCAATTTAAGCACCTACGAGGCGTTTTAAGTATGAACTTTAGCTAGACATAAAAACTTTAGAAATCACTACATAGTATAAAACAAAGTCGCTTCCCGCTGTCTGTCCCTATGTATGCTTAGATCATAAAAACTACGCAACGGATTTTGATGCGGATTTTCTTAATAGATAGAGTGATTCAAGAGGAAGGGTTATTATGTATATTACATCTAGAAAAATGCGGGCGCAGTCGCGGGCGGAAGCTTATGTAATAAAAAAAACAAAATCAAGACCAACAAAATATCTTAAACAGAATTATCGCTAAACGAGCACTTATATAAGGAAGACAAGGCAAAAAGAATTTGATAGCAAGCAAAGCCCAATTTCATTTTTACAATATAATCAACTTAGTTGAGCGATTCGATAAGACATTCTCGGTGAGTGGCAGAATGTCGAAATAACATCAACCGAGTAAAGCCCCCCCTCTCGCGGTTCTAAGCCATCTAAATGGACCTGTTAAAAATACATACAGGCAGTCCAATGACCAATTTTCCATTACCTACATACATATTTTAATAACTATCCAATATAGGTAAATCAAATGATTGACAAAGTTGGCCTAACAAATATTGCAAGCAGGTTTTATAAATTGTTCTTTTCATAAAATTAAATCAATTGGAAAACGAAATATGGTTCGTAAAAACAATATTTTCATTTCATTTACATTCAAACAAAAAATATTCAACTGTAAAAGAGTTTTCCGATTCAATTCAATACGACGATCTTTTGAATACATATTAGCTACCCTGCAGCGATCGTGAAACATTCTTGAGTCGAGAACTTTTCAAAGTATTTTATGGGGCAATGAAAATTTAATCTGCAAATGGAAGATAGGGCATAATGAGCGACTCTGGATCGCAATTAAGAGTAGAAACGAACTGACCTTTCGACCCGTACACAATTTAGTAATAAAAATACCAGCACAGCAGCCAATGACAGGGTTGGTGTCGACTTCAACGAATAATGCACGAGTCTATAATTAGCACAAAAATAGATACCGAAGGCCGAATTTGCAGTACTTGGACCGACTTGAAGGAGATTGCCGTACGCAGACGACCACGGCGCGGCGGCGATCTCAAACTATTTCAAACAAAAAATGCCGGTCGCGAGTGCGCGTGCTGCTTGAACTTGCTGTACGCAGAGAAGAAATTAAAAAAAAATACCTCCCCTCTAGGTTAAAATCTATAGGTCCACCAGTTTAGGCGGTGCGTTGTCTGCCATTCAGTAAGTCTGTCACGGTATTGTTTTAAAGGTATATTATATAAGCTATTGTTTTGTTGCGTGTGCCTGAAAGTCTGAAGAAAGTAATATTCGGAAATAAATAGCTTATAGTCTTCGCAATGACGTCAATGCGAAATACTAGCGCGAGCGGAACATCAATAACTCGTTATTACGAATTATTACTCGATGAAATGTATTGGCCAAGAATAGGAACTCTTCTATCGATAATTTAAGTAGCTTTTAGCTATACAAACAGTAGAACGGAAGATAGTAGCATTTCTTTTAGATAGCAGTGGCTACTATTTTCTTACCTGCATTTGTAAAATACCCGGATCTAATGTTTCTGAACCATGAACTTGTTTAAAAACACTAATATTTCGAAAGAATGTTTAGAATTATTAAACTTTACGTTATCTGAAGAACGCCGAGAAACAAACGTAAATATGCGGCAAGAGAAAACATTGTGCGAAACAATTCCCAAACTCAATAAAAATGCTTTTAGATTCTTTGAAACTGGAAACGTACGCATATAGTTCTCCCGGTATAGATAACATCTATAATATATTTGGGACGAAAGAAAATCTTTCGAAAAAGCACAAGGTCAAGGATTTTCGAAAAGAAACTTTCCGGAATAATATTCCATCGTTTATGAGATAAGGGCCGTCGATGGGCCATAAGTAGGGAGCTTAGGCAGGTGAGCTGCGAGTGAGTACTTTCTGCTCAACCCTTGAGGATGAAGTGGCACTGTAGGATGATACGGCGAGATCGTAACGACAGCAAGATACTTCAGATTTATATTTATGAACATTCTGCAAGGGTTCATCAGAGTATTGTTAAGCCGAAGATTGTGATTCATACAGTACTTCAGTGATATTCAAAGGCTTTTAAGAAGCTGCGCTTTCATCAAAGTGTTAAGTGCAGATCGTAAAATATAATAGTAGTCTGGAGTGAACGGGATTAAAATTGAACTGTTAACTTAGACGTTTTATGACGAATTAGGGCTTGGCGACGAATCATCAATTATTTTATTATTAGAAGTTACATTGACGCACACATAGAAAGCTATGAACATTGTTTCTTTGTTATTGTAAGCCATTGACGGAATTACATTTTTGCAGTTTCACCAAAACTTGTTAAATGTTAAAACTTGTCAACATACCTGAAAGGAAGTAACAGCGAGCTGCGAGAGCCCGTCCACGTAAGGTCCGAGCACAGCATGCTCGCGCACGCGCAGTGATCGCCTCGTCGTCTCAGGATCTAGCAGGTCATGTACTCGTTCGTTGTATATCTCCATGTATGACACCTCCACCTAAGTGATTTCTTTTTTGTAAAAACAAGTAGTACAGATAAGGTAATATACCTTAACTGTATTACATTTGCATTTAAATAATAAATAAACTAATGGCTCGTTTTTGAAAGATGAAAATAAGGAAAAGTGAGGAGACTTTAAGGACGGCATTCAGCATCGAAATATCTGACAGAAGTCCGGTTCAGAATGTTTATATAAGATTTTTTAATATTGGTATCCATTCGAACAGATGCTGCTAAATAAAATATGGTGTCAGGTACTATAATAATGTCATCACACTCGAACCTCATAATAAATATTAAGCAAGACTCCTGACACATTAGTAGCACCAAAAAGAACATCTGCTTTTGCCAAGATATAGCAATTACGTTTGATAGTCTCAGTCTGGAGACAGATTGCTAACACAGCACCTGCGAACGTCATAATAAAGCGATAATGAGACATTTACGAGGATATTAGCCCTGTCCGTGTAGTAGTGTAGGGTTGCAAAGGAATAAGGAACATGGACAAGTCTGTGCTTACCTACCGCTAAGTAGTGGAACGCTGGAGTCTGCGTTTCCCTATAGCAATAACTTGATCCTTAAGAGAATAAGTGAATTTTAGGCAAGCGTGCACCATCGTCAACCGTATCATCGCTTTCCATTAGGTGATATCAGGTGACTTGGATAAGCCTACATGTACAAACAATCTATTCGCATACTGCAAAATTATAGTACGGTCGCGATTCTTCCAACTAAATCTTCTGATTATGTTCAGGGAGTACTGTACTGTGATGAACTGATGACGTTTGAAAGCTTTTGGCCCTAATCGGCACATAAAACTGATGTTACCTTATAAGTGAGTGCCGGTGGTGACTGTTGTACTTTGATCCTCTCGAATAAAGAGTCGCATAGCCGCGGGATAATGCCACCTTCATCAGCCCCCGGCGAACCCATCATCGTATATGATTTCCCTGAACCTGGACAAGAGAAAAAGAAATAGTTAGACATCAAATAACCGATAAGAAAAAATAAGTTAAAGCCTGGAATGTCTCTAAAGGCCGAAAGACTGTCATCCATTTTATATATACTGTGGGTTTTGTTACTTAATTTACACCATGGTTTCTCAAAGTGGGGTACGCGAACCCTTAGGGGTTCGTTATTTAGGATTTACGTTATGGCGGCTGGTTAACCGGCAAGTCCGTGCGACAAGCATGATGGCGCGCGCGTGTTGACAATATGGATTCGAGAGGGTTTGCAATCGTCTTTAACAGGGGTTCGTGGGACCATAAGTTTGAGAAGACCAGGTAAGATCACTTACGCAGAGCTTCAAGCTAGTTTGCTCAAAGGAATGTGCACAATACTATCAAAATGGTAGCACGAGGCGTTCCACATTTTTGCAAAACCTATGGGATGGAAAAATCGTGAAATTAATGTATGCGGAGCACTAGTCATAGGTACATTAGATACTGCGACAACATCTCTTTCGAGATGAGATTTCCATGGAAAGACCATTTTTCTCTAAGAATTATTAGGTATGCTGTTTATTTTACTTTTATCTCCTAGTTGACTGACGCGAGGGCACAGTAAATAGAGTGTTTATTCTTTAACACATTACCGGACACATAATAGACTTTTATTGTTATCACTGCTACAGCCGTTAAGCTTCGTGGGTACTTTGGCAGATTTCCCCTTACTCAGCTATACGCTCGTAAGGAATTAACTAATATATCATTTTTTTAGATGCTTGTCCACTCTGGTCGTAAAGGTAGGTACTGAAAATCTACATAGAATGTAACATACTGTTTGAACCAATTACAAAGAGCCTCTGCCCCAAAATGTTATTTCGCTATGTTTTCACTATAACCAGGCAGGAAATTCACATCGAAACTGAACGCACTCGACTCTTTGAATCAATCGGAATTGATTCGCTCGCTAGACGTGAAAACGCTTCATTTGTAAACAAACCTGCACGTTTGACGTTACACCGACCTTTATGTTTCACGTCAAACTATTATTTTGAGTCATAAATCATAGAAATAAGACCTAAATTGCTTTGTTACGTTGAAAGATCAGAAGATGTGTTAAAATAAACAAATATTCGTCGATGTGCTTGTGCGTAAACAAGATATCAAAGCGTGATGATTTAATTAGTCGTTAAATATAAGTTCTGTGTTTCATTCGATTAAAGTGTTGTAGCTATTTTTTGCGTATTTAAAAACGTTGACGTAGGTGTATTTCTTGGCTTTTCCAACAAAATAATTATGATCAATGATTATAGACTGACTAGTTTTGTTAAACTTTCGTTACTTTCACCACCGCTTATTGGTTGAACTAAAACCCAATACAATACAATCTGGAATAATAAATAAGTGAAACTAACAAACAAACTAATAAATTGTTTACTCCAACTGATTCAACAAGAACTGATTGTTAGGGAATCGCACCTCAAGGTTTATTATCACAAGTCCAGAATTAACAACTTTGGGAGCGCTAAGTTGTCCGTTGATAGCAGTTTTGACTGAGAACAATACAAAGTTGAGTTACCTAGTTCACAACTACTTTATGTTTATAGATTACTAAGCAGCAAAATTACTAACTTTGTAGAAACTGACTGTTTGGGTCCAACGGTAATATAATTTAATCAAGTTGAAATTAAACTATGGATGAATTACTCAAACTTTGGCGATATCGAAGCTAATTGTTCTCTGGTGGCTTAACGCCTAACGAGATAGATACCCGTTGTGAAACTTAGTGAACTGGTTCATTCTCGTGTTAAGCTGAGCGTTTTATAACTTGCCTTGGGTTTCAAAAAGCGTAATCAAGTCTCTGATAAGGAAATCTGCAGTCAAATATCATGCGAGCTGTTTTAATAGGTTGATAAAAGTTGAGATGATATTCATGTGAATGGTGTTCTAAACAAAGTGCACCTATTGCTTAGGGCATCCGCAGCGAATTGCGAAATATATTTCCGCAGGCCAAATTAAAACTTCTCGTATCAATATCAACTACGTATCGACTGTCGTACAAGTATAACGAACGTCATATCGAGTAAATAACTTTCCCATCGCGACTCAGTCAGTAGTAAACTTCCACGAAACATGTCACATTTATCTTACTGATAAATAAATAAAGACGTATCACATAAGGGAACTTTGAAGACATGCTTCTCGCGAACTTCTAAAAAATATTTCGGATAACGGTTATCTTAATAAAATTAGGTGTTGACCGCGTATTCACTCGTAGGTAGGTAGGGGAGACCGGGGTTGGTTGACCAGTTTTTTACATTTTAGCTTAAGCTTAAGTGCGGAACTAAATTAGATACAAAATTATATAAAACAGTTCTAAATAGAGCATTTAATTGATTATTATAACAGCTTATTTGAAGTTTGTTACTAAATAAGAAAACGATTATTTTTCGTTTTCTTTAAAACTGTTTTAAAACTGTGTCTGGTAAGTCAACCAACCCCGTCAACGGGGTAGGTTGACCATTCTAGAAAATCGTTGAATATGACTGATAAATAAAAAAAAACTTCACAAATCAACGTTTTTTATTTGTAATTAAACAAGTAGGTAACAATACAAAGTATACCTTCCATTAGGACTCTTGAAAATGTCATATATACAGGGTGGCAGGTTAGACAGTGGAAATATTTTAAGGGGTCATTGTACTCATCATTATGAACAACTTTTACTATGGGACCAATCCCGAAAACGCGAAAAAAAAATCAGCTGTTCCATACATTTATGTTCACATAACTCAACAAAATGTATGGAACAGCTGATTTTTTTTTTCGCGATTTCAGGGTTAGTTCCACAGTAAAAGTTGTTCATAATGATGAGTACAATGAACCCTTAAATTTTTTTCACTGTCTAACCTGCCACCCTGTATATTTTTTCTAAGTTTAAGTCGCCATTAAGGAGATAAACTGCTTCTTATAACCCCTTAAAATAAATAAAACTAGTTCGTCCATATTCTAAAAATCGGCCCAACACAATATATGTAAAATAAATAGTAATAACACAATAATAAACATATGCTGTTGGTTGACTCATATGGTCAACCAACCCCGTATACGTGTTGGTCTACCATCCCCGCTTGACCATATTGTAAACTTGAGCCCAAGGACACGACTCCTAACGTTATTAAAGCAAATATGTGGCATTAATCTAAAGTCTAATAACCGCATTTTGCAATAGTGAAGACTACAAAACCTTTCGATATACACTGCAGTCAAAAAAACCAAAGATATGTCGATAAAAATATTTACGTTCACACCAAAATTTTTAAAATGTTGCCGTTGCTCCTAAAATGTGTCTGTTTCCAGCGCGCCAAGACGGGTCACTAAGCGTCGCTTCATATTGAACTCACAATCTGATGGACATCGTATTGTGATGAATATTTTGGAAGTTATTGCCCATTAGTCAACCTGCCCCTATGGTCAACCAACCTCGGTCTCCCCTATACAAGGGAACTATTTAACTAACCTCGTCTGTCACATGCCTTAACCGTGAAAACGAATTAAACAGTTGTTTTAGCATTTCTAATATTTGAAGTTTTGATAGCGCTTATAGATAAAGTGTCGCATGATGTATTCATCATCGTTTACGACCTGATTGTTCGAGATAAGTTCGGCTTTCCCTGGCTTATGTAATTTAATTTTATCCTACGCGATCCCATTGCCTTTTTCACTCCACGCTTATTTTTCCACGCTTTCCTTTCATTGTTCGACTTTCGGTCAAGGGCGAGTTACACGAGTCACGAACTCATAATATATCATGTTATCCTCTCATGATAAAGTGCTTTTATCTTAACCTACCTATGTGGATAAAAGAATAACATAGAATAAGCCGAAATGAAACACATTTTTGGGATAATTTCAATCAGTGAAAATGAAGCGATATCAAACATGCTTTTACACTTTAACAAACGACTTCATTAAATTAAATTACCGTCAAGTAAAATAAAGAGAAAATTGAAGCAAGACTCGTAACAATGTGACATTTCGTGAAACACATCGCATCTGTAATTACACGGAATGTCAAACAACCGTGCTACACTCTATATTTCATAGTCTATGACAGTGAAATACGAAACTACTATCTGCACCCCTTGTTATATTCTGCACCCGTAGAGCTAGGCACGCCGAGTTTTTCACTGTCACTCGTTTCTTGGTACGAGGAAAAAAATCACAAAATTATTTTACAAATGTGTTTAATAAAATGGTAACTTTATTGATAGCACGTGTATCTTTGCAAGAAAGGAAATCACGTTAGTACTTGAATATGGCGAGCTTCGGTCGGAAATTACTTAATAAGATAAAATACGCGTTTAATTTCCTCGTGGCATTGGTATCTGATATTGGCAGAAATGTATGCGCGAAAATCGCTACCTTTCAGATTCGATAAGATCTCGCTCCAATCGAACTACATATTCGAAGCAAATGTTTAATTGTTAATTTCATAGAATATCTCGATGAAGTTATCAAATTGAATAGTACAGCCGGCCTAGCATGACCACGATAGAAACGGGTTTTGTCTACATAGAAATAGACAAAGTGACAGATTGTAGAAACATTTCTACGTTTTATGAATGAAACGGTAGAAATGTTTCTACAATCTGTCATTTTGTCTATTTCTATGTAGACAAAACCCGTTTCTATTGTGGTCATGCTAGGCCGGCAGGCTAGTGCAATCTATAAGTACTAATATTATAAAGCTGAAGAGTTTGTTTGTTTGAACGCGCTAATCTCTGGAACTAGTCGGATTCGAAAACTTCTTACTGTATAATAATATGATGGCCAGATTCATGAAGAATAGTAAAGGCCATTTAAAATCTCGCTACGACAATAAGGAGCCGAGCAACGGGGTTGACACCGCCTGAAAAAAAGAAAATGCCTGTCCAAATTGTCAGAGATCGGCCTAAATATAAAGTTTTAATTATATAAAAATAAACATGGCCTGAAGCCACGATGGACCTGCATTAAAAAGGGAATCCTGAATTACACCTGGCACAGATGGAGTGGTTAACTCTGTTTCCGTGGAGGCGGAAGCGAGTTGTACCTACCTACGGACGAACTAGCACGTCACAAAATCAACCACCTCTTTATCTCCTAATTTAATTTCGCGAACCTGAATCCGACAACAAACAAAAACAACATAATATAAGTAAAAGCCGTGACATTTTATCAAACAAAGTGTCTTGATCCAGGTTATACCATAAATATTTTATGTATAAAACATGGGAAAGGTCTGACACCTTTCTGCTGTCGACGGAAAATTGCCTATATACAAATCACGTGACGTCTCCACGTACAGATTGAATATTCAGACCGCGTGTAATACATGTAAAGAGAAGGAAATATGTGGGATTTGTTGACTTATTTCGGTATAAGACCATCGTGCGAGGTCATTTGGTTCAGGTTTTTAAAACCGTGAAAGTAAAACTTTTGTGATTATTTTTGCAATATTATGAATACTAGTGATCGTACAGTAGTCGAAACTCGACCGTAATTTCATGTATTTGTAACACATTTTTATTTAAATTTTAGCTTTCTGCACTTCTTCTCCGTATAAACTTTAACTAGGTACCTATGCAAAATTTCTAAATCCTCCGTGCGCGCAATATACTTAAAAGGGGTACAAAGTTTTATTAATATTTAGATGTGATTTAGGAGTAGGTATGTATTTTGTATAAAACATGTCAAGTTATACACAGAATTGAAACTTATGTGAATGTTTCATGTTTTAAAATTACAATTAGGATGATAAGTATCTACTACATATTAAAACGTCTAAAAACAAAATACATTAAACTTAGACAAACGTACTATTCCCACCCGTTTCTCCCAGCTGACGTTTAGTTTACCAGAAACCATTGAAAAAAAAGGGTTGTGTCACAATCGGCCCCGTTCCGGACTACGAAACTTTCGAAGCTAAAAAAATAAATCACAGAAGCAACAAAAGGACGAAACACCATGGATTACGGGGTCGCATGAAACATTGTGCTGGCATAACTCTTTCCGACCGCTCGCTATGGGAATGTCTACTTTTATTTAAGAACGATTTTGTTGGAAAAATATGTATCTATTGGTGACCGGTGGATTTTATTGGTATAGCTGTTACATATTTTTTTTTGTTGATATTTGTAAAATAAACTATCATTGAGATAAAGTAAATTGTTTCAAAGAATAGGAGCAGCTCGTCTTCTCTCATTTCTCAAAAATACATATTAGGTATATATTTATATTACAAAGAGTGCTTAAAAAAACAGATGTTCAATACATGCGTTCACTCACAAGAATCGACAAAATGTATGGAACTGCAAATAGTTTTTTTTGCGATTTCAGGGTTGGTCCCAAAGTAAACTTGCCCATAAATGGGTAGGGTTTAAACCTTCCTTCCTTTCTTAAAATAAATAATTACATTAATAAGAAGTCGGTTAAAAATATAGGGTGTGTGTTAATTTTGTTACATGTTGTATAATTATGCAACCAGTCTTCTATTACTTGTACTTCTTCCATAACCGCCACACACCCGGTAGTTTTAGTGATAAGCCCAAAGGAATTTTGTTTATTTATACATGAAGATAACAGCTTGATCCTAACTATACGCTCAATATTATTCCGACAAAACGATAACAATAGAAATTAATACACAGCATTACTATCTGAAGCACAATCATATATTCATATTATTGGACATAATAACACAAACATAATATTTTCCCTCGCCTAATGTTCTTCCTTTTTCCTCCCCTCATATTAATATTCATTTGATTTTATGGTCACTGCAATGATTTTTGCCAGTAAAACTGTCTTGTAGTTATTAAATGAATTCTTATAACAGTTAAGCCGCGTCTCCAGCGCGCGTTCATTGAACATCGAACATGTTTAATGAACAAAAAGGGTCGTGGCCTACGCGTTTTATTTAGAAAAAACACTCGAACACGTGACGGAAAACATGTTCGATGTTCAATGAACACGAAAACACGCCGCTGGAGACACAGCTTTACTTATATCGGTTTAATAATATTGTAGGAAGAAATCAATTGAAGATTAATGCCGCTATCAAATATAACCGGGCGCTATACAAAACGGTTCGCTCCAAATCAATTTAGGTAGGTATTATTCGTCAGTAGCCAATTGGGTAGGCGCTCCCAATAGAACTATAAACTATGGATATTAATTAAATTGGCACATGTTCTAACTATCTATTGTATAATAACTCCATATAGCAGTTTCACCTAACGTTATACATAACCAATTATCTGTTAGCTGTACAAACGCTAATTGAGTTGGCAGTCAAAGCTTGACGTAGTTAGATTGAAGTACCGTACGAACAAAAGTTTAATTTAACGTTTATGAAATCAAAACATGACTTTAATATTATACAGTACGGTACCGAGAGGTTACATATCAGTCAAAGTTTAAGTTATATTACCTATACGTAGTTTTATGACATTATGATTTTCTAAATGAGGACCTTGTTCAGCTACAAAGTCACTAATCATTTCGGAATTTTAATAATTCAATATCGTAGAACCTAATTATTGTTTTAAATACATAATATTATAAGTACTAGTTTTCAAAGTATTGCCTACTCTTTAATAATTTGTTATAGGCAAGTAATAATTGGATTGTCAAATTTAATTCATAATAAAAATTGGAAAGAAATATGTTTTTGTTTTTTCGAAACAAAACTGCTGTCGTGACTATAATGCAGGGAGAAGGATGATCAAAACCGCTGGCGGCCGTCCAACACCCGAATATGACGCGTCAGCATCATTCCCGGCTGTCATTCATCACAGCCACCAGCCACTCCCGGAATTAAAAGTTGTAGGTGGATCCATCTTTCTTTAATATTTCTTCTTGAAAACTAAACTTTTTATTAATATTATATGGCGGGTAGAGATCTGCATATTGGATATAGATAGACCCTTCTTCTTTCTTGTGGTATTTACATCGATAATTAATATTCCTAGCTTGTTTAGACAATGTCCATATCTAATGGAGTTAAAATTAGTTAATTCACGCACATGAACGGACGTAACAAACTTTCAATCATTAGTGCAAGCATAGATAATAATATAGGGGTTGGTCAGCGTGGCTGGCGATCGTCCAATCTACAGGGCATTCATCAGAGTCATTCATCAAGCATACATACAGCCTGGCCGTAAATCACATAAAAGATTAGTGTATAATTTTTTATTAAACAATATATTTTAGTCATCAAAGGGGCGAGTGGGTACAGTTATGCCCGTTTTCACCAACACTAGGAGACACCTAAGTGAAATGTTTAAATATGAAAACGAGTTCCCTAGCACAAAAAAACATGTCACCAACCATTAGGCGACAACCATGCCCATAGTTGTCGCCTAGTGGTTGGTGACATGCTTTTTGCGGTAGGGAACTCCTTTTCATATTTAAACATTTTACTTAGGTGTCTCCTAGTGTTGGTGAAAACGGGCAAGGGCGAGTGGTGCCTACACCATCAAAATGTATTATTGTTATTCTCAAAAGTCTCCCTTCCCTCTTTTCACGTGTCCCTATATAACCATCTGGGACCAGTTTTTAATAGGAGTCCAGTTCAGCCCGCCGCCGGTTGTGGGCCTGCCGCGAAGTCGTTAAAGGACGTCGGCAGTTTTGGACTTGATATGGTACAGTAATAAAAGCTTAACCAAAAATAAAAATATATTTTAATTGTTCTTTGCCTAATTTATCTTAGAGATTAAGAATTGGAATAAAAAATCGAAATAAATAAGAAATAAAATGATTATGCCGTTGACATTTTGAAAAAACCAATAAAACATAAACGGGTGCATGCTGGCTGGCGCGCGCCTCCACAGAATATCATGTCGACAGTAACTAAAACCTTCGAATTGAGAACTCATTAGTCGGGCTGTACTTCACTGGATCATTCACACCATACTTAACCTCACTGTCACAAATACGAAGATTTCTCTTTAACCCAATTACGTACAAAAACAAATAAAAAATGAATTTAAATACTCTTGAAATACTCGATCACACCAAACTAATTTCATATCTGTACCGACTTACACAATCTGAAGCCCAGCGTTCTATGGGCGACTGCCAGTGCCCTTTACGAAACGTTAATTTAATGTGTTCTAAAATAATAATGGCCAAACTTCAGAATTATTAAGAAACAGTAAATTCGGGTCGAAGACTATAAAATAAAATCACAGCATAAAACTGTCAGTGTGCATTTTTGTCTAAGAAATATGTGTGGCAGAAATGGACGGGTCGTAACCGAATTTCATTCCAAATTATTTCCGATCTTACTGGACTATTTTCTTTTATAATACACGTGTTTATTCTTGGAATTTATGTTTCAACATACGACTGTCGTCATTTGTTTCTCTTTCATAATAATGTGTGTGCCATATGCCGTCCTATTTCATTTCTATCCTTTCCCACGTCAATCGTGGTCGCTGATGCAAGCACAATTGACGGACAACGAGTGATGCTATCAAAGCAATCAGCTTATTTAATATCTGCTACTTGGAGCCCGATCTTGACACATAGTAAAACAGGAGCTTTCAAAGAATAATGCAGTGTATTGTACTAACATGAAACTGGAATCTGAACACTTACTACAACCAACCAAAAGCAATTTTAGGCATCCGAAATTCTAACAACTAATAGAATACTTAACGCTGTACCTGATCGTATAAATTACCAGGTTCCCAGGTTCAAATTACCTAGGTTCTTGTGAATTTACATAACCTCTCCAACTACAGCGAAATTACATTCGAGCTCAAAGTGCTTGAGACGTCTTCCTCCGTGTTCCTGCACTTAATGGAGCTCGCGAATGTGGAATAATCTCACGTGAGTGTGTACTTATCTGCTATCGATCGATGGTTCAGCCCCGCACCTCGACAATTAACGAGCGCAAATATCCAATAGTTAAAACTTGGCCTGCGGGAGACGGCTAAGGCATAAACGGTTGGTGTAATATTTAATTAATATTTATCTTCCTGCAATAAAAAAAAAATCATAGGATTTTTAGAAAATAATTATCTAAAATTACTGATTTTATTATTCCACAAAGTAGAAACGGAGAACCGAGTAATGAACTTTATAATCATGAGTTCACCGAAAAATATGAAACTTGTCCAAAAATATAATATCGATAACCAGCTGTAACGTTACCAAAGGACAATTTCGCAAATGCCTAAAAGACGTCTTTAAGGAATGCTCCTTCATCTGTGAAGTAGAATATTTCCGTCTAGTCGAACGCCAAAGCGAAGGAAATGGGCACGAACGATGGATCCAATCTTGTACAATATAAATAAGGACGCAGGGAAATTCTTCTTATACTACATTATAACATGTTACAGTACAATAATATTGGTAGGTGGCATTCACGCTTAAACTCGCTATATTCAAATTATACACGTGAGGAAAACCGTAAAAATCCATAAACATGATAGACTCACCAAGTTTTACAGAACCACTGGTGGTCTTAAAGATCAAAGCTGTATGGATATTGGGTTTAACCTTACCTACAAGCCATATACTTTATATCCGTAAATGTCAACGATAGCTTTAGTATCCCATATTTAATGTGTTGGTGGGATATTAATTTTATGCAAAACGGCTTTAAACAATCCCAAAAATTCAAAAAACATTACCCAACCTATCTTCTACTCATTTTATTCCATGCAATGAGTCCCTCA
Organism: Thalpophila matura; assembly: GCA_948465475.1. Taxonomy (NCBI): domain Eukaryota; kingdom Metazoa; phylum Arthropoda; class Insecta; order Lepidoptera; family Noctuidae; genus Thalpophila; species Thalpophila matura. The sequence goes on from OX419177.1 coordinate 17,185,801, forward strand.
ATAGCATTATAATTATGTAGGTACTTTATTATGTATTCAGCTTACCTTGAGATAAACGATAAACAATAAACGTCTAACGCCTTCACTGTTCCTGATTCATCTCAACTTATCAGTTTAATGACGGCTGCTTAAATTGTTATCATACTGATAAGATGAACCAAAACATCAACAAATTACCTACAGTGCATCGCGTGATTTTGACTTCAGTAGGGTTAAGGTAGCGGTTCGCGCTGCGACCGCGACAGGAGACCGCGACCGGTACCTACTTGTCATTCGGCTTTGTACGGGCGCCAGTTCGCGCGTGCGACCGGGACAGGAGACAGACTCGAGAGACCCACAGTACATTCAGAAGAGACCGAGACACTTGTCACGGTCTTCTGTCTCGGTCTCCTGTCGCGGTCGCAGCGTGAACCGCCCCCTTTAGACTTCCATTGTTCAAAACCTCAAAGCCAGTTGAATATAGTATAAAAGTACTACACAACTGTCACAGCGCAAACTCTTTTATATCTTTTATGAACCACCGCTGTCAGTTTACCGTTTGGACCCGACAGCGCGACACGGCTCTGGCACCTAGCACCTGGCACCTGCAGTTTTAGGTCACCCGGACGCGGCACCTGTCCCAGCCTCTTTGTTCTTGTTCCTGCCCTATTTGTTACGTAGGTGCAGCCAGATAAGTGCTCCGTCCCACGTACAGTAATTAGGTACTGACTTACTGAGTGCTCTGTCTGGTTTAGGGTTTAGAAAAATAAATGGAGCTTTACAGTGCTTTTGTTGCTATATTGTTATCTATAAAGACATAGTTTGATATTTTAAAATGGCATCCATAAAATGTTATAGAGCACAGGTAAAAATCTTCATAAATATAATGCGGATTGCTGTTAAACTGAAACAAAATCAACTAAGTTTGATGTAGGCAGATATCAAAGGCTAAGTTTTACAACCTCATATATGTATAAACCTTGGTCAAGACTTAGCTCATGTTTTATGCTGTCATAAAAGCGTACAATTTTCGTTTGCCAAGCGACGTTCAATCACCGCAATACCTCATTTTTCAGCCTCAGTACCGATGTTTACACCCGCTAATTTCGCTACGGCGTAGCAACTTCGTAGCAGATCGGCTACGAAATATAATACTATCGACTTAGCTACTTTGAACCTACAATGAAAATTAAAGTATGTATTCGAGTAACAATATAAATTCCAGATGAAAATTTATGTGTAGAGTTGAGCAATAAGCCCCGCTTGAAAGGACTTCGCCCGTCCAAGTTTCAGTGCCACACCAATACAGGGCCAATCCCTTGCAAATTCACGGTGCTAACTTCTCGCCTGTATTTGCAATGCTAAACACTTCAAGTGAAGTAAATACCTACATGTTTAGAGAAGCAATAATAAAATAAGCGTAAATGTCGTAACTTGTCGCGACTTTAGCTAGTAAATAAGCATTTGTTTGAAAAATATCGTAAAGGTGAATGTTTTAGAGCCTGACTAGTCATTCAACTTAGGAAAATAATATCGAGGTTTTACTTTCATTTACCTACACTTAGGTGTTTAGCTATTATTTTAAAATTTATAATAAGCGTGAATTTACGACTTGAAATCGTAAACGGGTGCCATTAATACATAATTATTTTCTTCAAGACATCAGCTGTTTCCACTATTACAGGCTTTATCGAAAAATCTCCTGATAATTAAATTCAGTTCTAGACTAACAACCGTTTTCAATAATGTATCTAATTAGGACTAATTTTGCTTACTACCGATAGAATTTTGACTTTACTTCTATATGTAAAGCTTATGTCAAAATTACTCAAAATGCTATCTCTTATAGGGTAAAGAGCCGATGGATACGTTATTGCAAACATGCGATAGCCTTAGTTACTCAACCTGGGGCCTAGGCTTTAGCTATTACTGTCGGCTGGGTTTCTATTTATGGCCCACCAAGACTTTACATTAAGCCAACAAATTAACGTCACGTTTACACAGTCAAACACGAAACAAGTAGGTGCTTATTTATTATAAGCGAGGTGGGTTGATAGCCATTGTATTTTCTTTTAGGACAGATACTCTTTAGTAGTAAAATTATTTTATTTCCTCACAATTTACCTGAAAGTTCAGCATTGATTAGGACACAACGAACTAGGTAACGTATGTGTTTTTGTACAAATCGTGCCGGTCTGAAAGCGACGGCTTAATATCCATTTCCTTTAAAAAGGAAGCACGTAAGATATCACGTCATACGAACAAGAACGGCAACTGAAATCCTATAATAATGTCTTAGGTTTGAAAATCTATGTTGAAATCCTATGTTGACAAAAGACGTGGCTGACGAGGGTACCGTGAACACAGTTATCGTAAAATGGCGTTTATGACTGAACTGACGTGACTGGCTTAAACGAATGACAGTAAAAACGCGCAATAACAAAATATAAGCAGGCACGTCTGAAACATCTGTCTTTTGGGACACTCCGAGAAGTTTTTAATGTCTCTGGCGATTAAAGCAAATACAATTATGATTATATTTATATATTTTTTAATGCTTGATTGTGTCAGCATAAGCATAATCAGCCTACAACGTTCTTACTGCTGGAACACAGGCTTCCTTTCTGTGAGAGGGTCTGGAACCGTTAGTCCACCACGGGGACTCAATGCGGATTGGTGGACCTCACATGTCTTTGATTTGATTTGTGAAGCATGTGAGCAAAACTAGGAAAATGTAGTGACATAACCCACACTTTTCGAACCACACTTTTAGAATTGCCAAAAAAAAGACGGACCTGGAAATGTTTTGCATGTCTATTTTTGTCTACGACAAAAATCACACAACCCGGATAAATAAAATCTTAAAAATAGTAGTAGGTAGCATATAAATAGAGTCATAAGAAAAATTGACAGTAGGTACCGTATATTAGATTCAATAAACCAACTTAATCTAATAAGAATCAAAATACGAAAGATTTGTACTCAAGACTGAGTAATTCGCGTATTATCCTGAATTCTTCATGAAGATGTTATTCTTCTAAAGAAGTTTCTTGTAACAAACAAACACATTTGCTAAGAAATGTATCATGGTCGATCCAAACTAAATATTTTAATACGCTTCGTATTCAAAGGAGTCTAGCACGAATTACTTGAAATCATTATTTTAACATTCAAAGTAAAATCTCTTGGACCATCTCTGGTGGATGGGAGTAACATTAGGGCGATCTTCGAAAATGTAATAAAACGACAGAAATAGATCTTCGTCTTCGTCTGCGTGACATACACGTAGCGCCATCTAGCGGCCTAAAGCAATTGTGACCCATTAACAGTTATTGTGCTTTCCCCCTATCCTATGTTCTTTTTTTATGTACCCCTGAAAACGTATTATGAAAAATTTCATAATGATCGATTCAGTGGTTTAGGCGTGAAAAGGTAACAAACAAACATACTTTCGCATTTATAATAATTATATTGGGAAGCTACAAACATTATGCTGACGCAGATAAAATAGAGTCGGTAATAGATTAAATGCGATTTTATTTCTGACTCGGATTGTACGAGTATAATAAGGCCGAGATAAATAGTCGTTACTAAGCAAAGGCTTAGCCAAAATAAGTGCTAAGCCACGTTCTAAGCATCTAATTCGAATAAATAGACAGTACTTTAGCATTTACTTTCGATGAAAGCCAACCTAACACTAAGCCAATGCTTTGCTTAGGCATAGTATAGATTTTTGAAGACTTAGCACGTTCTAAGTATGGATTTGACATTTGTTTTGAGGTTCTTTGCTTATCCTCTCAGGCGTCGTATTACAAAAATACAATAAAACATAATATCGAAGAGTATAAATATGGACGGATTAGATGAGATTACAATTTTTTTTGAGGAGGTCGATAATTTACTATCAGAAGATGTCGACCAGATGCCCAATATTCCAAGATTGCCCAAATGTTACTTAAGAAATAAAATTAATCCATTCCACTTTTATTCCGACCAAGAATTTAAAGACAGATACAGATACGTTTGTCAGTATCTGTCAGTAATTTCAGCAAAGCGTAAGTGTAGACAGCGTCATTTTAAATTTAAAATGTCACTTACGGGATATCTTCCGTGATTATTGTATTGTTTGAGTTCCCGATATTTCTGTTGATACTGTGAGTGTGTTTTGCCGTGACTTAGTGTCGAGTTCCAGTAGTGCGCGTAGCAAGAGACAAAGAAAGAGGGTAGACAGATTTGTCTGCTCCTAACAATTTATTTTCATCCACCCGCAATCTCCAGTCAACCCGCGATCATGGCGCTTGCAACAGCGTCGAAATATCGGGAACTCAAACAATACAATAGTCACGGAAGATATCCCGTAAGTGATATTTTAAATTTAGAGACAAACCGTGAAAGCTTAAAACAGCGTCATTTTGATGCGTTCAAATTTATACTTATTTTAATTCTGGATTAAAATATTTTTCAGCTGTTTATATGTAATTATTATTATTAATTTTATTAATTGTTCAATTTGGATTAATTTAAAATAAAATTCATTAAGGAAATACAGCAAATTCAGTTGTTTATGAAATTAACATTATCAAGCTTGAACTATGAACGCTTCTGAAGCATTAAAGAAAAGTAGTACTTTCGCTTGAACAATGACTTAGCTCGTGCTAAGCAAAGGTATGGCCATAGTAACGTCTATTTATGTCATATCGGATACTTTGCTAAGCTAAGTCAAAGTAGTACTTCCCGAAGTAATACTTTTGACTAATGCTTAGCAACGACTATTTATCTCGGCCTAAGTTTCACCTGAACAATCATTGTCCATCGTTGTCTATGAAACACAAACATAATTTATTTAGATTGGTAAATCAAATTGTGTTTTATCCGGGAACCGAAAAATAATTGCAAATAACACTATTTTATAATTATATCGGGAATGGGCAGACACAAATTAATCATAAATAATAAAGGACGTGCCTAGTTCATCAAAATGAAAACACGAAATTCTCATTAATTTAGGTTGCTAATTAACCTGTCAGCTGCGTGACCGTTCTATATTTATTCCATAAATACATAGGTGTTTACTGATGATTGTACTCGGGCGGATTAGAGATAATGATAGATAACAAATGGCCATCCTATATATCTGGCAAATACATAAAATTTGGCAACACCTACATTTTATGCTGGTGAATGCATGCGGCGGCGTTTATTTCATATGAAACTTAGTATATTCATGAGAAGAAACATTTTCGCATTTATAAGGGACTAGACTTTTGCCCGCGACTCCGTCCGCGTGGACTACAATGAACTGACCAGTTTAAATTTTTCAGCGGAATGAGATGAAACGTGGCTTAGATTTTAAGTTGGTCCATAAGCTATCGAACTGTGAAAACCACATCAAAATCCGTTCAGTACTTTTTGCGTGATGCGCGCACAAACAGACGAACAGAACAGAACAGAAAAACAGACAGACAAAAATTAAAAAAAAAAATCTTTTTGGGTATGGTTACGTCCCAGTACCCTATCCCAACTGTTTGTTCTGGAATATCTTCAATGTAGGTACAGACACGGCTTTTTTACAATTTTATATTAGTATAGATAGATAGATATAGATGAATATAAGAGAGCAATCCACATAACAAAAGCCGCTGTAAACACGAAATATAGTACAGAAAGCACATATTATCAGTATTATTAAGCGTCGATTCGTGTCATGGGAGCCGTAAGTTACGTATACCTCAACATCACGTAAGTACCGAGGCGTAAGTCTCCCCTCGAGGCTCGTTCAGACACCGCAACTCACCATCCGAGGAGATAGCACGAGTCACGACCTATGACCTAGATTTCTTTTTTTTTTAATAGAATGCAATCAACCGCTGCATTTGAGGCTAGCGGAGATTGTGTGGTGCGCACCGTGCTCGATTTTGCTGCAAGAATAAAATGGCAATTTTTTGGTTTTTTTACGGGTTGAAGTGCTGAATTTTTTTACGAGTACTTATGTACTTACTAGATTTGTAGTCGGTGAAATACAAATGAAGACAATCAGTAAACCAATTTGGAAGTTCAGAAAGAACCAGCTCCGTCATTATTCTTCTCCAGCGTTGATGAGCGTATCCCACTCGCCACTTTTTGCAGAACAACCAAACATTGACTGTGACAATTTAAAAGCAATACAAATACAGCGGTAGTAATCGATACTACTATTATCTTCGTTACTTATCCTTGTATCTGTAGCGCTAAAGTTTACATGATACCTACTTCAAATCGGTATGAACATAATTGATTCTGAGCAAGCTAAATAAAATTGTCATTATGTAGGTACAAATGGCTGACAAACCGTTAAATCTAAATCCATAATGTCGTTTGCGATTCAGTGTTGCATGCACGTGGTTGTAAAACTTGGAGAATATCCAATGTGAGTCAATTTGAAGCGCCGACGTGTCCAAAAAATCGTCGGGGCCCGTATAACCGAGGTCTCAGGAAGTTATATTCGGGAGTTGCGGCCATTATGCGTGGCGCCATGCCAACTTGTGTGCGTAGCCATTTACTTACGAACGTAAAAACAGTTGTAATACGAGTTCGCGCAAATAGTATTTTGTTTGCTTGTAGACGCTATATATTATACTGCAGCGCCTATAATGAAAGAAGTTTTGCACTGCTCATATTACTGTGAACCGCAGTTGGGAAGTAAAATATAAAACTTAACTGAATTTATAGCAAGATTTATCATGCTTATTCATAACGGTGATAAAGGCGATTCGCACACCGCACGGCATCACGCAGCGTAGCGCGTAATCTTCCGTTGTTTGCAAGTACCTACCTGTATTTATATGTATAGAAATCACGCGTAGTGGAACACACTGAAAACGCATTCACGCGCGGGGCTTTTGTTCCGTCGCCACGCACCCCGCTACGTAACGCGGGGCGGTGTGTGAATCGCCAAAGCTAGCGAGTGCATGTAAATAACCAAAATAAACTCGAGCCATCCTCTACAATTTGGTAAAATACGATAGATCAAAATCCATGCAGCAACAATAATGAACAATACATTCCAAATTGAATGCAGAGCAAATTATCGAATCGAACTTCGACAACATCCGCATGGATACTCCAAATTGTTCAAATTCAATAGAATCATTGCAGACATATTGCAAACAATAAGAGATACAGAATAGCTCAATAAATAGTACAGATGCAGCGGAACCACTCAAAAGCGTAGTGCACACGGATCGTTATTGGAAAATGTCGGAAAACCGCGACACCGGGAACATATTATTGGTACTGTACAACATACAGTAACAATATGAGGTTTCCAATGCGTTTCACATACAGTTTATGAGCGAGGTACTGTTGAAGTATGCTAATAACTTCAATAAAAGTGGTATGGCGACAATAATGTTGCTGGCTTTGTTATGGTAATGTTTACTTTAATGCGTTTGTTTTTGAATGTCTGTGTCGTTAAATATATTTTGATGTTGTAAACTTTTGTTTTACAAAATGTTGCTTTTACTGAAAACATCAAAAACTTTTTTTACTTATTACCTAGATTAATCCAACTCTTCAACACTTTAGAAGTTTTGCAGAAGACACTCTGGTCTTTAAACCGCATAGCATCGTGAAACTTACTTGAACGGGCTCTGAGTTCTGAGGTTAAAACGTACGACAGTCTCTATTCTGTGTGTAATGAAGCATCCGCTCAGTTTAACCGTTCAAAAAGCATGCAAAACCGGAGCAACCTCGACTGGCATTGATTGCAGCGCGTGAATTGATGGGGCGGAACACAAAGGGTTAGTGACGTATCTAGGTGAGCCTGCGGCACTGGCTTTTGTTCGTGCAACCGAGAACGCAAAGCGTTACGGGGATAACGAAGTACCTACTGGGAGGTGATTCTCGCTTTGTACGATAAATCAGTGATATGATCAATATCGTATCATGTAGATATCGCATTCGATCAAGATCATATCTACTGAAAATATCGGTCCCATGCTAAAATCGGTATTCTCGCGGGCAATAGATATTTTTGTAATAGATATTGACGCATTATTATGTTCATTCAATCCTTTTCGAGTTTTTGTCTCTGCCAAGACACGTTCCGTTTTTGTTGGTTGGTGCTCGGACCAAGAATTAATAATAAATTTCGATAATTTATCATCAAATATTTTTTTCTAGTCATTTGGGCTAAAAGTATGATTAAGTTATCATTTTACAGTAACCACCATTAGAATTTAGTCAATTAGGGAGTATTTATTTCATTCTAATTAAAAAAAAAATCTTAACATGTGTATACTTTTTGTGGAACGGAGTGTCAATGTTTTGACAGTGACTTTTAAGGACATCTGTCAAAAATTGTATATTTTTATTCGTGTTTAATTGTTATTAAACATTTGTTTATTTTTTCTAAAATTGTACTCATACTTACGTAATTTTAGCTTAATTGAGAATTGAATCATTTTAAGTAATAGTGCCATAACCTAAAAGTGAAGTGAAATCGTTTGTTTTTGTTTGTTAGTTTTGATTTGGGAATTTTTCTGTGATACAAGCCTCGACAACGGACAAATTTGTCTGTAAAGACGATTTTCTTTCGAAATTCATAGTTTTGATCAATTGAAAGCAAAATAAATTTACCAATCTGACAACAATTCTACAACTTCTTTTACGCGCGTACGATAATTCATTCGATATGACACTATCGACTGCTCCATACCACGCGATGCATGTCGAACGCTTTACCATCGATATATATCTGCAGTGACTTCACGAGAATACCAAAAGCTACATTCGATCGATATTTTGACAGTTGTTGCTATATATATCGAAAGTGATATTAAATCGAACCCGCGAGAATCACCTCCCTGGAGTGCTAGAAAAATATACAAACATTGAGAACATTGCTGACAGAATTCGGCAAGTGCAATCAACGTTATTTTTTTTTCGCGTGCTATAGTTTTTCTTAGGTTTCTTAACTTTTTTAACGATTTTTTATAACTGCTGGACAAAGTTGTTCTGAATTTTATTAAATTCACTTCGTAAAACTGCTATTAAACATTTTGGTTTAAATATAAACCCTTTTTATGGTAAAAAGGTAAAAATATTTCGTTCCATAAAAAGAAAACAATTTTTAAAGAAATTCTACTTACCTAGTTTTCTGCTTTACGACGATTAGAGGGCGTTTCGGTGAACGGATAGGGACAGCTATTACAGCCGGAACGAAAGGTTATGGCTCCCAAGAAAATAAAATCTAAGTTAGGGTAGGTTACTTAACGCTGCTATTAGTTTCTGTTCCACAAGAAAGCGGGGGTTATACTAAAACTTAATTAAATAGATAATAAATAAATCAACTGTAAAAATAAAAAAAGACATTAAAATAAAACGCGAGTTCTGTAAAACTTTATTAATAATTTGAGACTAAGCAAGAAACTATTAATCACTAGCTGTGCCTGCGACTCCGTCCGCGAGGAGCAAGCTTTACCCTCCGTATTACACCTCTAGGCCACTCTAGGGTACTCTAGGAACATTTCCTTCAATTTCCAATATCAAAGTCAACCGGTTTAGGCTGAGTGTTTTTTGTTAGTGAGTCACGGTACTGTTTAATAGGTAAATTAACTTTGGTATTGAATCAAAAACAACATAACACATATTTTTATATATTTTTTTACGATAACTTTGCACAAGATTTTTTAACATATTTGACCATCATACCGTAGTAAAAAAGATATTTTATCAACACCAAATATCCAATTCATATAGCAAATAACAGTTTCCGGTGAAAAACCGCTGTACTAATACCGTTTTTAATAAATACTCGAATATTCTAGCAACGTAAATAGGGCTGCCACTTTTAACCCAGTACCTTTGCTAATACCCTCAAATAAAACTCCCAACAATACCTAATACGGTATGAAATTAAGACAGCAAGTTTTCCCTTGGGCGACAGGAGCGATTACTCAGAATTGGAAGGATCACGGACTTTGCTTGAAGAGCTGCGGTCTTGTCCGGTAAATTACGGCCTAACTCTGTGAAAGGTGTTCGGGCCGTCGAGACCGGAGATTTGACCGCCATAGCCAGACCCAATTCAAATGGAAGTGACAGCCCTGCAAGCGTCGGGGCTCAGTTATTGAGTATGAATATTCAAAGTTATTCGCCAGATGTTTGGTGCGTGCTCCCACAGGAGCATCCAAACGCACGGCATCCTTGTAATGAAATTTTGAGATGGACTGAATATCTGACATCAGCCGAATACCATTGGGAAAACCTTTTATGACATAAAAGTGAGCAAGGCCAAACTTTTTACGACTACAATCACCTAATAATAATGATTGTAGAACAACTTACTTTTTTTATACAAAGAAGGAAAGACGACTATAAAAAGGAATAAAGAATTAGGTACATTGTTTTGTTTTACTAATTGATTATTCAATAATTATATATTCATACCTACCTATTAACAATATGATAAGCCTAAAATGGCTCTTACATATTAACAATTCATAAAATATACGTATATGACGTTTGTTTCATTATGCATTTAACTAAAAAATACCATCCATTAAGCTCCGAGTCATTTTTAATGAGCTAAAACCAACATAATCCATAGCGTTTTCATTACACAAATTCTCTCTGCATGGGTTCTCTCTACGAACAGCGTAACAAGCATTAGTACAAATTGTTTCTGATCCGTGAAGTCACGAAGGCGAACATGAAAATGCACTTGCGCAACATGCAGTATCGCACTGTATACGACACTGATAGCTGTGATAAAACCGCTAATAAAGTTGATTTAGGTACGACTTAAACGTTGTGTAAATAAAAAATCTATATCAGTATTGATTTATTTGTATATTTGCTGTTGACTTCAAGTTAAATTTAATAGTACTGGTGAAATAGGCAACTACGTAACGATTGAATTCTGTGAATCCAATATATTTACGTAATAATTAATGATGAAAATTGTATACGGTGTAAATAATTGAAAGGGCTTGACTAATCGATCAAATATGGCGTAAAGATTGTAAAATATTGGTAACGTTAAATTTTCTTTGAAAATGACTTACATAACCAACGACAAAATATTAAATAGACATTCCACAGCCCGTCAAAATGTTGTAGCAACACGTAGCGACAAAAACCGGATATTAATTAATGACAGCATCAAACGATGTTGTTTAGCAAGGCGCCCCGCGGTATTTGACATGTACGTAATTGGCCCGCCTGCTTCCAACGAAAACGTTAAATGGAGGCTTTGCTGTTGTGAAGCCTATAGATAGACGCCTATGGATGGACGCCTTTGAGCAACATAATATAGCTCGTATACAAGGATATTTGGTTGGTATAAATTACAGCCCTTTTGTAGTTTAAATCAAAAACCTAAGACAATATTTAAAACTTTATAAAGCCTTTGAACTCTTTAGACAGTTAGCATTTCGTGGAACCGCTGAGAATCATTACTTTTTGTCTTCAATGGAGAAGTTAGAGCCGGCTTATAAAGTTAAAATCAAGTTAATCCTGGAAAACATTAAAAGGACTGTTGACTACAGTTGATAAGTTTGGCAACATTTGCTTTGAGATTGTGATACGTAAACATAGTAAATAATGGACAGAATAAGATAGATAGATAGAAATGTTGGCTCACAGGCACAAAGCAATAAATAAGGGTTTATAAGGCACCAAGCACCAAAGTAGGCGTCTAAAGTTAGAAATAAATAGTCAATTTGAACCAAAACACTGAATAGCACCACTCAGTAAACTTATTAGCTCCATTTTCGTAATACGTCCATAAAAAGCAAAGACCCAAGCGAAACGGAATCAAAATTTATTACAAAACAGTACGAAGCGAAAATAAAGCGTAATTCAGAGATAAACAATCCAATTATGAGGAGGCGCAAACAAAATTAGAGATGTTTAATAAGGTAATACATTCAGACGAAGCGTTACGTAACGCGGACTGGCTCCGTAACGAAATGCAATTTAAAGGAAAACGATGTAATTAACTCTGAAACACCCAAACACGGGAAGGCTCAATTCATACACGCGGAGGAACCTACTATACCTACTAATAAACAAATTACTACTTGATTCGATAGCTGAAATGTTCAAAGAAATCTGTTTCGATAATCCAATAGGAATTTTCAGCTTTGTGGTAACTTAACTATGCATTCTAGACCTGCATTGATCTGTTAAAAGCATTCATGTTATCATATACTTTGAATAGCTCATCAATCACGAAGGTCAGCTACAATTTAATCCAGCTGGATGACGGCCTCCAAAATGACGAATTAATTAAATCATTGCCGGGCCGTCGCGTTCGCTCGTCGCTTGCACTGCCTGCCGATTGAACGCCAGCACTACAGCATTAACGTTTTAAAATCAATTTCCCGACTGCTTCCCAGCCTCCCGTCAGGAAATTATCACGGGAACACCGTCCCAAGACGTTATTGAATCTACACTGGGTGTTGGGGATTTTCAATATAATCATTTGATGCATTTCCTGGAGGGGTTGATAGAGGTGTAGGTATACATACTATTGGACACCAACCGTAAGCCGATGATATTTGAGAGAATTCAACAAGTAGGTACATCATCATTCATCAATCCGGACACTACCAACCAAAAAGCTTGCCCGAACCAGTAATTACACCTAAAATATACCTAGAGAAATATGATGGAAAAATATGCTTTTTAAAGAGTTTTTATTAAAAGGCCCACGCTTTCCCACTTGCTTTTAATGTAACCTGTTACGCAAGCCCTCGTGTCAGCTTTATTACCGTAATTCAGCGTTCTGAGTATTCACAGGATGAATGGTGCATACTTTTAATTCGCTTAATGCATGTTGCATGCATAGCTTTATATAATTTTTACGTGTTGTTGCAAATAACAGGTTTGTGGATGATCGTTATGTCTTTTCCAAATATAAATATTAAATATTATACACTTACACATACATATATGCTTTCAATGGGTGCCGTACGATTGGACAGAGTGGTTTCACGAAAAGGTCATATTCAACTGCGTGTTAATGAATCCATGGCATCCTCATTTCGGTTGCCAAGCGTGAGTTATGTTATCTATTACGGAAGCGGAATAAGTAAGGGAATTTATGTCTTCTAATATACTCTGATTTGGTTATTTATTTTTCCTAATAAGTGTGCCCATTCTAGTGATACACTGACATTTATTTGTGCATCTTGCAAATCTCAGTAAGAAAACCTAGTTTCACTATTCCTTCTCATCTAGTACAACACACTCCTATAACTAGTATTACCGGGTCAACATCATCTTCTATTTGTAACGCGTTACCTTTGTTAGTAAATACTTCGTGAACTACCGTTATTTAAGATCTACAGCTAAAATAGTTTCAAGCATTAATTAGAGGGTTGGAGACACACGAGCAAGTTTAAATCAGTTTTCCCATACGATCAATTACCTACCTGTAGGTTTATTACAATTGTACACACAATTATTTGGTTTAATTATATAATAAATTATGGAGTTTATTAGACGAAAACACGAGTTAGCAATTAAACAAAGAGGGTGAGACGACACTTGTTCACCTACGCTGAAAACGTGGAGATGAGAGATAAAAACTTGTTCTTGCTGAGTTGCCGTGTTCAGGAAGTTTGTTCCATTTGTTAAGATGGCGATGGCGCATCGAAATTCTCAGATTCTAATTTCGCTCCCACTTCCGCACCTTCCCCTCCATGTTTCGACGCAACCAATTAGTGACACGTTATACAATTACCGTTGCTTAAGGCCCCGGTATACGCCAACGGCCTTGAGTGATTTGGGCGGTATAGCTTGAGTGTTCTGCGCTGAGCTCAAGCAACGCGACATACATCCACCGAGCAATACGACTCGCCTATCAAGGAGCGCGCTGTGCAGAATTAGACGTATTATTACTTTTTAGTATCTAAAATATAAAATAAAAAGAAAGTAACAGGCAATATTATAGGTAGTAACATAGTCTTTTCACACAAAACAAATCATGAAAATATCTTAAGCGATTTGAAAGTTAATTACGTTTTTATGTTTTGGGTAGACACGAATTCATGAATTTATTTCATTAAGTATTTTACTACAATAGTTAAATATTTACAGATACGATTGATGTATATATGTTCTAGTTTAACATAAAAAAAATGCACAACTAACCTGCATTATTTGACGGCGAAATAAGAGATTTAAAACTGGCCGTTACCATTTACCTTCGCCTTAACTTAAAAATCAGGTAAATGCATTTTTTGTAGTTTCCAGTTATTTATTAAGTAAACGTATCTATACAAAAAACGAAACCGATACCGAACCGAAAAATTCTAAAATTTACTTAGCCGATTAAAATAATTAAAAAGCAAACCAAGCTATACAAATCTAAATATCAATAAATACTAATCCGATATCTCAAAAAGAGTAGTCCCAATGGCAAAGGCATAGCTCCAGCAATTTACTGCTATCCATACATTTGACCCAATAGTCAGCGAGAAATTTCACGGTCGGCCTCCTAGGGCCATCCCAATTAATCTTATTCACGCTATTCAGCTACATTTGGCATCGCGTGAATGTTCGCCGCTTCAGGGAACATTGGTTACGACCACAAAATGGAAAGAGATAGAAGTTCTATTTCATGAAATGTAACATTTTTGTCGTACAATACAAAAAAAATGTATAATATCAATAGAGTCGTCTTTAAAGGATGTTCCGACGACGTGTATGATCCTTTTGAGGCGTTTTTAAGTGTAATCGTTCTAAATTTTTTTGTTCAATTACGTTACGACCCAGTCAGGATTGCTGAGAACGGCAGAAGTGATGAATTAGCGGTCAAAGAGTGTTATTTGTTAATCTTTCTTTGGCCAACGTATATCTTAATGAAATGTGGTCGTTGGTTAATTCGATTAAGTAGGTAGTATTTGATAAGTCACTTGACCTAGTAACCCCACTTTGAAATTTCGGACCCCCACTCCGGCCCCTATTGCAATGAAAATAAAAATATATTTTGAAATTTTTCATTTGCAATAAAGTTTTTTAAAAAACGTTGCCCCACACTAGGATTTCTCCTAGGAGTTGGGCAAGCATTCCTTATTACTGTTTCAAATTTTGGTACGGAACCCTAAAAAGGAACCCTGGTGCAACTTCGTCTGTCTGTCTGTCTGTCACACCTGCTTATTTCAGCAACTACTAATGCTATCGACTTGAAATTTGGAACAGTTATATTGCAAATGAAAAAAGTCAAAAAATATTTTTATTTTCATTGCAAAAGGGGCCGGAGTGGGAGTCCGAAATTTTAAAGTGGGGTTACTAGGTCAAGTGGTATAATTATCATTATGAAAGGGCTTAATCTGCACATTTGAAAATATATTTTCATTTAATTTTATGTCTCACAGTTTTCGACATATGATGAAAAATGACTGAAAAATACCATTCCCCCCCCTTATCTCCGAAGTTTGCTGAGTGAAAAATCAGAAATAATTAGAGTTGATAGGAATTGACGCAAATATTGCACCAAAAATAAAACGATGTTCCTAACTAGTACAGTTTATTCAAATTCATCAAAATTCTTTCACAAACAAACTTAGTGTTGCGGTCTGATTTTTTTCACTTTATACGTCCAAAACTGATACGGAACCCTCGGTGCGCGAGTACGACTCGCACTTGGCCGGTTTTTTTTCTAACGTATCAATTCACGATATTTCCCTTAGCGAATAGCCCAAGAGAATGTTCCATTTCTGTAATTCAAGATAAGACATACATTCGCGAAAAAGTCAAGGGAGCTGTGGGATATAGCAATAAAAAAATATCTTGGAATTATGTTGTATAATTGTATATCTAGTCTATGTATTTGAATTAATCCAATATTGTTTCAATTCAATACTCTAAATGTCATTAAACCGTGTCAACATTACTAGAGCTAGTTATATTGCTATTAAATGAATAACGAGCCACAAACACATTAAATATTCAAGGATCAATTTCAGTAATGTGTCTATCTATTATGGTAGATCTTAAACCCCCTTTTAATGGTTAATGTAGGTCTTATTACATTATTTCTCAGATGAATTGAAAATTATGGAGATATCGAGGTTCTGTTAACCGATAAGCTGCGTTATATTTTTAGTCGATTTACATTGGTCGTTGTGGCGATACTTGAGGGAAGTCAGAAGGTTCAGAAGTGGACGCCTTAAGATGATATGATGATGATGAACACTGACATTTTATGGAAGCAGGAACGACACAGATACGTGAACCGGTACTGTGCGCAAATAAACAAAACTCCAGAACAATACTGTCGAAGGATAGGCAAGAAGAAGAAGAAAAGGGGCAAGTTCAGAATCGAAATTATCTCCAACCTTTTAGTACCAATCATAATATTTCAACATACACAATAAACATACATTATGTATCCATCTAAACACAGATAATGGATGAGCCATAATGGAAAAAGCGAGCGCTATAATAAGATTATCTGCTGTAAAGTGAAAACGAAAACATATTTATCAGAGCAGACGTTTCAGTAGCCGAACTTGAGACAACTATGTGACGTTGAGGCAGTAAATATACTAGGAAGGTAACAAACGACGCATTTAAGTGACGTCAGATGAATGTGTGAGCTGGATACACACGGTTTAGTTTCTCAATGTCTTCATTTTGGACATTAATTACTGTATTTTGGTCTCATTGTGGCAGCTAATTTTAGGTTTATTGTACTTATATCTACTTTAATTTATGCATTTGGCAGGTAATGAGTTTTATTTCATACAGTTTTGCCCAAAGAAAAATGTGTTTAAGGTAGAGCAGTCAAGAGTCTTTTATTACTTTTAAACGTGTTTTTGTAATAATCATAAGATAAACAGCGTAGCTTTGTTAATACAAAGGTACAACAATTTCATACAAATAGCAAAAATTACATTTACTATCCTATAAATAAATACAGCATTTTGATTTCATTAATGTGCACAGTTAATCGAATACAATTTTACTACAGAAATAGGAATCCGTTCAGCGCTCACTGTTGCTGCTGCTTACGGTGCCTACGAACGACCCAATTTGACACCCGATTCATAGAGCTAACCCGCCGAGTCTCAACAGATTGACACGTCATGTCACCAGTAGCCCAACTTACCTATTCACGTGCCAATTTGATGAGACTCGAACGGACTGGCTCTACAGATCAGGAGTCAAATTGGTTCATTCGTAAGGTAAAACCTTATTCATACTTTATTGCCAGCTTAATTCCGTGTCAAGTCACGAACCATTATACTCCGTATAATTAGTTAAGCGCACAGAATAATTAGACTTTTTATTAATAAGCTTAACGGCAATAACACTGGCAAGTACTGTTACTGCTTAATTCGTGTTAAACGGTACCCCAATTTACCAAAGAAGGTCAGGTAACAAAGTATGAAACAAATGCTTAGTCATAAGTTTATAACATAACATAAATGGAAGTGTCTGGTGTATTTATAGATGATGGCATGAGTTATTATTATACTGTGGTTACGTCTAGTAATAAGCTTACTATAAACTAAGCTATGAATAGGTAGTCGTTTCCTTGTAGAAGTTATTTTTGGAACGAAGTTCCTTAGAGCGCGTTACGAAAGGGGGCTAGACGGAAAAAATTAAGACGAAAATTTGGTAAAAATTGGTAGTAAGCTATTGTAAGCCGTGCGGCGCACGCTGCACGGTTTAAAATAGCTTAAAGTTGTAACGACACTTTTTGTTGAGAGTAAGCTATTGTAAGCCGTGCGTATGTGTGTGTGTGTGTGTGATTAATCGGGCCGTATTAATAAGGACCGGACCAAGACCAAGACCGAGACCGTGACCGAGACCGGGGCCGAGACCGAGACTGGTCCGAGTTTACACCAGCTTCACACATTGGTCCCAACTCCAGTGCCAACGCTGGCTGGTAAATTTGCAAGGAAACCACATAATGCTTAGACTAGTTTAGTCCAGTCAGAACCAATGTGAGCATGTCTGATATCTAACCTAACTCTAACCTACCTCACTACGTCGATCATTGCCCTTCCCCCTGCCCCCCTTAACCCCGGCGCCCTTACCCCCTGCCCCCTCACCCCTTTCCCCTCGGTCTCCTTAACCCCCTAAGGGTAAGGTAAGGGAGGTAAGGGGGTAAGGCGTAAGGGAGGTAAGGGGGTAAGGCGTAAGGGGGGTCCCTTACCTCCCTTACCCAGATACGTCAACCATTACCCTTCCCCCTGCCCCCCTTACTCCTCTTTCCCCCCTACCTCCTTACCCCGCTATGTCGACCATTGCTCTTTTCCCCCTACCTCCTTACCCCGCTATGTCGACCATTGCCCTTTTACCCCTGCCTCCCTTACCCCTCTTACCCTCCTACCTTATTTTTGACAAAAACACAGTACAGTACAGTTCATTCTGTTCTATGATTTTGCCCAAGACAGGGAAAACTAATTAGTCGGGAATTAGACCGCGAAAAGTAATTAGTCATGCATTTATAATTACACTAGCACTTCGGGATAAAAAGTAGCCTATGTTACTCAGTTATAATGTAGCTTTCTATTAGTGAAATAATTTTTAAAATCGGACCAGTAGTTTCGGAGCCTATTCGGTACAAACAAACAAAAAAATCTTTCCTCTTTATAATATTAGTATAGATTATTGTGTATTCAACGATAGTCAATAGGCGCGTCTACACCAGTCGATCCAGCCAGAGCGCTTTGATCGACCGCTTCAGATCTTCCGGTTTAGACGCGGCTAATAGGATTGAGGTCCAATATCCGGATTATTAACACACAGCAACAATTAGATGCTATAAGCAAACATCAAAAACTTCAATTTCTTTGACTTCACCACTAAACATGTCGTCATTAAACTTTCCTGATACTGCAAAAGTTAATCGAGGGAACCGGGTTATGGTTCTTAAGCTGTAATGAATAGTTTGAAAGCCAACAGAGTCGTTAAAGAAAGCGCTTCGAAGTACAATTGTAAATTATGCGAGAGCATAAATGTACGCTAAGCTTTTTTTTCATCACCAGATGAGCACGAAATAAATGCTGCTTCTGCTCAAAGCTTTAAATTATTTATTTTAACGACCGCTGTGTACATGTGGCCGCGAGTGCCGTATAATGTTGAAAAAGTCGAGGAAATAAATACATAACCCAAATAACCCTAGCCAAGAGAGTTGCGAGTTCTGTACACGGGTTTATCTCCCACATCCGGATAAATATTTCTATTGTTTGTGGCCATGATATAATTGAATCCCTTATTTGTCACTATAAGATCTAAACAGCAAATCGGATAATATGCTGCTTTGTTCTCAAAAAGCAAATCTGAAAATACTATTATTCTTTATTCCAAAGCCATTCATACTCATTCCCGGAGCAAAGCAGAGGATTCTTTTTCCAAGCCTTTTTGCTTCAACAACGAATGTTTCAATCTTTTATTTTGCAGCCACCGCTACCTTGTCTCTTGTCTCTATTGGCTAGAAACATGAAGTATTACGCCTTTTAAATTTAAATTATGGACCATTATTGGAGATTTCAGATTCAATATCGCTTAACGATTTATTATTCCTTCCTATCAAGTTACTAAAGTTCCTTTGACTATCATAATTTATATCCTGAAAGCTCTCAGCTGGGGGCCTGAGGCTGTATTACAGAAGCTGTCCAGTTTATTACATTGCAGGATAATTTTACTGAGAAAGTAATTATTTTCTATTGCGTTAGCTTGAGAAGACTACGGAATTCTACACTGTTTATTTTTTATTGAAAGTTTTTAATGAGATTTAGGAGTCATAATGTTAAGAAATATGGTTTCCTGGTCTACATGGCTTCATTAACTTCGAACTATTATTGTCTTAGATGTTTATATTACAGTTAATTAATAACGTCTCGTAGGGCCAAATAGAGCATGTTAGACGATGTGGAAGAGATATAATAATAATAATAATTGTTATTAAGTTATGTTGTAGGTTCCGTATCGGTAGGTATTACCCAAACAAAGATAAAACAATTAATAAAAAATAACCTTAAATGTTATCTTGATAACGTTGCTTGCATAATTTCATTTCACCGTCGCATCGAAATACCTACTAGGATCTTAGTAATATTGAAACTTGTTGAAAGAGCAGCTTATTGTGCTGTTTCGTGATAAATAAGATTAGGTAGCTACCAGTGGCGAAGGGTCAGTTTTTGTAAGAGGTAAGTCGGAGCTACAAATGCTTACCTGGCCACGAACAGCTAATTAATAAAAGTAGGCAATACTACCTGTGCTATTTTTCAAACGGAAGCCGGTAGGAATCGTATTGTAGGGACCCTTCGCCACTGGTAGCTACACGGTTATTTATATGATAGACAGTTTTTTTTTACTCTGCCTTTTCCTACCGACATAAGTAAGCCAATATCTACACGAAAAAGAAAAACCTATAAAAGTATTTTTGCTCATAAGGTGGTACTTAATATTAGGCAGTATCGTTTTGTAAAATACCGATATTAGTATGTTAGTCCGTAAAAACATAACTAAACTCCGGCAAATACCAGTTTCAATTTTGTATTTAACCTACAATAACGCGACGTGACCTCAAAAAAAATTAATGTAACACTTCGCTTACATTTTTACGCCATTTTACTTGATACATTAGACGTAAATTGCACATTTCGTTACCCCAAAATTACTTCTCCGACGTTCAAGCGTTAATAAATTTTATACTTTAATATTCCAATGTAGGTGCGTCTTACGTAAGGGGAGATAATGCGGAATTTTCTGGTTCTATGAAAAGTTAATAGCTGTCGGTATTTCGCCCGAGTAAGTCCTTAAAGGAATGAATGAATGCTGTACAACTATTAAGAAGGCTGTATGCTTGACAGCCAGTGTAACAGTTATAATGTAATAAACAATAGTCTTATTGATGTAAATATCATATTATTCTATATTACCTAAACTTGTTCTATACTTAGTCAAATATAGTATCGATACAAAAGCTAGACATCATTTCTTTTGATTATGAGTGATCCCGTTATGAAGTTTACATTATTTTGTTTAAAAGATATAAAAAATCTTCTCACTATCAAATTAAATGTACAATGACCTTATAATAACCAGTTATTTATGCTCCTCCCAATAAACGAACTAGTCCATGATGTCACTATTTCCATATATTATGCAGAATCTGGGCAACAAATATTGGTCATCGATAAGTTTGACGGCGGTCCGTTGGATTTCGGACGCTGATGTGACGGAGATATCCGGAGTTACAGTCTTTTTCCAATAATCCCTCAAATGCGACTGGGGTGATTGATGGCGAAGGTTCGAACACATCGAACTACTCACGCTCTGACTTTATTTTGTACTATCAAAATATTTTCTATCTCAAATCTTTCAGATTGCGCAGATTTATTTTATAGTCAATTTACTGTTAGATACTTTTTGTTTGAAGTTGGATCCGATGAAAGTGTCATTTGAAAGTTTTTGTGAGTAGGTATTGAAAAGCAACCGAGTGAGAGTAATTTCTTGCATGCAAAGTTTTCTATACACACGGGAATACAATTTTCATCTGAAGGTTAATTTTATTTCTCTCTGATATAACATTCGAAAATATAGGTCATTTCTAAAAGAAAAACAAACCCATCCTAACATCGCTTCCAGGACTGTTTACGATATCTATTTGTTAACATCGAAGGCGCTAAGTCCGCCGGTCCTACAAAAATAGCTCTTGAATTTTGTAAACATTTACGTGTAATGTATTCTCACATACAGGACGATCGGAAGAAAAACACATCTAAATATAGATAAGTCTACGTGGAATAAATCTAGTATAAACAGAGGCCTAATGAGATGACAATCTATTCTGAACAAATCTAATCATCACAGTACTTACTGTGGTAATCTCTTATACGTCACTGAGTAGATAAATGACGGTCAGTTGCACAAAAATAATTAAATTTTAAAGGCGGCATTAACCATACAATTTCTATCGTTAAAGTCTCCTTTAAAACTTATTACCTTTTCTGCAACTCAACGTGAGAGACTTTTAAAACATGGCGCCATATTGATTTTGCTGTTATGTACTTCGAATAAAATTTTTAATTTATCAATAATTCCCAAAAAATATTGTAATAATTAGAGCTTTGTCACATACCTTGCAAGTTTTTTAGCAATATCGCTAGAAGAAATGAAAAAAAAAGTGGTGACAATTTGCAGAAACAGAGACGAGAAACCACAAAGATCGGCAAACATCAACGGCCACACTTGCCACCCTTTAAAATGAGGACTCGCTCTGGCGACAGCTTAGGGGACAAGCAGGGACGCTGTCAACTCAGCGCACCCTCAGGAGCTCTGGCGACCTTACCACAGAACACAACACTACCGAAAAGTAGCGTTATTTGGTTGTGGTGTTCTGTAAGGTACTTCCCCAGTCGGATTGCTCCAGATTTAAGCGAAATATTCCGCTATGCTCTACCTCTCTCTTCTCTGTTATAGCCAGTCTGGGTGCTTAAAAATTAAAAAGTGTACCTTACAGCCACAAAGTTCACGACTGACGTCACTGGCCACATATACCGTACACATTCAAATAAACACAACTCAAAGCTTTGAGAGTTAAGTTTTAATAAGGAGCATAATTTAAATTCGCCAGTGAACTCCTTGCAAACAAGTCGAGTTACTCGTATTCGTTTCACCTTTGCCAGTAATGATTATTTAAATAATACGAGAGCTGTATGCATATGAAACATTTGGCTTACATTAATAAATTGCAATCTCTCCTATTCATGAAAACCATCCAAAATCGGGAAACGTACACATAAAGCAGGTATAGGGATGCCGTTGCGTTTCCCTAGGTCATCACTGAAAATCAGCGTTGTTGGTGTAGCATGTAGAAACAATTTCAATGTTGCTACATCCCAGCATTTTTGCTGAGTGTCGACCTTTTTGCATGCGAATGCGATGCATTATTTTTTATTTGTTTTTATTAAGTATTGTATTTTTATTAATCTACTTCCAGTTATTTTTTATTCTTTTATTTTATTTCCTTTTTTATCCGTATGTGTCCATTTACATGCGAATAAATCATCACATAAAATGCCAAGAAAAACTATACACATAACAATTTACTGAATCTACAACCCAAAAACATTTCTGATACAGAATAGTCGACATTCCACATGTGAGATACAATTGTATTGCAAATAAAACTGGCCATTGAACAATTTTTGTCCTCAACAAAAAGCACTGAGCCATTTTTGGGGCGCAATTTTGTAATAAACCTAACCTTTTCTAGCCCCGAGACTGTAAACATAGAAACTACATAGTATGAAACTAAAATTGCTCTCCGCGTCGCAAACTTAAACAATTTCTAAAGCACACATTCGTGGAGCGAGGCGAATAATTAAGTGCGAGTCTGTAATTAAAGCCTGTACAAGTGTCGCTAAGAATGTAGGTTATACAAAGTTAGCGTATAATTTGCTTTGCTTAAGCAACTGATAAAGGCAAACGATCTTGGGATCCGACATCCGACCCAACGTTAAACACTCGTATATTCTTTTGCAAAGTTCAATTAAATGAAAACAAAAGGACATTCAGCATGAATATCACTTTTTTGGCGAATTTTAAATGAAAAACTAGAAGCACAACAAAAGCGGTAATTATTCCCGAGAGATTTTCGCACTGTCAAACGCCCACTGAAGAGCAGCAACATTGTTCAACGTAATGAGCTCAAAAACGTGAAACTGCAAGTCGCCAGTCTTTCATACAACGCGAGTTGAGTATGTAGGCATAAATGTTTGGATATCATTAAACTTGATGTGCCAACGATGGAAAGTGCTGAATAATGTCTTTGAAAAATGCTGGTTTTAAAATATAAATTCTGAAAATATGATTTATGAAACATACAAGTCAACTACTGTTTGTTTCCAGAATGATAGGCAAAATTAATAAAACACCAAGGTGTTTTATTAACAGTACCTTGGCCAAATTGTATTGTCAAGTTACTAAAATATCCACGCCAAATAATTACTACGGACGGGCTGTTTCAGAAATTATTTTTGGGGGGCTGTGGGTTTGTCCAGATATTATTAGGTGGGGGAGGCTAATAGGTAGAAATTAAAATACCAAATCACTAATCAAGTCTGAAATCTATCAGACCTGAAGATTTAGAGGGGCTTCAGCTCAAACAATTTCTCCCCCTGGACCGGCCATTGGACCGATAAAAAATATATTCCTAAAAGAAACACTTCACTTTTATCTGGTAAGAGAAAAAAGGACCACCATGTAAAATTCAACAGCGGTAACATTTCAGACGAGTGTAACTGTCTCGTACGTGACGTCACGGAGCGGTGCGTGTACAAATCGCTTCACGGCCGGGCAGGCGCCGGCGCACGTCCACCCTTCGCGAGCCATTTGTGTCCACGTGTCGGAATTTTTAATAGAACCGGAACTCCGTCCGGTAAGTGAATCATCCTGAAGGTCGTACAGAATTGCATGGGCGTTTTCGCTCATTGCAATTTCGTGTTTTTTGTTTTACTATTTTTGTAGGTACTTAGTTAGCCTCCGGGGATCTTATTACTCTGTAGTTAGTAGTAGAATTTTATTACTCTGATGCTTCGATACTCACATGAAGAGACAAATGAGTTTTTGTTGAAGTTAAGTGATTTTTGGCGGATAATTATCTGTTTGCTATCAGCAAACAGATAATTATCCGCCGGGCATTGAAAGCTATCAATTAAGCTTTTAAATGTTAAATCAGAAACTTGAATCGGATTTGACGATATGAGCCAAACTTATCATTTGTATACAGTTACATCATCAATTTATTTATCACGTAATGCATCCGGTGCTAACGGGATCCAATAAATATCTAACAACCAAGTGACCTTTTCACACAGGGAAAACTTTTCCCACTCCACTCCCAACCTTATAAATGATGCTCCAAATAATTTTCCATAACTTCAACTGAAATCGGATATTCTTTCACACTACATAAACTTGATCCCTTGAGAATAAAACCTTTGATGTTTAGTTGGCACAGTAGCAGAAAAACTAAACTTTCACATAAATAATTCAACAGGCAACATTTTCAGCACAAAAACAAACAAAATCCTAGCACAGCAAAAGAATTATGGGCGTTATTTCTCAAATTTTGAAATAATCCTACTACATAAGGAATACATATTTTTCGTTGGCCGAGAGCGATAAACAAGATTAAAATTACACGAAGCGAAGTGGGCGAGGCTGGGGCATAAATCTCAAAGGAAAGCTGGAGTTGAATGGCTAGTTTATAGCATAAACAAAATGGTCAACAACGAAATACAAACTCTAGAAACAATGAAACCGCCACCAGGTTTCGATATGAATATCTAATGAAAGAGAAAATGATACTGTAGAAGGGTATAATAAAACTGGGAGGACTATAGAAGTTCAAGGGCAGGCCTTGAACTTCTATATATACATATATATATATATATATAAAGTACAGCGTCTGTAAAACTGGGAGGACTATAGTATATATATATATATATACTATAGTCCTCCCAGTTTTACAGACGCTGTACTTTACAGGTACGGCACATGTGGTATACCAAAGACCACTCTTATATACGCTCGTAAAAGTTAATACCCGTAGACAGTCGTAAACACGTACATGATCTCGACGAATAAAGAGTAAATATTTTCTTATCATTTTGTTATAAAAGAGGGTGTGTATTACGAAACTTAATAATGTCGCAACTTCACTAAAGCCTCCGAGGAAAGCTTAACTGAGAATTGCTCAACAAACGTATATTATTTGTTAAAAATCTTACTTAAAATATTCTCTAAGCGCACACATCGCTAAAAGGTTTTTAGTTGATAAAATGTTTAAGTCTACCATTGTTTTCGAATTTATACAGCTGGAAATAAATTTACGTCTAACAGAATATTCTTCGGGGGTATCAAACTGTCATTTCTAAATCCTTTTAGTAAAATTACATTATAATAAAGATGTGGTTGGGAAAAAAGGTGCCCAAAATAAACTTGGATATACAAGCTTACTGAAAAACATATGAATTCGATCTCGGGCCTTCCTAATGGTAATATAATGAGTATCTACACAAGTAGGCAAACACTTACAGGTTAACCTAAACGACAGAAAAGGGAAGTTGGAGGAAGGAGGAGAGTCTTTCTCTAATGAATTAAAATTATATATTTGCATTTTTATGTTCGTGAATTGTTGGAGATTTCATACAAAATATGAACCCTATTCGGTCGAAGACCTTTTTGGCATAGGAAACCGTTGTTTGGCCAGTTTCTTACAGCATGGCACTTTAAAACCCTTAGGGCATCAGAATAACTAGCAATACTAGCCGTTCCCAGGCCATTGCTCTTGAGACATAAATTAACATTAACTAGACATGTCTGGACTGAATGCTGTTTTATTTAACAAAAGTTCTTTAGCACAATGTATTGTTTGCTATTCGTCTCAAGAGAGAGAATATTTCGAAAATTTCAGAAAATTACTAAGCCAACTGGCAGCGGCGAAGCGTGAGGGGAAGCCGGTACAATAAAATAGTAACATAATTATGAATAACTCCGTTTTACTATGTCATACCTATTGTTTATTAACTGTATTTACCTATTTTGAATAAACAAATAGGTATGACACAAATAAAACTGAGTTATTCATAATTTTGTTACTATTTTAATGTACCGGCTTCCCTTCACGCTTCGCCTCTGCCATCTGGTAATAACGCAATGCTGATAATAAAGACAGGAAGACGATAATTTTAGGAAATCTAGCACTATATTTCTATATAGCGTACTAAGCTTGGTAGAAATTCTGACGAATATCGTTCGTATTTTTTTTAGTTACTCCACAATTCCCGGGAACATTGGGCATGATTCCCGGAATCTCATAAGCTCCGTACCCTCGGGCGGTGAAAATATGGTGTCTGCTGCTATAGATATGTTTATGACACACGTGTTATTAGACATTTTCGGGATGTGGAAATATTTCCTGAAGCTTTTGTGTATAAGAAATTGAGCGATCGCTTAATACTAATACATTTCAAGCTTTTTATTAAAATAGGAATTGAAGTGGCATTCGGCCAAGGATTTGCTTGCACGCTTGTAAATATTCCTGCAAATGCTTAGCTTATAGGCGGCACCTCACCCTAAACTATTTCCCACTTCGGGACCTGACTCTTGTTCTATGAATGCATTCGGATTTACCTGTTATACCTACCTACAGTACGCGGCAGTAAATAATGCACGTCGAGCTTCAGAAAGAGATATTTGCTAGCTTCGACTTTATAGAGCGTCATCTCTGTCGCACAAAACACTAACAGTCTGGTATCTAATAAACAAGTCAGCGACAAAACGTCACATAGGTATGAGTGACGGATTCGACGCTCTACAAAGCCGAAGCTAGCCGAATATCTCTTTCTCAAACTCGATGTGCAATATTTATTGCCGGGTACTGTATGTGCATATGCCTAACCGTAACGCAACAAATCCAAAACTCAAGCACAACACAGTTTACGAATGAAAATCTGCTGATCAAACCTGTTGTACTAATACGAAGTACCTAGAGCACTAGATGCAATTTGGAGACAGCATTTGAGACACACCAGGGAATACATTATGTTGATCCCTAACATAATAACAAATTCACTTACCTGTTTGTCCATACGCGAATATACAAGCGTTGTACCCGTCGAATGCATTGTCGAGTATATCCCTGCCGAGACATTCGAACACTGTCTTCTGAGAGGCAAAGTGAGGCAGGGATGGGTCCAGGGAGTAGAAACAATGGTCGAACGCGAATGTCTTTGGTTGTCTTCTGAAAAGAAAAAGAAAATTATTTTTAGTTATGTTCTAAACCCTGGCCATTGTAGTAGCTGTAACTGTTGGTCATAGACCTGTTCTGAAAAAATGCTAATACCTGATGTATCTATATGACAACAATTTGGTTTTAATTATGATTGACACGGCGATTGTCAAAATGAATAAGGGTGTGTCAATTCATTGTGTGTAATTTATTTTATGGATTGCTTCCCCGCAGTAGGCACATCACACGCGGTTAGGGAGGGACTCTACCAATCCGATGTCATTCATTACAAAACCACACCATTTTCACTTGAACAAAACAATGAGATCATTCACACAAGCTATATGACCACTATCACTCCAATAAAAACTTGTGAACACAGTTAATTCAAGCTCGGAGGTCGACTTTAGTTTGAAACACCTTAAATTTCCTATTGGGCTTAGGCTTCCCTTAGGCTACGTGACCTATACAATAAACAGTAACGATTGCGTAAACGCCCCATGGACGGGTAATGCCGGTACGTGGGTCGCTTTAATCCAACTATGCTAATGGTAGTAACTTTTAATTAATTGCAGGCGCAATCAGACCTTTACTGAATCCTACGTTGGGTTTAAATTCAATAATTTATTTATAACTAGCGCCCCGCTTCGGCTTCGCACGGGTGCAGTTTACTGATGAGGCGATATCAAAACATCGAGATTTCTGTGCTATAACTAAATTAAATATTAACGTATTTTAGTAGTAAAATGGTATTTTAGAAGAATTAAGCGGACAAACAGACAGACGCGAAAAGCGACTTTGTTTTATACTATTCATAGGTACGTTTCTCGCTTTTCTATGTAGGTAGTGGTAATACTAAAGATATTGAAAGGGTTACACAATTAGACCCGGCTCGAATTTGATAAGGGATAAAATAATGTTGTGTTACTAGAAAACGTGTTTGGCATTTCCAGGAAGGTTTTGTTACCAAACTTTACTTGTAAAACATTGAACGGGAGTTTAACGTAACAAAATTTGTGTTCGTGAAAATGATAACATGCAAGGCAATTTGAAATGGCAAACGAATTAATTCGGTTAAAAATAACCCTATTTACCCGACTGTCCCAGACGGAGGGTAATGTTTTTCGAGTGTAAGTACCTACCTATGTCTATTTATTTGGCACGCTCTGTAGCCGAAACGGCTTGATGGACTTCAACATGTGAGGCGAACGAAGTACCTACAACACTATTCTTTTTCTACCTGCCAATGCCGTTTAAAATAACATTTTTTTTTTTGCTTTACCGTTAAGAAATAAAATATTCTGACATGTTTATTAAAGAAAATATTTTTTCAAGCATTTCCTCTTATCTCTCTATCTATCATAACTTATTTTACTAGGGTTATTAAAACGAATATAGTCAGTTAGACTGTAAAGTAATGGTCTATGAAGAAAATTTTAAACGGAATGAACGCAGAACGAGGACAGCAGCAATAAAATCCAATCACAATATGACACGAGCCAATACCCTTCTCATAATATATTTTCCTAAAGTTGAATCACTTCATACCTCTCTACAGCTGAATTCGAGCTGCAGAAATTTTCAGCCAAGTTAAAGCTCCCAGCTGAACTTATTCCTCCGATCCAATATATTCTATCCCCTTCACCCAATCGCATATAGAGAGGGACAGAAAAGGAATAAATTCCCTCAATACTTTTCGTTTGAATTGGATACGGGTAGCGTGCCAAAAGATAATGTTATTACTTCGATTTATTGACCTAATTGTTGTTTCTTAACGATGGCGGGGTGACTGTTAATCCCACTAGATTTATATCTGGATGCCTCATTAGTTTTGAGGCTTAATGTTGAGCTTAAAAATGTTTGGTTTTGTTTAAAGTTCAGTGACCTCGACTTTTGGCGCATTTGCTAATGTTAGTAAATTTGCTAATATGCTAATGTGTTCGCTACTCAAGTTATTAGTTTAAATTAGGCGCCTAGCGTTTCCGAGCTAACCATTAATTTTGCTTTATTAAAAGAAGGCCTGAATGATATTAATTTTACAAAAAAATTGCTGGTTTCGGACAACAGCAAAATTATAATAACAAGAAATCCTAAAAATGTGTTTTCTTCGTTTGTTTTTATTATATTTCCTACGTCGATATGATTTGCAAAGGCAAATACCTGGCTGTACCTGTATTCTCCGGTCAGTGACCCTAAAGTGTAGGACCCCTGTCCACCCACCATGCCGTTGCGTGCTAATGGAACGTTTAACACGTTAAACAGGACAGCTCATTGCAGGACTAGGAAACGCAA
The DNA here is from genome assembly GCA_948465475.1 of Thalpophila matura. NCBI lineage: Eukaryota > Metazoa > Arthropoda > Insecta > Lepidoptera > Noctuidae > Thalpophila > Thalpophila matura. The sequence continues at coordinate 17,215,817 of OX419177.1, forward strand.
TAGGTACCTACCAATGTTACTACTGTCTACGCTAACGTTCAAAAAGGTCGTAACTTGCAATTTTCCTGTTTTTGGCAACTCTTCAAACGGCAATGACCTCGTATATGACGTCATAATTCAGCTTCTTACTTATTTCTCTAAGGGCGTAGGTCAAAGTTCAGTGAGTAGGTACTGAGAGCATATCATATTCTCATTTCTATCAAATATCTGTCCCTAGATAATCTAGATATTTGATCGAAGTCTCTATGCCTTAGATTTATTTATTTGTAAACTTCTAGAACTTATTTGAGTTGGGTACCTACAACAGAGTGTATTGACCCTTCCTAGCAGTTGCTCGTGGAAATTCATTTTAACCCTTATAATTTTTTTCAGATTTGGAGAGTGCGATTCTTAAATTTCCGATGGGAGACGATACTTTTCCAAATTACCGATCAAGTTTATGCTTGAAACCGAATTAAACGATAAAGGACGACATTGAAGCTTTATTATTATCTACTAGCCGTGTGCCCCATGGGATTTCCCATCGATGATGAATTTTCAAAGAATCTTTTATTAGTGCTCACCTACGTTGTACAAGGAACTTCTATGCAAAATCTCATTCTAGAGTAGATACCCACAGTTTAAGCTGTGCGTTGTCTGAGTGTAAACAATTTTTATGAGCAGATTTGCTTTAAAAAAAAGTAATCATGTCCATTTTCCGAAAATAATGTTTTATTTTATCGGAAACCCTACAACATATCGAGATCGACGGTTGAATGTAGACCTTTGCTATCGATCTAAATATGAAATGCCTGTTATGGTTTATGTCATATATTCATGAGACTTGGTTAGCCAGCTATTGATTTTAGGATACCTTACAAGCACCAATTAAATGGCACTTTCTTTTCGGTTTGCTCTGTTACCACAATTTTAAATTAAAATTAAAAGTCGATGAACCCCTTGCGCTTTCCACCTCGAACCAGCGCAACAAAATTCATCAATGCTAACGTCGCTCCGGTTACAAACATTATCAATAGGTACCTACTACGTGCAGGTGGTTATGATTATGACAGAATTCAATTTGCCAAAGCGACTACTACGTTACACCAACGAACATGCACGGGTTAGTAATCAACGCCGAAACATGCTTAGCCAATTTCAGCTTAGTATTAAAATTATGCAAGGTAGGAAACCTACGCGAAAGGGAAAATTGCGAAAGACAGCAATAAATAGATCTCAACTGATAACTATGTGCAAATGCTTGTTACTGTCTGTGTTTGGAACTAGTGTTTGTTTAACATTCATGTTAATTCAAACACTTATTTATGTGACATTAGTTCTGCAGATAAGGTATGATGTGTGTGTCTCCAGCTAAGTACTAAGAATAGATCCTATTTGTATAACTGACGCTAGTTTCATAACCACTGCGAACGTGATCGTAATCAACTAATTAGTAAGACTCAGTCACCTGACCCATCAAAGTACACGTTCTACTATACTGGGAGCCTCGAATTTTGATAGATTCCGCAAACTAGATAATGTATGAAGTTTGAATCTTCTTTAGACACGAACTAATCTTAAACCATAACGTAACCGCAAAACATTTAAGGAATTATGGACTGACAAAAGACCAATTCAAAACTAGAGCATTTACTCCAAAACACGTGGTGAAGCAAAACTCATTTCTGCCAGTTCCGGTCACAGCATAATTTCAGTTAATTTGTGCAGATCGTACTGAGATTAAACTGGCTAACGAGCATCGGTATCCATACTTAGATAGAAATCGACGAGCTGCTTGCAAGTATGGCAATAAGGCTAAGTTCTAATGACGAAAGCTTGACGGGCGTTTGATGAACGCGAGTTTACATCTAATGAGGTACGCCTTTCTAGGTGAACGTACCGTACCGTACGATCTGTATAGTATGCAGGTATAACCACATGTTAGTTTGTCGTCTGAACTTTGTCTCTTGAAGGGTAAAGTTGTAGTTACCGTATGCAACTTGGGACTCAGCAGTCAGCCTGCGCATTCAAATTTTGCATGCAGGTATGACATCTAAGATCGCGTTTGGAAGGCCATAGTTTGGAGGCACTTTTGTGCGGATCGTACTGAGATTAAACTGCTTAACGAGCATCGGTATCCATACTTAGATAGAAATCGACGAGCTGCTTGCAAGTATGGCAATAAGGCTAAGTTCTAATGACAAAAGCTTGACGATGCTCCTAAACGTAGTGAAATTATGCTTGATTTTATATACCAAACCAATGACACTGGGGTGTATAATTTAGGAGTTGAGACAACATTGAACACACTCCGCTGTCAAATTGCTGTCTAAAAAAGAAAACGTTTTATATAAATAAACACGTCTTGTTACAATTTCATTAGACAACAGCGTGTATTACACTTCTCATATTCTCACGAGATAACACTGAACGAGAAAACTTTCAAGAGAAGAGACTACGCTCCGAGACAAGCAACTTTAATAAAAACCAAGTCAGCCGTAACAAAAAGCGTGGATACAATTATGTTGTGAGAGTCACGGACAAAACGTGTGTCGTAGCGTTATGTTTCAAATCTGATACTACGTGCGATTTGAAAGCAAAACTTGTACATGTAGTTGCAGTTTTGGCAACAATGCCTTTGCCTTGTTCGACTTCCGACTTATAAGTTAGCTGTGGGAAATATCGTGATTCTCTGTAACGAGGGGGTCCTTACTAGGGTGATAAATAAAAAAATGTTACGAATTAATAAACGTGTATTGTTTAGCAACCCTAGCAAGTAAGCCGCCGGTGAAGCCGGGCGGGGTTCGAAGAACTAGGACGTTAGTTTCCTTCTTGTGCAGACGGTACTCTCCTGGTAGTCCACAGGAGGTAGGCGGCCGGCCGACGTGAAGCGTAGTCGACGCAGCGCGCGCAGCTCGCGGCAGCTTCGCGAGGTAGGTAGATGCAACAGCAGCTCAGGTGTCCAGCCACACCCGGCAGCAGCGCAGGATGAGTACGCGTCGTACTATATAGAGGCGTAGAAGTGGAACTGGAACTGGAACTGGAACTGGAACTGGGACTGGAACTGGAACTGGAACTGGAACCCGATTTTCGGGTTCACACAATAGAATTTACTTTGTTTTTAAAGTTAAACAATTACTTTCACAACACGGTAATTTACTTAGTGTTTAGACTTGGTGACTAGGTAGGTCAAAGTACGTAGTCGCAGGCGCAGAGTACAGGTTGGAATGCACCTGGCAACTCCCAGAGGTTTTTATAACCTCCTGGGACGTTCACCTATTTTGAAGATTACCATATTAGGTGATCTTCGCGAAAGAACGGCGATTCGTTCCAGAAAAATCGAAAGACTAGCCGTCGTCATTGGCTGACACAATAACACTAAGTATGGAGGCGGAGCTTATGCACCTCGACCGGTCTGTTCCGGCGCAATTTGTTACTCGCGCGCGGGTAGGTTTATATTTGCGGCCGAAATATTATAGCATCACCTACATACATAGAAAAATTATTTCTTTGTTCCTACAGCTGATTAGTATGGAGATGTTTTTTGTATGTTTGTTGTTTTATTGGTAGGTATTTAATATTAATAAGTATACAACGTTACATCTCTCTTTGTGACTGCTGCGACTGTGATATTCAAAGGGCTTGAATTTCACTGTAAGAAAATATGCTTGTATGTGCTCATATCGTGCCAGTAGGTGAAGTCGTTTAAAATTGTTGTATTTACTGAAGTCCTCAAAGAGAAAGGTAATAAATATCTGATCGTAAAATTATAAGCGAGTTTTCTTCACTTTCCTCTTAGCACGATTACAGCAAAATTAATAAAGTTTTGATTGATTTATTGACTTTCTCTAAACAACTCGTACATTCAATATATCATTAGGTAATGTAAAAGTAAGTATGAAACTTTATAACTTTGTTTACGTGACCCAACAATCGCTTTCAGTTATCAACTACATTATAGGGTATTACCATTTAGAGTCAGTGAAGTATATGAAAAATTGCTATGGTTAAGACTATTAATCCTATTCTGAAGCCCTACCTTACGTCTAAGCCAATCCCCTAAAGTGCTATTCACAAACGCAGACCACACACGAAATGGTAGTTTAATTCCATTACATTGAACAGCAATTTCGCTTATAACTGTGTTCATATAAACTTAGGTAGACCACAGACAAAGTATCGTCTAACTTTACATGCCGCCAAGGCGCCAATACTGGCCTGACAATCAATACTAGCTATTCCTATAGTTAGGGAGTCACAAGGCATCGTAGTAATTGCTCCAAGCGGGAAGCAAGAAGTAAGAACTATAAAACTTTAACTCACAAAAAATTTAATCGAAAACATAGGGGAGTCGTGGGAACTACACCATTCAAAGTTGGTAAAAAAAGTCAAGATCTCTGTCTTACGTGTTCGGTTTCGTGCAATTTCCTGAGATGTCTTCAGACAGTTCAGTACATTTGAGAATTGGCTCCTTGTCAAATAAACCACGAGAATATCAACCAGAGCAAAAATAGCGAATATATCGAAGCGGGAAGTCCGTGCGGCGGCAGGACGCCGGAAGGCTCTGCAATGTTTGCTATAAAATAACATTACTTGGCATCAATCCAAATGCTTACTATGGATGCGGCGGAATCGCAAGACATCGCCCGTCAAAAATTCAGATAAATTTTGTGACATAAGCACACTTCTGAAGGGTTTTATGACGACGGCTTGCTTGAACTGAGTCAGCTAAGCTTAGCAAGGATTCAGGGATCATTTACGTGTAGACGTAAACTTGTGCTCTGACGTAATGAAACGTTTCACGTTGGCGGTAAAGCTTACACGTGAGACACCTTTTATTTAGATTAGTAACATTTTGTTTATAGCGCTCACTTGATAACAAACTACAAAATTCGTTTCGCCAATTCAACTTTAGAGGGAAGAAAGATTTTTTTTTAAGTCACAAATAAATTACCTCGGCAAAGGTGCAGTTTCTCAACAAAGTGTAAAGTACGCTGCTAACTAGCGGTAGAAGTATTTTTCAACTCGCTCTAACATCGGTAACAATTAAAATTATAAATAACATGTTCTACCTCAACACGAAGCATTTGAACATAAAATTCTTCTACAATACATAAAGTTTTAGTTGAAACGAATTTCGAGAACCAAATAGTACTCGTACAAACTGCGGGCTCATTAAGATATTTATGATAGTGCTAAAATCAGTGTTCTACTACGTATAAACGGCCACTATAACTTTGCCAATAAAACTGATTTTTGAACGTGAAACTTTGTTATCGCTACAGATTTATCTTTGATTCCTATTCACTTTATGATCCGATACAAACTTTTTCTCAACTTTGATAACGGTATCAGGCTGTACAAATTACGTAAGGCTATTATGTATGTAATACCTAAATCATTAGTTTCGTAAATAGTCTCACTATTCACGAAACTTTATGATTTAGACACACACACACACACTATAAATTCTATCACATTTTTATTTTATCTTGACATTTTATACATCACTGACATTTTTATTTATTAATGACATGTCTTGTATTTAAAATTTTAAAAAAATATTGCTTTTCTCAATATTTGCATGCCTATAAATGGTAGATTGTACAAGGGTCAGAAACTTTGTAAACACCGCTATTATATGTACCTACCTACTTTCTAAGCAAATAAATGATGATTTGATTTGATTAGTATTACTGTTATATGTATATTATTCTGCTTAATAATTATATAGAAATCGAATCACGACTTTGTTGTTATCTTCCCTCATATCGGCATGCTACAATACGAGGACACTTCATGTTGATAAGATGAGTCTGTCAATATCAGGAGCGCCCGATGTTGCACCGTCTATTAGCTATAATAAAAGTGTAATTGCAAAATCAACAAAAACATAACACTTCTCCAATACGAACATAAACACGATCGAACCAAGAATTTATCTCTAGCTAGGTATATTAAAAACATATTAGCAGAGCTCAAAGGAACAATGAATGCACTCAGCCTCGAGAATGCAACTGTGCACAGTCGTAAGCACTGGAAGTTTCTAGTTTACTGACTACGAAACCCATTGACTCTTGAACAAAAGAACAGCTAACAGACTTGATATTATTTTCTATCGCTCTGAGACTGATTTTTTTTTATTAATGTTTGTGTAGTTCCTACGTCCTTAGACTTTTTAATATTGTGTCATTTCTTTGGCAAAACTGTGTCCTGGAATTACTTCTTTTGTTAGAAAGGCTTGTCTGTTAGTGAGAATATTCTACGGCCTCAAACTTACTAACTCAAAGTTATTGTTACTATACATCTAGTGGAAGCGATTCTACCTGCCTATTTGGACCGAAGTAGACCAGCTACTTTTAGCGGCGATCGGCGATTTAGTCGTACACGTACCAAACGCCAGTCGCAACGATGGAGACGCTTTTCGGAAGCTCGATATAGCAATCGAACGCAGAAAATCGCCAAAACGCGATGCAGCATCGAAGCAATCGCTAAATCGCGCGATAACGATACAGCGACCGAACACAGAGTGTCCCGAAAATGCGATTCAGCATCGAAGCAATCGCCAAATTGCGCGATTTCGATACAGCGATAATAACCCGATTCGGCCTCAAGGTAGTCGCTAAACCGCCGATCACCGATACTAAAAGTAGCAAGTCTGATTTGGGCCTTGTCGGGGCGGTGAAATAATTCCTTATTTCGTTGGCAGAATATATGTAGGTGGGATGGCCAAGAAGTTATACTCATTCTTAATAGTGGAACTTAGAAAGTAATAATAGTTCTATTCTTGGAAGCGTAGTAAGTCAAATAATTTAGTTGCGATGTGTAAACATTCACATCTTTACTAGCAATTCTTAGAGGAGATAATTACGTTGATTTTTGGATTAAATAACTTTTTTTAATGGTAGATAGACTTTTTTTAATCATTCTACAATGTTTAACCGATCGTTATGTATAAAATTGTTTTAGTAAAAACTTCTGCTCTCAAATCTCGAATGACCGTAGAAGAATGAATCGAAAAGAAAAACCAATTTTCTCGCCTTTGTGTACATTCTTTGAATGTTGATATTTCATTAACAATTCTGAGAACTTCTGATGTAAAAATCTAGTTAAAGATTTTTCACAAAACTTTAATTGAAAATATAAATATACCTACGGCTACGTATATAATATTTATCTAACAAAATAATTATACAAAGTTGAATAGAGACAGACCCAAAAGTATATTTTAGTAGTTTGACATCATTACATGTAACATTTATTTTAGAACAAGAAGTGCCGTCTAAAAAACCTCTACAACTTTTAAAGCGAATTTTAAGCTCAAAAATCCGAGTTTTCAATTTCAAAAAATAAACATTTTTAACATAATCCTTACCTGAAACTGCCGCACATACGTCTACAAAACAGTGAGTCGACTAAAAATGTTTACCCAAAGCTATTTCGGTAATAACTCGAAAATCCGTAATTATTCACGTTACATAAAACATTAATCTCCTGATTTCATGGAAATTAAACCCGTTTTATATCTCAAACTCGATGTTTGCACAGCAGGATTAGTCGAATAGCGAAATAAAATGTACGTAAGTTGTAACATTAAATTTTACTTCAACGGCTCTCTGTATACCTACCTTTTAGATTCAACTCGAATTTAAACAGCACTAAACTCGGATCCCATTATCTCTATGATCGACGTTATGGATTCGAATAGCCTCTAAATCTATGTCACAAGTTCGACGGTTTTAGAAACCTACATATCACTTTTATTACACATTCAGCCAAGCAATAAAATGAGGTCCATAAAATATCTATATCTATGAGATTCGTGTCGGATATAAAGATAGGTTCTTGATGATAAAATATGTCTAGCATTAGAACTACTTCGAAGCATATCTACGATTGTATATTTGCCTTCGTGTATGGCAGCATAGAATACGTGACAGAAGAGCCAAGAGAATTGGTATAATATGCTATATTAAATTCGACAGCTACAAGAATGATACATTGTGCTATAGTAACAATATTTGAATCTGACAGAAAATCAATGACTCAATTTTTTATCTCAAATGAAATCGATTATTAACACCAATTCATCAAAATGAAAGAATATAGGTACACATTTAATTCAAGTTAGAATTTAATAAACATCTCAGATCATAGAAACAAGGGAGATGTGCCAAGGCGCTATCGAGATTGATGCCCGATCTTGAGCAAATTGCTCATATTAAAAACGTACGCGCTGGCGACGAACCGAACACGATCGATGGTATAAATATAGTGTTTTAGTTTAGTGCTAGTGTTGAGTGACGATTAACAGTGTTAGATTGAGAGTGTGCAGAATGTTTAATGCGTGGGAGATCTTTTTATTCACA